>JANBXA010000642.1:7267500-7867500 GCA_030556225.1 Cricetiscus sungorus
GTGAAACAAACAGTCCAGTGTGAAGCTTATCCTAATTAATATACTTTCACGGGTTTGATTCTTAAACTAAGGTCACCTTATTCTAAGCACACTATGAATTATAATAAAAGATTCCAACCCTTAGAAATTATGAAAACTTCAAGATCGTATTAGTAAAGCTAAAAATTCTAGCTGTTGTGTTTATTCACTGACTTTGGTCTGGACTTTCTGGACCTCTTCAGGCCAAGAATAGCAATCAGGTAAGATCTGGTCATAATTAGTGCTGTACATCTGGGAGCAGACAAATTCTTCTTTGTCTTGGGGTTCGGGGTAAACAGTGGCCGTCTTTTCTCTGTATGCATCTGTCACAATCTAGAAACAAGGAAGGTAAGTCATTATTTTAAGAGTGAGAAGGTGATACTGAACACAAATCGGGTTTTTATCCATCTCAAAAATGTTTAATTTATACTATAGTAAAAAAAAAAAAAGCCACATGCAAAACAACGAAGATGATAATGCAACTATAAATCATGTGCAGTAAGGGGGAAATGACATTAGCAACCAGGGAAAACCTCAGTCGTAGAGACTTAAGGGATGCAAGTATGAACAGCAGTTAAGTTCTCAGGCAGGCTTACATGCCCTGCTGCTGGTTTACTTGGCCTGCATGCCCAAGTCTCTGCTGATCTCTCTTCCGTCTTCTGGACAATAAGAAAGCATCTCCCACCTCAATCCCTTTGCACACTACCCTCTCAGTAACCACAACCACGCCTCCTGCTCCACTCACCACCTGCAGAGGACAACTACATCTATCCATCTAGTCTCCTTGGTTCTGCCATCTCCATCCCCACAGCAGAAGTAGACATCTGGATATGCCCAGGGACCTCAAACCTGCAGCCCCTACAGCAGCCTCCTCCCTGACACCCAATCTTCACTCTGAGTCCTCAGGTTCTGTGTACGCAGCTGCAAGGTGTTCTAAGTGGTACAAATTCGGAAATCCACACCGTCTCTATTTCCTCTACTGGCCCTGTTTTCTTACTTTCTCTTCCAATTGTGTGCTACTTCATTTTTAGTTAAATTTATCAAAATAAATCTAAAATGGTGACATGCTGTACAGTACATAAATAACAAAAACTAAACACTGATACAGATCGGAACAAAATGAGTATGTTTTCCATAAAAGACAGACACGCTATTAGTTGAAGGTTTTTGAAGTGCTGATTTTGTGGAATATATCTCCGATTAACAAGATATAAATCAACAGGCGAATTTTAAACAGTGCTAGTTAGATAAACCTGGAATAGTGTAAAGGACTGATGCAAACCACAATGTTTGGTATGCAGGAAGACAGGACAGTCTGGCTACCTTTTGACTGTTGAAACTGAGCAGGTGCTACTGCCCCCAAGTGGCCAGAGGCTAAAAATGCCAACCAACCCTAGTTTAAGCAAAACTGTTAGGGTTCAAGTTTGCGTTTTCTCCCCATAGAAGCTTATATGCTGGTGCCTGCACTAGTGGTACTCCTAAAGTTAAAATATGGCTTAGGATGGCCCTAATCCACTTCACTTCTGTTGCTAAAAGGAAGACAATTGGACAGCAACAATGTCAAAGGTGAGCATATACAGAGAAAAGACTTCAAGAACACAGCAAGAAGACAGCCACCAAGTCAAGGACACAGACCTGAGAAGACGACAAACTTAATGACATCTTGACTCTGGGTGTCAAGATAGATAGGCAGAGAGGCAGAAAGATAAGTAGGCAGGCAAGGAGACATTTTTTTTTTAATTGCTTAGTTTAAGCCACCCAGAATATGGTTCTTGGTATGGCAAACTAATACAATCACACCGTTAAAGGCAATCCTGCCCATCTGTTAGAGAAAATTTCTCTGCCTTTAGGTTCCTCACCAAGTCCTGCTGTTGCTCATCTGTCCCCATGGCTGCCTTTGGGTTCTTTGTCCTCACTGTTTTTCCTATGTTAGGCAGCTACTAAGACATTAGCAGGCTTGGAGCTCACTGGAGATGGACCCTACCTTCATGATCAGCTCTAAGCTCCACTTCCTTTGGTCCTGGTAAGGAACATGGAAGTATCAAAATCACCCTCCTTAGAGTTTGAAATATCATGTATAGTGGTTTGAAGGAGAATGGTCCCTATAGGCTGCTCATATGTTTAAATATTTGGTCCCAAGTTGGTAGACTGTTTGGGAAGGCTTAAGAAGAATGGCATTGCTCGAGGAAATGTATCACTGGACAGGCTTTGAGTTTTCAAGATTTGATCCTTTTCCAAGCCCCAAAACAATAAACCCTAAAAGAAAGAACAAAGAACAGCATGAAGCCAGAGGGTGAAGAGAAACACAACACACAGGGGTGAAGACATTTTAGAAGAGGGCACCCCAGGAACCCTCCCTCGCTGCAGCTACTTACAGACCCTCTGCTGGGCTGCCTACTCTCTGAGTTCTGACTGGGAAAGTAGACCCTCCCCCCCCCATCTCTCTCTCTCTCTTCCTCCACCCACCTCCTCTCTCTCCTCCAACACACACAGCAAACCCTTTGGGGTTTGAAAGCATACCATCAGCAACAAAAATAACTTTATGGTTGGGGTCACACAACATGAGGAACTGTATTAAAGTATCAGAGCATTAGGAAGGGTGAGAGCCACTGCTCTAAGTCACAGACAGGGAGGTGGCAGGGGCTCCAGGTTTAAGTGTCACTCTGGTTAGCCTGTGGGAACTATACAAACAACTACATAGAACAACTATACTAAGGAGAATTGGGAGAAGCACGACTAAATGGAATGAAATATAAATTACAGGAGAAAGGTGGATGGGAAAATCACAACTAGCCCCCATGTTCCACCCATCTCTGAGGATGAGGTCTGCACTCCCGGCCAATATGTGCCATTTCCTTGAGTCCTAGAAAATGAACATGCATGCCAAGCAAGCATGTAAAATAGTAACGATACTGTTTAGCAAGGGAGGGAAGGAAAAATAAAGAGGCTATGTGGTTTTTACCTTTACTGCAATTTTCAATGAAACATCCCGAATTGTATTCAAAGGGGGATAGAGTCGACCCTCTTCTAGGTGTTTGTCTGACACTTGCTGAGATATGACCTTTAAAAGAGAAAAGGTTAAAAATGTTTATACATCACATGATCCAGTGTTGTAATATACAGATAACTAAAGGAATGGCCGTGTCTGGAAACCATCACATGAAAATGACTGTCCAATATGCCCCTTCCTTGGCAACTGTTGAGATCACGCCAAGAGAATACACGCTCCCTTTGGTTCAGTTCCCTCACACTAACATAAAGTATTAAGTATTAGAGGAACAGGTGAAAAGAAAACGGGGATGAAGGAGTCACGGGAGGGAACCCCGGAAACAGAGGAGGGCGGGCAGTTAGCTAAGCAGACCCACTGTTCCTCCCACTCAAATCCACACAGCGAGTACTGCAGGGGCTAGGAAAGCTTGCTGGGCTCCACTCCAGGAAGGACGTAAATTGTACCCAGACCTTGCTCACCAGCTTACCTAACCAACCTCCCCACTTCTCTCCCTAAACCACTCCCTAGCTCCAGACAGAGCTCAACAATGAAGTCACTGCACAAGGTGGGTCTAGGGCAGCTGGTAGCTCGGCCTTGAACAGAAATGCTCAATTCCCCCCATGCCCCCACACCGCTCTCCCTAGCTCCCTGGCTAGCCAGGCTAGTCAACTGGTGAGCTCTTGTCTCTGTGAGGGAGCCTGTCTCACAATCTCTGGCCTTCACACGCCTGTGCACACACATGCACTCACATCTGCATAAGTACACACACACACACACACACACACACACACACACACACACACACACACACGGTCTTAATTAAAAGAGAGAAGACAAGGAAAACAAGCAGGCAAGAGTTGTATGAAATAAAAGAGAACTAAAGGCCAAAGATGCCGCTGAGAGAACCCAGCAGTGAGGAGAGCTCACGGAGCTGCGCACAGCACCATTTTCTCTTCCTCTGTTTGGCTCTGGTGTTTCCCTAAATAGTGGCTGACCTGGAGCTCTCTGTGTAGCCCAGACTGTCTTTAAGTTTAAAGTCCTACGCCTCTCAAGTGAGCCACTACACCCAATTACTTTTTTTTTTCTTCCAAAAAGAAAAAAAAAAATTGGGGGAGGGGATCCAGGGCGTCACCACACAACTCTGGCTGGCCTGAAACTTGCTATGCAAACCAGACTCTCCTTGAACTCACAGAGATCCACTTGATATTAAAGCATGAGCCTTCAGTAGTCACCATTATCGGTGAATAAGAAACAAAAAGTAGTTACTTGACATTGCCACTAGAGGGTGCTAGAGCTGAGGGAAGAAAAAGGCTAAAGAGAATCAAGCTCATCTGTTTCGTCCTAAAAGAAAGGGTTATATTTTTGTGTGTAAAAAGATGCTCTTAGTAACTCCGTATCTATCTGAATTGAACAACCTTTCTGAGTCAAGGAGAACAAACCAGACACAGCAGCTGTCACACGGTTAACCCTGTGAAGAAACGCCTGAAGAATGCTACAGCTCCCAGGCATCTACCCCACAGGGGGAGGCAGGTGCTAGCTGGGCTGTGCGCTTTGGTCACACCAGTGACTCTGGAATCTGCCCCTGTTCTTGGGAGCCCTCTTCACGGCGCAAAGAACAGCATGTTTGCTGGACACATGCTTTAGACCAACAAGGTTTCCTTTGGCTCAGTTCAGCTATTATATATGCTATACAGTGTTTGATTTGCTGAGAGAAATTGACATTCATGGTTTACAAATATATGACCACCCACTGTCACCACCGCCGAGGCTCAGGATGCAAAGGGGGTTGAGAACAGCACTAAGCTCACTGTGCTCTTTGTCTCTGAGCTGGGGCTTCATACTCTCTGCCAGTGTCTATGAAGCTATGGTTAACATGTTAGTCTGCACTTGGGTAAAATCAGTTCTCGACTGTACATGACTCCCTGGCTGTGACAGCCTGAGGACCTTTCCTGAAACCCCAGGAGAGAACCAACTTTTCCTACCAGTAAAAACCTCTTTATGGGGGCTGGAGAGATGGCACAGGGGTTAAGGCTGTTAGAGGTCCTAAATTCAATTCCCAGCAACCACAAAGCATCTGTAACGAGATCTGGTGCCCTCTTCTGGCCTTCGGGCATACATGCAGACAGAATGCTACGCTAAACAAATAAATCTTTAAAAATATATATATTCTTACATTTTTACCTATTTATGGTGGTGGGGTTACATACATACTGCACACCTGGGGAAGTCAGAGACCAAGCTGAAAGAGATGTTTTCCTCCTTCTACTATGTAAGTCCTGAACACTGAATTCAGGTTCTCAGGATGGGCAGCAAGTATCTTTACCCACTGAACTCTCTCAGCAGCCCCTCTAGTGATCAGTTTAACATGTTAATTTCGTTTCGGCATCAATACTAGTGTGGCTTCTATTTTCTGCCCTGAAACATTAATGACAGACACCTCTATTATACTATGTCAGACTTTAGGAGGGCTCACAATGAATATTACTCATCACCATTTAGGAAGAACACTTTTGTTTCACTAAGGACATAAAAGTTCATTGGTATCTAAAGGCAATAAAAGGTTCCTTCCATGAAATGTAACCTAATAACCACCGTGGAGGAATCTCACCAGCATCAGCGATTCCTAGGACCTGCTCCCCACTCCTAAATCTCTACTAAGAGTTCTTCACACTTGACAGACAGCTGTGACGCTAAATAAAGCAAGCACTGAGCTGAGCAAATGCTGCCTGCTCGTCACAGTACCTCGGCAGTGGTAAGGAAGACCTTGTCGGTGATGTGTCTCAGCCCACAGGCCACCACCCCAAGAGCAACTCCAGGGAACACGTAGGAATTGTTGCCTTGGCCAGGGAAGAGCGTCTGTCCATCTGGAAGGGTGACGGGATCAAAGGGACTGCCGCTGGCAAAGATGGCACGGCCCTGCAACACAGACATACCAATCTATGAGAAAGAGAACTGGGGTATCTGAGAACAAGCAGGTCGCAACAAAGACATCCACAGGCAGGCTAAGGAGTGATGGTACCTAACTCCTTGTGGGCCCAGCTGCTATGGTGTTGGGGCTGCCAACGGGTCAGGGAGGGGTGCTTGTCACTGTTCTCTGTATGAATCTGTCCAGGAGTGGACAAAGTGCAGGATTCCCTAAGGCTACCTACCGCTCTGTTCTCTGCAGTGTTCCAACCACAGGGCCAACAACCACATTATAGATGCTTCTAACTACACTTCTGAAGATAAAATCAGGTTCTTAGAGTATTGAAGATGGTATGTTAGGTTAGAATTAAATGTGCAGCCTCAAGGTAACTTTCAAAGTTTTATAATACAAAGCATTAAGCAAGATTTTAAGAAAGAGCTGAGGTCGTCTATTTCTGACACACTGATAGTTTAAAACACAATGTAAAATTGAGCTAACATTATGTTTGTGTATGGCAGGAGCCTCTACACTAACAAGAACTGTTGAGATACACAGAGACACAGTAATTAATTACACACTTGCTTATCAGGGGCCTCCTATGTGTATGGTACTAGATTTTAATTCTGCTCAAAAGGTTGTGTTTCATTCCCTTGATAATTTAAAGCTATTGAAAAATTTAAAGAAAGCTCAATGAGATAAAAACTAAAATTACTCAGAGTGATACCATCCCAGATAAGAGAGAGAAACCATGGAGTGGCTCCTTATTAAAAACATGACTCTGCCCGTGATGAGCACTTGACATGTTACTTACAAAGTAGAGTCTACAGGTTCCGGTTTGTACACAGTATCACAATACTGTGCTGTGTTTACCCTCTTTATTTTATACTTCCAAAATAAAGGACGTAGATACATAAGACTAATTTCATTTTTGTTATAATATTCTCAAGTCTTTGAGGAGAGCAGAAGGCTTTCTGCCAACCTATCAGTCAAGTATATGCTAGTACAAACACGGTATAAAATTAACTTTTTATTTTTATAACAGTGAAGTATTGAGCACTAAGGATTCTATGCCAGCCAGGCTGGGTATCGGCGTAGCTGCCCAGATCCTCCACCCATGGCAGCAAAATCCAAACCCAAAATTGAGCTAAGCAAAACCTAAACTGCGGTTTCATTTTGCATGCTTCGGTGCTTGGGAACAGCTAGTTAAAGATAGCTTCAGAACCATTCAAGACTGTGCTTTCCCTTTCGTTTTTTTATATTTTAGCCTTGTTTTTTGTCACTCCAGGAGAGTTATCACTAAAACACACCAAGTTGGTTGATTTACTGAAGATGAACAGAGTGATTCAACCCTAAGGGAGAGGAGGAAGTCACGCCTTTGGTGTGTTCATGCATCTTTCAGTTTAGATGGAGCAGATCTTACTTCAAGTGTACATGATCGACACCTTGGGCATCCTAGGCTTTCTGAAATTAACCACCATTTGACTGTTTACCTTGGTCATTTTATAGCATTGCTCTGCAGAACACTCGGCTTTGCTAGTTGGATTACTCAAAGCAAAAATGATGGGCCGCTCGTTGAAGGTAGCCATATCTTTGAGAATTTGTTCTGTGAAAGCACCACCAATTGCAGCAACTCCTAAAAAAGAAACAAGAAATGGCGGAGTAGGACTGCCACTGGTTAATTTGTCCCAGAGGCTTGGTATAGCAGGCCCTAACAGAATGTTCACACCCAAGTCTAGTGGTGAAACTATGCTGCTCAAGGCCAACCATCTTTAGGGTAAAATCAAACAAATGCCTTTATAAATCACAGGCGTAACTTCAGACCCAATACAGAGTGCCTAGCCAGTCATTAGGAGCTCTGGTTACAAGCCTTTGTATCAGGAAATTAAACCATTAATGTATTACATCTACTACATTCTTTCTTGGCAAACTGAATAAACTATGGTAACTGTGTCTTTACAGGCAATGTTGACAATCATCTCATCCTGTTGTGAAACTGAAATAACTACTCACTGAAAGCAGAGTAAAACAAACAACATAGTGAAAAGTAGTAAGATTCCTGTAGGATGCACTGTGTAAGACACACCCAAAGCTCGGTACAGTTCTTCATGACGCTGGATCAGAACTCACAATACCATCAACTATCACAAACGAACTTCTAAGCACAGACTAAGACTGAAAGCGACAGACACACATGGGAATAGGAACAAACTGTGGTAACTTCCTTCGAGATTTAAGCATAGGCTCTGAAGACATTAAGGGTCTCTTCCATGGATTTTTAAAACAAGGTCTCATATCGCTCAGGTTGAGCTCCTACCCTGTCTTCCTGTCTCCACTTCCCAAAGTTGGGCTGGGATGGCAGGTGTGTACAACATGCCCAGCCGCACACTACACATCACACTGCGCACACCACACTGAGGGAGAATGCAATGACAGTGAAGGGTGAGCCCTGTTTCTAGGAAGAGCTCCTGGATCTCAGTGTACTGTGTACTGCAGACATGGTTCCCCATGGCATAACTACATACTGCAGACATGGTTCCCCATGGCATAAGTATATACTGCAGGCATGGTTCCCCATGGCATAAGTATATACTGCGGGCATGGTTCCCCATGGCATAAGTATATACTGCGGGCATGGTTCCCCGTGGCATAACTATATACTGCGGGCATGGTTCCCCGTGGCATAACTACATACTGCAGACATGGTTCCCCGTGACATAACTACATACTGCGGGCATGGTTCCCCATGGCATAACTACATACTGCAGACATGGTTCCCCGTGGCATAACTATATACTGTAGACATGGTTCCCCATGGCATAACTACATACTGCGGGCATGGTTCCTCATGGCAAGGCTGCCCTATGCACCACAAGACTGTTTACCAACATCACTCTCTGACCTCTACCCACTGGATGTCAGTTGGTCTCCCTCTCCTCCCCTCCCCTCCCCTTCTTCTTCCACATCCTACACATGCCCTTCACATTGATGACAACTAAAAACAACCTCTAGGCATAGACCAGTGTTCTTGGGGGGGGAGGGGTTCCAACACATTCTAGAAGGACTGTCTGTCTGGAACAGGGCTGACTGCAGCGGATGTTAGTGGGCTGACAGTACAAAGGCCACACACTTCAGCTCAAACCAGCAATACTAGGAAGGCAGAGTTGAATTACATCTCATGCCTGTGAGGACCCCACAACTTAAGTGACTCCATTTCCTTACTGGATTCTAAAGGTTGGAGTTTTTAAAAAGCAAAACAATGCAATAGGCCAAATTAAGGAAAAGGTGGGGGGTGAAATTACCTATGAGGGCAGTTGGTTTAATTTTTTGAACAATGGCTTCTAAGTTCTTCATTTCTTCATGTTCATGGGCAAACACCTCTTTCTCTTCTGTGAGAGCAGCACGTCCCTGAATAAAGCAAATGAAAGGTACAATTATTGCAAATGTGTGGGTCACAGACAGCTCAATTCTTTTACACTGCTAGAACCTGCACTTACCATCCTGTGTGCCATGCATGGCATCTACCCTTGAGGCCACTCCCTAAAGGTCACTGTATTACTTCACTTGTCCTTTCAACAAATAGTTACATGGCAGTGTTCCAGACAATAGTGACACACACAGCAGTGAGCAAACAAAGCCATCAGGAGCTTTGAGACATAGGCTAGGTATAACCACTGCTATTTCACACACGAGGATGCAGGCTCGGAGACTTTAAGTGAGCACAGCTGTGACAGGCACTGTCTGGGACTCCCCTGGAGGAGCAGCTCTGCAAACGCTGGATGCCAGACTGAATGCTAACTGTCAGGCCCAAAGCTGGTGCAGTCTCCTTGCTTTAAAGAGGGGAAAGATGGAGGGAGGAGAGAGGGCACATGTGGGTGCACACGCACGCACACATGCATGTGTAGTCATGTGTATGAGTTCAGGCACAGAGTGCATGGGGAGATCAGACACAACCCTGGCTGCTGGGCTTCACTTTCTATGTTTTCTGAGACAGACTCCCTCTTTACCACTGTGTACTCCATAAAACTAGCTAGCTAAGCTGCAAGCTCCTGGGAAACCTCCCGTTTCCACTTGCCATGTTACCATATGAGTTGCTGGAACTACAGCCATGTACTTTATGTGGGTTTTGGGGTTTGAACTCAGGTCCTCATGATTGTGTGTCAACCACTTTACCCACTGAGCCATCTCTCCAGCCCAGATTTATTTGCTTTTAACGGCAATATAGAGAGTCTTAGGAAAATCAAAAACATATGAAGTCCTTTATACTTGTTTCCTTCTCTATAAACAGGCAGAGCATAACTAATGTCTCACCATGTCACTGGGGTTGAAGAAATGATGGGAACATGGGAAGCACTTGGACCATTATCAGCTGTGATAAAAAAAAAATTCTGTGAAGAGGAAAGGAACTATTTCCAGCCCTTTATAATTTTGGAACATTTTATCCTAGTCTGCTACAAATTGCTATTTGTATATCACTGCTTTGCATTATAAATGTGACATTGGATCGGGTGGCTTCCCAAAAAAGGAGTGCACCATTGGTCACTGTTGTATCCCAAGAAGTTTTTTTCCCATGCTTCCTGTGGTGTATCAATATACACTATGTCTGAGACACCATTAAATAAGCACCCTTCATTCATTTTCAATCAAAGCTGAAGTTTCCATTTCACACCCACTGCAGCCGAGAATACTAGCAATAGTGAGTTGGATATTTTTATTAGTCATGTTTACTTGAAAAAATATTCTAATTTCTACTTTAATCAGGAAATACCAAATTGTTCACACATGTTTTATGATTAATCCTAAGTCTGAAAGAACTCAGTTGGATAGGAACTTCTTTGGTATTGGAGATTGAGTTCAAGGCTTCACATATGTGGGGGAATTGTTTAGATACTAAAAACTGTAACTGTCAAATGATTCCAGATCTTTATTCTCTTTCTTTTCAACAAAGCAATATAATTTTAGCAGCACTGTTGAGTTATATCTTCAACCCCCATAAATTAATTTTAAATGGATTAATAGCAAGCACACATACAGACTAGTTTCTTTAGTGTTTGCAGCAAGATTTTTAATTGCTCTAATAACATAAAAAACTATGATAATGATGAAAATTTTACAGCTCTTATATAATTTGTGGCCCTAAGGGACAAGCTTGTTGAGTGCTCTTATGCTTACATTCTGTTAGCATCACAGACAGGGATTTATTTCATTTACATAATTCCATCCCAAATCTTCGGCAGCACACTGGCATGGAAAGAATGAGTGAGCCTAATGATAAAGTTTTAGTCATCAACAGGAAAAAATAGGCAATTATCCTATTAAAGAATTCCCAATTTCCAATTGTTCCCAATTCTCTTTCCTCCCTTCCTGTGTCTGTGTTCTCTGCCAAGTAGCTCTGCAGGTCCATGTACAAAAGCAAACTACATAGGCACGTTCTGTTTACCATGGGGTTACTGCTCAATGAACCCACCACCAGCTTTAAAGAAAGTACTTATTACACCCAACTGTGGAACAGCAGCGCTTATCCCAGCCTGTGTTAAATACTCGCAGAATCTGAGCTCAACGTCCACCTTATAACAAATGCAACATCGAACAACAGAGGGAAATGGAATGGTTATGAGTGCCATTCTGCGTCTGAATGCTGAGAGATCCTCAATGGGACCATCAAGTTGGGGCCTTCTGTTTCTTCCTTGCCTGTGTTTTTACACTGGAACATACGGCTTGCCCTGATCTCAAAAATGTGGGCCAGAATGACAGTTCCCGCCTTGGTCTTAAGGACTGATGTATCTATCTACCTACCCATCCCCTTGTACCATTGTCACTGCTTCATTCTGCTGCTGGCTCACCCACATGGAGCAGTGTGGGGCAGATGCAGACCCAACCTGAAGGGCAAACATCAATAGCGCTGTCCACTTTGACCCAAAGATGAATAAAAAGAAACCACTGCTGTGTGTCCCTGACATGTGACTGCTGAGAACACAGCATCAGGCCACAACACCAGAGCAGCTCTAATACTAACTCTGTATACAGTCTTTTGTTAACATAACATTAGTCCTAATGACTTTAGGACTGATGGCTCCTCTCCTTGAGGAATAACATGAATGTTTGTGCAATCTCTCTGCCCCTCAGTTCCTTTATTGGTTGTTGGCAAATATCAGCTTGCCTTATTAGAAAGAAAAAAGAAATTCTGGACATGGAAAAAAATTGGAACCATTTGACAGTTACAGTTTTCAATATCTAAACTATTCCTGAACAAATTCTGGAAGCAGTCTGAGCTAAAAAATCATGGTTAGTTTGAGTCTGACACGGTGAAATTTCCAGTACAGATACCAAATAAAATCCTGGCTTAGAAAAGCATATTTCCTGGGAATAGTAACTCTCAGCTGCAAGCATTCTAAACAAAACAGGATACAATTTTGGCTTACTACTCTCCACAGAAATGCATACACTCAGTTGCAATTGTAAAAGCAAGAACCCAGCTTATGCTTCCAAGGCCTGAGGAGACAAGCTACAGGACTCCACATTGCTTCCAGCATGACCTCCTCTAGGTTCAAGGTCAAACACTAAGCTGTCTCCACCACTTTCCTCGGCTCTCTCTGCATCAAACACAGCAGTCACTAAGTGGATGCACCCTCACTACAAACCAAAAGAAAACACGGAGTGAAGATAATGAAGTGGCAGCCATGTGGCTCTTCTAGAAACATGTGGGAGTAGTAATCTTACTTAGGTGGACACGACATGCTTTAGAGCCTGGGAGATGAGCAAGTAACAGGTAATAACCACTATATGGGCCAGCTCTCTTGTTTGTGGGTGACACTGACTCCAGGCAGTGGCAGCCTTTCCTAATGCAAAGCTGCATCATGAAATCTGTTCCCCAAGTCTCAGCGGGAGCCCACATGTCAGGGATTTGCTCCTCAAGCTGACTTGACAGTTGAGGGAACCTGTCTAACGGCACTGCCTTCTCAAATATGGAAAACAGATTCCAGTGAGCTCTAGCTACCCCATCTTGAAGGATGCTGAGAAAATGGCTACCACTCAGAAAACAATAAACTGTCTGCCCATCAGCATTTTTGTATGTCCACCTGAAACATGGAACTATTAAAATCTTTAGTAAAGCATCTAGATGTCAAATTTACATTTTTACTGACTTATTACATATTTACTTATTTACTGCTGACCTAGGGATGGATCCCAGCCTCGATATGCTGGGCAAATGCTGCACCTCCATGCCGTAGCCCATACTGATGCTGCACTGTTTTATGTCCAATTATGGAAACTTTCCCATAAGCGGTAGAGAATTGCAACTGTGCATCAACGTCATTCTCCTCCACCTTGTATTTCTAGTGCTTATTCATTTTTAAGTTCTAATTTCTATGACAGCATTTGCACTTTAGTCTGTAACATGACTACCAGGTAAAGGCTTCATTTACTAGTCTCTGCAGCCTGGAGTAACATGACAACCATCTTCTGGACAGATGGAAGGATGGAAACCACACTGGATTTCCGAGTTGTGTCCTTAAAAAGCAATGGGATACAGAAGCCCAGTGCCTTCCCAACCCCTCAATGGCTGTCAGAGGCGCATCCCGAGTCTGTCGGCTTCTGTCTACACTGTCAGATGATCCCCTTGCCATCTCTGCCACCATGCCTGGGGGCCCTGGTGCACAGTTTAATTCAGCGATAAGTTTCTTCACTTGGATATCTGAAGACAACATCAAGGAGACTTTGTCCTGACAAGCACTTATCTTCCAGGAGAGCTAGTAATCAGACGTCTGAGCTTGACAGAGCATGCTTGCCATTCAAGCATGCAGGAGAGTACGGTAAGATGCCAGCCTGGGCAACACAGCCACACCCTAGTGTCAACAATAGGACTGTCTACACAATTTTTAAAGATTTTCAGTAATGAAAATTGTACCATGTTACTTTATATAATTCTTTATTCTCAAACTCCTTGTTGTAATTTCTTTTTTTGTTGTTTTGATTCAAGATTGCATCATGACCTTAGTTTTCGTACATGAGAACACATATTGAATAACATCTTGTCCTTTCCAATCTAGCAACCTTGTGATTTTAATCTGTTCTCATGGGCCAATGTTAATTCCCACAAATAACAAGGACCTCTACTCTGATAATTCAGGTGACTTTATTCATCTTTTACCTCAGAACTCAAAACTGTCCTCTGTCAAATCAAAGCAAATGTGAAAGTAAAACTAATATAAATTCTTAGAGGTGATTTTTTTTTTCAGCAGCTTAGATAATCACATTTAAACTAGCAAAATTTGTGTTATTGCTAAAAGCAGAATGTAAAAGATGAGCAGGGTTATACTAAATATGGACCAGAAACTTGAAAAAATTTTGAATAACAATATTATTATAATCATAACTTGAAAATGACATAAATCTAATGTAGTCCATATCTTCTTACTGCAGTACAATGTCCTAGATTATCCAAGATGGGAAAATAAATATCTAGTTGTATTTTAGAGTATTGCTCTTAGCTCTATAAACTGCAGTCAATACATTAATAGTTGATGACAATTTGTTATTTAGAGACATTAACAGGGAGTAAGATGTATTTTGATAAAGAGTTAATTCATGTTGCTTTTGAAAGTTTTTACGGTATTTAGGAACATGGAGAAGAGCTTGTTTGATACAGAAGACCTTTCAGCCCCTGCACCCACTGCAGGCCTTTCAAGCCTTCTCATGCTCTTCCACATCTCGTGTTCTCCATCTATAAACTGCTGGATTGCTAAAGATGTCCAAACAGATGTAATCTGAAGCTGAGAGAACACCAGTCACCTAAGGAAAAAGAGACTCCTCAGCTGGGCTTCCAGAGCTAATTCCATTCTAACTCAACTCCTGAGTGAGGCCTTGAGTGTCACTCTCAACAGCCTGACCGACTGACTCCAACTCTGACCAAACCAGGATTCACGGCTTTGATACAGAAAGGAATGTCAGAACCAGCCAATTTGAAGCAAAACTGAAGAGTTAATTTTGAAGATATTTATTATCATTACTATTATTACTTGGGGAAGCAGTGTGTGTGCTAACTACAGTACATATGTTGAAAAGGAACAACACATGAGACTTGGTTCTCTCCTTCCACTGGTCCATGGATTCTCAGGATTAAACTGTGTGGCCTCCTCTGCTGAGCCATCTCACTGACCCACAGTTGGAGATGTTACTAAAGACATTTTATGAGCTTAAGCATGAGTGTTGGGAGAAAGAGAGGGGCTTGGAAAGAAAGCCCACCTGAAAGCATGATGTGGGCGTCTCTACCAAAGAGTGAAGTATGGGCTCCCTATGGTGGAGTCACAATTGTATTAACATTAAGTGTGAAGTATGGGCTCCCTATGGTGAAGTCACAATTGTATTAACATTAAGTGTGATGTGTGGGCTCCCTATGGTGGAGTCACAATTGTATTAACATTAAGTGTGAAGTATGGGCTCCCTATGGTGAAGTCACAATTGTATTAACATTAAGTGTGATGTGTGGGCTCCCTATGGTGAAGTCACAATTGCATTAACATTAAGTGTGAAGTATGGGCTCCCTATGGTGAAGTCACAATTGCATTAACATTAAGCATTTATGCCCTTTTGGTGGCTCTAATTTTTCATCTTCTCTCTCCTTTGATAATGAGATTCTGAAGTAGTTCCAGCTGCCTTGGAAAAAATGATAATCTGATAGGTAAAGTCAGCAGAAGCTTGGGTTTAAGATTAGCATGTCTTTTTCCTATAAAGACGGTTTCTGCTTTCTTGCAGCTTCTGCTTTCTTGCAAGATTCCTAGAAAACTAGTTTACAGCCAGGTCAAGGCCACAAGCTGCCATTCACTGTGCTAGCACTCTTGCTTCTCCACTGGCAGAGGCTTCAGCTAGATGCCCAGGGCAGATGCTCCTCTCCCTTCTGTCCCCAAGATTTCCCCTTTTTTTTATCCTGCCTCAGCTTCCTGGCTAGGTGATGAAAAATAACTAGCCCATGTTGAGAATGGCTGTCCTACCACAACCCTACAGATATGTTTCTTAAAGTCATGTCTTCAGAAAACTATAAATGACATATCCAGCAAGGGAAAATGAGCATATAACTTTGTAATAACAGATTTTTGATAATATTGTTGTGAAAACAACCCAAGATTAATGGAAAACATTTATGTACAAAGACCCTCTAAATTCCCTAGATTGTGAAACAAATCATAAAGAGTCATAAACACTGTGCTGAACATCTATCTCTAAACTCCTTCGGTATAGAGTCTTCACTAAATCTGTCACTTATCTCCACGAAAATGGAAAGATGTGTGTTTTATTTCAGTACCTTGCTTTATTAGTCACAGTAACCACTGGCAGGTCTTGGCCATGGAAGCCTGAATTTGGAAGAATACACTCCAACTATTAGGAAGCATAAATCTCCCACAGCCCAGCCCCCAGGGATTTTTTTTTTTTGCTGGTGTGACTTACAAATGCTGACTGAACACTGAAAGACAGCCAGGAATCATGGAACAGTAATATTAGCAGGCTGGGGGGCTCTACAGGACACAAGCAGAACAGAGACAAAAAAAAAAAAAAAAAAAAAACCAGTCTGCTAAGTATTTTCCATGCTTAAGAAACGACTGGAATGGGGCAGCCTTGTCTACATCTGCTGGCACTGCAGCTGTTGCCTAGAACTTTCTACTTTCAATTTTCTAAAGTTGTGGCTCATTCCCCTCTCCCCAAAACAAACTAATTTGGGTATACTCCTATACTAGTCACTTCAGCTATATGTGGAAATCATCTTTTTCCTTTTTTTTTTTCCTTTGCTTTAGGCAGAGTAGAGTCTGGGGCCCCAGACAGGCTTTCCAGGTTCTGTGTCCAAGGAACTGGATTAAGGACACACAGATGTGGTAGAAATAAGATAGTTGATTAAGAAAGATGGCACTTCCTAGCAAGGAATTAGGCTGGAGAGCTAGGCACTGTGCACGTGTGTGTGTGTGTGTGTGTGTGTGTGTGTGTGTGTGTGTGTGTGTGTGTGTACATACATGCAAATATACAATATATGAGCATGGTTTTCTGCACATGTTGTTACATGTCATCATTTGGTGAGAGGGATTTCCAGCCTTTCACTAAATTGCTACTGTTTGCTTTCAGATGCCAACCTTCCATGCACACACACGTGCACACATGACCTCATGTACTACTTGTCACAACCTTATTCTCGCCTGTTGGAAACCCTTGCCTTCTTATAACAAACTGCTTGCAGGCATCTGTTTACTCAAAACCACTAAATTTGGTAGTCTGGCCTCCTTCCTTTCTTCCCTCATCTCAGTGTCCCTCTCTTCCTTTTATCCTTCTGTTCTTGTGCCAAACATATTAGGGACAGCTAGAAATTTCTTTGTTAGGTTGCCTCTTTAATCCCTATACCCTCCTTACTTTGTCCTGACTCTTAGTGCAAGAAGATGCAACAACAGAGAACATGGTTTTTCAAACAACCTAAGATTTAAGATAGTAGAAAATGAACTTCACCAATATTTAATTCTGCATGTTAAATATTAACAGTCATTGTTTTCTGTTTGAAAAAACATTCATATAATCAAAGACTATTGTTCTTCTGAATACCTACAAATGTACAGGTCATCTTCTATTTGAATTGGAAAGGAAGACAGTAATCAAACTGGATACTTGTTTCCAAGCTACTAAATCTCACAGCAGTTAGATATTTATTTATTTATTTATTTATTCATTCATTCATTTATTTTGCTTTTTTGAGGCAGCTTTATCTGTGTAATTCTGGCTGGCCTAAAACTTACTCTAGACCAGGCTGGCTTCACAGAGATCTGCCTGCCTCTGCCTCACAAGTGCTGGGATTAAAGGCATGTGCCACAACCACCCAGAATGCAGATAGATTTTTGTTTTTAATCAGTGGATATATAAAATGTTAACTACTGTTGAAATGATACACAACCACTCTCAGATTTTGACAAAAAACACAGGGGAAAGAAAAACCTCTCACAGCCTAGAGTTTCAAGCCCTAACATTTCTTTTCATGAAGAAAATAATATTATCCCAACTATCATTATAGCACATAGAATACCTTTGTATTCTATCTCTTTCTATAGAAGCTAAGTAGATAACTGCAAACTGGAAAAAACAAAATGAAGTAAATTACTTAGGACAGAAGAAAATAAAACTGAAGTCCAAATCATCTTCAGACTAGCCTCTGTTACATGAATGCACGTTCATACCATATGCTCTCTAAGCACAGAATTGGCTTATTAATGAAAGCCCCTTAAGCAATAGGTGAGTGTGGCCACATCCCTCTATGCTGTGGCTTGCTGCCCTCTCTAGCAATGCTCGGCAGGTGACATTGTAAGGGAATGCTCAGCTAGCAATCCTGAGCAATCACACTGCTCTCTCTCCCCTCATATTGGCTCTCTCTAGTTTTCATCTTGGAAGATTTTTATATGTATTTTTAGTAAGTACTGAATTATTTATACTGAAATGTATTAATTTAGGTGACTAAATTGACAGATTATATCTTGCTATAAAATACTACAGTAAGGTATCATCAGTAACCAAATAATTGATCCCAACTATACCAGTACTGATATATTATACTGTATTTATTATATAATACTATATTAATTTTACTGACAATCTGTAGCACAAACTCCTATTGCATATATGGCTATAGGAAAATGGTAAGAAGAGCTACAGTCATGACATTAAAAATGTAAATAGAAAACATACTACAATAAAAGCCCTTTAGTTTAATTATGGTAACACTACAAAGACAACTTGACATGCCTTACTTTTAGCTTTGGGATTTTTTAAGTCTTTAAAGTGTGAAGGAGTTTCACCAAGAAAATGCTCTACTTTAAATTTTATGAATCATTTAATATATTATGACCAAGTTCATTATAAACTAATAAAATTATTATTGACTCTTGGGAGATATGTAAAGACTAACTAAAGATGAAAACCAGCACACAAAAGATTTGTGCAAATTTGAAAGCAGGACTAAGGTAATCTTCTAGCTTATCTACAATTTGTTAGTTTCCCAACAAAAATAAATACAAGATTTTGAGCTGTTTAATGGCATGAAGCATTTATTAATTAAAACTTAGTATGTCTCTTTTATATTAAATAGTGTAGAGGTTATTAAGTGTACAATAGCCTTTAAAACACAATGTTACCTTAGCAAGTACAGTATATATCCCTTTCAATTTTGGCAGGTAAAGGACATGAAGGAAAAGCTGCTGGCTGGGTCTAGCCAACAACTGCAGTCATTCTGAGTACGGCAACCCCTGGAGCCTAGAGTCTCAGCTCTGCAGACCTGTGTTAAAATTATGCTAACAGCTATGCATACTTGTGTGGATTTCACATTAAAATGACAAGAAATTAGTCACGGATTCCCACTATGTGGGTTCTTGAATGTCATACATTCCTGGGTCAAGATGATTTATGTAGTTTTACGAGGCTTCTAGCATGTGTATAACTGGTCCCTGAATTCCTCTGTCCAGCTCAGATCTTATCGTAAAGGTCAGTCTTGGATCTCCAACCACGGGAGGGACATGTCCATTGTAGAGCCCACAGGCTTCTGAGCTTGCTTTGTGTCAACTCACCTCACTGTTTTCCCCCTCAACTAGCTCCTCTTAATTCTCCTTATACCTAGATATCTTGGGAGTTCAGCTAGATTCCTTCCTCTGCCCTATTCCTCCTTCCTGTTTCCTAAGCCCTCAGCACTCCAGCCTTTCCTTTTAAACATCCATGGAATTGAGTCTCTCTCCTCAAACCTCTGTTAACTCTTTGGATTACCACCAGAGCTCTGCACCTTGTCTCTCTTTCAAACCATCCTCCACAGTGCAGTCAGGATGACTGAAAAGGCAAGCCTTCCCGCTCACTCCTCTCGGGACTCACATGCCCTGTGTCACCTGTGTCAGTCTCTTACAGTAGAATCCATCCTGCCTCCTGTTCCACCAGAAAGCCCCTCATCCATTCACTCAACAAACTACTATCGGTGCGGCCCAGTCACATGTGTGACTGAAGTCCCTTCCATCAGGACTCTCCATGACTTGTCACCATGTTTCCGTTTCAGTTTCATGCACTGGGAACTTCAGATGTCTGTGGAGGTTCATAGTAACTCTGAACTCTTCCTATTCAGCTTAGCTTAAGAAATGCCCATGCTCTGGGATGCCTTGGTCTTCCTTCCCTCTTCTCCACAGCAGTGAGGAGTGTCTCCCCTATGTACGCTGACACCATGACAACACTTTTGTAACTTGACTTTTCCCCTTATGTTGTGAGCATCCTGGAATCAAGTGCCTTGATATATACTTGCTAGAATCTAGAATAATGCCCGGTTAGTGGAAAATTTCATGCAGTGAACTACAATATATGTGATGTGACCACAGTATATAATTTGTTAGTCATTCTGATTCTTGAAAGCAACAAATCTTTAAGTGAAGAAAGCTACTCTTGATGATTGCCAGGTGATGGTGGTGCATGCCTTTAATCCAAGCTTTTGGGAGGCAGAGGCAGGCAGAACTCTGTGAGTTTGGGGCCAGCCTAATCTAAAGAGGGAGGTTCGGGTCTTTCAGGGCTACAGAATAAAATTCTATCTCAAAAAAAAAAATACACTCAACACCTTTCACCGTTAAATTGGCAGCTGTACATACACTTTCTTCCTTTAAGTCAAAATTTATCAATGCATGTCCATTTTAAACATATTTTCTAGCTTTTAAGAATTACAATCACTAAGAACTTGGAATATACAAAAACAATCCTGCAAACAATGTAGGTTTTAGGAGCAAGGGGTACAGTTTAGTGGTGTAGCATTTGCCTAGGATGTGCAAAGCCCTGGGCTTGGCTCCCACATTGTAACAACTGTAACAATAACCCTGTAAAGTCAGATGCAGTTGACTTTACATTGTAACAACTGTAAGAATAACCCTGTAAAGTCAGATGTACTTGACTTTACATTGTAACAACTGTAATAATAACCCTGTAAAGTCAAATGCAGTTGATATTTGTCTTCTGTATCTTTCAGACATCAGATATATAAATCAAGTACTATATAAAACATGTATTTTCTTTTTATTTGACACTCTGAATCATTTAATGTCATTTACTGCTCTTTGAAAACAGTTTTAAACATTTATCATACTTGAAGCTATTCCACATCTATTTGACTATTATGTTTTGGAAGTATAACAGATTACCATTAAAATTAATGTATGATAAAATGTCACTATTGCAAATAGTCTTAATAATATCCTCACACCTAAAACAATATAAACACACTAACTCTAGGACCGAGTTCCAAGAATGGAAACAACAGGCTCAGCAACATCAACTTTCAAAAGCTCCAGATAATGCAGGACAACTTCTCTGAAAGTCACATTCAGATCATGTCCCTCTGTCTTGCAGAAGACACAGCTTGCCACCCATCAGTCTTCACATGAAAGGGGGCTTGCATGTATTTTACTGTGGTTTAAAAAAGAGCAAGTGACACACCCGGTGGCAGAAGTCACACAGCAGCCAGGTTACATACCTGTCACTACCAGGTTTTCACAATAACCACACAAAGGCGGCCTTTGTCCTCACAATCCTCCAACTTCAACAACTACCGCGGCAAAGCAGCTGGTATGTGGGCAGCTCCCTCCCTCCCTTCTTCCTTCCTAACCTGCTGTGTGTGACAGACTGCTCTTCCCAAAGTATGCTGTGTAGGTGTCTCATCCGTGCCTGCATCCAACTGCCTCTGTGGAAAACTAACTTAATTCTAGCAGACTGATGATCCAGAGTTGTGAGGATACAGTCACAATGGAAGCCATTTCTGACAGTCTTCTTCTTCATCCGGGAGATCAGTATTACTGTGTGCATGTATGTGTATGTGTGCTTGTGTGTGTGGGTATGCATACTGTCTTGGGTGTGCAGGTGCACACGTATGTGAGAGTATATGTGAGGGTCAACGACAGCTTCAGGCATGGTTCTTTACTCGCCATCTACCATTCTTTGCTGCAGACAAAGACCTAGAACTTACTCAGTAGGTTATTCACATTCCTCACACTGGGATTACAAGTTGCACCTGCGCTTGGCTCTTTGGAATTTAGGTTTGGGGTCTGAAGTCAGGTTCTTGGCTTACACACTCAGCACTTTACTGACTGAGCTCCCTACCCCATAAATGCTAATCTTTCAACATGGCTTCTTAAGGAGGCACAGAAGACAATGATCAGGCACACACGGATTCTTTCTTACCTTAACTATTAATCCTTTTGAGTCAACCAACCATATCTTTTTTATAGCATCATCCTTTGATAAACCTTCTTTCTCCATGGCCATAACAATCAGATGAGCAATCCCCAAGGCAGCCTGAAGCATAAAAACAAAGAAGATTTCAAAACTTGTTCCATGTGTCCTATTGGGGGTAACACATCACCTCACATTGTCTATTAGCAAGGAATAGCAAAACAGCTCTGCCTGCTGAGTTCCAGAGCTTCAGTCATGAGTTCACACTAGAAGCTAAGCATTTTTGTCACACTTGGGTGTGCAAAATGACCACTACTCACTCCACTTAACTACAACACAACCACTATGATTCAGATTGCTAGTCAGCATAGATATGCCAGTGACACCCTGACTGTCAGTATATCTGATTCTAGTTACACAGTCAGGACTGGCACAACAAGAAAACACTACGTTTAACACAACCACCTGTCAGCCTAGCTCACTGGACCAAACGGCTTACTGTCAGAAAGACACTGCACTGGAATAAAGAAATGTGCTCATTTGGATGGGATCAGGACTGATTAGACAACAGCAGACAACTGAAAGGAAATGTATGTTGGCCAGCATTTATTCACCTTCTTTATTTAGGAAAAGAAAGCATTGCAAAATTTCTCCCAATTAAAAAAAATGATCTTATTTGGAATTGGATAATCTGTGACATGCCACAGACCTCATCTTTCCAGGAACAAATCAGGGTCCACAAGTTGTCCAAACAGGAATATTGCTTTTCCTGCTGAGACTCAAGAACTGACCTGCGTCTTTCTGGAAATGCAGAGGGGCTTACCAGAAGAGGCCAACATATCGGGGCTGTTGGTAGACTGGGCTGTAATTTCAGTCTGAAAGTGAATCTGTGATCTGTGATCACAATCTGAATGTCTTCATGTATTCACTTTAGCTGTGGCTCGTATTTCAAAATAAGCAAAACGGATACACAGTATGCACACATATCCACCCATGGAACAACTTGTTTTGTTTATACTCTTCAATTTTAAAGTTTTTCCTCAAAATGCCTGTCTGGCCATAGTATTTTCTCATTTTTAAATTCTGTAATTCTAGAGAAATTTGATTTTATTGTGTTTGGGAGGTGAATTAGTTTTCTTCTTTTAAATGAGTATTGACAATGATTTCAAGAAGCTATGTAATTTGGCCTTATACAATTTCTTTCAATGATTTCAAATGCATTGGTTATAATGTTGAATAGTTTTGATTTACTATGCATCTTTAATTCAAAATGATTTTCTTAAAAACAATTGCAGTTATATATGTACATGTTGGACTGTGTGTAGGGCTATGAACACTTTTGACTGTGACGGTGGGGATAGGCATACTAACTTAAATTCATAGAGGCTGCCATATGCAAGACAGATTGGTAACTTCATTCTGTATTAAGCCTTAAATGTGCATAACAAAGTTAAGGGTAGTGCCTTATAACTTGTAGACTCGTTCATCTACAGCTGTAATATAACACTATGAGAGCGCTCAAGACCTTGAGTAAGTACTGAGCCAAAGCTAGCCACGTGTTAGTCAAGACGAAGTAAGCAGTGCACAAGGCAGGTACCTCTCCAGCTCCCTGGAACAGCACTGTCTGATCAGAGAGCTTGTTCTTGGTTATTCGAAGAGCTGCAAGGAGACCCGCAACCGCAACAGACGCTGTTCCTAAAACAAGTGATAGACACCCTTGAGCAATCCTCAGATGAGCCCTGCCAGACTCTATGCTTTTATCCACATCTGCAAATCACCACAAGACAGCACAACAGGGACACAAAGAACCTGTCTGTCTGTCTGTCTGTCTCCATGCTGGCATATGAGACAAAATTTTTAGGCTAGGGACATCAGTATTTTAGAACTACAGCTTAAATCCTTCAAAACCCCAACAAGGGGCCCCTGGGACTTCTTTTGATGGATGGGAGATAACAGCAAGGGTCTGGGTTCTGTTTGCTTTTCATTTTTGGTTTTCAGAGTTTTAAGGCTAGGTCTCATGTAGCCCTGGCAGAACTTTGAAATCCACATGTAAATGATTTTTCAGATATGGTTGGAATTTAATGTTTAACTTTTGAGAAATTAGCCACTAATAGCAACTGAAATCTGATTTTTATCACACGCTTTAACTGTCTTTCTACCTATAATTTCTACTAGACCCCTACGTGCTAACTGAATGCATATAAATAAGCAGGGCATGGCTGTTCTTGTCATACCACAGATACAGAAGTGGCACAGTTCTAATCACAGGACTTCACTGTGTATGCAGACCACACATTAGCACTCTTGCTGTAAACAAGACTACGCAGCTCAATCTCCTCATGCTTCATTCCCGAAATAGGACTTCAGTTTCTTGCAATACCTTCCAGCTATATGGACATTTTACACCTCCGAGGTAACATTATACTGTTTCAATATTACTCATGTGAGCAGCAAAGTCTGACTAAACCTAAAATACCTTTACTTGGTAATCCCTAGACCTGAATAGATGAAAGTAAGACCACTGCAATGTTCATGAACTGTGACAAGTCATAAATTGCACAAACCCACTGTTCTGTACATAATTTAAAATGGAAGTCTAAAGAGCTGACGATGTGACTCAGTGCGGAATGTTGGTCTGGTGCACAGAGGGCCTGATTTAATCCCCAAAACCACAACAAAAGAAGTTCTATACAAAATATGGTTGATTTATATAGGAATTATGCCATGATGTCTGGCCCATAACCAAAACACACTCATGAGAACTGTTAACAGATAAAATTAGGGAGGAACAGATGTCCAGTTACCATGTTGAGTAATTACTCATAAGCAGCATCTCAAGCTAGTTCTTCTTGGATTCTTCTGGTAAAAACCATTCCAAAGTTAGATGTGAGGAACTGTAAGCTCTTTTCCAACTCTGTGACTATGTGATTCCAAGATACCTACTGATTGTCCCCATGTCACAAGATTTAACTAGCTGAAAAGTCAATGTTGGAACATTACCAGCATCACTACTTGCCGATATTCAGTGTGTTGTTTTGTTTTTCATGGAACCGGACACTTGGAGACAGGCGTAAAAGGTTTTGTTGCCTACTTATAATGTGCCATTGTCATGTAGTGATGCCAGTTCATTCCACTACTTACATGACTAAGTAGGGAGAATGAGTCTCCTCTCACTGTATTGGATACTAAGTCATTATCCATAGCATTTCCTAAGGACATCTCTTTATAGCACCAGTTGGTAAGATCGGAGAGATAGTTTAGCACTATCAAAAGTTTAATGTGAACATGACTATATGTTTAATGTATATGAGCGCTCTATCTGTATCCATGCCTTTATGCCAGAAAAGGGCATCAGATCCCACTATAGATGGCTGTGAGCCACCATGTGGGTACTGGGAATTTTAACTCTGGACCTCTGGCAGAGCAGCCAGTGCTCTTAACTATTGAGCCATCTCTCCGGCCCATTAACACAATTCTTGTACACAGCCTGTGGCTAATTTAAATTTTTTTTTGTAGAGAAGCAAGTGCAGAAAATGAACATTTTATAAAACTGTTTGTAAAATAAATCATATAATTGTTTTAATTCTTATATTAAAATTAAACTTAAATCAGTCAGAGGGAAGGCCTGATCATGGACTGCTGGTGTTAAAAAGGACCTAACACTGTTAACACAATACTAAAAAGATGGGCTTTCTCTTAAAATTTAATAAGATCTATATAGGTTGTATGTCTCATGTAAAATTCCCATCCTTTCAGGCTCTCAATTTTTTTAAATGATTTTTTTAATTGTATGACATGTGTATGCATGTGCATCTGAGTGCATCTGGCAGGCAGAGGCCAGAAGATGGTGCTGCAGTGTCTAGTGTGGGTCCTGGGATTTGAACTGTGGTCCTATGTAAGAACAGTAAACGGGGCTGGAGAGATGGCTCAGGGGTAAGAGTGCTGCCTGTTCTTCTAGAGGTCCTGAGTTCAATTCCCAGCAACCACATGCTTGCAACCATCTGTAATAAAGTCTGGTGCCCTTTTCTGACTTTGAGGGATACATGCAGGCAGGATACTGTATATGTGGTACATAAATAAACCTTTAAGGAAAGAAAAAAAGAACAGCAAATGTTCCTAATTGCTGAGCCATCCCTCCAGCCACCAAACTCTGAGTGTTTTGAGCCCTGACATGACAGTAGATGCCTCATACCTGATCTTACCTAGCTGGAATGCAAGTGCTGAAATATTGTGACATCACTTGTGACTTAGGCATATATGGTATACCCTGGACACAAATGAACTTTGTATTTAGATTTGGATTCCAGCCTCAAACTGTCTCATTATATTTAGAAAAATACTCATTCTAAAATCAGGAAAAATATGAAATTTAAAATGCTCCTGCTAAATACTGTGGACAAGAGCTACTCCATCCCAGTATAAATCCGCAAGTAATATGTCTTTAATATACACAGAAGTTTTGTTGTGGCTGTAAGTCTCTCTGATTTTTTTTCCAAAGAATGACCTCAACTGCTGGCATGATAATCTCAGTTTATAGCTGGATGATGGAATGTCCAAGGCAAGCCTGTCTCAAAAACAATAATAAAAGCAGACCTTTACTGATACACTGATGCCATAATTTGTTAAATCTAATTAGAACTAAAAATCACATTATACAATTAACAAGACCAATTTGTAATGAAATAACTAAAATCCTCATGCACTATTAATAGATCAGATGCCATTCAAACTGTTGAGGAAGAGGGTGGGTTTACAAAGGCTGAGCTCATGGTTAGAGCAGGCAGCACCTGGGCATGGCAGCGCAGGGCATGGGAGATGCCCTCAGCCTTGGGTGGGAGGGCACACAGAACAGCAGAAGTATGTGCAAGACACAAAGACAGGGATGGTTCCCTGTGGAAAACAGCAGAATGTGCACACAAAGTGTTCCTTTTCCCCTACAAATGTCACTAAAGCAAGAGAAAAATAGATGTAAAAACAGAGATATGGACCCATAAGCATCAGGCATAGTGGTGGGCGGGGAATAATGCTATACTGGAAAAAATTAAGTGGAATTTGTTTACTTGATGTGGAGGACCACACTCATGCAATCTTCTTAACTGGAAGATACTAACAGAAAGTGGTTGCCAACAGGAAGCAACAGAGCAGAGTCTCAGAGTCTTAGCAAAGGGAGAGGACAGCTACAAGGACAGGACAGGAAATTCCGCCAGGACATGACCAAAGCACAAAATGACTTTAAAGAAAAGCCAATGTTACTTAAAATTATTTTATACTGCTAGTATAGTTAGCTATGTTTTTCTTTAATCAGATAATTTTCATAAAATATTATCTTTAAATAACACATTTGTTTCAAAAGAAAAAACGTTTCTTCAAGAACATGATGCAAAAGTACTTATCTGCATTGTAGGGCTGAAATAGTTGCATAATTATTTTCACTGACAGCATCCATGGGCATAATGAGAAAAGCATAGGGCTCAAAAGATAAAAGAGAAATATGAGGAAACACCCATCACAGGGACACAGCTCTGGAGTGGAGAAAGGTTCAGGGCGGTTTGCTCATTCCTAGTCAAAACTGAAGGACTTTCCATAGGTTTTCTCTACTGAGGAATTAGATGAGTTGTTCTCAAACCTGTATTTTCCTTTGTAAGGGTAGTATTATTCTGAAATCCCTGTGAGGAAATAAGCAAGCATTGTGTGCACAGGCAGCTAGATGGAAATCCAGCCATTTTACTGCCTCCATGCTGGCAAACCTGGAGCATTCTCTATCCAGCATCTTCAGCACACCTCATACACATCTCTGGAGCTTGACTTGACTCCTGCATTAATTTCTAGGCTTTACTTCTGATGTGCCCCAGGCCCCAAATCTTAATTACTTCTGCTGAAAGAAAAAAAAAATTGTCACTCAAATTCCTGTTTTGTTTGGTGATTTAACCTTCTGAAACTGAACTCTGATCCCCATTAGTTTTGTATAGTGGGTCTCAATCATGTAACACTACCCTTAAGATCCTTATACATATTTCTGTGAGAACCACAAAATGCAAAGGTGTAAAATACTACAGGAGGAGATGTAGGCTTGTTGTGTTGTTTTTAAAGTGCTGGGGATAAAGCCAGGGCACTGTACATGCTAGGCAAGTGTCCCCCAGCCCTCGAAAGGCTCGTTCAACAGTTCATCAGAGGCTGCTATAGAGACCGCGTCAAAATGAATTGATGAGTGACTTAGATATTAGGGCAGTATGTGTGTGCATTAAAGCCACTCCATACTTACACAGGGCACCCTAGAGTCAGGGCTGCAAGACAGTGAAACCAGACTTCCTTTCTATAGCTCACATTTACACTTCCTAGTATCTGAAACCCTCTATCCCAAGAAATCCACAGCTGTCTATAAAGTGACTATCCGGGAACTATGCACAGTAAGGAAGCAAAAGTGCACAAGGGCGAGTTTCTTAGAAAACATCAGCAACAGATAAATCAATAGAAGATAGCAACTATTATGATATGGCACCAGGGGGCCTTAGTGATGGTATGCACTTGTCCGAAATTCGATTGAGAAAGAGACCGTAGGAGTCCCTGTAGGGAGACTGTAGGGAGAGCCAGTCGGGTTGGGGAGGAAATGGATTTGCTTTGGGATGCTTTCAGAATGAGGTAACTCTGAGATATCTAAGAAGAGCTGTTAATAAACAGACGAACATACCGCCCTGGAGTTCAAAGAAATCCTAAATGCAGAAATTACCCTGCACACTGAATGTCAGAATATGGACTATGACCTAAGAGAACAGTGCTGGAGCAAAGGGAAGGCCTGCAGTGCTCTGTCATGTACTGGTCAGGGGAGAGAGTGAACAGCTAGGGGAGTAGGAAGAAGTCAGCAGGTGCAGTGACAGGGTTGAATGCTACAGAGACATTAAGGCAAAACTGAAAAGCATGCACAGCCATGAGATGCAAACCATCCTGGTCTTCAGGTTGCTGGAACTAAGTGCACCCTCTACCTGCCAGTCCTTTATTAACCATGATGAAACAGGTGCCTAGATGAGGGAGGGAGGACAGTGAGGAACAGACTATAAGAGCTTGAATAGAAAAACCCACATGCCTTAGACAAAGGTCCACAGCCAAAGCATGAGCCTAAATATCAACTAGAATGCAGACTATTTCCATGCCAGGCTGGCGGCTCCTGTATCTCAGCCAACAGGATGCTGTGAGTCTGAGGTCTCTCTGTTCAGAGTGAGACACTGTCCCAAAAAACAGAGATAGCACTTCCTGGAGTGAAGCTTAGAAACCAGCTAAGGAGTATATACAGTTATAGCCTGAAGCAACGTGCAATCTAGTTTCACAGATTTCCTTCTTATTAAGTCATTATAGCTGGAGATTTTATCATGTATATATAATATAGTACATTCTAAGATGTTTTCTCAAATGTGAAAGAGAACCAGAAATTATGACTAAAACCATCCAATATAAATCATAATATCTACTGGACCTGAAAAAAAAAAGATGTGAACTAATTTCAGATGTTATTATTTTTTTATCTGTTTATCTTGTTAGATTTCTGTATATGTACATTTTCCATATACATAGACACATAATTCTATAATTTCATTAATACAATGGTGTTATTTATTTCAGGTTTAATTTGTTGTTTTATTAGAAAAGAATTTATATCTCACAGTAGAAATTGTTCAGTGAAGATGAAATTTAAAGCATGTATTTTCTCAACACCCATGACAGCTTTACAGAGATTGTAGTACTTTCAGAACAGAAAATTAATTTTGAAAGTTACTGACCTCCAGAAGTTGTGAAAATACGGAAGGTTCTGATTTGAGTAATGGTGGACTGTCTATGACCTATCGCATCCCAACATGTGCTCAATGCTTCGCTCCCTCCCCTAACATTTCACGCCACAAACTTGTCCTATTGGATCACTGTGATGATAATGTCTTAGTCACCTGCAATGTCGGTCCTTCAGTTTATTCTCGATGATTTTGAAATAGTCACCTGAAGTGTAAATACAGCTTTAACCGTGTTCCTCCTTTTCTGATGTGTATGGAGGAGTAGAGATAGGATCCTCAAACAACCTAGAGGTCCTGCTTGGCTTGCATGCCAAAATCACTTTGTGACAGGATCTTTCTAGACACCTTCACCATGCCTCTTCCCATCACTGATCACACAGATTATGGCATTTCTCTCTCATCCGAATGGAGACTACCAGATGTTATTCTTGATCCATACACAGTGAAATGTGATTACCTTGAATATCATCGTTAAATGTGCAATACTTGTTTCGATACTTGTTCAGGAGACGAAATGCATTCCGATTGGCAAAATCTTCAAACTGAATAAGACAATTCATGCCATACCTATGAGGCAAAATGTACATTTTAGAAGGTAATGAAATAACATTTTAAGCAGACATTTAAATCTAGCTCACAGAGAAGGCATCCCAATTTCTTTTAAAAGTCCTACCTAGATTCTTGGCATAAATGTATAACACATTATCAGCAAGGACTGACATCACACTTACCACAGAAAAGGGAGTGGACTGGAACTGCGGAGTAACACCAAACGACAAAACTCAGTCCAAAATGTGATCCCTAGCCTCAAGGAATTTAAAACTCAGTACAAACAAGATCTTCTGAGTTAAATGAAAGGTATGTAAAAGTAATATAAAAGCTATGTATAAACAATGAATTACAGTTATCCAGAAAACCTCGCTTCTAGCTACACTTAGAAGCCAACTGACAAGTTAATGAATCTTTAATCGACTATTATCTTCAAATCAGAGATGTAGGGTTTACAAAACAAGGGAAATAGAAGCAAAATAAATGATAGGTGAAAAGAAAACAACCCTGTTGGGAAAATGTCAAACTCACTACCGGGCTGTAGTGCAAAGTATATGAGGCCTGACCCTCTTTTCCTGGTCCTCCTGATTCCCCTTACTCTATCCATCCATGCCAAAGGCTGTTATCAAAACAGCTAATGGGATAACTCTCTGGACTCCCTCACCCCTTTCCTTTTTCTGACTTGGAGTACCATCATATTCTAGCAAAACCGCAGATAAATCCAGCTGTAAGGCTTGGCTACGATCACAGAAGTCCTGAGTAGCTGTTTTCATATTCGTGTGTACATTAGCACAAACCCAAGTCTTATCCTTAGTGCTATTAAAGAAAAATTCCTTGCCCTGGATCACATATAAACAAACAGCTCACAGTTCTGGAGGCTCATGCAAGGTCAAGGTGGCCACAGACACTGTCTAGGAAGGACTACCTCCTAGCAGACAGCATCTCCCTGCCGTGACCTTGCATAGCAGAGGCAGCAAGCATAGCCCTTCCCTTTAGCCTATTTCACATGAGCACTAATCCCAGTCATGCCAGCTGGCCCTCTGAAGGCCCTTCCTTCCTCCTCACAGTTCCAAGTTGGAGTTGGAGTTTAGTTCTAGTGTATGGGTTTTAGAGGAACACAAACACTCAGATCTGACAGCTTCAACATATTGTTGTTTCCCTTATCTACAAGTGCTGAACCTCTTCCCAGTTTCCACACCTCACTGAAAAATAGCTTTCGGTATTTACGCCTTTCTCTCTGGACCATCTCCACAAAGCTATGGCTTCTTCCATCCTCTCAGAGTCAAGTCCTTACTACAGGGTATGAAACTTTGTCCTCATTTCTCACTTCTTTCAACAATGAGGACAGGTGCAAAGCCCACTCCCCAGCATCACGGTGTAGATGAAATCTGTCAGAGCTCTCTCTTGCTCCACATCTCCCTACCACCAGGACTAAGATCTCTGTAGGCTCATCATTCATTGTTTTCAGCCATTACATTTACATACTACTTTCATATATTTGTCCTTAATGATCTACCTCTTAAAAACACTGTTAACATTCACAGGAGAAATTGGGATTGAATCAATATTTCCTCCTTCCCCTCCTCTATAAGTTTTTATTGTGTACAGAGAAGGGAAGGGAATCGGTGTTTCTGAGATGGACTTTCCTCAATGTAACCAGGGTACCACTGGGCTCCCCTTGACTCCTGAGAGGATGTATATGGTCCCCCATGAACTGATGAATTCAAGACTGTCTTTGGAGACCTTGAGTAGTTCCCTGTCACACCTCCTCTCTCAGATCTCATCCCACACTCATTAATGTGTTTGATGAGGTACCCACTACAGTGGCTGTACTTTGCCTGACCAGGGTCTTGGTTAGCTGTGGCCTTGTTAAGACCCTGGCCATGGGATGGCACAAAGACCTGGCTGTTGCTCTTCCATGGCTGCTGCGGTAGAAGATTGGAGGGTTATGTCTCATTTTTAATCACTAATGAAACTTAACATTGCTTTGTGTTTCTCTGTATCCTCCATATCTTGGTTCTTGGTTATTTTTCTTTCCAAAAAACTGTAAGTTTTTTGGTTTATTTTTATTATCCTTTTATTTATTATTACTATAATAGGAAATTTTTATATTTTAAGGATAGTATCTTCTATGATAGACACTGCAAATTGATGTGGGATAATGCTCTTGTTCACTCTGAGATTTGTCGCTCGTATGCTGATTGGTCAACAGACAGGCAGAAAGTATAGGGAGGGCAACCAGACTAGGAGAATTATGGGGAAAGGAGAGGCAGACATGCGTAGGAAGATGAGGAAGCAGATGAAGCAAGGAAGCAAGATGAGAATACCTCACTGAGAAAAGGTAGCAAGCCATGTGGCTAAACATTAAGAATTATGGGTTAATTTAAGTTATAAGAGTTTGTTAGTAATAAGCCTGAGCAATAGGACAAACAGTTTATAATTAATATAAGACTCTCTGTGTTTATTTGGAATTGAATGGTTGCGGGACCAGGTCGGACAGAAACTTCCATGTACAGAAAATGGCTTTCCTAATCTACTACACTGTGCTATCAATCCCTAAGACGGTATCTGTCCTAAATAGCTTTGCTTATCAACGATATGGTGTAAGACCACCGGAGAGAAGACTCTCAACTAAGGAATTGCCTGGATTAAGGCCTGAGGACATGTCTGTGGGGCTGTCTTGACTGTTAATGATGTAGGACAGCCCAGCTTACTGTGGGCAGTTGTAGCTCTAGGCAGCTGGGATAAACTGAACATGAAAGCTAAGTGTAAGCTGCCCTGTGAGCCAGCAACCAGCATCCTCGGTGGTGCTTTCGGTACTTCTTTAGCTGAGAATGCTGTGTGGAATAGGAGGTAGGCCTGCCTTGCATCCCTGCCTTACTCCTCAATAACAGACTGTGGCCTGGAACTGTGGCCAACAAGACTCTTTCTTTCCCAGGCTGATTTTGGTTAAGAGTAATTTTTTTAATCACAACAACAACAGAAAAGAAACTAGAATAGTGTTTCTGGTGATCTTGCCACAGAAACTTCAGGTTTTTATGGAATCAGATTAACTGATATTCTTACCTTTGGATAACATGACTATGGCAGACAGCCCTTGCACATACATTAGCTTATAATCCAAACTTTCTTCTAATGCCATTGTAGATTTAGGAAATGATTAACTTCAAAATCTGTTATCACTTTTACTATCACGTTATACGCTTTTAATGATGAAAGGATCTATTTTCTACATTATTTCCTCAGTTATACTAACACTATTTGTTTCATACCCTTTCCTTTCCCCTCACTTCCTGCACCATGTTTGATACAGAGGAGATTTGGCTACTGACAACAAATGTTTTGCTACCTGATAAGACAGAGGACATACAATGACTCTTTACAACCACAGCATGGACTGCCACTATTACTCTCATCTTAAAGACATGGACACAGGTATACATGATGACAAAGTGTTAACAATGACTACTGGATAGTAACATTAGTCTGATACTATGTGTATCCATAAAAACAAAACAAAACAAACAAAAATCAATGCCTTCTGGCTTGCACCTACATTATTCTCATATAACTTTAAAATAGAATATGGCTGGTTAATTTGGCTGCTATAGTGGTTCTGAGACACAGGCTATGGAGTCAAGAGGTCCCACAATGAACTCCTGGCATCCTTCCATACTATGTATCTTCAGCTATTTTGTGCCTCTGTCCTATCAAGAAAGACATAAGTACTGTCCACATCTTTCACAGATTTATTATGGGGGTTGTCTGAAATGCTAAATATGTGTTCAGTTTAACCACCAACAACAAGTACTCCATAGTAGAGAGTTCCAAAGACATTTTATGGTAACAAAAGTAACTATTAAATGTAAAATAATGGCCTCAAGGAGTAAGAGAAAAGCACTGACATCTATACAATACAGTTTGAAAACCACTCTTCAGGAATGAAGCTAAATCAAGACAGCTTAGACAAAGCTACTGAAGGAACTTCAAAGAGTGTTTTTCCACAAAGAAACTAATCCAAGTAAGGACAGCTCTCTTACAACTTAATAAAATGGTGGCCTGCAGACAAACACAAGCAAATTGTGTCAGACACACAGTGATGGTGGAAGCACTTCCAGACTGAGAATGTGAGCCGGACAGATTAGATCTTCAAAAGCAGACAACCTTTCAGAGCAACTGTTCTGGTGCTATAGAATGTATAAAAAGTAGAGAGAAGAAAGGAGCTTAGGGGGAATCAGAGAGTGGGGATAAGCCATGAACAAAACAACTATACTCATATATATGGTGCCATTTTTCATATTCTAAGGAAGCTCTCCATAAAACTGTTCAGTGTTATAAAGAACTGAAAAGAAGCAATTCTATGTTCATAAATTGTCACTCTTGAAAATGTCAGCAAAGAAGAGAGCTTTGTGGTAGTAACTAAGTACCCCAAACACAAATATCAGTCAGCAGCCATCCGATGTTTGTGATGGCTACTTTCTAATTCTCTGGTTCCTAAGGAGTCTCCAGAAACCAAAAAATTAATGTCGTTGGGCAATGCCCTCAGACGGCTTGCTCCTGGCGTGTCACATTCTGGGGGACTAGCAGCAACAGATGCTCTGTCATTATGTTCAGAAGAGGCAGTCTGTGGTATGTGAGGAGGCATCAGAGCCTTCTCAATTCTATTCCCGGATCTACTAGTTACTTGGTTTGGTGGTCTGGAGCTGGCTTGTTACAGTTTCTCTGTGGTTGAAACAAAGTCCCTCCAGTGTGGTTTGCCTTCAGTGTTCAGGACACAGTGTATGAAGCTATAAATCTACAATGTTACTGCAGTGCAATCTGGGAACATCCCAGGTAGTAAATCCCTATGTGGGGCACTATCATTTTCATGGGTCTGTTTTAGAATCATCCTTTGGAAGATGCCACACACCCATTTTAATTCTGCGATTTTTTCCTACCTGGTAGTTAGCTCTGATTTCACTCCTAGAGATTTAAAAAGAGGCTTCCTGAATTCATCTTGTGATGCATGCATCCTGCACCATGTAATAAAAAGAAAGGCATGAAAGGGACCTTTGTTCTAGCTTTAAACAGCTTTGTCACTGTGAAATCAGAAGTGATGGAACTCTCAAGAGTTAGCCAGTTGACTTCATCATAACTATGAAAAGAACTTACTATTTTACAATCAAAATGTGACATTAAATAGCAGAGATTAATAGTTTTAAAAGCTAACAAAACACCCTAAAACTGACATGTAAAAACTCTGGAACTTGTATTCTCTGGGGCTGTGTTGAGTCTGGAAACCACCTTACTGCAGTGACTAACGGCTGTGGCCAGGACTGACTAAGCGCCAGACAGTATGGTCCACATTCAGAGGGATTATCTAATTTAATTCTCTCAGCAATTCAGCAAGGGAGGCTCTGTCATTATGCATTTTACAGATGCAGACACTGGAGTTCCTCATGACTAAGGGCTGAGCATATAGTGAGCTCATACTGCTCAGAGTGGTAAGTAAGATATAGGCTAACCACAGGCCATGGGACTCATGTGCTAAGTAAGCACTCTGACACTGGGCAACGTTCTGGCCACATCTCTAAACTCAGTGTCAAAGCTATCATCACACCAGCAAGGTAGCACTTGTGTGCATTCAACACACCATCTACCAAGTGACTAGGTGTACATGGACAAATATTGGTGAAAACAGTAGTCTTTCCTTGATCTTACAATATTGAGAATTCATGCAACCAACCTGACTGTGCATGCTTGAATTTTCCTGAGGGATGGGGTGAAATCATGTTTTAGAGTGTGTTATGTACATGGTATCACAAAGTGTCTAAGACCTACAGTACTTCATAATGGATGAATCCCTCGGTGGGGATTTATTCCAGATGATTCATTTTTATAATGAATTAGGGTCTGAAAATACTTAATAAATTTAGCAGCATATAAGAAACATGAATTTTGCCCTTAAAATGCTGACTGGGAAATAGACAAAGCATAGGATGAAAAAAAAAAAAAAAAATCTTAAAAGAGGTTTAGATTAAGAATGACCAGCAGAGAGCTCCCTTAGCACACATAGGGTCCTGGGTTCAATCCTCAGCACCACAAAACTCCAAACCCAATCACAATCCATGGCATACACAGAGCCCAGCAAAGGCTTAAGGAAGATAGCATTAAGTAATGGAGGAAGGCTTCAGCTTGGCCCTGGGGAGGACTCCAGAAGTGAAGGAGAACTAAATCAGTGAGTCCCAGAGGCTGTACTAGGAAATGCTAATGAAGTCACATGGAAGAACTTCAGAGGATGAACAGTGCAGGCCCAGTGGCATGGCCCAGCAGACAAAGGCACAAGCCACTAAGCCTGACGACCTGAGTTCGTCAACCCCAAGAATCTGCCATGAAAAGAACTGATACAAGTTTCCTCTGACCTCCACACATACATGGTGCCTCATGTAAGCTCCCTTCTCAAATAAAAAACAAATAAGCAAAATGTAACAAAGTTAAGTTTCGGGTTGTGAGTAGTCTTCAGTGCCAGCACAGGTGATCTTAAATTGACTCAAGTTCTCTCTGGCCATGCCTGCTCCACATCCAATACACCGGAGCATGTAAGAACAGAGCCCTGTTCACTTCTTAGCAAATTTGTTGAAATGCCCAGCTATCTTACAGCTGTATCGCTCCACAAGCAGATATTCTTGTCACTTTTCTTTGCATTCTTTCAACTGTGATATACTGATATTTCTTGATTTTTCTCTGTGACCACAGACATGACGAAGATTAAACTGTAGCTATCCACTGTCCTCCTTGCATTTGGATATACTCATCAGCTTTATCTCCACATAAGGATTTGATATGGAATCGAATGAAATGTTTTCCTTCCCCCTGAAAATGTGTTACATAAATCTTAATCACATTATTTAAGCGTAGGCCCTAGTTGTAATAAGACCTCATCTAACTCTTTACTGTTATTCCCCCCAAAGAAATCCTGTAGCTTCCTCTAGCTCATAACATGGGCAAGGAAAATACCCAGCTTAAGCCCACTAAAAGACTAAAACCTAATACATAGTTAAACTACACAGGCCCCGCCCAGCACAACAGGGCTCCAGGATAACAGACAAGAGTAGCTCAATGGCCTGCAAGTCTCAAACTCTATACAAGAAATCCCAGGAAAATACAAAGGCAAACGGTAACTGAAATGAGAGGAAGGGCACCAAGGGGGGAGGGGTACATAACCTCACCAAGCAGATAAGCAAAGCTGTCAGCTAAGACACAGATGGACCTTGGCTCCTGTCACTCCAAACATGTCCAGCTTTCAACAAATCACAAAAAGAGATGCAAGACAAGACATACAATCACATGAGACAAAGCAAAACAAAAGAGCTACATCTAGATGTTCAGCAATTTTGGAACAATCAGACCATGAACTTAAGATGACTATGACTCAGTTATGAAGAGCTTAATTTGAAAAAATCGGCACCATGCAGGAACATATGGGTAACATCAGCAGACACTGAAACTCTAAGATTCAAAAGGAAAATCTGGAAATCAAAGTCCTCATGCTGAAAATTGCCTTTGATGGGCTCATCAGTGGACCAGACACGGCAGAGGAAAGAATAAGTAAGTCTGAGAAGCTGCCAGTAGAAGCTCTGAAAATAGGAACACAGACAGAAAAGGCAAAAAATAAAAGGGCAGAATAGTTGAGAACTGTGGAACAATCAGAAAAGTGTGGTGTTTGCACATGGGAAGACAATACAGAAAAAAGAATCTGAGTACTTGAGGCAACAAAGGCTGAGAATCTTACAAAGTTAAATACAAACACCAAACCACAGATCCAAGAAGTGCAGAAACATACATAAATCAGGACAAAAATAAATTTTTATGTAGGCATATTAAAGTCAAACTTCAGATTAAAGACAAAGAGCGAATCTTGAAAGAAGTTGTAAGGGGACCCCATCTTCCCACACAGGAAGAAGGACCAAGGTTACATTGGACTTCCTTTCTAAAATCATATATGAAAATAAAAGAAAGACATTTAAGTGATGAAAGAAAACATCCACTATTCAACGATAATTAGTTAATGCAATTATCCTTTAAAAGCACAGCACAAAGACTATCTTAGACAGAAAACTTGAGGAAATTTATTGAAATGTTAAGCAATTTTAAGAAAGGATATATATAGACAGAAGATTTAAGATACTGAAACTATATAAAGCAGCAGTTCTCAGCCTGTGGATGACGGCCCCTTCGAGGGTCAAATGACTCATTCACAGGGGCCACATATCAAGACTTTTACATTATGGTCCATAGCAAGATTACATTAATGAAGTAGCAACAAAATAATTTTGTGGTTGCAGTCAGCACAACATAAGAAACTGTATTAAAGGTTCACAGCATTAGGAAGGGTGAGAATGATACAAAGAAAGAAAGAGAATTGGAAAGGGGGTAAGTAAAGGTGAAATAAAATCTTTGATGGGAGATGTCATTCTGTAAATATGTTTCTCTTATTGGTTAATGAATAAAGCACTGTTGGCCAATAGGAAAGCAAGATAGGTGGGACTAGGAGGAGAGAGAAAGTAGTAGGGAAGAGATTCAACATGGAGAAAAGAGAGGACAACACTGGCCTCTCTCTCCGGTAAGATAAGACCACATGGAAATACTTAGATTTATAGAAATGGGTTAATGCTTAAGACAGAGCTAGATGATGAGAAAGTAGTTAACTGGCCTACAGCTTTATATCAAATACAGCATCTCTGTGTGTTATTTGGGGCTGGTTTAGCTGAGGGACAAGACCAGCAGGCAGGAAAAACTACTCATAACAAATCTTTTTTTCTTTTCTAAGTTGGCCTAATTATTAAGTGTGTTCAAAATAACAACAATGTATGCTATGTATAAGTGAAATAATTAGAAAAATAACAGTGGGGAGGGATTAGGGAATGCTATTATGGACAACTGCAGGCCTATGGAGCCATTCTGTGTTATTTGGAAGTAGACTTGAAACAGCTATGCTGTGAACTTGCTATTTATTGCCAACTCTTAAAGAAGCCACTGGACATTTTATTAACAAAACTTATAACTGGTAGGCTAAGACATGAGAGAAAATGTAGGTATTTCTCCTTGTCCCAATTAACTTTCTTGTCTTTCTTCCCCATAGTTTACCCAGACTTGTTTAAGAGTTTCAAAGCTTTAACCACATTGACCATACACTACAAGTGAACCAAATATAGTCAACAACAATTGTTTACTGGGACCCAAGCTCAGTGACTACAATGGCAATAAAACAGGTAAAAATTCTTTACAGGATTTTTATTACATTTGTGTGCAATATAAAAAGTAAATTATTGACATGGTATGGGTAATCTATAATGTAGAGAAAAATAAAACATATAAAGGAAATTGTATAAGGTGCACAAAAAGCCAAAATTCTACAACCGTAAAAAGAAAGCATCTTCAACAAATGGTGCTGCTCAAACCAAATGTTGGCATGTAGAGAATGCACATAGATCCTTATCTATCCCCCTGCACAAAACTCAAGTCCAAGTGGGTCAAAGACCTTAGAATAAAACAAGACACACCAAACCAGATAGAAGAGAAAGTGGGGAATAGCCATGAACACATCAGCACGGGACACAACTTTCTGAACAGAGCACCAATCTCTCAGGCACTGAGATAAAAATGGATTTCCCTGAAAGAAATAATAGAAGAGACCTCCTAGTTAAACTGGAGGCAGGATAGAAGGGGAGGGTAATGAAAGAGATGTCTTGGTGGGGGAGCATTTCAGGGCTATGGAGAAACCTGGTGCAGAGAAACTCACAGGAATCCACAAGGATGACCCCAGCTAAGACTCACAGCAATAGTAGACAGGTAGGCTAAACTGGCCTTCTCCTTTGATCAGACTGGTGACTACCCTAATTACCATCAGACAGCCTTCATCTACTAACTGATGGAAACAGATGAGGAGATCCAGAGCCAAGCATTGGGCTGATCTCTGGGAATCCTGTTAAGAGCAGAAGGAAAGATTGTACCAGCCAGGGTTATCAAGGTCATCACAAGAGAACCCACAAAAACAACTAACGTGGACTCAAAGGAGCTCATACACTCTGGACCAACAACTAAGGGAGTCTACAAGGGACCAACCTAGGCCCTTTACATATGTGTGACAGTTGTGCAGCTTGGTCTACCTGTGGGGCTCCTAGCAGTGGGATCAGGGCCTGACCCTAACTCTTGAGCTGGCTTTGGGGAACCTATTCCCCATACTGAGTTGCCTTGCCCAGCCTTAATATAAAGGGGAGACACGGTTCTACCATGCTTTGTTGACACTATGGGAGGCCTGCACATTTCTGAACAGAACCAGAGGAGTGGATGGGGGTGCAGATTGGGAGGGAGCAGAAGGAAAGGACGGAGGGGAAACTGCAGTTGGGGTGCAAAATATATGAAAAAAATCTAATTAATAAAAAAAGCCAATTAACAAATTGAAACAAAAAAGTTTCTGTAAGGCAAAGGACACTGTCAAAAGAACAGAATGACAGCTCACAGAAGAAAAGATCTTCACCAAACCCACATCTGACAGAGAGCTAATATCCATAGCACATAAAAAAACTCAATAAACTTTGTATCAAAAAAATGAATAAACCAATTAAAACTGGGATATAGATCTAAATAGAGAATTCTTAACAGAGGAAACTACAACAGACAAAAATCACTTGAAATGTTCAACATCCTTAGCCATCAGGGAAATGCAAATCAAAAGGACTCTGGGATTCTGTCTTACCCCTGTCAGAATGGCTAAGATCAAAAACACAAATGATAGCTCGTGCTGGAAGGGATGTGGAGCATGGGGAACACTCCTCCATCGTTAGTGGGCGTGCAAACTTGTACAGCCACTTTGGAAATCACTCTACCATACACGTTCATAGCAGCTTTGTTCACAGTAGCCATAGACTGGGAACAACCTAGATATCCCTCAACAAAAGAATGGATAAGGAAAATGTGGCACATTCATACAATGCAGTATTACTCAGCTGTTAAAAACAACGTCATCAGAAAATTTGCTGGTAAATGGACAAAACTAGAAAACATCATCCTGGGCAAGATAATCCAGACCCAGCCAAATAAACGTATGTACTCATTCATAAGTATTAACCATAAAGTAAAGAGGACCATGCTATAATCCATAGACCAAGAGAAGCTAAGCAACAAGGAAGGCTCAAGGGGAAGGGGTGGAATGCATGACTCTCACTGTGAAGGGAAAACAGAATAAACATCACCATTGGATAGTGGGGGGGGCGGGAACAGGAGGATCAGGTTGGGGAAAATGGAGGGAGATAGTACTAGGAGAGATGACTAAAATCTGGGGGCATCTCTGGGGTGAGTTAGAAACCTAGAGCCATGGAAACCTCCAGGAATCTATGAGGGCAGCCATAGATAGACTCCTAGCAATGGGGGACACAGAGCCTGAACTGGCCATCTCCTGTAACCAGGCAAGACTTCCAGAGGACAGACTGGGACACTAAATTTTCCCTCTGGGGTCTGGCAAATTTGACTCCCAAGCTCAGTGAAAATCTTCAAGCAGCAAGGGAACGCTGACATTATACAGAAGAGTTTAACATATAAATGAGAATTATCCTAGGCTAACTATATAATGTGGTAATTAGCACTTTCAACTGACTCATTAATGCGTCAAATGCTGTGACACTGCCGGCTAGAGTATCAAAAGCATATGTAGGGTTAGTACTTTCACCACAGTCCAAGTTGGAACACTGAGGAATGTTTAATTCCAATGCCTCTTCCCACATCACTGTGCCCTCAGGCAATCTTTCCATGGAGTGAGTGATAGAGTAGCCACAGAGCAGAACAGCAACCAGAATTCTCAACTGCTGAGTGATTTTTATCACTATTATAGTTTAGATCATTTCAAGCATCGAATGTTCCATCTATATTAAACTAAAGTTTTCAGTCTACTGAAACGGGATTATTGGCCTTAGCCATCCTTCCTAGGAAATAAGAATCACAGTTGCTACTTACTTAATAAAGATAACTTTATGTCTGTTCTATTATTTCAACCATCACCACTCTCCTGTGTACTACTAATATTTTCCTAAAGCATTCAGGGCAAAAAATGAAGGTAAGGAAGGCAAAAAATTTCACTAGACTGAAATGCAGTAGATGGACTTAAGCACTGACTTGGAAGCCCAGGTTTCTCCTCTCACATGTCTTTAGTCATGGGCTCTATAGGCTGGGGGAAAAAAAAAATCACATTTCTAACATTCCTGTTCTAAGAGTCAGAGCCATACATTGCATGTCTGCGCACACATACACTTGCATGCATGTGCTCACACATATGCACAATAATAGAAAAATCTGAAATCTTTGTCTGTATGGAGCCTAGAGATTTGGTGTAGAGTCAGGATGGCAGGGGAGATAATGACAGTCCTGCATGAGGGTGAGGAACACCTAAGTTAACAGATGGATGATTTAGGAAAAAGAGGATGTTAACAATACTAATTAAAAGATACATTTGGTAGATACATTCTTGCTAACTCGAGGGCTGAAACCTGGTATGTGATCTTTAAGAACTATGCCAGCTTACTAGATGCTGAGCCATATCTGCTATGCTTCGTGTACACAGCAAAGGCTTTAGCTCAACAGTGGCCAAGCAAAGAAAGTGACATCCTATAAAAACTCCATCATTACACCTTGTAGGAGGTGCAGAACGCATGCCTTCAGACAAATATTATTTCTCCTGGATGTTATACAATGAATTAAATGAAACCCATGAGGCAGCCAAGATTGCAGCAAGTTTTCTAGATATTGTTTAAGCATCTTTGTAGTCATTCCCAGTGCTTCCCAGTGACTTTTCATTTGAAACACTTAGAGGACAACTTTTTTTAAAAAAATGGTCCTTGTGGAACAGTTCCTTTTTATTATTATTTTAAAAATTTAGTAGCTGTGTACCACAATTCCACAAACTCCCATCAAGCAGGTGGTTAAGATCCAAGGATCATGAGTTTGAGGCCAGAATGAGCTAGAGTGAAACCCTCTAAAGAACAAACAACAGAGCTGGTACTTTCAGGCTTTTTATTTTCAAGGTAATCTTTCTTGTTACTGGTTTAATTAATAATCTTCAAAGAAATTCCCATGTAGAGAACACTGTAGAAGCTTTCCCTACTTTTCTACTTATTGTGGGAAAAGAGAGACATGATAAGAAGTCACAAAACAAACTCAAATACAGACAGGCTCCTATGTGTGTTAACTTTGATATAATCTTAGCAGGATATATACTATATTAGCAGTGTGTACTATATATAATATGCAAGAGAACACTTCACTCTTTCTCAAAGTTAAGTCACATGAAGCTTTTATAATATGTCAGAATTTCTCTATTCATGCCTTTATTTTTAAATTATATAAGTGAAATACATCAAATTCTATCTTCTATTTCACAAAGTGAGGACTTATGACAGACACATCAGGTGACATCTAAGAAACTATGGGTACGACAGTGAAGGAGGAGGAAACACTGTTTCCATGGTGTATGAATCTATGTTGAGCTCAAAAAGTTGAATATAAACTCTGGCATTGATTGGTGCAAAGAATGAAGAAAATGAGTTGAGGGTAGCTTTCAAGTACATTGGTCAAGGCAAGCTTCACTGAGCAAAACAGATCTCTGGGAATTTTAATGGTGGGACAGCTAGCCAAGTGGAAAACCAGGCAGACACATAGGCAATGTTAGAATCCCAAAGAGATGGCACAACACGCCTTCACTCACTTCAGTTAGAAGAGAACAGCAGGCCACATTAATAGAGGCAAGAGAAAACAGTAACAACGTCAGGAAGGCACTGGGAAGCCAGGTGGCACAGAGCCTTTTATGTTAGTACAAAGCCCGCTTTCATTCCAAAGGCAATGGTAAGGTTTGCCAAGTTCTGAGCAAAGAAATTACTCAACATAGAACCACCTTGGTCTCTGTGTTAAGAACACGCTGAAGGGCAGCAAGTGGAGAGGCAGTGAAACCAGTTAGGAAGCAACAGCAATCCCAACAAGAGAGGTTAAGTAATGGGCAATGAAAGAAAAATATGGCTAAATCCTGGATATATGGAAGTTGCGAATGCTAGGCTATGTATGGAGTGTAATTCTTACTCTGAGGAACGGGAAGAACAGGTTGTCATGTAGTGAGAAGGGAAAGGTGAACCCATAAGCAGCCTGTGGGTGGATGCAAGAGGAAGTTCCACAATCAGACACATTATACAAGCTTGGTCTACTGCAGATTCAGGTGGAAATGCCAATAAGCAGGCTCGCTACACATTCTAGAATTGGGAGAAGGTGTTCAAACTAGAAATACAGACTTGAGAGTGAGAAAGAAAAAGATCTCTGATTACATGAGATCACCAAGAAGCGGAGTTTCTTGGAATAGTTTATATTGATATCATTTCTGGAGGAGGAAAAGGAAAAAGCCAAGGAAAGTCCAAAAGAACACTTGGGGAGACGTGAGGAGGGTAAGAGATCACAGGAGAGGGTGAATTCTGTCACAAAGATGCTCAGTGAACAATGAGGAGGTTAAAGTTTTTATTTACCTATATTCTGAGTTAGATTTTTAAATTTATAATCTCAAATATAGAATTAATTAGGCCAGGAAATAAAACTGTTGAACAGACTATTTTTTTAACTATTTATTTTTACTTTATGTGCATTGATGTTTTGGCTGCATGTATGTCTGTGTGGGCTGTCAGATCCCCTGGAACTGGAGTTACAGATAGTTGTGAGCTGCCATGTGGGTGCTGGGAATTGAATCCCGGTCCTCTGGAAAAGCAGCCAGTGTTCGTAACCACAGAGCCATCTCTCCAGCCCCAAATAGACAAGTATTAAAGAGTACTATGTACTACACTACTTACTGCAAGATATTAATTAATACTGAAGCTACTTAACACTTCCTGATTCAGTCACTGTACTAGATACATGAAATGATACATTACCACTGATATGCCAGGGATCACCTTACCCACAGAGAGCCATTCACCACAGACTCACCACTACAAAGCATGGCCTATTCTTTCCCAGAATGACCTACATCCAATCACTCACTGACATGGAAGCATACAGACAGGCCAGTGCAGCCCAAAGAGCAACAGCTGTACCAGTGGAGTTCTGTAGGAAGTGAGTGGAGGCCATTGTACCTGTAGAACCACTCAACCTCTTCTGTTCAGAGCTGTGTCCTTCGTCTTTCTTCCCTGGGAGTTAATATCAAAGGCACTTCTTGCAAAAAACCTTAAACACTGGGCTTCATTTCAGAATATGCCTCCCAGGTAACCTAGTCTATGACATCTGGTACCAGGACTGTTTTGGAAAAGCAGTTGATAAAGATCGGTTCTTTGACCTATGTCAGTCCCTGATGGCCTTAAGGATCCAGTCACTCGTAGTAAATGGCACAAGGTGGCAGTCCAACTGGTAAAATGCTCTTCTGAGTGACCCACTTGCTATATCAGTAGAAGAGAACATTAACTAGAATGTTACTTCGAAGAGTTTTTGAGAGTGATACTAAAAGGATAATAGGAAAAGAACACAAGACTTGAGGGCAAATAACAGTCTACTGCGTACGCAAAGAGACTTTTAGATTCTGTGGTTCCTTAGAAGACCCTGAAGACAAGAACAGGGTGCTTAGCCAGCAGTGAGCATCCAAGATTCCCATGTAGGCAAATCTGCTATATTAGCCTTAGTAGAGTAAATGGGCTCTTACTGCATGGGAAGGGTGTCTGACTTGATCTCCCCAAATCTTGACTCCTCAGAGTCAACACCATTTTATGACCTTACAAGAGCAGTCTTATTTTCTCTTATTACTGTGGTGGAATCCCTCTAAGGGATAGCATGCACCCCTCTAACTCCTGTCAATTCCTAAATCTCCTCCAAACCCCTTTCAGGCCTGTAAGAACATCATATCATACCAGAAGCCATACAGGGCATGCTGGGACTCAGAAAGGAAGAGAGCAACTGTATACCAGAGGAACAGATTTAGATAGCTTATATTAGTCAGGAGCAGTACAAATGAGTTTAATTCTGAGGGTGTTTGATAAGATACTGGGCCCTAATGTTAGGTAGTGATTTCAGACATTTCCCTGAGATGCAGAATGTAACAACCAGATGCAGAATGTAGAATCTCCAGAAACGGTACAAAGTAACTATTAAGATGATTGCTAGATGCCTATACAAACCAATGGCTCATACAAATTTGGCTGAGATGCAGAAACATTGCCACGGATGGTAGAAGTGGGGATTACTAGCCTCAGAGATGGGCATTCTGGAATGTGCAAACTATACACAGAAAACAAAACAAAATTCAGATGACTATGTTCTAGAATCTCTCTCTCTCTCTCTCTCTCTCTCTCTCTCTCTCTCTCTCTCTCTCTCTCTCTCTCTAACACACACACACACACACACACACACACACACACACACACACACAAAACCATACCAAGTACCAAATCCACATGGAACATGCTGATGAGTAGCCCCCAAATTACGAAAAGCTTATTCCTGGCTCTCAGGAGGTCAGAATGAACAGAAAACAAAGTTGATTTATAAATAGGTTTACAGATGAGCAGTGAGAAGGGTGAAAGGACTCCAAGAAGTCTGATGGGTGCAGTTGTCATTCGGGGGACAAGAAGAGTGTGTATGTGAGAATGACACACCAATTATGAGAGCTAACAGCTATAGCTTTCCTAGAGTATGTCACTCAGTGTTTGCCACCAAAAGAAATCAAAGACAAATGGCCACACAATTGCAAGCAGTTAACGCAATAAACTTGCAATTGCTTGTGCAATTTCCAAACTTGAGCTAATCTTTTACCCAGAAGTCACGGGGAGAAGAGGCCTAGTTTCCAGAAGACAAGACTTCTCAATACTTTGGCAAGAATACATGGCAGTCCCCAGTCCTTCAGAGGGATCTGATGCTTAATCAGATAGCCATACTGGGGGGAAGCACTCAGATGCTTGGAGGACTTTGGCCAGAGTCTGCAGTGGTCCCTGGAGACCTGAAACATCAACCAGATGCTCCCACTCCCTCCCCTTCTTAGAAGCAATATGAAGGGCAGTAATAATGAAGCCCCAACCTGGTGCTCAGAAAAGTTGGAATGAGACCACAAATCTATCCTGTGAAGGATTTCTCAATTGAGACACTCTAATTTCATATTTCATAAGTGTGTCACAATATCCACACGTCCTTGACCTACCACTGAGCAAACAAAGGATGATTTATTGCCACTCCACCGACCCCATCACTGCCAACATAGTAAGTTAAGAAGCCAGAAGCCAGAATGGTTTTGGTGGTGGGGAGGGCATGGCAAAATTAGTGGCTGCTAACAATCTCAGTAGTATATTGGGTGGTCTCAAACGCTACCTCCCCAGGTGTGTAGGGTCCATGGTGCAGTACAGCTTCTCCCTTACTTCACATCTATTTCTTACTTCTTCCTCCTACAAGCACTGGTCCCAAAAGCACTCAATACATTCCATCACAGTGTGGCATCCAGCAACTCCAGCTGCAAGAGTTATACCCCAACTGTGAATTTAAGCATTGCCCTAATTGGGTAATGCTTGGTTCCACTTCTAGACAGCTTCTGAAGGGGCAATATCAAAAAGATATTTTTTAAGTCTCTGTTACTTTTTTTCTGGGAAGGACCCAGAAGTACAACTCCTGACTTCCTCCAGATAAAGCCTCCTCCCCCGACCCTTTTTTTTTTTTTTTAAATTTTGAGCAGTCTCATTTTATAGTGCTGGAACTCACAGCAATCCTCTTGCTTTGGTTTCTGCATTTCTAGGATTATAGGCATGAGCAAGCATGCCTGACTATGTTATGTTTTCTACATTAAAAATTACTGTTAAGCCTATTGATCCACCGTTTCTTTTCATATATCTTAAGTAATTCCCCAAAAGTTTTAAATGATTGATTGTATTGCATTAGCGTTTTGCCTGTGTGTATGCCTGCCTGAGGGTATCAAATTTTGTGGAACTAGAGTTACAGACAGTTGTGAGCTGACACTGAGGTTCTGGAAATTGAACCTTGGCCCTTTGGAAGATCAGCCAGTGCTCTTAACCACTGAACCATCTCTCCAGTCCCATAATCCCCCTGATGTGGGATGTCCTTCTGTAAGCTGCCAATTGGTTAATGAATAAAGCTATTTTAACCAATGACCAGGCAAAATAGAGCCTGGAGGGAAATCCAAACAAAGGTGTGAAGAGAAAGAAGGTAAAGTCCAGGAGATACCATGGAGCTGCTGCAGAAGTAAACCACAGTCATGTGGTGATACACAGATTAGTAAATATGGGTTAATTTATAAGAGAGAGCTAGTGAGTAATAAGCCTGAGCAGTTGGCCAAATAATCATAATTAATATTAAGCCTTAAAGTATTATTTTATAAGTGGCTAAAGAAACTGATGGGCAGGACAGGAAACATCCAGCTACATCCCCCCAATTTAGTATTAAAAATATAAGTTTTTTTTTCTGATCCTGCATTGAATAAGATTATTTTAACTTGGTATCTATCTCAATGTCTTCAGGAATTGTCTCCATACAATTTTTTGTCTATGCATCATCACTTAGGAGCTTATAGCTTGCTTAATAAATTCCCTGTAAATATAGTGAGTTTATCTTATTTAGGTAGAATTTAAATACACAAACTAAGAGTAAAGCAAAATAAGTTGCAAGTTTCATTTTCTTTTCTTTTAGGTGGCTTTATGGCACTACCTAAACAATCTCTCATTGATCCTGTTATTTAGAAAGTTGATAATCACAACCTTACATAAGATTTCAGGATAAAATATTTAAAATCACATGTGAATAAATAAGTAGAAATAAATATTACATAATTTTGATCTTAAGTTTCTCAACTATTTCTATGTCTAAATATAGCTTAATGTGTAAGTCAAAAAAAAACAAATTAATCAAACATGTCCTTTTTAAAGTAGTTTGTACTAATTTAAAAGTATATTCTGCATGAAATCCTATGCTGAACAATTCAATGTCTTTAAATATTGTGCAGACTAATGAGAAAAAAGTGTTTTATTCTATTGGTTATAACTCTATAAGAAATAAAATGACAATTCTCGTAAGAACATGAGATCCTAATGATACAGTTATTTACAAAAAACCACCAAAATACAAATGTATTTTTAAACAATAATAGCTTGATGGCTGCACATTAGCAAACAGAATGATTGTTGGCTGGCATGACAAAATTCCCCCTGAGTATATTACTAAAATTATCACAGAATCTCCTCAAGGAAAAAACTGGAAAGAGTGCCATAGGCCCGTAGTCAAATGCTAAGTACAGTAGACGATAATACAGTAGTATACTTAATCAAATCCTGCAGATTTAAGCAGAGATGCATAAACTGTGAGGGATAGCCTGGCTCTCCCTCTATTATAGGCTCTGCGGCTGTGTAGCTCACGCTCAGTCCCTACCTCTTCCTTCTGCTACCAGCAGCCAGAAAGAAGTGCAGACTGCCAAAGTGTCAAGAAGGGAAAAGCTTCCTTTTTATATTTGCTGTCACTGGCCAGTTCCCTATTTCCCATCAGCACACATTTCAGATGCCACCTGTGAGTTCAGGGTAGCATGGCTGGAGGCCATCATGTATTTCCATAGCAACAATGATTCTTCTAAAGGCAAGACTCCTTTGGGGAAAAGAGCAGAGATAGCTTTGGAGGCCAGGAAAAGTTATAAAGGGTGGTGGTGGGGATAGTTGTCTTTCCTTCATATCTAATCTATTAAACCATGCTGAATCAAACTTGGGAGATTTTAATAGTTATGTAGCTTGGTTTCAAGACTTTTGAAATTCAATTCAAATAAAGATTTTACATACTTGGAAGAAATGGCCTCCATGAATTCATCCAAAAATATGTCATAGTCAGCACCTCTTACTCGCCTCTGCCGCAGCCCGATGTACAAGGGATCTTTAAGCAGTTCCTAGTGTGAAGGAAACAGTTGCCGTAAAAAGAATTAGCAATGAGAAAATCATTTATTTTTCCTTAGCCTGTTTCATTATCTCGATAAGAGATAGAAACAAAAATAAAATCTTGACATACTGATTCATTATTAGCCCATAGTCATTACCTACTTAATACTTCATAGAGTCCATACTGTCCATATCCAAACTAAGAAAAATATTACTAAACGTTAAAACATTCTTGGTTAGTCTGAGGAAAAGAAAAGTAATTAAACATGCCAATAATGCTCATTAGAAAATCTCTATTCAGATTTTATAGGTGAAATTAATCACACGGAGAAATAATGTTGAGTTTTAAAGATTTACAACAGCTTATAAATGGAAAAATAACAATTATTTTCATACATTTCCATTTCCAAAAATGAAATCTTCAAACATTTTGAGTATACTTGTTATATGACTACTAACTTACTTAAAAGAAAGTATTTTTTAGGCTTGACCAAGTTTTTCTTAAACTTTTTAAACCTTATAGTTTGTTGTTTCTTAAACTGACGAACCTGAGAAGCATTATTCTGTTCAAGTATTGGCATAAAAAACCCTTAACATTTTAATAAATCAATTGTTAAATTGACTTTTAATATAAGACATGTCTATTAGTAACAAAGATTCTCAGTAAATTAGGAATATCTATGAAAGATCATAGCTAACTATTTTCAGATTCAGAACAATGTAAGAATACTTGTCCTTACCACTTTTCTTCATCATTACACTAGAGATGCTAGCCACTACAATAAGGCAAAAAAAAAAAAAAAAAAAAAAGACAAGCATACAGACTGGAAAGGGAAGAACTACCACTTTCTATTTGTATACACATAAATAGAAAATAGCAGTAATCTACAAAACCCATAAATGTATATTAATACAGTCATAGGATGTAAGAACAATATGCAGAAACTAATATATTTCATCATATTAGGACAGTTGAAAAATAAAATATAACTCCATTTTACAATGGCAACCCAAACCACAAAATTCACAAGGAAATATTTATCAGCATATATGTAAGACTTTAACACTGGAAACTATAAAGCACCACAAAAAAATAAATTAAAAAAAAACCCAAAAACCTATAAATGCTTTCCTTAGGAAAAGGGAGGGATTATCTCAAAGGTCATATTCAAGAACTCACAGGATGGCAAAAACAAAAGCCTGAAAACATGAGCTACAGAAACCTACTCTGAGGAAACAACACTGGGCCATACACAGGTGGCTTGATATCCAGGGAGGCTTTACTGGCCATGGAACTTCTAGAACCATGGTACTCCTATTCCTCCAAATTTGCATAGGAAAGTTGGTCATCCTGACTCATCACTTAAGTCTGATGTAAAAACATATGAAAAGATCCACAATTAAGATGCAAATCCCAAACCTCATCTAGAACTGGTCTAGATGAGAAGACCCTAACTTCAGACCCATCCCTGATACTGGAATGAAAAGTTTATGTCTGAGATGGAAATCCTTGGTGTGTGTGTGTGTGTGTGTGTGTGTGTGTGTGTGTGTGTAAACAATGTATGAATGAGAATTTATATGGAGAAACTCACACTTGTTCTAGCCACCCAAGCTTTCCTATCCATCCAGACTGAGTTACAGTTTACTGGATCATAAGTATTAATATAAATAGTAATGATTTTGGAGACACTTTGTTACAGACAAATTCTTTCTTTCGGGTGTGGTGATGTTAAGATGGTTCAACTATGGAAACCACAGCCAAGAGTACACCTGTTGACCTGATGTAATTATTATTAACGCTCTCACATTGTGAAATCCCTTTGGTTCAACCAATACAGTTTAACTGCAATGTACTCCTTACCAAGTAGTTATGGTTTTTCTGCTCACTGGAAGCTAGCATGTTAAACCACATAAATGTAAAATGTAAAACCTGAAACCCAGGACTGCTGTAAAGCCCAGCTGTTCCTTAAGGCATAAAAACTCTTTAAACAACCCACTGGCAGGCTTCTGGGCAGCCAAGGTTAAACTGCCAATGTGCTACTAATGGTTGCCAATATTAAAATACTTTCTTCAAGTCTGGAATATATTTAGCCCCCAAATATGAGATTTAGAGGGAAAAAAGAAAGAGAAAACACAGTTGAGGAAAAATGTGTCCCTTCTTTTTTCTGCTATCCTTTCCCACACTGATAATTTAAACACATAACATAAAGAAGTGTAATTGAGGCAGCTCAGCGGGTAAAGGCATTTTCCACTACGCCAGATGTCTGGAGTTCAATTCCCAGAACTCACAGGGTAGAAGGAAAAAAAAAAAGTTCCCACAGGCTGTCTTCTTTCTCTCTTACACACGCATGTACACACACATGTATGCACGCATACACACACGCATAAATAAACAAATGCAAAAAAGAGAAAATAAGTATATTAGTTTATTTTAAGATGTAAGAAAAAGGCAGTTGTTGAAATAAATTAGAATGCTAATTCTTCAACTGTAACAATATATTTGTCAGAAAGTTTGTTCTAGTTACCATAAAATTTAATTAAGAAAATTAAGATAATTCTTGCAAAGTAGTACATTTTTAGAGACTTGGGTGCCAAAAATTAACATACACAAAATGCCACTTATAGAGGAACCAGGCAGTGGAAAGCAGGGGTATGAGGGAGATAGTTGTGGAGGGGACAATGGAGAGCAAGTTATAATGTCAGTTATGCACAAAGTCACAGTGATGGAACCTATTGTTTTGCATTCTTACCTAAACAAACAAGAAAGGAGCTGAAGATCATTCTAGTTTATAGGCTGTCACAAAAGGAAATGACATGAATGCTTTGCATTATAAAAACCTCATTGTGACTAGACACCCAATTCAATATCCACACACATACATGGGTACTTACATACATAAACACAGATACACACACGCACAGCATATCCATACACACATGCCAAAAAATAAAAACACAGCAACATCTGTAACACTGAAGGACAAATATTAAAGTAAATATTGAAAATTAGATAGCAGGCAGATTTCTTCAATATAATGTGATATATTTTAAAAGCAGATAATGTGAAAAATCCAAGGCAACCAGTCAACTTGACAATTATCATGAAATCATTTGTTTTCAGTAACTCATGCAATCTATGAATGTAAAAAATCTCTACTGTAGATCCCAGTGATGAAGTTTCTCTATATCCACATGATACTGATAACCTTAAAAAAATAAAAAAAGGCCCAGATGGGGCCTGGAGGTAAAGCACAACTCTTTGGTTAAGAGCACTGGCTGTTCCTGTGGAGGACCTGGGTCAGTTCCCAGCACCCACATGGTGTCTCAAACTACCTCCAACTCACATTCCAGTGAGTCTGACACCTACATGGGTACTAGGCATGTACAATGTCTAAATGAATAAAATAAATAAATCATTTTAAAGGTCCAGGCTTAAAAGTATTCAAATTATTATAAACTTATTTCATAGTTTTCATTCCTCTTCAATAACTCCTAGAATTTTCAAGTTACATCATAGATCTTGTAGGTTTTATATTATTTAACTTCCTTATATCACCTCAGCTTGCTTTAAAATATATGAAAATTAAAATAAAATCTTAATATCAATGTACACATTAGAATTTTAAAACAGCATCTTTAAACAGGTTAGCTTTGATATCTAAGTCATTTCTATTAGTACTGAAAAAGAAAATATAAGAGAAGCCATATATTAAATCAAAATATTTCCTTGGATAAAGGTTTTGTTTGTACATGATAAAAACACATTAGAGATGTTAAAACACTGATGGAATTCTTCTAAAATATTAATGTGGAAGTAAGAAAAGTTGAACTCCAAATCATCTACCCCAGATTCAATACAAACTTTTAGAACAGTAAGGTAGCAAGCTGATTAAATAGGACCTTATCTATTGATTGATAGTAATTAGGAAGAAATTATGGCCTCTTAGAATAATTTATGTACTTCAAATAATAATGCTTAATACTTATCAAAGCATTTGAGACCACTAAGGCAGATAAACCATAAATCATATTATAGAGATGAGAAAAGCACAGAAAAGGCTATTTCTTTATAAAAGTTAAGGGCAGAGTTGAGGGGAGTAGGGCAACAGAAAAAAAATGAATGAATTTCATTGAATGAATGAATGAATGAAGTTCAAGAAATATAATCTCAAAATGCAAAATTTGGCACCACTTTTTAAAACACTTAAAGTGTTTACCTCATTTTCTGTTCCCACGTCCAAAATGACAGGTAAGCACTGCTGTGGATTCACCCCTCCACAGGCTGTGTACAGGGCCAGTTTACCCACAGGGATGCCCATCCCGTTACAACCAAGGTCTCCCAGGCCTAGAATACGCTCCCCGTCAGTCACCACAACGGCCTAGAAGAAAGAGGCAAAAGTCAATCTTTCCTGCTTCCTAGTCCCGAAGGCAAGGAATACTCTGCAATGTAACACTGAGCCACAAGACAACAACTCAAATACACATGAACAATGCTTAGAGTCACTAGGGAAGAGTGGGGAGAGAAATAGGTTTGATCTACATATGTAAAGCATTATACAAAGTTATATGTGTGATTAATTATATTACTGTAAAAAGAAGAGAAATAGAAATTCAAACAACCCAAATAACGTAGTCTTCAATAAAGAGGACAAATGGGAAATTAGAGCTCAAACTGCAAACAAACCAACAAACAAAAACATAGGGCAGCTGTCACTACCAGATGTCCCTCAGCTATAATGAGGTATTGCAGAGGTCACAGCTCTGCTCCAAGATGCTCTGACCTCTTACTCCCAGAAGTGCCTGACACTGTACTGTTACCCCTGGAGCATGCCCAGTACAGTCTACTAAAATATTACCTAGTAACCTTTCCCTAAAACTGATGAATTTTGCCTAATTTATTTCTACTTACTTAGAATAATAATGAACCATATATGATACTCATGTAGAGGGCTTACTTTACAGGATTTAATATCATCATTAAAATTAATTCATTTAATGTCTTCATTCTATAATGTATGGCCACAATATAGGTTAAAACAAACCTAATTTATTAGAAATTATAAAATGCTGCACTGAAAATATCCATGGAATAGCAATAAACTTAAAGTTTCTATTTCTTACTTGTTTTAAAATTTGTTCACTTATTTTATGTGTATGGGTGTTTTGCCTGCTTGTATGTCTGTGTATCATGGGCATGCTTGATGCCCACCGAGGCCAGAAAAGGACATTGGATTTCCTTGGACTGCAGTATGTGGGTGCTAGGAACCAACCTGGGATCTCAAGAAGAGCAGTCAGTGTTATTAACTGTGGAGCCCTCATTCCAGACCCTCTGTTTCTCAGTTTAGAAATAAACTAATACATGTGCTTCTCAGAGTGGCTCTGTCTGTTCACCACTGTAATCCCAGCATCTGGTACAACATTTAGCACTCAGTAAACAGCTAATAAATAGTGGTAAACTAGATAGATTCACAGGCACATAAAGTGAAATCATGATATGTAAAGAACTTAACACAGTACTTGTATTTCAAATTAAAAAAAAAAAAGAAAGTGTGGCTACCGTTCCTAAGCTCAGAAAGTCATGGTGTTTTAATGGGGTCTGGAGCACACTCGTCCCCTCATTTCACTTTACAGATGATGAAATGGAAAATCAGAACACTAACGACCCTGCCTAGATAATCCACCTAGGCAGTCCCAAGGAACCAGAACCTGGGTCTACCCTCTTCCTACCACACCCTAGTGCCAGATACACTTTAAAATGCACGCTGAGACCTGTTGTTTTAAACTTTTGTGTACTGTAAAATACAAGTACTGGAAAACTGTTTTTAAGTAAAGACATTTAAAGAGAGAGGTGATATTTCTTTTGCATATTCCATACACTCTTCACAGATCCTTAATTCATAATGAAAGAAGGAATGATTTAACAGATTTCTTCTGCCTCCCTTGAACTTGGTGGATTATTAACACAGAAAATACAATAAAGGAGTTTGTTTAAAGAAATTGTATGCCCTACATGTTCAGTACACATATATAATGACTTTATAAAGAATGAAACACTAAGAAATTGGAAATGACAGAAAGACTGTATCTACATAAAATTAATAAGCTGTAGAAAATATTCAGAGATATTAATTAGGTGACAGTCACTGATAAATGCTGCTCCCAGCAATGAGATCGTGGCTATGCAATGTGTCATGGAACAGAAAAGATAGCAAATTACCTCAGTGCAGTCACCAATAACTTACCTTGACAACATCTTCTGGCCATGCATTAAGAAGTGAAGCAATGTGCCCTCTGTCGTAGATACTAATAAAGAGGCCTCTGGAGCAAAAAAAAAAAAGTTTTAACTTACTTCAAACCTGTCAAATGACCATTGACATTAGTAAAAACCTTAAATCTATTAATGTATCTCCATTTTTATTACATTATTGAAAATGTGTTTCCTTAAATAATGGCTAGAAATCCTGTAAGTAGAAGACTGGGGATATCGCTTGATTGTCACAGAGCCTATCCGTCATGCCTGGATTGATCTCCAACACTGCACAAAACTGGACATAGCACTGGGTGGGTGGGTGGGTGGGTGGGGGATGGACAGATCCCCGAAGCTTACTGGCCAGTCACCCTAGTCAAATCAGTAAGCTTTAGACCCAACAAAAGACCTTCTTAAAAGGTAAAGAGTAATTAAGGAACATAACCAATACTGACCTTCGGACCCATCAAGTATGTACAGACATATGCACACATGTAAGTATGCATATACCCACACACAAATATACATATAGTACACTAGTTAAAAACACCATTTTAACATGAAGAGGTGGCTCAGTAGTTACGGCATGTACTATTCAAGCACGTACTATTCAAGCCCACATACAGTTCCCTGCACCCATGTCAGGCAACTCACAATTGCCTCTAACTCCAGCTCCAGGAGATACGATGCCCTCTTCTGATTCTGACCTCTGGAAACACCTGCATTCACATGTGCTTTCCCAGACACAGACACACAAGCATAATAAAACAATAAGGGAAACTTAGAAGTATCTGTCCGAGCCAGGTGCTGGTGGCGCATGTCTTTAGTCCCAGCACTCCGGAGGCAGAGGCAGGCAGATCTCTGTGAGTTTGAGGCCAGCCTGGTCTACAAAGTGAGTTCCAGGACGACACAGAGAAACCCTGTCTCTGGGTGGGGGGGGGGTGAGGGGGAAGTATCTGTCTCACTCATAAGTCCATTTAGCCTTTAACTATATATGAAACATGTAAAAGCATGGTGAGAATGACAAACTACACAGGCATTCATTCCAGTGTGTAGTCCACCTTCCCCTTCCACATTGTGAGGGTGAGAAGATGCATGAGACAGGGCTGAAGAGACTTAACACTGCACTTGTGCTCACCTGACCATCCGACTGCTGTTTCTACCTAACTGGAGCCTGCAAAAGGTCCAGCTCCCTCCCTACATTTCCTCTGACAGCTTAACAAGCACCTTCACACACTGACATACATAACACCTGTTTATACAACGAGAATCTTGCCAATTATCTTCCCCGATAAGTGCAACCATCTTCTTGGCTTTTATGCTACCGTCTACTTTTGAATTAATGTGTAAAGGTTTTGTGGTGTGTGTGTGTGTGTGTGTGTGTGTGTGTGTGTGTGTGTGTGTGTGTGTGTGTACACGCCCTAGTTCCAGGACACCTTCCAAAGCCATAGAGAAACCCTGTTTCAGGGAAGAAAAAAAAAAGTTCCTAATAAAATACAAGATACATGAATTTTCAGATCTGACTGGCCCACTGCAATCAGCAGAAAGGATATCAATAAAGAACTGGAAAATTAAAATGAGATATTTGGGCCTACATAAAAAATTTACAATAAATTGTATAAGATGTTCTTGGCACTATACTATTAAATTATACTTCTTTAGAGACTGCAGGCTGGCCAAGATTTCAAAAAAAGTAATGTTCTCATGAAACAGAATCATTTAAAATAAAGAACTAAAAATGATATTAAAAGCACCAATTAAATGTCAAGATTTATTATGCACAGACCTGGGTTCAGCTACTATGGAAGAGCCAATTGGGCACCCATGATCTATCGCACTGTGAAGAGATTCACTTACAGCATAAACGCTTCCTCTAGGAAGAGTTCCGTAAGTCAGAGATCTGTAATGTCCAACCAAAGACAAGCATTCGGGGAGTTATTTGTAATCCTTCTTGGAATGGTCCCATGATTAGAAATCTACTGAGATATCCAAAGGGACTTCTGCATGTCAGCAACAATTTGAATATGAAACATTAATCTTAGAGGGGGTGGAGGGGGAGGGAGGGAGGGAGGGAGGGAGAGGGAGAGAGAGGAAGGGGAGGGAGGAAAGTTATATAATTAAGTTTAGATAAGAAGTGTGTTTATCTACATTTTAAAATGAATACAATTGCAACGGGAAACTTGAATCTCTGGGAATTAAACCAGAGCTTTATGCACGCTATGCAAACCTCATACCATTGACCAGAAGTAAAGTCTTGCTGTCTCTATTCTTACTGATCAATGTGTTAAGAATCACTTCATTCTGTTCAAAGTTAAAGAGGCCAACTGAAGACATTCTGGTATTTAGTTCATGTCAGAACCGAGGCAATTTTAAAATGAAGACCATTTTTTCATACACAGAGTTCAAACTTTTTTCATAACCTCTGACACTGTACATATTCCACCCTCAACACAAATTTGAAAGACAAAATAATATTCCCCATGTTTCTGGCTGATCTCCCCCACGGAACTGCATATCAAAATGAAATTCATTCCATAGCATGTAACTTTCTATTGCTAACAAGACTTACACTTTCTTCAGAAAACAAGTTTATGTTCCTGATCCAATGGAGGAGACAATTCTGCAATTTCCTATCATAATCTAGAAATATTACAGTTATACTCCACTTTCCACAAAATGTGAACATACATTAGTAAGCCTTGAGAGTTAACCAAAGCTGAGCTGCATGAAGGTCCTCAATTGATGCAGAAAGCAGTATGGACCATCTGGACCTAAGATGGTTACAGTTGTTACAGATGTTACAGTTTTTTGACTTGTGACAGTAGGGAGGCAGTACACACTCATTAAGAGCCCTACTCTGAATTAGACCTTTAACTGAGTCCTGGACTAGTGACAGATGATATAACAACTTCTTGAAGAGCTAGCCAGCCGCAGAGCCAAGTCAGCCAAGGCTTTATGAGCAATGTGCTACTGTGCACTGTGTGCCTAAGCAAGGATGCCCAGAGGTCAGGTACACTAAGTGCATCTTTCTCCTCTTGCATGCTGGGGATGGCCCAAGGACCTTGTATGCACTACTAAGCCACATTCTCAATACCATGACTGCACTTTTTCACTTATCATTTTAAACCTGAAATGGATTTAACAGGGCCTAAGCGCACTGTAACTGAGAATCATCTGTACTTAAGAAAGTGAAGTTTGGATAAAATGTAGACCTGTAAAAATCAGAAGATAAAACAGGATAAAGATATCAAGCCAAACGTCTGGAACTGAAAGTACTAGAAAAAATTATTAAAGGACACGGAAGAGAAGGCCAAGGGAAAAGCATAAAAAGTTGGTATCACACAGTAAAGGACTGGGGTCATTAGGAGGAGTCCTCATGAATACAGTGACCTTACAGGCAGGCTAGCCAATACAGCAGAAGCCAAAGGAATGCCAAAGAAAAACTGGGCATGGTGAAACACACCTACAACCCCAGCACTGGGGAGGCAGAGGCAGACAGCTAGCCATGAGTTCAAGGACAGCCTGGTCTATATAGTGGAAACTACAACATGAGACCCTGTCTCCAAATCACCTTTTTAAAAAGATGACATCACAAGGGTTAAGAAGATCAATACAATCCTATTGCATAGTAAATTTGTAAAGAATTTCAAATACAAAGAATCTTTTCTTTCCTGAACCACAGCCAAAATGGTGCTCCATCACTACCAATTAGTTAATGTATTTCCAAGAAAGAAAAACACTGGTCAAAATCATACTCAGAAAATCAGTGCTGATCCGTCACTGCCACTTGGTCCTCAGACATCAGCATGCCCCTAACCATCCCAGCACAACATCTGTCACTTTAGTCCCTCCACCTGCGCCCTTCCTTGGTCTTTGCCTAACTTTCCTAGTCTTAATCTTTCCAAGTTCCACGTGAGTTTTTAAAGATTTATTTTATTTTTAGTTAAATGCATGTGCATGTCTGAGGGTAGATATGTACATAGGAATGTGGTGCCCGTGAGTCCAGAGGTGCTGGATGCCCCTGGAGCTAAAATTCCAGGAAGCTGTAGGCTGTAGTGTGACACAGTGAGTCCTGAAGTGAACCCTTTTATCCACAATCTTTCCTGCACGTGTTCACTGCAGAGTCATTAGTCTGGTTTAAGGCCTTGTTTCCGCTATGCTATCAGTGCTGGGCCTTCACTGGAACTTCTCTTGGATATCATGGAGATCCTACAGCTTTGGGTCTGCAGGACCAGCCCCTTCATGTGTTCCAGCAGATCACAGATGGGGTTGATACTGGGGTAGGCCAACTCATAACCTGGTTCTGGGCCTGGGTGGTTGCAGGGTTGGTCAGCCTTCAGCTCTCCCTTGTCCTCACCACCACGCTAAGCTCTCCAGCACTGCTACAGCTAGTTCACTGCTTGCAGCTATGAGCAAGGGGAGGGGAAGGTTCTCAGGCTCTCACAACCTCGGGTCAGCTTTCCTACACCTACATCACCAGGCCAGCACCATTGTGCTGCCCAGGCGAGCTGCAGGGGCCTGTTCTCAGATTGCTGCAGCTGGTGAGGGGCAGATACAGCTCTCCCTAGTGTTACAGCCAGTGTTGGGTGGGGACAACTCTGTACACTCTGTCCTCTCAGCCTCAGGTGATATCAGGATCCAAGGCCATCAACACAGACCTCACACTGACAGCATCAAGTCCGTGAATCCAGACATGGGCCCTGGCAACAGCCCAGGCCCAGACATCACCATGGCCCTGCTCTACAGCTATGCCTCTCTCCCCCATACCATACCATACTCCTGGTCACCATGATAGTGTCCAGCTGCTCGGCACCACAAGGCATCAGGTGGCCCATGCTTTCTGCTCAGAGCCTGGGGAAGAGCACCCAGGCCTGAGTGTGGTTTCTCCTTGTTCCTCTTTCTCAGTCCATCAACACAAATGTGCTTTCATAACATGTGTGCCATCTTGATATTGAGTGATGCTATATTGTGACTAGATTCAGAACTCACACATATTCTGAAGAACATCATAGAAATATGTGGCTGTTTATGATCAGTGACACCATTTCCAATTTGTCATCATCAAGAATACTCATTCTGATCACTTGATAAAGGTGAAATTATTTGGGTTGTTTCACCCCAGAATCACTTCTTTTTCTTTTGGCAAATAACATATTTAGTGAAACAATGCTTCAAAATTGTAAATTTTCTGTTTCTTTATTCAATTAGCAATTTATTCTTGTCCTTATAGGCTCACAGTTTGGTATTTATTCAATAGCGTTGAACATGTTACAAACATAATACATTCGATGCCCAAATATTCCCAGACGTGTCTAGTGGGAGTACTCAATTTGGCTTCCAGGCCCATTTTTTAGGGTGGAGGATGTTGTTAAGATGAGGAATTGCTATACTGCTCAGGCTGGACTTGAGTTCATGGCTCTCTGCCATCAATCTTTAACTCTTTTATCTATTTCTCTTTCTACCACATCCTTTGTAAAAATCTCAAAATTCAAATCAATCAGTCTGTTCTCTCTTTTCTTGAAGTCCTTCACAGCGATATTTCATAAAAGTGCTCACCTAGACCTTCTAGATACACCTAGACCTTCTAGTCTGTACTATCACAAAAAGACTCACAATTCAACCTGCCTTCTTCAGGTAGTTCTAGTGGCCCTTGGACTCTCCACAAAAGCTCCTGTCTATCACCCTCACTCCTCTGTCATTTCATTAGATTAGCACACAGCCTGCATTTTGTTCATACAGAAACAGGGACTTGACTATCCTATCCTCCATGAAAGTTCCTCAAGCTGAGCCTACTACTTTATTACAGTATTAGCAAGCACCCATGTCTCTGTCCTCTAGTCCCATCAGCTCTGATGCCACCCACAGGCTTCCTCAATGTCCTTTGTCCCTGCTTACCCTCAAATGCCTCAAGCCTCTTTCCCTCTAATGAACAGCTAAGGCCTAGGGAAACCTTGCTTTACTCCAGCCCTTGGACTCACTTTCAAAGCTCACTTTATCCAAGCTTCTGCTACCTCACAGGCTTCACCTCTGACTTTAGATCCCATTCAGGTCCCTTCATTGCTCTTGGCATCTGATCAACTGATTCAGCCTGACAAACACGTAGTTTCCAACTTTCAGTGATAGTTCAAGGATTCACTTGGGCAGCCTTCCAGTCCCTCCAGCTCCTCCTCACTGCCGGATCAGCCCCCAATGGCCCATCACAGTGCAAATGTCAGCTTCTCTTGGAAGCGTTTTCTGACTCACATTCTCAAGCTGAGTTTGGAGTCCCAGTGCAATTCCATAGAAACTCGCTGTTTCTATACTATAATACTCAACATACTCTCACAAAACTGTTCACTTCCTAGCATATTTTCCAACTAGATCAACTAGATTACAAAACTCTACAATTTCATATTTCTACAAAAGTCAAAGAAGAAAATGGGATAATGGAGAGAATAAAGGAGAGAAGGCTGGAGCGGTGTCTTAGAGGTTCAGAACATGTACCACTCTTACAAAGGACTGGAGTGCTTCCTAGCTCCATACTAAGTGGCTCATAACTGCCTTTCACTCCTCCTAAGGGGACCTGATATTCTTCTAGCCTTGCGGGTACCGCACTCTTTTGCACACACTCCCACACAACACACATATGTACGCATAATTAAAAATCAAATCATGATTTAATAAAGCCACTAGAGACAGGCCTGATATGGCTGGGTGGAGAGAGGAATATAAGGCAGGGAGAGATGGGAACTAGGAGAATTGCAGTCTGAGGCTTGGTGGAGAGCAGTGCAGCCTGGATTGTACTCTGAGGATTCGTGGAGACAGGAGCACCAATTTTGGTCTGAGGTAGAGGTACAGGTAAGCTAGTGGCTGGCTGCTTTTCTTCTCTGATCTTCAGCTTGAACTTCTCTTGATTTTTATTATTCGTATTACAGGAAAAGCATTTGACAGTACAACCCAGGAGAAATGTGATCCATGGGTGTGATTTTAAAGTATCTTCTAAGAATGAGAAGTCTCAAGGGGCCAGATAGAAAAAGCCATTTTTTAAGGCAAATCCCCAGAAAAGAACAGCAAGAACTATAGTCAATGTTACTTCCAGGACTAGGGACCATGCAGTGGGTAATTTGAGATCTCATTGCTGCCACCATGGTGACAGATCTCAGTGGCAGCCATGAACTGAGAAACAGTGGGATGGGCAATCAGAGAACCACCCAATAGTTCCAGAGCTACACACTAGGAAAGAGTTGTGAATTACAATATCACATATCAGCTTTGGGAGAGCAGTAACTAAACTAGTCTAAGTGCTTTAGATTTCAGGTTTAGAAATAAAAGAGGAAGAGAGGGCTTAGTGGAAGGTGCTTGGGAAAATAATTTTTATCTAAGGATGTTATAGGAAGTCAGATTTCCCATAGCCTCCCTTACCTATTTCCAAAAGGCAACTTATTTAACTTATTGTTAAATAAGATGCTATTTATGTAACTTATTGTTACATAAGTAGCATCTGGATAATGCTAGAGTTTCCTTTGTTGCTTTGGATTGTTTTCTTTTGATTTGCTTAACTTAAGATGAGGTCTTGCTACATCACCTTGACTGGCCTCAGTCTCACGGTAATCTTCCTACCTCTCAAGTACTGAGATTAGAGATTAGAGATGTGCACCACTGCGCCTGAAACAAAGTGATTTTTTAAGAAAATGGTTTGTTATTCTATAGTTGTCTTAGTTACTTTTCAAATCCTGTGAAGAGAACCAAGACCAAGGTTAATCATAAAAGACAGCATTTAACTGGAAGGTCACTTGCAGTTTAAGAGGGTTAGTCCATTATCATCATGGTGGTAAACACAGCATCAGGCAGGCAGACATGGTGCTGGAGTAGTAGCTGAGAGCGTATATCTGATCCACAAGTTATGAGGGGCGGAGGAAGAGGCTGGGACTGGTATGGGTTTTTGAGACCTGAAGGCCTACCCCAGTAATGCACCTCCTACAACAAAACCACATCACCTAATCCTTCCCAAAACAGTTCTACTAGTTACAGACCAAGCATGCAAATATACGAGCCTATGGGGGCTGTTGTGGTTTAATAGAAAACGGCCCCCAGTGGGCATGGCACTATTAGGAGGTGGCCTAGAGTATGGGGGGGCACTAAGGAGTGAACCTTGTGCCTATCCCATACCAGGCAAGAATTCTAACGCTGTACTACCAGCCTATTTCTAGTTTTTGTTTTGAGACAGAGTATCACTAGGTGGCTCAGTCTGGCCTTGAGCTCACTTTGTAGCCCAAGTAGACCTTGAATTTGTGACTTCCCTCAACCCCCACCCTCTTAAGCAGGTGACATGAAGCAGGTCCTGCAAGCCCAGGCCTAGCTAGAATCATTATTCTTAAAATACCAATCAAGAAAAAAAAATACAAAATAAAAGTAACCTAAGGTTGCATTTGGCAAACCTGCTGGTTGTTAAAATGGATAAATTTGGAAGGTATGTTTGTTTTCCTATAAGACTGTAAGTTAAGGAAGCAACTAACACACCCATGTCTTCTACAGTCGGTTCCACTTCTGTTCTTACATATATGGTGAGAGGAAGGCCCAAAGATTCTGTTTTTTGACTCTACAGAAGAAAAACAGTCAACCTTACCCACTTGAAATTCAATCCATTAGGTAACTAACATTTTGTCGTCTCTGAATTCCTTTTCAGTACAACTGGCAGTGGCCAAAACTCTAGAAATATCTAGTAGGACATAATGAAATGTGGGGCTGGAGAGAGGGCTTAGCGGATAAGAGCACTTGCTGCTCTTGCTGAGGTTCAGTTCCCAGCTTCCTGGCTCACACCGGTCTCTAACTCCAGTCCCAGGGGCTGTGATGTTCCTCTCCTGATCTCCACAGTATGTGCACAGTATACTTACATACATGCAGACAAAACAGCCAATACACATAAAAATAGGTCCATTAAAAGACATGTACTGAAAAAAACAACTGTATAAGCACCAACTACTTGTAAAACACCCATCCTTCACTTCCTGTTTGAGTCCCCAACTACCAGAATAGCATAAATACTGAGTCCCATTTTGAGGCTGAAAGCTTAGGTTTCCTTCCAAAGATTAAAAATAATAAGGAAATACAGAAGAAAAAAAGTAACTCTCACTTTCAAGGGAAAGTACATACATCCTATCTAACATTTATTAACAATGCAAAAATAAAACAAAAATCTTTCAGTTACTTGATGGCTATGGAATGTGAGTCCTATGGAAAGCCAATATAAACTATGAACTGGGAACAAGACAGGAAATAACAGAGATACTCACAGTATTGCCACTGACTTGTATGCAAAAAGTGAAAGGCTCTACAGATAAGAAAGGACAGGGAGAAAATGCTACAGCAGAATTTAATTACATTTGAGCTGGAGCTCTTAATAGCTCTTTAGGATTTGCCCCAATGTTCACAGGAAACCCAACCACACTGGCCTGTGATTCGAAGTTCCAAATCTTCAGGGAATCTCTGAAACTAATGCAGAAAACTTTCACTAGTGATGTGTCCCCACTATAAGCTGCCTAAGTTTACTCTACACTTTATTATTCTCTCATTCTTAGAACAAACAGGATCCTCAGGGAACAAGTACTTCTTAGCTCATGCTTTGTTTTTAGGGTTCTGCCAAATTACAGAATGACATAAATCCAACAGTGTTAACTCTGGGCCTTTGTTTAAAGATTTCTTTTTGCTGCACTGTCACCAATGGTGCAGCTGGAGCAAAGTATGAGGCCACTGGCAGTTGGTCCAAGAGCTAACTCTAATGAACTGACTTAGTGGACCCCATTCTATATGGAGAGATACCTTGCTCAGCCTAATCACGGGGGTGGGGGTGGGGTGGGGGGCCTTGGTCCTGCCTCAACAAGATGATGGGGCAAACTTAGTAGACATCGTAAGGGGAGGTCTTACCCTTCCAAGGAGCAAGGGAGTAGAAGGAGAGAGAGGGGAACTGGGATTGGAACATAAAAAATAAATTAATAAATTTTTTAAAAAGGTTCCTTTTGCTGGTCTTTGCTTTGTGACTGTACTCCTCAGACTGTTGATCTAAACCCAACATTAAGGGATCAAAGTATTCCATCAGTAAGTTTCGCTTCCCTTCCTAATATTTTATTTTAAACAACTGACAGAAATCCATGTGCATTGTGGATACATGATAGAGATCCTGGAGACAGACCCTTATTAAACCGAACAGAAAAGCCTTGCTTGAGTTTTGGTTGAATTGTGTTCGTTTCTTGTTTCTGTATTTTCCTTTTTAGGGGAAAGAAATGCCATCTATAGAAAAAAGGGAGATAAGGAGCCCAGCAACATATAAATATGAATCACATGCACAGATTTTTGTGACCTGATGTGATGCCACTTTTCCTAAGGATTTCTGAGGGTCATTGCTATTGCTGACTGGCCATTCCAATTCTACCCAATAGACCAAGTGACCATCCTTGCTCAGGTTCAGGTTACCCCTTAAAGAGTTAAAATCTATACTATCATCAGGAATCCATCCATAATTTTTTGTTTTTTAGTATAGCCAAAGTGAAAATAGACCTCCGAGGAGCCCACCATACCACAGTGGATAAATCTAAACCCACCTCACAGAGACAAACCTGGTTAAACTCAGTGGTCACAGAACAAAACCAAAAGGCATTAATGTGGGAAAGGTACTGGGGGCAGGGGGTAAAAGCTTGGGAGGGAGATGAGAGAGGGTAAGGTGACAACAATCAGATGTACTGTATGTGTGTATGAGATTGTCAAACAGAAGATATAAGAATTTTTAAAGTGTGTTCTACATCTCCTACGTGAGTCTCAGTAGTGTCTTTAGCTGCCCTGAACATGGCAGGAGCAACTGTATTAAACACATACTAAACACATACTGCGTACTACTTTCCACTCTAAAAACACCTACAGATTTACTAGTATCTTGGGAATGTTTTCTATAATGACTATGTATGTATGTGAGGGGGGTAGAGAAGAAGGGAGAAAGAGAGGTAAGTGTGTATGTGTGTGCATATGTATGTGTCATGTGCATATGCACATGACGCATTGCTGGGGGAGTGGCCAGCAAACAGCGTACATATATGTGGAGGTCAGAGGGCCTTCTGGAATGGATCCTCACCTTTCCACCTTGCTCAAAATAAGATGTCTTTGCTGTTGTTTAAGCCAGCCCAGCCCGCACTAGAACTTCTGTTAATTCTCCTGCCTCTGCCTCCCACATCCCCACAGGGGTGCACGTGGATTACATATGCCAGATATGCCAGTGCCATCTGTATATAAGTGTGGCTTTCACACAGGTCTGCAGTCCAAATTGTCAGGCTTTTGTTCCAAGTGCTTCTACCCAACCCCCCAGCCCAATAATGAAGTTTATAAAATGTAATTTATATTTGCATAGCTTTTAAAAGCCTTCTGGTCCTAAAAACACAATTCAGGTAGATAGTTCATGATGCTCTGTGTTCTTATGTTTTACTAACTACATTTTATCATCACAACTCATTATGCCCCAGTTATAACTGCTATTGTCACAGTGCTAAGCAAAGATTCAATACTAAGAAAAATAAATTCTGTTTAATAAAAAGAATTTGACATCTGGTAAGTGTAGGTTCATTTGAAAATTATTTAATTTTTTAAATTCTGTAACACACCTCCCATGGAAAGGCAGCTTCAAGAGGAATTGGAATTCTTTTACATAAACAGAGTGACAGCACTCATTTTATAGGCAAGGAAACTAAAGACCAGGGACCTGTGGTATATATAGTACATAATAAACCCACAACCACAGAGTTAATATGATGCACAACGGGAACTCAAGCCACGACTTTTCAGGTCTAAAGCATACACCACTCGGTAAAATTTATTCATGTTCTATCCACCAAATGAAGGCAATGCTAGTTCTGGTGCATTCAAGGGTACAGGGAAAAGATGAGCAACTGCCACTCAGGACAGAAAGGTCAACACACAGATCAACAAGAGAAAAAGAGTTCGGTTACCGTAGTTACCATATGCAATGCTATGCTGATTGGGAAAGTCCCCAGATTGTTTGGAGGTAGAGTGAGGTGGCATACAACTTGATATGGGGAATGAGAGGGACAAACTTGTCACCACAGATAGGCGGCAAACTTGACAAGATACAAAACAGAGAAAGAGTGAGGAGATATGACACTTCTGTGGTGTTTAGGGGACCAACAAGACACTGCACTGTATAGTACAGGAACTCTGAGTCCCTCAGGTTAGGGATGTTGGGTTGGGTTGGGTTGGGAAGCTGTAGGCCACTGTGTGCCATGTGAGAGGAGCTACTTAATAGTTGGAAATGTGAATAGTAACCATAGGAAGGGATGGGCTAGAGTTGCTGACTTGGAAGTTTTCAGATTAAATGTTAGTAAAAGAATAAGTAGAATAGAAACCATGACCCTGAATAAAAACCTGCAGAACTCTACTCTGACATTCCAGTGGGTGGAGAGGCTCACCAGACTTGGCTATATGGATTAAGAAAGAAATATATTTTATTGATGAGGGACATATATTAGATTTAGATCATGGAAATAAAATGTTGAGCCAATGAATTCATAAGGGACGTGGAGAGGAATATGTGAGATGCACAGGGTACGGCCGCGGTATTTACATTCTTATGACCACAGAATGGCAAGCCAAACACTCAGCAGGAGCTCGACTCCTCACAGCAGAATGTTCAGAAGGCGGCTACAGTGCTCCACACCCATAGTAATAATATTTTCATTTAAAAATAGGTGCACAGAAATGAAGTGAAAAAGATTTAGTGTCAGGATAACACATCTAGCTGACTCTTCCTTGGTGGAGGGTGGGTGGGGTAAAAGGGTTGGTGCAGGATCATGTGTGATAAACGAATGACAGGGTCACAAGGGGACAGACTTGGGTTGCAAATCGAATAAACTGACTAAGTCTACAAGCTCCCAAAGTCCTAAATTCAGCTGAGCCTCTTACCTGCAGCTGATATACTCAGAGTATAACACGCTAGTGCTATATACCTGTGTCACCTCACCTACTTAGTGGCCACTACAATAGAACTAAAGACTCAACAAATTGCCATTGTTGGCAACTGTGTCTGTTTGTAGCCTTGCTTGACTTCCTTACTCCAGAGCCTAAGCAGATTAAATCCATTCAAAGAGATTAGGCGATGAAATCGGAGTCAGTACTGCAAACCTTACTGGTCTTTCCAGTCCCCAGCGTTCTGTCCATATGGGAGGCAGAGTAATCATCACAAACTGTTCCTAAGCCAGGAGGCTGCACAGAAGAAAAGGACATTCCAGAACAAACTGAAGAAACAAATTTTATGGCATGAAAATGAATTCAACATAAAATAGATGGGGGAAAAAAATGACCTTAGGATTCAATGGTTCACAATCAACCCACTGCTAGAACCTCATTTAGAGCAGGTACCACCATCCATTACCCAAACCACTCAACTATTCCCAACTGTGAAGTGAAGGAAGGCTATTCCAATGTCAGTTAGAAAACTCTGGGAAGTTCTGCATCTCTGCAAGAACTTCCATCCAGCAATTGCAGATCTCCATTCTATGGCTACCCTATGAAAATGTATGCTGCCTTCTACAAAAGATCCGGGAGTAAGACTTAACTCACACCTGTAGGCTGGCATCTCTACATCCTCCAGTTCACTCTCACGATCACCAATTTCAAAAACTGTTACTGCTACGGTCACCTTCTCTGGACACAGCCCAATCTGCCAGTAATCCATCAAAAACATGAGAATGTGTGACACAAAATGATCTAAGAATGAATGCCTCTTTTCAGTTTTTGCTTTTAATAATGAAGACCTAGGTTTATAATTCTCATTTAAAATACATGCAGCCCTGTAAATGGGAGGTAAGTATGTTTTCAAGGGTACTACCTGAGAAAAGCTGGCAAACTGTGTCTGAATTTTCCATATGTTACACGTAAACTTAAACCACAACACCTGGAAGTACCACACAGGCTGTAGCAAAATTATTTTTGGATCTGAAACTTAAATTTTCTCCCATATGTTTTCCACATATGAAGTCTCTATATGGGATGGGGGCTCAATGAACCGTTACTCTATATTTCTAAAGGCTTTTACAGTAGGAGATAAGTCTCTCTGCCTTGCCAAAGAGATTTATATGTCTATGCATAAATGTGGCTGGCCCTTAGATCTTGATGTAAAGAACTGATGCTTGAATCATGTCTACATTTTTTCCATTCTCCACATCTTTCCTAATTAAGGCAATGCTTAAGAAAGAAAATACTTTGGAATTCAAAACTCCTCTGGGCACACAACGAATTCCTACTACTTATAATACAGCAGACTCGACCCCATTCCTATTTAGTATATATCTCTCATGAACATTTTCATAAATGCAGCATTTGTCCTACCAAGGAAAACAATAATTTGAACTTGTAATTCCAGAGATCACCACCTGCATCTCTAGTGTCAATGGCAACCAGCTTGTTCTAAATAGTTGTTCATAAATCCACTGAAGTACCAGTTAAAAGCCAGCTAGCTCAGACATTCTCATTTGTTTCATAGGTATGACGGTCTCTTTCTTAAACCCTTAAAACATAATCAGTGCAATTCTGAGCTTATCTGAAAAGTGGTTGAACAAATCAACAGGGTTAAACTGTAGAACCTACATAAATAAAAACTAAAGGTGTGTGGCAATGGTTTATATATAATAAATCACTTCTAAAAGCATTAAAAAGTTAATGATGTGATGTTTCAAAGAATTTCTAAAGTTCATAGGCTAAGTGAGAGGTAAAGTTCTACTTTCAGGGTGGTTTTGTTTTTTTTTTTTTTTTTTTTTTTTGAGTCAGGCTCTCACTATATCATTCTTGCTGTTCTAGAACTCACTGTGTAGACCAGGTTGGCTTCAAACTCAGAGATCCAGCTAGCTGTTGCCTGTCTCCCTAAGTATTGGGACTAAAGGTGTGTGTTACCACAACCAGCTTGTGCCTGACAATTCTAATGTGGCTTAATTCAAGAAAACCAAATTCAAAGAAGCTCAGCCTTAGTTCACCTGGGCAGCTCTGCTTGCTAGCAACACCTGAATCCAGAATGACCCCTCCCATAACACCAAGCTAACCCATTTTCTAAAGGCCAGCTCCACCTGCGAGGTTTGCATTCTGGCGTCTCAGAAATAAGTGGAATAGTGTTAAAGTACTGAAGTGGCTGCTAGACACTGAAATGCGCGTGCTCCCTGTGGCATGAAGAGGTGAGGCCTTTCCAAAACCCAACTATGCTGACCCTGAGCTAAGGCTCCCAGACATCAGAAGGAGGAGAAAGAACCCTCTGATGAAAAGGTCCCTCTGCTTAGGGTAGTCTGTTTACGGCATCCAATTTGACTAGACATCAACACGGAGTTATTTCAAAGATTGAGCATATAGCTTGCAAATTATTCAAACTGGCCAGGAAGCTATGTACCTTTCCATACACAAAATGTACTGACTTTATTCATAATTACCTAATGAGCTGGTAAAGTAGTTCTAACAAGTAAAATTTGTATCATATACCTATATGGTACATCATTTAAACAATATCATCTCATGATTAATACAGTCAATACACTATAACGTAACAGAAACATTATTTGAAGGAATGTAAACCTCAGTGATTTTTAAAAACATTATCCTAAGCTTACTTTTATTTATTTATTTTATTTTATTTATGTGAGACAGGTTGTGTTGCCCTGGCTGTCCTGGGACTCATTTTGTAGAGTCTGTCCTCAAACTCAATAAGAGATCCTCCTGCCTCGGCCTCCCAAGTGCTGGGACTAAAGGTGTGCATCACCACAGGTTTTATTTAATTTCTTACTGCTATTTCACAAACCAAGTTTCAATTAAAGCTGACAGTCTCCTCTTGAAATTCTGGAGAGATGCAGAATGTGTTTTCACTTAAGTAAACAACTTTTAGATTCATAAATGTAGCCAGCTCTGTTTCAAACCCAGGGCATAGTGGTGCCCGTGTTTACCAGATAAACCTCCTCATATCAAATTAAGAAAGTGCAGTTACTATCAGTCAATGACTACTCCAAGAATGTTGGGGATCCTGAAGTAAACAGGGATATAAACACTAAAGGTAGCAAGAGGCATTTTGGTATTTTACTGTGGTTCATCTAAGAGTTCCTTATATACATTTCTTTAAGAACTTGGCAGAAGGCCAGGCATGTTGTCACATGTCTTTATTCCCAGCACTCTGGAAGGTAGAGGCAGATTAATTTCTTTAAGTTCCAGGCCAGCTTGTTCTACAGAGTTCTAGCATAGCCAGAGCTGTCTCAACACCCGACACTCTCCCAAAATATTTTTTCCAGGAGGAGTTTTCACTTGTTTAGCAAATGGAAGGTCCTGGGTGGGGAGAAAAGATTTTCTAGGCAAAAATAAAGGGAAACCTAAAATCCTACTAACTGAATCTTCAACAATCATCATTGATACTCTATCACTGCTGAAATTAAAACAGATAAAATCTATGAAGCATATGTAACATTCAAACCAAAACATTAGAAGCTTTACAGTCAAAATTCCATTTACAAAACAGATTGAGGAAGTATTCAGAGAGCATTAGCCCTTACTTGGAAGCTATCAGCAGTTGATAGTTGTTGGAAGACTGTTCTATAGAGGCTTCCTCTGAGAGTAAAACCTCCCATTTTGGAAAGAAGTTTCTTAAGACATCTAATGTTAAATGGGGGAATGAAACAGGAAGTAAACAACTTGGTATCTTCAGGAAGTCCCCCAAACTGACCAGATTCACTAGACTGCTCTCTCCCCAAGCATATGTAAGTAATAAGGACTGAGAGGCTTGCTCAAGCCAAGCTGCCTGGAAGAATCGGAGACAAACCAAATCAGGTTGGAAAGGATACTCCCCAACCTGCCAAGCGGCCTACACTGCAGTTTTCTAGCTTCCATGATCTGTCACCCATGCTGGGTTGGTTTGTAGATACAGCTGGATTTGAGTCAATTCTGTTCCTGTAAGTTGCCCCAATCAAATTCACCAAGCTGGATTCTGGAGGCATCTGTACTTTGGTGTGTCATCAGTTCCCTATCTCGGATGAGTAGACATTTATTCATATCTCCCTAGATATAGGGTCACACACTATATCTATATATTGAGAGGGAGAATAATTTTTTATGGTATTGCCCTGGTAGGTTTACTTTACTCTAGTGAATAGCCCCAAACCCATATACAATTGAACAGCATTAACTGGATTATCAAAAGTTAGAGGGTCATGAAATTTGGAGGGAGGAGGAGGGAATAAGAAAGGAGAAACAGAGGATGCATATATTCATATTTCATTGTAAACATGTGTGAGATTCTCAAAAATAAAGATAAAATGTATTTAAAATGTGAGAATCTTTAAATACAGCATCCACTAAGTTCCCAGTCCATACTATTAATTGACTTCTAAACCCATCTGTGTGGATGTCCAAAAGACACTTTAAACTTTTGTCTCTTTTATAAACATATGCTACTATTCTGAAGCTGGTGAGTAATACCCTCCATCCATTTAGACATAAAAAATCATAAGAGTTGTTTTTAACAATAACCACCATTAAGAAATAGCTTTTTTGCATTAAAGATTATTTTAGCTATATCATTTTATTATACCCAATCCCACCCTCCAAAATCTCATAAAATAGCTATTATTCTAAAGAACTGTGAAGCCAAGAATTCTACTTAATTGCACTATGGCTTTCTCTAGCTGATTTGTGCACTAAACATAGTTTCCACCTTGACTTTTGGTGAGCCAACAGTACTGCCTGGGATGCTTCTGATTTTTAAACTATTTTCAATAAACTGTATTAGCTGCACCTGTTTGCCAAAATCAGATCAGCGACACATACCTAAAGATGAGTAGTGAAAAAGGTATGTATTTCAGACTGTCTACACTTAGTCAACATTCTTTGTTCTCACAGATTGATTCGTTCAAGTTGCATTTCCTCCGGGATCTATTATTTACGTGGCTTCTTCATCTATTAAATTAATATGCTTAAACAGCAGGGGAGATGGTGGATCATCATTACTTAACATTTTCTCTAAGAGTGCACGGACAGGATACTCCCAAGTTCTGTTTCAATGAGATAGCAGAAAAGGCACATTCACTGAGCACCAGCCAGGCAAGGGACTACTCAGCAGGACTGCAAGAGCACCCTGTAAGAATGAGCTTTTGGGCCCAGTGTGGTGGTGCCCAGCTCCACAGCTGAAGGCAGGGTCGGTTGAGAGTTTGATGGCCCCTTAGTCTACATAGGGAAACAAAGGCCAGACTGGGATAAACAGAGAGCCTCTGTCTCAAAACAATTCCCTTCTCTAGAATCTTACAACTTTTACTTATGACTAAACAAATATTAGCATTCTAGCAAAGAGGATCAAAATTATCTTGACAGAACATTAAAATGATCAGATGTAAGAAAATGTTATCAAATATATAGTAGAATGAGTTGTAGCTAAAAAGTACTAAAGAACACATATATTTGGGGGGAAAGGAGTTTTTAAAATACAGTAGGTAGGGACTGGAGAGATGGTTCAGGCTCTGTGCTTAAGAGCTCTTTCTGTTCTTGCAGAGGACCCAGTTTGGCAACCCAGCACCCATGACTTCTCACAGGCATCTGTGACTCCATTTCCACAGGATCTGAAGCTCTCTTTAGCCTCCTCAGGTACTAGACATACATGTGGAATACTTCCAAAGAAACTCTTTAAGTCTGCTTTATACACCTGTTATTACTCATTTGTGGGAAACTTTCTGAAATATTTCACAAGATATATTAGTAAGTAATTCAGGTAACACAGGGAGCTCAGCAGAACAGAAAAACACAAAAAGCCGTCTCTGCCATCTGTGGAGAAGTTAGCCATAATTAAGTGTGCTGTGAGAAGCAGACAGAGACACCAAATATGAGGGATTCTATAGGAATTCAAGTGCTGTGGGCACAGGGGAACAAGAAGACCTAAGAAAGTCCAACAACACTCTGAAAAATGGTTATCCATGACATCCTGAAAGCCAACAGAAAGCATCTATGCCAAAGAGAAGAAATTCCCCATGAAACCAATAAATGCTCATTCCAGCTTTTTTTCCCTTAGCAATCATTGGGGATAGAATTATTCATAGAAGAATTGATTGAGAAGCTGGGGACACAGCTTAGCTGGTATTGTGCTTGCCTAGCAAACACACAGCTCTGAGTTATATCCTTAGCACCCCATAAACCAGGTGTGGTGGCACATGCCTGTGATCCCAGAAAGTGGAGGCAGGAGAATTCTATGGCCTCCTCCCATTCTGAGGTGACCAGGCATGCATGTGGTGCACACACTACATATAGGCAAAATACATGCATAAAATAGAATAAATGAATTTCTTAAAAAATGTAAAAGCAGATTGTGAAGTATATGAATATGCATTCAACAGTACTAATCATCAATGAAATGCAAATTAAACCCACAGTCAACTATCACTTGACGTCTGTGAAAATGGATATCCTTGAAATGATGAGGGACATTTTGTCTGGGGTATGAATGAAAAATAAATTACCCAATGATGGGAACAAGGGAAAATAATACAGTCAGTATAGAGAACAATATAGAGGTTCCTCAAAAAATTAAAACAAAGCATCTGTCAGTCTCACTACTGAGTATGGATCCAAAGCAAATGACATCAGTTTATCAAACAGGTATCATTGTAAGTCTGTCAAATAGATTCACAATACACAAGACAGAGAATCAAACTCAATGTCTGTAGCATGTAAGTTTCCGCCAGCCCGCCAGTCTGGGCCCACAGCCGCGCCAGCCCCAAATAACACTCAGAGACTCTGTATTTGATACAATCCTGTTGGCCAGTTACCATTATTGTTAATGGGCTAGCTCTGCCTTAATTATTAACCCATTTCTACTTATCTAAGTATTTCCACGTGGTCATCTTATCGGGGAGCCGAGCGGCAGGCTTCCTGCTTCTTCCCGGGCTACATCTCGACTCCACCTACTACTTCCTCTTTCTTCCTCCTAGTCTCCTAGCCCCACCTATCTAGATTTCTATTGGCCACAGTGCTTTATTAACCAGTATGAGAAACATATATACAGAATAACATCTCCCATCAAATGTCTGTAACAAATGAGTTAATGAAGAAACACAATGGGATACTATTTGGCCTTAAAGAAGTAACTGTAAAAGCCCGAATGACCATGGAGGACAATGTATTAAGTGAAACAGATCAACACAGAAGGGCAAGTACAGTGTGGGATCTCACCACTATGTGCGATCTCAAATGGTCAAACTCAGTGCAAACAACAGAAGTTACCAGGGGCTAGAAGACTTGTCAAATAGTGGAGGATTTCAACTACATAAGGAGTCCTAGAGACCTGCTGTGTACCAGTGACTACAGCTAATTAAAACATATTTACCTTATTCATTTACATACTTAAGATTTACGTATGAATGTGTACATGAACATGAATGCAGTTGTTCTACCCAAAGACGCCAGACAGAGTGTTGGATCCCCAGAAACTGAAATATCAGACAGTTGTGAGCTCCCAATGTGGGTCCTGGGACCTGAAACCATAAGCCAGCTCTCCATCCTCTAACATATTATATCCTTTAAATTGCTAAGAGCTGGCTTCAGTGTTCTTGTCAAAAATAGCATAATATATAATTTAGTTAGCTTGAATAATTGCCAAATATAATTGATAATGTACACATGAATTCACTCCATTTAACAATTTCCTGGTTTATACATGTTCTGTATGATAAACTAATACAACTCATGTCAATTACAAAATTTTAAAAAATTACAAAAAGATAAAATACAAATAGTATTTAAAATAAAAGTTTACATACCTTGGCTTCCGGAATGCCAAACTGTATTGCTGGCATGCGAGACCCACAGTGGGAGTATAAACAATAGGCATAAATTTTTCAATATCAGACATCAGCACACTATAAAAGAGTTTCTCATTTCTATCTTGCAGATCCATCAACAGAAGATATCTGTGGAAATTAGATGCAATTAGATCTACATCCAACAGTCAAAATCCAATAGTAAAAATGGCTATTAGGAATCTAATTTCAACCAAGTATAAAGTACATCCTTAGTGAGTACAAAGCACAAATAATCAAGCCAGGCATGGTGGCACACGTCTCTAATCCTAATACTTGGGGAACTCAGGCAGGATTGAATAGGAGGACAGCTTTAGTTACACACTGAGGCCCTGTCTTAAAAGAACAATGGCAGTAAGTTTTAGAAATAGCCTTTAAGAGGCTGGGGAGACGGCTCAGTAGGGAAACTCCAGGTGCAAACATGAGGACCTAAGTTTGCGTCTCTGACATCAATTCAAAACCTGGGCTCAGTGGTTCATTCATATATGTAATCCAGTGCTGGGGTTGCAAACAAGTTACAATCAGTGTGCTCCAGGTTCAGTGAGAGACCCTGTCTCCGAAAATAAGCTGAAGGAATAGAAGGCTATCCAACATCAACCTCTGACCTCTACAAGTGCAACCACGTGCATGCACAGAGGCACAAATGTATACATACAAAAAAAGAAACATGTGAAAGAACGAGGAAACACAAACTGTATTACTACCATTCAAATATTACTATTATATACAATTTTGTTCAGTAGTCCCTATTTTATAAGAGGTAAAAATATCACAGTAGAGTTTAACCACTAACTTAAGCAAACTAATGGTCTTTTTTTCTTCCTTCTTTCATTCCTTCCTTTTGTTTTTTGAGACAGTATCACTGTGCAGTCCTGGATGGCTAGATCTCACTATATACACCAGACTGATATAGAACTTAGAGCGATCCACCTGCCTCTGCCTCCTAAGCGCTGGGATTACATAAATGCACCCCACAGCCAGCTTTTAATGGCCTTTCTCTGTGTAGAGGCATTTCTTGCCTAGTTAGCTTTCTACGCATAACGCTTTTTGTATTGCTAAAGTCTTGAAAAACTGTGTTCAGTAACATAACGAGGCCCTTTGCACTGACCTCTGGTGTACGTTAGAGATCACTTAAGTGTGTGATTGTGTGCAGAAAGGTCTGTCTCCAATGTGCCGCCAACTGGAACAGGACCAGGAAATTCAAGAGGTGACATTAGCAGAAGGCAGGTCATTGGGAAAACTGTCCTTATAAGGGACTAACATAGTTCCCATGAGCGTTTCTTTCAAAGGAAACTTACTTGATAAGACGGCCACACCTTCCAGCCATTATATCCCCACCTGCCATAGTATGGGTGGAAACCCAGGCCCTGTAGGAAGCACTACCAAGGCCCAAACTGTCCAGGACTGAAAGTCTGCATCACCCCACCAGAAGGAGGCAGTAAGAAACACCAGTAACGACCAATGATCAGTTTCAGAAATAAGGACAGAAATGTTCTTGGATATTTCTTCCTTCTTCTGTTAAGCATATTCATGCTTGCTGGACAGTGGTGGTTCACACCTTTAATCCCAGCACTCAGGAGGCAGAGGCAGGCACATCTCTGTGAGTTCAAGACCAGCTTAGTCTACAGAGTGAGTTCCAGGACAGGCTCCAAAGCTACAGAGAAACCTTGTCTCAAAAAACCAAAAAACAAAACAAAACAAAACAAAACAAAAAAAATCAAAAAACAAAAAATAAAAGAGAAAAAAAGAAAAAAATAGTATTCATGCTTACACATAAATAGATAATATTAAGTAAATATGGGTATCATGTATAATTTTCTCATAGGAAAAAATTATCTTGAGAAAGGTAAATTGAGAAGAGATTATAAAACTATTTCATTCAAATGATCCTAGAGAGAGCAAATGTTTTAAAAACTCTGTTTGCAAACAAATTCTCCTCAAGGTTAACTATCCATTCCAAATCATGCAATAGCTCAACTTTCTTTTACAAAATAAAGGGGAAGAGTGTTGTAAGAGAACTGTGTTCATAAGTGTGTTACCTGTCGAAGTCAGAGTTCAGGCGCTCGAAATTCTTAACTACTCTAAGGATCTGGACCTCCTGACTGATGAAGCTGGGCGGCAACAACCCATGAATGTTCAGCTGTTGCCTCTCTTCCAGAGTAAATGCCAAGTCCTAGAAAACAAAAGAAAACAATGATTTGCAGAGGAGAAAAAGATAAATAGCACACAAGTATACAGACTCTGGGGAGGGGAGGGTCTAGCATGGCTGGAAGCACGGCCAGCCAACTGTGCATTAACCATCTGCTTCCTTATCTACAGAATCGAAGATGAGAGTGGAGAATGGACAGGAGGAGAGGCCTGGTAGATAGAGTGCTCACCCAGTAGAGTGTCTTCTGTGCAAACATGAGGAACTGGGCTGTGAGGCCCAGCACTCATGTAAAAGCCTGGCCTAGTGGCACACATCTGTAACCAGGGCATTAGGGGAGGGGAGACAGGTGGGCCTCAGCTAACCAGCCAATCAGTGAGCTCCCATGTCAGTGAGAGACCCTGTGTCAAAAAATAAGGTTGGAAGTGGTCAAGAAAAACACCTGTTCTATCTCTAGTCTCCACATTTGCATGTGCACACATGAGCAGGTAAATCCACAGACACAAACACACATGTACATACAGTTTATACACCATACACTTGTACACACACACACACAAAACTTGAAAGATAAATCATTAATGTCAGAAAATATAAAGTGAGTAGTTACCTATTTTTAAATGTGACTAGAAGTAGGTCAGCTAACACCTGTTGTGCTTCCAGCAGTGAACTAGGTCAGGAAATAAAAGTGCATGATTCTCAGGGACCTGATCCAACCCTCCATCTCAGCTTATATCCTACTATCCTTATGCAATCCTGGTTACACCGATTTCTTCCCAAGCCCAAATGTTGCACATTTTTATTCTTGCATTCATGGCATCTTTATCAGGAATGTTCTTGGCACCAGACACCATGCACTTCAGACATAAGATCTGGTAGACTCAAGCAGGATCTGGCTTGAAAGCCCCTTACCTGAGGACTGGCTTTTATAGTATTGGAAGCTTCCAAAAGAGAAACCAACAGTCCTACCTAGGTGTAACACTTATAAAACATAAAGTGACCATCATGGCAAGATATCCCTAAGATATAATAGTGGCACACATACCTTGTTAGTAACCCAAAGCTCTGTAACTGGATTTAAGGCCCACTTAACTGAAGGGAAATCATTCCTGATACTACAAATCAAGACAACTACCCAGGACTAGTAAGGTCATGATCTAGAACCTACAACTGCCACTTTACTAAAACACAGTTACTTCCTAATTACATATATTCTTTACTAAATATTTATCCTTCTACCCACAGCTCAGTGTAGTTCTTACCACCTATCAGACACTTTGCTTTATAACAGGTGGAGACCATTATAGAAATCAGTCAAAATGCAGACAAGTGATCACAGAATGCTCAGCCCCAACTGATACAGCTATAACCCAACTCCTGCACCTCAGGTTCAGAGAACATCATGGGAAATGGGGAGGAAAACAGTAAGGGACAGGGGACCAGGAAACATGTGAGATTTTTGTCTTCATTCATGACTCCTCAACTACCATGTGGCTGCCTAGACAAGACATGAAGAAGTATAGCACCCAGAGACGTGCTAATATAGAAGGGGAGAAATGTTGCATGGCTCTACACATAAAGAATTACCTAAGGGATGTTGAGAGGACAGAAAACACTCTTCCCTAGGGATGAGCCCAACTGGAATCCTACTACACTAAATGGTCAGCTCTGAAATCATATAGATACAACGATAGATTGAACAGGTTGTTTGTGCGTGCGTGCGTGTGTGTGTGTGTGTGTGTGTGTGTGTGTGTGTGTGTGTGTGTGTGTGTGTGTGTGAGAGAGAGAGGGGGGGGAGGAAGGGAGGGGGGAGGGAGGGAGGGAGTGTAATACAGGAGAGAGAGACAAGACACACAATCTAAAAAGACTTTGAGAGGGAATGAGGGAGGGATGAGAGGGGAAATTTTATGTACTTATATTCTAACTTTTAGAAAAAGTCCTTCTGGCCGGGCAGTGGTGGCTCACACCTTTAATCCCAGCACTCATGAGCCAGAAGCAGGTGGATCTCAAGTCCAAGGCAGGCCTGGTCTACAAAGTAAGTTTCAGGAGAACTGGGACTATTACAAAGAGAAACCTTGTAATGGGAAAAGAAACAAAACAAAAATAAAAATAAAAACAAGCCCCAAGGAAAGAAAGTCCTTTTTACCGGCTTCTCCTTTCAAGACTGACCCCAGGTGCTTGATCCTCTCTAAAGTGTTTGCCGACTCATCACCTGCTACTATTCCCAGGTCAAATTATCTGTTTACATAAACATATGTACTATAAAGCAACAGTAATTGTAACAGGCTATAGAACAAATAAAATAGAAATAAGGAGTTGATACAAAATGTACCTAAAAGATTTACTGGCATACATACGGGAGGCCAGAGCAAAGAGGCCAGCAGTGGTTAAGGAAAATGATCTGGTCGAGTGGGATGAGGAATCCTCTCCAGAAGAGTCCCAATGCAGAGACTGAATCCTGAGAGGCGTCTATTCCAGTACTCAACTGCTGTTTCTTTGGGCCCATTAGTAAGTGCTGACATGGCATGATGGATGGTTGGCTGTCTGACCTTATGAACAGGATTAGACTAGGATAAAAGAAACCTCAGAGAACCTGTGTGCCCTTCTGCCATATGAGGACACAAGATTGTTATCTGAGTAGCAGAAACTGGTTCCCCCACCAGATACTGACTATACTGTGTTGACTTAGGGATTCCAAGCCTTCAGAAATGCAAGAACACATACCTTGTATTTTAAACACCCAGGCCATGGTATTTTACCATTACAGCCTCAAGAGACTAAGTAAGGTTTGTACCTTGTGATGCTACTGTTTCACTGTTTCTTGACAGTCCAGATGGACAGGAACACATACAATGAATACACAAATGGTTCTGTAGCCATTCCCTGTGTTTGTACAATAAGGAATAATGACTGAACATTCATACAATTAGAAACAATGACTCTTGAATCCTGCCATAATAAAAACTCAATTTATTACATACACAAAACAGGGCATTTTACATGTTTAATTTTAGAAACACTAATGTTTTGTTTTGTTTTGGTTTGGTTTTTCAAGACAGGCTTCTCTGTAGCTTTGGGGCCTGTCCTGGAACCAGCTCTGTAGACCAGGCTGGCCTCGAACTCTCAGAGATCCACCTGCCTCTGCCTCCCAAGTACTGAGATTAAAGGAGTGGGCCACCATTGCCTGGCTAACACTAACATTTTTGAGAACTTTTAAAATGCTGTTCGGAAAACTAATGAGAATATTCATTCTGGTAAAATTACTTTTAAACTTAAAGCATTTAGAAAGGGACATTTGTGCAAGAATCATCTGTAAGAGGAAGACAATTCAACAGATTTTCAATTGCATATTTTCACATATATGTATTATATATGTATATGTGTGAATATATGAAGTATATATTCACACATTCATATATGTGTGAAATATATATTTCATATATGTGTGAGCATGTGTCTTTTATATGTGTGTAAATATATATATCTATATATTTCATATATATGAAACAAGATAAACTGGGATTTTTTTCAAAATAGAAAAAGGAAGGAAGGAAGGAAGGAAGGAAGGAAGGAAGGAAGGAAGGAAGGAAGGAGAAAAGAAAGAAAAAGATGTTAGGCAAAAATCATCTCAAAGAATACAAACGTTATAGAGAAACAGTGAAGCACTGAATTTTATACCCTGTGACAATGAGCCTGCAAAAATACCAACCAAAATACTGTATTCTGAGAACACAGCTTGTGGTCAGAGGTACTAACATACACTCCTTCGCTCAAGTAACGGTGGTACTTAGCTGTCTTTCCTCAGACAGTTAGCTGGGCCTTTTACTTATGTTTTCCCCATCTGGTCTGATGGAACAGACCTCTATTCAGGATACCATACACCATGTAAATGAGCATACCATCTGGAAATCTCCCCAAAGTCTTTGATGTTTCATAACTGCAGACTCCTATACCATTCACCAAATAGTCACAGACACAACCATCTGTTTTAAAAAGATTAGGTCTTAGAAATCTGAGGAAATGGGTGGAGTTAGAAGGGGGAAAAAGTCCAATTATTGAGTTCATATCATTTCAAGGCCCTTTAGGAAATGGGGGAAAAATTAGTGACTAAGGAAACTGAAATCTTAGAATCCCTGAAACTTTAGGATAATACATAGTTTTATTTAACCATATTACTAGAGGCATCTTTTTTTGGACAATTTTACAGAAACTGATAACAAGTCAGCCATGTCCAGAACCTGGCAGTGAAGAGTTTCAAACAGTTATACATTCACGTTACCCCAAATGGCCTGCACAACAAATGTGTCCCGGAGGGCAAAGACAGGGTCTCATTTGCTTCTGACTTCGGTCAAATTTGTCATGGAGATGAGAAGGTTAGTGTCCATACACTGATCAAGTTTCCAGGCCACCTGCAACGCTCACCCTCTCAGAGGGTCCTCACACTGAGACCAATCCGAGTTTCACTCCTTTCTTTTTCCTTTCCTTATGCCTTCAAGGAAGGCATTCCACCACTGGACGGCAGAAGGACATTCTGTTTCACTGCAAAGGGCAGCAAACAAAACAACTCTTCTTCTGGATTACAAATGGCCTCCTGAGAAAACAAGCCTTTTATGCAGAAATCAGAAGTAAATTGCTAGCATTAGAAGTCTACATGCAAACAACCACCATGGAAGGGATTTGTTGATCCACCAGAAACTTATCAGAAAGCAAATGCACATCAATGACAGTCTTTAATGTTCTCAGAGAACTTGTGTGGCTTGGATTCACTTGTTTCAGAATTATAACTAAAACTAAGCCAAGCTGAATTGCAAAAATTTTAACTCACAAAAAAACTTGAGACAGATAACCTATGTAGGATGGTAACTGACAACAGGACTCGATGTGTTTAAGACAACTGAATGAGAGGGCATAAATAGTTATGTTTGCTTATCTAGTGTCTAGAATACTTCTTGACATACACGAATTGTGAATTAACCATCTTCTGTAACGAGAAATATTTCAAATCACAAAAGCAAGTGAAAGGTAACAACCACAAAAAAGAAAGAAAAGAAAAAAAAGAAAGAAAAGAAAAAAAGAGAAAGAAAAGAAACGAATAACCTTAAAGTATTTCAAGTGTTCAACAGAGAAGACAAGGAAAGTGCCTCTCTACCCTGTGGTGTCCATTGTACATTCATGCAGACAGGTAAAGGGATCTCGTTCACTCCAGTACTCATTACACACTCATTGTTACAAAGGCGACAACTGCTGACACATGGAATGCAAATTAGTCTCAGATGCATACATCAGGTGAAAAGAAACCAAACTCTATTTATATGGTATTGTAGAAAAGCAGGGACCATCTGTAGAGAGAAGGGCTCACTCCAAAGGGAGCGACAAGAGGGTATTTTGAGGTGACAGACTGCTTTTGGTGGTGCTGGTTACATAGCACCATACACTGACCAAACAATAGAACTAGTCAGCAAAAGAATACACAACATGCTCACTATACCAAATTCTATCACTGTAGTCAGTTCAGCAGATAATCTCCCACTTGAAATGATGAGACACAGTAAAAAAGAGTAAAAGTTTGTTTATATATCGTCAAATGTAGCAAAAAGGTCTAAAAGCACATTACTGATGTACTTCATGTTCCAATTTTTAAAATATCATTTTTGTCTAAATGAAATGTCTTTGATTCCTTTTTTCATAAACTATTGTTTAAACTGATTTACATAGCTTTAATGCTATGGCGAATAATTTGACAAATCAACCTTAAAATATATTTCTTCATGTTTAAAATATTTCAGAGTTTTGGAAATTTTTTATTGCCACATAAGGAGGGTAATTTATACTTTTACTAGTTATTATTCTAAACCAAATAAATGAAACCGAAGCTAGGTACATGCCTGTAATTCCAGCATGAGGAGAGCCAAAGACAGAGTGATTGTAAAGTCAAGACTTGTGAAGCTATGTAACAAGACCCTGTCTCAATACAAGCACACATTTTTAAAGAGGTTAAACTGAGCTTGAATTTTTATTGTCATATTTTGAATTTATCAATATAGTTTATTCATGTTTTACATCTACACAAAAAGAAGCATTTCTTCCCTCACATCTTTTAGAGTCCTCCAGATTATTATTATTTAAATAAACTTTCTGTAATTCTAATTAGCACACAGTATTTTTTATATTTCCCTAGTGGTATGCAACCTTAGTTCTTGTGTTTGTATGCTGGTATGAGTCTGTGTGTGCAAAGGCATGTGCTCGAAGAACAGAGGTCCACACTGATTAGCTGGCTCAGTTGCCCTCTACCTTATGAGACAGGATCTCCCAGTGAACCTGGAACTTATCAAATCAGCTAGGCTGTCTGGCCCATGAGCTCCAGAGATCCTCCCGTCTCCACTTCCAACCAGTGCTGGGGCTAGAGACATGCACCACTATGCTCAACACTTTTACGTGGCTGCTGGGGATCAAACTTAACACTTTCATACTTGTACATTGGGCACTTGACTAAACATCTCCCCTGCTTCCTCGTTTTCCAAAATGGGGGATACTGATTAAGGATTTAGAGCCCAGGTATGGTGACATGTACCTATAATTTCAGCTCTCCATGGAGGGGCTGAAGCAGGAAGAGTAGAGTCCAAGGGCAGACCCAAGTGTGGTGGAGTGTCACTTTCCAGACAGAGGAAGGTGGATCTCTGTAACTTCAAGGTCAGCCTGGTCTGTATAGTGAGTTCTACCCAGTTCAAGTAAGGACACATAGTGATACTCTGTCTTAAAAAATAAATAAATAATAATAATAATAATAAAAATAAAAAAAAGTGTTCAAAGCCAGTCTGAGCTACACAGACTGGGTCTCAAAAAAAGAAAGAAAGAAAGGAAGGAAGGAAGGAAGGAAGGAAGGAAGGAAGGAAGGAAGGAAGGAAGGAAGGAAGGAAGGATTTGCACAAATTTTTAAAGGTAAAGTCTAGCCTAACCAGCAAGTTTCAGATCACTAAAAGGCTCTGTCTCAACAAGAGGTAGATGGCTTCTGAGGAATGAGGAATAACACCTGAAGTTGTTCTCTGGCCTCTACATACATGCACAAACACATGCACACGAGCACATGTGTGCACATCCCCCCACACACAACAAGATAAAAATCTTGCCATGCCTATCCCTCAAAACAGTGACCTATCTAAAAACAAGCAAATACAGACTTTGAAGACTTTGAACTGATCATATCTGTCAGAATCATAAGTACACTGTCTCAGGACTATGTGTCTTTAAGAAACATATCTTGTACCATATTTTTGAATATTTTGAATATTTCCAATACCATTGGTTTTGTCTGTAGTATCACATGCACTGTTTGTTTTAAATGTTGGTTTTAAGGTATATGCACTTCAGCAAACTATAAAGGGGCCTCTGGCATGTTACATGTTAAACTGTTACAATTAAACATTAAAAACTGCTACAGAAAAATATACTTTGGATTTTAAAGTACATGTGCCTTTGACATAAACCCAGAAATTCCATGGTCAGCTTCCAAAGGGCCACAGCTAACATGTGTAGAGATGTTTTCTGACTTAAGCTTGAGCTTGTGAAGCTTTCTGCATTGGTCAGAATTAAAAATCACACACACACACACACACACACACACACACACATCACTTGATGCCCCAGCTCAAAGCCAGACAGAAGGAGAACCTCCCTACTTTATTCTGTTCAGGCCTTCAATTCATTAAATGAGGCTCATCCACACCAGAAAGGAAATTCTGTTTTACTCAATTCAAAGAATCTCATCCATAAACACCTCTACGGCACTAAGCGACCAAACATATGGGCACCTTTGTGGCACATAAAGTTAACTATCACACTCAGCTAATATTTTCCAACAAGTTACATTGAATTCATGCTTATGGTGCTGTCTTAGTTACATTTTGCTGCTGTGATAAAATACCATTGCTATAAGCAACTTGGAAAGTTTTATCTTATCTTCCATCTAGTAGCCAAGGAGGGGACTCAAGAACTTGGGACAGGGACTAAAGGAGAATCCATGCCGGATCACTGCTTACCTGCTTGCTTCCTCTGACTTAGTCAGTTACCTTATAAATTCGAGACCCTCCTGCCCAGGGACAAGGCCTCTTTCAACGTCCCATAGACATGCCCCAGCCTCATGGAAACAATTGCCCACCTGAGCCTCTCTCGGGTGTGTCAAATGTACAACCAAGATCAGTCACTGACGATCAAGATCACAAATGATTAAAAACAAGTTTTAGGTGGGGTGTTGGTGGTGCATGCCTTTAATCACAGCACTTGGAAGGCAGGGGAGGTAGGTATCTGTGAGTTCAAGGCCAGCCTGATCTACAGACCTAATTCCAGGACAGACTCCAAAGCAATAAAGAGAAACTGTCTCCAAAAACCAAAAACAAAAAAAAGAAAACAAAACAAGTTTTAGAACTGAATAACACAATAACTGGGAATACTCACTGGATAGGCTCAAGGCCAAAATTAAAACAGAGTGGGAGGAGTCAGGGATGTTCATGATGATGGTTACAAATGAACCAACCTGATAAAGAAAGGAAGTGAAACACTAGCAGGCCTTTGTTCTGCCTTTATCATTTACTTCAGTCTTAAAAGGAGAGAATGCTGGAGTAGGCTCAGTTGATACACTGCTTGCCATGCAAGCTTAACTTCATTTCATATCCCCAGCACTCAAGTAAAAGCCACAGATGGTGTCTGGCTATTTTAACTCTCACTCTGGGGAGGTAGAGACAGACATCCCTGAAGTTCACTGGTCAGTCTGACCAGCCAATCACTCATCTCCAGGCACAGAGACCAATCCTGTCTCAACAAAATGGAAGAGCAATGAAGAAGACATCAACATAGGTGTCTGCCGTCTACACATACACGTGTGTGCATGTACACACAGATATGAACACCAAAAAGAGGAAGGAAAAAAAGACTTAAAAATACCTTAAAATGTATGAAAATGTTACAAAAATATGCAAGATTACAGAATCATGAAATTTAACAAAGCTAAGAACACTGACAAAGAATTCTAATTGCAAAAATATTTATAATCAAGATTTTGAAAATGAAAAACAAGTGCCACCATTAAGACACACATAGAAAAGCGATATATACGCACATAATTACGCGTAACTACGCTTTCTCATTACAAACAAGGGAGACCAGAAATAAGGGGACGATGCTTGTAAATACTGGGGAAAAGAACTGGTAACAATGCCATACCCAATGAAAACATGTGCAGAAATCAAAGCAAAATAAGGACATTCCCAAAGAAAGGGAAACCATGACAGCTGGCTGCCTGCAGACCTATTCAAAAAAAAGGTTCTTGAGATGGAAGGGAAACTTCTCCTGAGAAAAATTTGGAACATCAGCAATCAAAGTAAAGAACAGAACAGAAACTGTAAATATCTGGGAACTGTATCAGAGTCTCCTCTCCCTCCTAAACTCTTCAAAATATGTATGGAAATTTAAAAGGATATAACATTTTATCTTCTGCATCAAATACAAAGATGTGAGCCAAAGCAATACATACAAATACACTAGTAACAGAGAAATGCAATAATGGTAATAGTGACTGGTAAAATCTTAATGCTACAGAGACTATAAAAACAGCATTATTTATTTCCAGAACTGATAAAAGAAAATGACTATGAAAAGAGATATAGGACTAAAATACTATTATAAATATTAAAACAGTGGAAAAGAGAAATCACAGAGTAAAAATTCTAATAAAATGGTAGACATAATGCAAATGTAACAATTACATTAGGTGTAAATGGTCTAAACACACACATTAAAAGATACTGTTAGAAATTGGCAATGACTGCTTAGATCACTCCTGCTTTCCACTTGTATAATTTTGTCAGGGTTTAAGAACTGTCACTCCATATGACAGCATTTCTAGCTATAGGCTGTAACTGATGTTTGTGGATCCCTTAAAGCCAGTAATGCCCTCATGTTACGTTAGTTCTCAAAGAAGAAACAATTGTTTTCCATTTTTCTGATCAATAAACTGAATTTTTCTAATGATTTGGAAAAATGTAAATTTGCCTGAGAAATCTGAGAATGAAATTTGACTGATATTTCCTGCACTGTGAAGTTTAAAGTTTCCTGTTTTAAGATAAAGGGTAACAAAATTCTCCTATATGTCATATCATGACTTAAATTTAAAAGACATAATTTAGTTTTGAAAATAAAAATTTCATGTATTTATTATGTATATTTGGGGAAATGTATACATTGTAGAATGGATAGCTTAAAATAATTAACACGTGTCACCCCATATACTTTGTGATAAGATCACAGAATTTAGGAGGTGTCTTTAACATGAGAGTGGTTATACATTACTTGACTTATATTTGTAACTATTTAGAACTTTACTCAGAATCGACTCATCATTATAAAGAACCCCTTCTCTCATTTATATTCTGTCTTTTATTTGGGGGTGGGGTGGGGTTGCTAGTTGATTTTTTTTTGGTCTTTGATCTTTGGAGACTATTTGAGGTGGGGTCTCTCTGTCTAATCCAGGTTGACATACAACTCACCATGCAGTTTAGGTGATCTCAAGTTCAAAGTCCTCCTGTTCCCACCTCCATGTAATTTTTCAAACAGGATCTTCACCTGCATTTCTTGTGTTTGTCCATGAATTTACTTGACTCTTCCATAACATTTTGTTCTAGACACTTCTTTGAAACAGGGAATATTGTGGCTCAGGCTGCCCTCAAACTCAATATGCAACCAAGGATGACCTTATACTTCCGATCCTCCTGCAAACCCTGGGTACTGGGTTTGCAGGCCTGAACCACCATGCCCAGTCTATGCCATGCAGGAAACCAAACCCAGTACATCGTTCATGCTAGGAATGCACTCTACCAACTGAGCTATATCCCCAGCTCTGTTCTGGATACTTCTACACACAGTGTAGTTTGTTTGAGCTTTATCAAATGATCACAAACAAGCTTCATTAATGCAACTTATTTATATCCGTTGATGTGACCAATATGTTTGATCACAACTCTATTATTACATTTACCATATGTCCTTAATCGGTTCTCACAGTTGTGAAATCAGGGTCTACTCTAAAGATCCCCCTTTAATTCAATTACCTATTTAACCCTTTCTCTAAAATGGTTACATTCTGAGGTACTAGGATTTATGATTTTAAGATAGCATTTCAGAGTAACATAATTCACAGCATATAAAGACTTCTAACGTGTGTGTGTCATTTTGTAATGTAGATGTACTATGTCACAATCAAGTTGGGAAATGCCTTTGAAGACTGAGTAATTTAAAAATACTGTAACCTATTCTTGAAGGAGCCTATTCTTAACACTGCTCTTAAGTATCAGGACCCTTTCAACCTTCAGGTTCATGGGGATACTCATGATGGAATCAAGAACATGAACACACAAGCATTCCTGCTGGTGTTCTTAACCAGAAGAAAAAAAAATGCCAGTGACCTTTGAATATAAAACCTCTAGAACTTCTAGTCCCATGTTTTGTTTTGTAATATTTTTTATTGTTGTACTCCAGGTACCAGCTTAGACTAGTAAGGACTAATGATAAACAGTCTTCTGCCTTGAAATTCAGAGGCTCCAGGTGTCAGGAAACAGGAGAGCTGCTGGTGACTTAGATATATTACAAGTCCACCTCTGCAGCCTCAGGAAAAACAGTGATTTTCTTATATTCTCCCTACTATTCAAAACAATCATCATTTGTCTTAAATTACAGGGCCTTCTTTCTGCTCCTAATCATAAGATGCATTTCCTTCTCTTTTCTGCCTAACACACCAAAGTAGGCCTTGATAAGCTGGGAAGCAAGCAGCTATGTTGTACTTCTCAGAAGTTTACCTTTTAGATTTCAAAGTGAATAATGCAGACTGAATTATGTTTTAATGAGAGAAACTGTCACTAGCTAAAACTGGATCAAAATGCCTGAAATACCTAAGAGGGTTAGTTAGCATTTGGAGACTCACAGGAGCAGTTACAAATAAGAAAGTTATTAAGCTGGGCCTTGGTGGTGCATGCCTTTAATCCCAGCACTCGAGAGGTAGAGGCAGGCGGATCTCTGAGTTTGAAGCCAGCCTAGTGGTCTACAGAACTAGTTCCAGGACAGAGGAGACCCTGTCTCAAGAAAAAAGAAAAGAAAAAAAAAAATAAAGTTATCAATTAGTGTTTTCTCATCACTGCATAAACAAAGTGAGCAATAATAATTATTTTTATTATTTTTTATTTTAATTTTTGTACAGCAGTTAATTTCTGAAAACATAGAAACACAAGTCATCTAAATCAGAAGCTATCCTGAAAACAGTAAGTTTGGAATTAGACATATTTATATGGTAGGCATAGATAAACATCTTAAAATAGTTCATTCTTTGGGGTATGGGGTTTCACACCTGCAACTACAGCATCTAGAGGCTGAGGCAGGAGGATTGATTTGAGTTCAGGGCAGCCTGGGATATACCAAGTGAGATTACGTCTCAAAAAAAATTGTGTGTGTGTGTGTGTGTGTGTGTGTGTGTGTGTGTGTGTGTGTGTGTGTGTGTGTGATGTCACAAAGATATTAAATCCCTTACGTATGAGGCAGATGTACTTCTCACACAGCTATGTTGGAATCAATCTGAAGTGATACATATCTGATTACTGGCACGTAATAAGGCTTAGAATCTGAAGATCCTATGTCTCTGTGTTTTTCACTTCATGTCTATGGTTAACTTTGATTTTGCCAATTTTTACCTCCTTAAGATTATTCACAAGGTAGTTAAAATCTCACAGACTGTAAAGTTTAAGCCAAATCCTAACATTTCTATTTTCCATTATACAAATGAATTTAAGACTTCAGTGTAAATGTGCATTAATTAGATATTAATGAATTAGTAAGATGGTTACCTTTGTGAGACTATTGTTTTAGGGTAATGCCAGAACTAACACTTTGGAAGCTGCCTGCAGTTGTCGAGGTGGTGGCACATACCTTTAATTTGAGCATTGGGAGGCAAGGGAAGGCATATATCTATGAGTTCAAGGCCAACTTGGTCTACACAGTGAATTCCATCCAGGCCAGCCAAAGCTACATAATCAGACCTTAGCTAAATAAATAAATAAAAACTGACAAAGAAATAAATACAAGATAATATGGGACAAAATACGTGTAAGCATTAAATGATGACAGTGGGAATAAGATAATTAGGGAAGGCTTTTCTAGGGAAATGATTACTGAATAAATCAATATTGTTTTAATTCTAGGAATTAAACATAATTAAACACAACATAAATGGAAAAAAGAAAATCATCAAATTTATTTCAAGCTGAAGGCTAAGTTTAGGAGTCACACAAAGGTGGCATACACAATAAAACAGTAATTTTACTTCAATGTAGCAGGAAATAACACTATAAATACCTAAACAACAGAAGGAAAAAGTGAATAAAATGTGAACTGGGAACTGAACTCAGGTCCTCTGCAAGAGCAGTAAGCACTCGCAACCATTGAGCCATTTCCCCAGCCCCAAGAGAGGTTTTCATCCACACCTATATTTCTGTATGTAAGGAAACAGTACTGACAAGTGTGTCTTAATCACGCAAATGAAGAGTCATAAACTTCTTTAGTGTGGTTAAACAACTCTTTCTACAACCAGGTATCAGGCTAGGCTAGGCTATTAGAAGACATTTAGAGAATTAAGATTAGCATCCCTTTGGTTTCCAGGTCATCTCAAAATAAAAAACTGATTAAATTAAAAATTCTGTCCTACTAATGAAGACAGAGGAGTCTCAAATGTATGGCAGATGAAGAAACTCCCAGTTATCCGCTTTCAATGGTGTGAGTTCCACGAGGCACCACACTGATCCTGAGGCTGAATGAGTTCATTTTACTGATTGCCCCAGGATGACCCAGATTTTAATCCAGTATTTTCTCTGTATTGGGTATAATACAGGGAAAATGTGTGAACACATTAATGCTACGCTTTTCTAACTTCAGTGCAAGATCTTTGTGACACTGTTATCTTAAAAGTTGGTATCAGCTGTTACGGGGCAGGAGATTTGAAACACCTGTTCTAAGGGATGGTCTGGCCTGTCGACCCACTCTTAGCAAACATTTCAACCTTGAATGAAGAAAATCAAACAGGTTATACTAGTCATGTGATCTTGTCAAGGCAACCCATAATTTCATCATAAATTAGGCAGGCAGGTAACACGTGAAAGGCTCAAATGGTTTAGTCATACCAAAGTTTACCTTTGTTCTAGTGAAAACAGACCTCGACCTACAGAGTAATAAAGGAAGAAAACCAATCAAACTGGCAATTAAAATTAATTTTGAGGGAAAAATCAGTAGGAAAACTTCTATTTATACTACATAACTATAAACAGTAAATAATTAAAGATTTGTAAAAGTCACTACAGAAAAATTGGAAACTCAAACTAGCTATATATAATGTATGAAATAATCACACCTGTTTAAGTCAATGAGGGGAATGATGAAATGCACTTCTTAATGAAATAGGGGTTCACTCAAGTGGTAACTCAAAACGACAAAACAGTCCTCCAATGCTGACACTCCTGTTCCATGTACTAAATAATGGGAAATGTCAGAAAACACACACACACACACACACACACACACACACACACACACACACACAATCTAAAGACAAACCACGCTGTAAAATAAGACCTAATTATTTACAAAAAAGCAACATGATTATTCCTAAGGTGTTTTCATTTAGGAGAGATCTTGGGGGTGGGGTGGGAGAAGAGCTATCACAGCTTGTGAAAAAAGAATTCTGATTAGAGCATACATTGAATTTCTTTTCCAAAAGGAAAAAGAAAAAGAGGACAGGTTGAAGAAAAAAAATTAACTTCCCAAAAGCTAAAAAGAAAAGCTACATAAATGGCTTTACCACAATCTCATGTAAGTTTTCCTACCAAGGTATGCATGCATGCAGGGTTCAAGAGAACCCACCCACCATGCACCCTGAGCCTCTTAACCATATCCCCCCAGGAACCAAGAGGTCCTGGGTCCCCACATGGTCGATGGGATCCCAGGAACTCAGAACCCATCTCTGTTCAGGCAGACTCGGTAGGGTCACTTGTTTCCAAGGCAGCCTCCAGTCACTCCCAGCCCAGTCACCTGTACGGGGATGGCACTTGGCAGCTGCCCTGGCCGGCCGCCTGCCACCCTCGCGGAAACCGCTCAGTCCCCACACTGGTCCACACATCCCTGCCGGGCTGGGCTCCTGGTTGTCGGGAGAAGGGCAGACAAAGAAGTCCCGGGCACAAGTCACATCTCTGCCCGGTCCCCCAGCGGATGCTGAGGGGCGCGGGCGCCGGCTCCGCCGTGGCCTCCGCGGACGTCCCCTCGGTGGGAGCCCCGGGGCTGGCGGCGGGGTCCAGGCGGCCCCGGGGCGCGGGGCTGCGGGGGCGCGGGCTCACCTTGTTGAGATGTGGGTCCCGCGTCAGCAGGTAGCCGCGCTGGTGGGTGTGGCGGCGGCGGGGGGCTCGGGGCTCCATGGCCGGCACGGTGGCGGAGCGGGCGCGGAGTGCGGCGGGCGGCGGCCGCGCGAGGGAAGGCCCCGCGGCCGGGGGCGGGCGTGGGTGGCGAGAGGGGGTGGCGAGGCGGGAGGAGCCCGCGCCTAGCCGCCGCCGCGGCCGGCCGGCCCGCGAGAAGCGCTGAGTCACGGCGGCATCGGCTGAGCCGCCGTGCGAGCAGGCGGGGGCGGGGCGCCGGGCGAGCGGGCCAGCTGGGCCCCGACCCGCGAGCCCGGCCTCCTCCGCGTTCTCCACTGTGGTCCCCTGACCCCACCGTCCTGGACGCCAGCCATGCCCTGGGGCCCGATGCAGGAGGGGGATGAGCTGTGACCCAGAAAGCCCAGGCCTCGGTGGCACTGGGCGAGAGAGGGCTCCACGCCTGTTTGTGAATCGTGTGTAATGGGGATTTTATCAGAATGCACTGAGAGGAAAGGTGTTGAGAGTGCACAGGTCCAGTGGACACGCCGAATGAGTTTAAGAATGATTTTCCTTAGTGTTCTGGAAACCAAGATGTTAATTTTGCAAGACTATGGTTTCTTCTTTGATGAAAGAGGGTCAGAATAAAAAGTCTGCCAGTATTGAAATCCAGTGGTTGTATTATAGATGTTTATACTTGAAGATTCAAGGACTGGAGAAGTAGTCCGATCCCACTCTTGCCAAGAGGAATGTCTTTAAAAAAAAAAGGAAAAAGAAAGGAAGAAAGAAAGAAAGGAAGGAAGGAAGGAAGGAAGGAAGGAAGGAAGGAAGGAAAAAACAGCCTTCAGACACCAAAACCTTTCATGCCCCATCCCCCTTTTTCAGTTAAATAAGATGGCCTGATTGTATGGTCTTTGCCTAGACACCGCAGGACAGTGTATGGGGTTATATATTGCCTTTATACCAATAAAATGAACTTTTTCTTCATTTCTAATCCCTTTGCTTGACCTGGCAATACAGTGATAGCTTTTGGGCTCTGCTTGAATACAGAAGTTTCTTTGGTTTAGTTTTTAAATTAAATAGAATCAGCTATTTTATAGAGAACATTATATTAGCATTACAGAATTCTTCAAAAGCATTTCTTACATTTAAGTACACCTTTCATTGTGAATTTTATAATCCATAAATAATTAACCCCACAACATCTGAGAAGAAGGTGTACTTTACAAAACTCACTCACCTAAATTAGAGGAGGTACTTTACAATTAGAGCTCATTGTGTGAGCCAAAAAAAACAGTTTAACAGCAGCATATCTGGAAGATGCTTAAGGGGCACAAAATAAAAGGCAGTATAATGAAGCTGTTACGATATACATTTAGAGGTGTTACTTGTCCATTCCTGTTTCTGGGACTTAAGATCTGTATCCAGGAACAATGATATAGAATGACCCACTGAGAGCATTTGTCCTCTTCCTCCAAGCCAACATTACAGAGGGGGAAAAAACAAAAAACCCTTCTAGGATAGGTAAACTACATATCTTCTACTTATATGTTTACTTTTCCGATGACAGTTCCAGTCATCTTAAATGGTTAGCAGCCCAGGGAGCTATCTTGTACATCCACACACACTTCCAAAATAGACTCAAAAGAACCTGTTCCCCACATGTTGACAAGACATTTTTCACTCTTTTTAATCATTTGTAAAATTAGATTTTATTGCCAAAAATGCAGACAAACATTTTTTACATACATTTAAAACAACAATAATAATAATTTAAAAAAATCTCCTTTGTCTTCAGTTACCTTGTAAGAAATTGAGGTTTACAATGTCACTCTGTACATAACTGACAATGTTAGGAATGTTAAAAATAGGCACTGGAGAGATAGCTCAGCAGTTAAAAGCACTTGATGCTCTTGGAGAGAACCCAAGTTCAGTTCCCAAGGCCCAAGTTTACAACTCCAGATCCTCAGACATTGCTTGCCTGCAGTACCCATACAAACATGCAGGCAAACACTTATATGCATAAAATAGATCATAAAAGAACCAAAAAGAATATTAAAGGTAGAGGCTGGAGATGGAGCTCCTCAGTGAAGTCATTTATCACTTAATGTATTCAAAATATTTGCTGAACACTTACTACATGCTAAACTTCAGGCTAGGTTACCAATACACAGACATACACTTGAGGGGCGGTCAATATATAAGAAAAAATGTAGAAAACTCCAACATTTAAACTATGAAAAAAATGGTGTATTTCAACAGTTAGCAACCTGAAGTCTCATGTTAAAATATGCTTTTAATTCTTTTTTCAACATAGGATGATTTTTATTTAAGTACTTGAAAGAATCTCTGAATGGTGAAAGCATTTTCTCAGGGGTAACTACAAGAGAACACCCATAATGCCTCACTTTACATGTATATAGCAAGCGTGTACCCCACTGAGTTAGTCCTGGAAATATCCCATCAATTTGGAATGGGAAACTATTCATTAAAACATGTGGTGGCTGACATGCCTGTCCAAAAAGCATTAAAACAGCTACTTCAGAACCTGAACTCTGTCATATTTCCTTCTTCTGGTTTATTTGTCTCAACCTTGAGTGCCCTTGACAACTTAGTAACCTGCCTGCTGTCACCCTTCAGATGGTTTCTCTTCTTCAATAACAAGAACTATGTTATTTGTCAACTGAAAAGAAATCAGACAGATTGTTCTAGCTGCCTAATTTTACCTTTATTTATTCATTTTTTTTTAATTGGGGAAACCGTTCGCTCATTGCCACAAATATGCAGTTGAGTTTCCCACATTTGGGGAAACCTCAGGGGTTAGCAAAACTGGAGTTGGAATGATAAGCCTGACTCTCGGAAAACTGCTTACAAGATCATGGTGTTTCCCCTGCCAAGTAAGTCTGTAATTTACCTTTCAAAATGGAAACATTATCAATTAATTTGGATATTATGTATTTTTTTGAGACACTCTCCCCAAATAGCCAAGTTGGCCTGGAACCTGTGACTTTTTTGTCAGAGCCTCTCAAATATTGGGGTTACAGGTGAATCAGGTGTGGCTGGCTTCTAAATTCATTTTAGGAATATAAATTTTACTTACAATGTTAGGTGTTAGAGGCCTTCATGTGACAAAGCAGGGTTAACTGACTTTATAAACTTAAGTATTGACCTTGTGGGATTGATAGTATTGTGCTCAGTTCTTCTGTTTGTATTAAATTCTCTTTTATAATAAACTAAGTGGTTTTTTAAAATTGTTTTTGTTTGCATCCTATTTTGTTTTAACTGGGAGTAACGATGTTTGAAGACCGAGTCATGGAAGAATTTTTGTTTCACTTTGGAATTTTTTTGCCCAAGATATCACATAGCTTCCCTGATATGTAATTTATCTATCTGGGTTAAAGGTGAGCTATGAAGTGTATGCTGAAGTTTGCATTTCTCATTGCCTTCTCTGGGTTGAAGAGTAGGAGAGCTGCTCAGTCTCCAGGAAGGAGACAGTGTGTTCCTCTCCAGTGTGGAGAAGTGGAAAAGCACACAGAGTATCCCAGTCATGTACAGGACATACATACTTCATTGCTCTGTAACATATTGCCTCAAGAGACTGACAACAGCAATCAGTACACGCTCCCCTGTGGTTTGTGTGTATGCATAATTGGAGAATAGTCTGGTTTCTCGGTTCTGGCCCACGGTCTCTCACATGGCCATAGTGAGAGCAGTCACCAGGCCTGTAGAGTCCCAGCTACTCAGAAGGCAGATTACTTGAAGCAGGAATTCATCAAGCCAGCCTAGGGAACATAGTGAGTGAGAGCTTCTCTGAAGAAAGAGGAAGAAAGAGAAAAGAGAAGGAGAGGGAACATAGGCTTGGAATAAAGTGTGTCTGCCTGGCAGTTGGGGCCTGTCTGGTTACACATACGTGCCCTGTTATCTCTGTATCTATCTTTAATCTTCATTCTCTTCATACGAGGATCCTCACTATTGGCTGATTGGAGCTTCTCGAGCACTAACAAACAATGGACATGGAGCCTGGTCTGTATTTGTGCAGAGCAAGTATTCTAGAGTACAGACTAGACCGTGATTTTCCTCCAGACGACCTAGCCTTGGAAGTCAATATGTGTCAATATGTGTCAGTTCTCTCTTACTCCAAACTGTCACATAAAGCCAAAATCACATTGTGAGAATGGATTGCTTGCTGGGGAAGCTGCTGAAGCAGCTTTGAAAATACTGTCTTCCACTCTGATCTGTGAAGCACTCTAACTGTTCCCATCACCAGTTTGCCTAGTATGTACAGTGAGTGATAAGATTGATGTAGATTACAGACAAGCATAAAAAATGTGAATAAGTAAACAAGTTGTGAAGAACTTATTTCAGTAAAGAGTGAATATACCAGGTTGGTAAAGTGCCAGAGCTCATGAGGACCTGAGTTAATCCCTAAAATCCAGTTTAGAGCACGCATTTATAATCCCAGGAAAGAGTGGGCTCCTGGGCCCTGGGCAGCTAATTTAGCCTAATTGAGTTCCAAGTCATTGAGAGGTCTTCTCTTAATAAGATGGATAGCTCCTGAAGAACAACACACAAAGTGACATCTGGCCTTCACACATGTGCACATGTAAACACATGTATACACAAAGCATATCATAATTCAGTTCAGGTTCAGACTTAAGCCCTCAGGGATACTTTCAGTGTATCTGTTGCCATAGTTACTGCTGATAACTGTGTCTAGGAAGAGGTTAAAAATGCCTTCCAAATTGCTTTCATTGTGGATTAGTAAGATGTATTTTCTTTAAATTTTTTCAAAAATACAAATCCCTTAAAAATATGTTAAGACTCAGCCAGAGTGTTAAATTACCCACAATACACCATTCTAAAATGTACCTTAATGTAACTATGATAATCTAAAAAGTATCATAGTTATATTACTAAATCATTCTAGTTTCATAGAAGGTTAACAGGGAGCCATGAAAAAATTACATACTTGGAACAGGCCACCCTGTTCTTCAGAGAGATTTCCACGATAGCCAAAGCTACACAGAGAAACCCAGTCTCTAAAAATGAAATAAAAAAGTACATATTTGAAACATGTGTGACCTGTTGGAATCATGCATTACTTAGCCCTAACAACAGTACAATAATTAATATTACAAATAACACCAGAAACTGAATAATGATAGAAAAGTTTTAATTTACAAAATTATGCTCTAAGATAGTTAACTGTATATATAATTTTATGTCTGATGTTTACATAAAGGGCATATATTATTTTATATGCAGGAAAAGCATTTTAAAATGTTTGTAGCAAACTTGAAGGTGGGGGTGTGATCCATGCCTTGTTCCATAAGGTTTCAGGGATCTCATTCTTCTTTTCCTCGTTCCTGAGATGGCTGAGGTTATGGGTCAGCGGTATATTTCATCAGCATCAGGAATAGTGAAAACACCTGACAGCTTGCCATCAGGCACTAAACCCAACCACAAAATGCCAGTGTAAGATGGGCCAGATACATTTCATAATATCTTACCATGCCAAACACCTGTGCAGATCCACCCAGACATGCTTACTCTGAAGTAACTAGATTAAAAACAAACACAAGTGATCTAAAGATAAAAAATTAAAGTTAAAGAACTTTGCGGAAGTGTCGAACTTCGAAAAATAGACAATATAGATCAAATTTACCATTTAACCAATTCATCGAAGTAACAGGTTACTGTATGGTTTAATTAATTAATATAAAACTGATTTTCAAATATACACAATGTTAATCTCTAACCATTTTATGTAGATTTTTACTTCTTGGTATCTATATATTCTGAACATCTTAATACTAGAGAAAGCCCACATATGATTTATTTTCAAATTGAGGTTTGATTTGAAAAATGTGTTAAAGTTTTTAAATGTCTTCTTGGAATGAGAGGCAAATTATTGCTTTTAAATTGGCACTTACTTTGAACACCATATTGAACTATTTGCCTTCTAATTTCAAGTTTTTTGTTTTTCAAATAATCGGGAAAAAAATCCTCAAGGACAGAAGAGCTTTATTAAATTACCTTATTTAGTTTGAATAATCTTAATAGAATATTCTTTCTTTTGGAAGCCAACTCATAATATGTAAACTTCATTAACTCAGAGCCCAAGAGCTATATCTAGTGGTTAGCATCCAGGGGCCCAACAGAAACACAGGCAAGCCAGTACTCAGTACCAGCTCTCCCTCTGTAATGCCACCAAAAACTTGGCTTTCAAATGGAGTCCTACACAGACACTGCTGATGTAACTGCAGAGCTCCAGGCTTTCTGGGAGAGGCAGCGGGTTGAGGAAAGTTGTGTTGGGAGAGCTATACAAGAGATCCATTCATGGTAGACGAAAAAACCTGAGAGAAAGCACGTAGGCCAAAGCAGAAATGGAGAATGTTTAAATAAATTTTACCGTCGTGAAAACAGCAGGATCGAGTGAGCTATTCTTCTGAAGACACACTTAGATTTCTGAAGGGGAACTTAGAAATCTTTGGACAAAGGCAAAATAAAATAAAATAAAGTAAGTTTTAATTGGTAAGAAAGTTATTAAGTTTTTGTGCATGTTTGTGTGTGTGGTTTTGAAATAACCAGGCTTGGGTCCTTGTTTTCCCTAAGAATTCAGTTATTCTTTGAAGATTTCCCAATAAGCTGGGAATTTATACAGACAGGAATCTTTATGTGTAATTGTTTACAGCCAGCCTGTTTACTGAGATTTGAAGATATGTTTTCTTTGCTAGAGCCCAATGCCAGAAAACTGAAGTCGTTAATCACCTGCCCTGAGCTCCCCAGCTCCCTCATGCACCCCACCCACCAGCTGTTTACCTTCTGAAGCTACTGGAAAGGGAAAGTTCCCAGCCCACTTCCCTCCCCTTCACTGTGGAAGCTGCTCTGTCATGCCAATAATGAGGCTGATGGAACCAAGACCAGTACATCACCACCATGGCCTTACAGTGCCAGGAACTGAGTTTCATCACATGCTCCAGTCTCTGCAGACATTGAAGAAGCCCCAGCCCCCTTACACACACACACACACACACACACACACACACACACACACACACACACACACACATTGTTCTTGCATCTTTTTCCTTTCTTCATATTTTAACACCTAAACTCAATACAAGGGGCAGTGTGTGTGTGAAAACAAAAAGACTATGCTGAGCAGAAAAGAGAAGCTTCTGGAACACAGACAAAATTGGGGACCAAAGTATAGAAATATTGGGTTAAAAGTCCTCAAGTTCTTAAAAATCATCTCTAACATTTCTGCATTTTCCAGAGAAAACTTAATGATTTTGAAGGTGGTAGGCATGGTGGTACCTACCTTTGATCCCAACATTCAGGAGGCAGAAACCCCATGGATCTCTATGGGTTCTAGGCCAAGGTGGTCTACATATGAATTCTAGGCTAGTTAGGGCTACAAAGTGAGCCCCCGTCTCACAAATTAATTAATTAATTTTTTAAAAAGGCTTTACAAGTCAAGTCCTACAGACTTTAATTCATACTTTGATTTATTCACTCTGCCTATCTACAGGAAAGTAACAGGATAATGATTTTAAAGTAAATGTGACTTAATACCAATATCAATATTGGGCATTGTTATACACAGTTTTCATGGTAATCTTCCTATAATACCTGTTGAAGAGATACTATGACTAACTCATGAAGCAAAACTAGATGTGTACATTTGTTTTTTCACAAGTAGACCTGCACAGACACGAGAGAAAAAGGAAATAAATAATAAAGGCCCATGGCTTTCCTAGCGGTTTCTGGGCAACTGAAGAGCAGTAGAAAGGGATAACATAGCACTTCATGGTCCTGTCTCCCACCCAGGACCCTCCCCTTTGTGACAATAATACATACTGACTGTGCAAATAAGATAGCTCCACATATTCCAGAAACAGATGCTTTTAAACCTCAAATACATTGTCAAGTTGTTCCCTCGGCGATGTGGTTTACTTGGATTTAAATTCCTTTTGTTTGGTAGCCCTGCTAAGACTTTAGAGCCTGTACTGTGCCACTCAAGGAAGAGCTCCACCCTCCGCTCCCCTGCCCCCGTAAGCTCAGATACAAATTGAAATCTCCTCAGAGAATCCATTTAGGAATAAGCAAACCCTCTAGCCCACTTCAGTTATTTCACAGCCGTTAACAATTGCAGTGGCTATAAATGGAGATTTATTTATATAATTGTAACTGTAAGATATTTATTGTCAGACATCGCCTCCTCGCCCCATCCCAGTCATTTAATACCTTCATCAACTCTGTTAGTTTTAATATGACATTGCTAGTGTTTCTCTCTCTTCAACCGACTAAAATGAAACAGTGGGATGTCATAAAGAACGATTTAGGGAGGAAAGAAGTTGTTAGAGGGGCTGGAATGGTGACTTGGTGGATAAAATGGTCACTGCTCTTGTAAAAGACACTAATTCTATTCCAGCTATATCCCCAGCTCCAGGGAATCCAATGCCTTCAGCCTTGGCAGTAACCAGCATTCATATGCACAGACCTACACACATATGCAAGAAGAAGATGGAGAAGGAGGAGGAGGAGGAGGAGGAGGAGGAGGAGGAGGAGGAGGAGGAGGAGGAGGAGGAGGAGGAGGAGGAGGAGGAGGAGGAAGAAGAAGAAGAAGAAGAAGAAGAAGAAGAAGAAGAAGAAGAAGAAGAAGAAGAAGAAGAAGAAGAAGGGAGAAGTCCTCTTAAAAGTTCAAAGACAATTTTGAAAAAGGATTGTTAGCCAACAAATTAGGCTTTTAAAAATATTTATTTTTAATTACATGTGCCATACAAGCATGAGGACTAGAATTGGGACCCCCCCAAAACTCACAGAAATGCCAGGTAAATTAGGTAGCCCCCAAGAAATTCCATACCAGGAAGATGGAAACAGGAGCTCCAGAGCAAGCTGGCTAGCAAGACTAGCCATTGAGCTCTATTTCATTAAAAGACCCTGCATGAATGTATAGGATAATTCCCAAAAGCAACCTCAGACAATACATTCCTTTAATATATATTATATTACACAATAGCTATCCTCATGCAAATAAATTATAAGAGCTCTTACATTGTTTTCTAAAGATATGAACACACATACACACTACCCAATTCTTTCCAAAATTTCTCCCTCCCAGCCTAGGTCAGAAATTTTCAACCACATATTTTTGTGCATGTGGTTGATGTTGATACTTGATGTATGTGGACATTTTTCTATATAGAAGGTTAAGAGTCTCAAAAAATCAAGAACCCATGTCCTAGACAACAACGAGCACTGCATTGTCAGGAACTTCCTTCCAAGAGCCAAAACGCTGGAAGGTAAAGCAAAATTTATTGAATTTACCTTCAATCACCCACTTCATCCATAAAACTATCAGAGGACTCTCATTCAGTACGTAAGTGTTTACTGAGTTTCTACTAGGTGCTACTCACTATCCTAGGTGATGGGAGTATATGTCCCATCCTCAAAAAGCTACCATTCCTGGGAGGAAGAGAACAAAATAAAAGGAGTACTGTGTACAGAATGAGGTATAAGTTGTGGCGAAAATAGCTATAGTCATGTATTTTACATCTTTAGAGTCCTAATTGAAATATACAGTTAACCTTAAATTACCCCTTCTGATCTTGCACAAAACCTTTTAACATGAGCAAAGTACACTTTGTTCAGTCCAGTAAATATTTGTTAAGCACCTAATATGGGCTTGTCACGGTGCTTAATGCTGGGGAGAGGCACAGATAGGCATGATGCTGTTGGAATTTAATTGGCAGGGCTTAACAGCTATCATTTTCTGTAGCAATCTCTCAGGACTAGGTTGGGTGTTTTCCCATCTATGGTCACTCTAAGATAGGATTGTCTTTTTTTATGTATATGGGTGATGTTGCCTACATGTCTGTGCATCATGTGGGTGCCTAATGCCCATGTATGTCAAAAAAGGGCATTGGGTCTCCTATCCCCTGGAATTAGATAGAACGTGTTATGGGCAGCTGTTAGTCACTGTGTAGATGTGGGATTTGAACCAGGGTCCTCTTCAAGAAAATCAAATGTTCTTAACTGCTAAGCTGGTTCTCTGGCCCCAGGATGCACATGTCTCTTTTCTACTTTATTATGAACTCATTGAAAGAAAAAATCTGAATTTCTGGTGCTACTGAGAGTTCAGTAGGTGATTGTTGACCCTGTTTATGTAGCTAGACTAACCGAAGATACCATGCATGCCTCAAGGTGTTCTTTAACTTCAAGACTAAATAGCAAGAAACAAACAAACTAGAATCTTCCTCTCTTTAGGTCTAGTGTTAGCTACTTCACTCATTGCTTTTACAAAACAGAAGTAATTTATGTAAGTGGGGGTATTTTGGCTCACAGTTTGAGGTATGGTCCATCATGATGGAGAAAGTCTAGAGACAGGAGCATGGGGCATTTGGTCACATTGCATTTGTAGTCAGGGGGCAGAAAGCAATAAATCAATGAAGGCTGGTGTTCAGCTTGCTTTCTCCTTTTAGTCCAGAACCCGAGCCCCTGCAATACTTCCCACTCACATTCACAAACTGTCTTCCACCTCAAGCAACGGAGCCTAGAAACACTCTCACAGATGTCCCCAGAAGTTTGTCTTCTTGATGGTTGTATATGTGGAGATTTCCTTAGCCATCAAATACATTCTGTCAAGTTGACAATATTATAACTATTAAATCGGCAATCGGCAAATGCCAATATGAGATCTGGTATGATGTAAGACCATCAAGACCATATCCATTCTACTTGGTGTTTTATCAGCCAAGAATTGCTCTTCTCTAAGCAATATCTCTTCTCTGACCTGAGTATTTACCAGTCCCCAAACCATGTTCTAGCTTGCCCTGCACCCCATGGACTAGTTCTGATCTTGTTCTGAGATTACACACGGAGGGCTTGGAAACTGAGAGAAAAGGACTCTTATTAATGTCTTGACCCTTGCTTTTGCCTGTTTTGCTGGCAAATTTTAGGGGGAAAAAGATATAAATTCTGTTTGAAACTAAATCTCAGTCTCTTGCCCACTCATTCTCCAAGGAAATAGGACAGACGAAAATTAAAATTGAAGCAAGTGTCCCAAGGTCAACGTGTTCTGTGGTTTGATTTTATCCAAATAATTATACTATGTAACATTTTCCCTCTGAACAAGTACTAATTCTCTGTCCACACCCACTGACATTTGGCTGTGGTGGAGGAGGAGAGGTGTTCTCAATTTCTCTCAAAGGCAAATCCTTTCCCACACTTAGAAATGCATCCTTGATCATCCAGTGCAAAAGATCACCAGCCTATACTTCACACCACCAGAGAAACTAGGATACAAGAAGGATTCTAAGAGATTCGTATAAGATCCCTCACAGAAGAGGGAAGGGACAAGTTCTCCAGAGCACACGGGGAGTTGGGGGGCGGGGGCAGTGAGTGGAGAGGGAACATGTGGGACTAGGAAGATTGAGTCAGGGGAGGAATAGATGAGAGAAAGGAGAGAGAGAGAGAGAGAGAGAGAGAGAGAGAGAGAGAGAGAGAGAGAGAGAGAGAAAGACACAGACAGACAGACAGACAGAAAGAGATCATAATAGAGGAGCCATTATAGCTTTGAAGAGATAACTGACTCTAGAGAAATGTCCAGATACCTACAAGACTGACCCCAACTAACAATTTGAGCAACAGTAGAAAGGCTACCATAAATGCTCTTTCCTGATAATGAGATCGATGACTAACTTATCCACCATCATAGAGTCCTCATCTAGTAGCTGATGGAAACAGAAGCAGACACCCACAACTAAACACTGAGCTGAATTGGAATCCAGATGCAGAGAGGGAGGACAAGACAAGGCTACTGAAACCCACAGAAACAGCTGACCTGAACAAGGGGGAGCTCATAGACCCCCAATCTGATAGCTGGGAATCCAGCATGGGACTGACTCAGACTCCCTGAACATGGGTCTCAGCTAGAAGGCCTGGGCAATCTAAGGGACTTCGACAGTGGAACCAGGATATATCCCTGGTGCACAAAAGGACTTCGGGAGCACATTCCCCATGGAGTGATACTCCCTTAAACTAGAGGCAGGAGGGAAGACCTAGTCCCTACTCCAAATGACTTGACAGATTTAGATGACCTCTCCAGGAAGACATCACGCTACATGTGGAGGGGAGGTGCTGGAAGAGGAGGGGGTCAGGGGAGCATGAGAGGGTGGGAGAGAGGGAAAGAGAGGGGGAGGGAACTGGGATAGATATGTAAAATAAAAATTAAAAAAAAATGAATGGAATCCAAAGGAAGGGGGAGGTACTGTCACTGTATTCTGTGTAGCTAGAGCTGACATTTATTGTTTTCAACAAAGCATATGTTTAAAGTTGGTATTGATAGAATGGGAATCTTCATAATTTAATTTTTTGTTAAAGTTGTGCCAGGTGTGGTGGCACAGGTCTTTGATCCCAGCACTCAGGAGGCAGAGGCAGACAGATCTCAGTGAGTTCAAGACCAACCTGGTCTACAAAGTGAGTTCCAGGTCAGCAAGGACTATACAGAGAAACCCTTTTTTGAAAAATCAAGAAAGAAAGAAAGGAAGGAAGGAAGGAAGGAAGGAAGGAAGGAAGGAAGGAAGGAAAAAAAGGAAGGAAGGAAAAAAAGGAAGAACCAGTGTGATAATAACTTGAAGAATAAATTAAAAAAGCAACTAATTAGCTCCCTTCACCAACTGAAAGTCTCTTGGGTGTGACCCTCTATAGAACATAATGAGGAGCAAAGGACAAACTTGTCCTTTGGGTTGCAGCCTCAGCAGCATCATGCCTGATTCAGACCTTACTCTGCTTTGTTCTTCTTCACTGCAGACATCATTATCTATTCACTTAACTTTTCTCCTGTAAACTTCATTCAGTTATTGTCTATTGACCTGTTCTCACCAGACCATAGCTTTCCTAGGAGTATGTTCCCATCTGTTTTGCTCATAGTGCCATAAACAGTCTCCCTATAAATATTTATTGAATGAAATAATTTATAGGGAGGCCCGGTTGAGGTTAATAGGAAAAGACATTTCTTTCTGTGTAGAGAGAAAGCTATCACACATTGAGCATATTTTACATGTACTAGTTTTATCTTCTAACAGCTTGTGATCAGCTCTTTGGAGCACTTCCATGCCAGAAAGGGCAAGGAAGACAAGTCTTGGAGGAAGGTAAATAACTCTTGCTGGAACTCATGCAGCTAGAACATGAATGCTGATCCATCCTTGTCCATTGCCAGGGGGGTTTCTGCTATGCCATAAGTGGATGAGGGGCTTTATGAAGATAAATGTTCCCATCAAGATTAGACTTTAAGCCAAGACTAGCTGGTCATCCATAGGGTGCTAAGTTATGCTAAGGAACACATTCTTGAATTGAGAGGGATGTTGGATAAGATCCAAGTCAAAAAGACTCTGATTCCATGACAGAAGCAGCCCACACATGATAGGAACAGCCAAGATTTCTCTCTCTCTCTCTCTCTCTCTCTCTCTCTCTCTCTCTCTCTCTCTCTCTCTCTCTCTGTCTGTCTCTCTCTGTGTCTCTGTCTCTGTCTCTGTCTCTGTCTCTGTCTCTCTGTCTCTCTCTGTGTCTCTGTCTCTGTCTCTGTCTCTGTCTCTGTCTCAGTCTCTCTCTCTGTCTCTCTCTCTCTCTCTCTCTCTCTCTCTCTCTCTCTCTCTCTCTCTGTGTGTGTGTGTGTGTGTGTGTGTGTGTGTGTGTGTGTGTGTCTACATGGTAGAATCAAGACCAGACTTGCATTGTTTTGTTTTTAGTTGACTGTACTGCTCCAAACTCCTAAATCAGAAAAAGCAATTTGTTCAAAAGGAGTCTTTCACTTAAACATTCTGGTCAAGTTATAAAAATTTTATCATCTCTCAGAGCAAATACTCTCTACACAATTCCCAAAATGAACTCTGAGATGGAACTTATAAATACAAGTGAAAATGCATAATTGCATTTAACAGCAGAGAAAGAGCCAAATCAGAAGAAAGGGGGACAGCATAGTCCCTGAGAGACACAGGCTCTGCATCCACTTCTAGAAACTGGAATTTCTGCAAACTGCAGTTACAGCTCCATGGGAGGACAGTTAATTGCAGTGTGCCAACAACCTGAGACTTTGCTCAAACACATTTGCCAAAACTGTTTTCTTTCCTCTCATGTATATATGTATGTATGTATGTATGTATGTACGCACATACGTACGTACGTACGTACATGTATGTGTGTCTGCTATTTTGCCTCTCCCTCTGTGTATCTCACTTTCTCAAATACAGTTTCCTGCCAGAAGAAGAGTTAATCTTTTTTAAAAACATGTAATTTATAAAGCCCATGTCTTTACTAGAAGAATCCCTAGAGTACATCCTTTTATTCTGAAAAAAAAATGATATAAAGATTTTTATAAGGTTTTCATAAAGACTTTTGTTTGTTTTAATTCTTCTATGAGAAAGACTGCATTAGCAGCCTCTTCTAATACTGGATCATTCTAAATGTCTTGAGGGTAATCCAAATGCTTACAATTTCTAACTCCAAGATTTGGCATATTTGTCTGAGTTATTTAAAGAAGGTGATTGTTTCCAAGATTAAGTAACTTCCTGAAGATCACAAAACAGGCAGAGCTTCAGAGCCTTCCCCTGCTGTTGGGACACCCACACCTGATGTTATTCTAGATGTTGCAAAGTCTGCCAGGGCTCACTATCAGCCTACAAGGCCTTTGACAAAAAGGAATTAGTATTTCTGAATACCTGTGTTTTTAAGTAGCATTCTGCTAGGCATACTTGTTTATATAGTTTCAAAACAGGTAATGGTGTCTTTAGTTTCTTGTGGCTGTGACAAAAATCACTCAAAGGAAAAGTATTCTCTCTCATTAGCAGTTCAAAGGTACAACTCATCCTGACAGAGAAGTCAAGGCGGCAGATACATGAAACATCCGGCCACATGGTGTCCATAGTCATACACCCAAGAGTGATGAATGCTTTTGTTCAGTTCACATTGTCCTATATAGCCTAGGATCTGGTCCAGGAGATAGTACGTCCTTTTCAGATCAGATCCCCACCTCATCTAACCTCATCACTAGGATCCCTAACAACTGTGTCCAAAGGCTGTGCCTGGAGGCTTAGCTCCAAGATGGTCTCAGAGCCTATCAAGTTGACAGGTTACAGTAACTAGCACTTATAGCAGTGGTTCTCAACCTATGGCTCATGACCCCTTAGGGACTGAATGACCCTTCCACAGGGGTCACCCAAGACCATCAGAAAACACAGAAATTTACTTTACAGTTCATAACAGTAGCAAGACTACAGTTACAAAGTAGCAACAAAAATAATGTTATTGTTGGGGGTCACCACAACATGAGGAGCTGCAGCAAAGGGTCACAGCATTAAGGCTGAGAACCACTGACTGGCAGTGTCCACAAACCTCATTGACAGTTTTCCTTTGAAGAGTGATCCAAGTCATAGATAATACATTGATAGCAACAGTTTTCCTGCAGATATAATTATGGTTGTATAACTTTTGAAGCAACTGGGTAGCCACTGGGCACATTTTTAATTGGTAGTTCAGTTCTCAAGCTACAGTTGCCATATTTCAGCTGTGACTAGTGGCTGTGGTGCTGGGCACTGCAGGTTATAAAGCAGTTTCATCATCTTCACTTGGGAAAGCAAGATGGGGTTGGATGGGCTATACAATAGACTGAGCATTAAAAACATCAATATTAAGTAACAATCTATTTTGTAATCAGTGACTATGGTGGATTTAAGATACCCCTTGGAAGGGGGGAGTTAAAAACCATTTTCACAGCTTTCTTCTAAGTCCCTGACTTCTCCTGAGTATTTTCTTTAGAAAACTTGTAAATTATTTCTCTTCTTTGAGCTATATGAAACTCTTCTTTAAAAGGCATTTGCCAGTTTTACAATCTAGTAATATCTTCCTCTTGGGCCTGAGAGCCATCCCTTTGAAACACAATCATCAAAAGAGACATTGCTGTTTCTAAGCTCCTATGGGAGAAGGATGTTCAGCTTCTGTGGGCAACTTTTCCAGGCAGTAAAGCTACCCCCTGTCATGAAGATGTAACAGCTAGAATCTTCCTTATGTCTTATGGTACTTTTATTTTTTTACTCTCTCTCTTCAGCCCTAGAAGGAAAGAGCCCGAGTCCTTCTGCCTTGTTCCCCTCTGCTTGAAGGCCTTTGCATATGATCATCCTCGTCTGCTTAACTTTGGAAGAAGTCTTGCTGTCCACCAGTTTTTACAGTGACATCTAGCTCTACTTGGCTCTTTTACATACCACTCATACTACTGTTCCACTTAACTGCTCTATGTTGAAAACATGGGGAAGGTAACCCACCCTCTGCTAAAATGTGATTTTCCTCTAGTTGAATACAGAAGACTCCAGCTCTGGGCACTGAAGGGTCCTTCCAACAATGTTTCCATTGCTTCTCAGACCCAGCATGATCACACCCAGGTCAAAGGTAGACTCCCAGGTTTTCCTAGAGTTTCACTGGGCAAAGCTCAGGGAGTTGGTTACTATGTCTTGCAACTTCTCAGCCTGTGTTAAAGTCCAACCACTACTAATAAAAAGATTACTTTCTTCTCATAGAGCAAATAGAGAGACAGTTTTCTGGGGTCATTTTCTTTTCCAGGTGATTTACTATCTGAGTACCAGAAAAAATAAAAATCATTGGCTCTCATTCGGCTTTTAATTCTTTTCCCAAGCAACTTCCAAAACTATGAAATGACAGAGACATTTGGCTGCCTGGACAGTCACCCCAGGATTCCTTTGCATGTTGGGGCATCCATCTGTAGCCTGCAGGCCCAGAATATCTGACAGACTTATCTGTGAAGCAGAAATTTTTGAAGGACTATCCTACCATGTCTTGGCATAGTTTGTCAGTTGCACATTTTTTAGTGTCTTGTTTGTTCAATTTGGACAACATACTATCAGTAGTTGAGGCAAGGGCGGTTTCTTTGCCCACTGGCCAACTTTGCCACAAATAAAAGCAAACTCCATACAGAGGCTTTCGATCCCCTTTGTTCTCTTTTGGAGTAAATTGGTGCTCCAGGAGTAGATGTGTTTCACTGTCATGAAAAACCTTATGCCATTAAAACATTTTAAATGCCATATTCTGTGGGTCTTTGAAGTGTTTGAAGACCATCTATTTAAAGTATATCTCTGTTTGAACTTGAAAACATACCTAACATTACTATAAGTCTGATTGTTATAGATGTTATAGATGACTAACTACTATTTATTATCCTAAATAGCTTTCAAAGACTAAAACTTTGCACTACATTTTTACATGAGTTGCATAGGTTCAGTACTTTAAATAAGAGTAGAAACATATATACAGTATAATAAAAATAATCTTAAATTTGTATCAATATATAGAATTCCATACCAATGTTAAATATTTGAGACTTGTGGTTGCTCAAAAGTAGGCTCAACAATCTATCTTTTCATCCCATCATTTCTATACTGTATCCCCCTTTTTCCCTTCAGAAAGAGATCCCTACATCTAATCTCCTTTGTTTAGCTTTCTCCCTGACCACAGTTACAATTTGTAACCAACCCCCCTTAGTGGTGGTGAGCATCCTTAAACCACTGAATGACCAAAGCCCAGCCAATCCCACAATGTGGCCATTGTGCTCTCTAGATTATTTCCTGTTGTCCTTGGGTGATGGCAATTTTAGGGAACCTGAGAAAACTGAGGTGATGGTCAAGTCCTGGGAGAGCTAGCTGTGACATATCATTATACGGTGCAATCAAAGAATCTCACAACAGGATCAGGATGCAATTTATAAATTTGTGGTGCTTTATAGGTTTCAGAAGGTTTTCATGCCAACCTATTAATACTGCCAACATTTGTAGCATATATGTCCTATTTATATAATGTTGATGGTATGTTATATTAATACTAATATTAATACTAGGAAGCATAAAGAAATGTCAGCCTTTGTTGTCCTTGCTTGTGTCTTTGGAAGCCATGGTCACTTACACTCAGTCTTCCACTGCCTGACTAAAACATTCCAACAAGCTCTTCCACTGTTCCTTTGTGGGAATCTTCTGGTGCTTATCTATCCAGAGAACAGTAAGCAAATGAATTTGACAACCACACCTTTTTTGGTTTCCAAGACACTATACTCATTGCTGTTGCCTAGCATGTTTTTACTGTAAGGGCCTGACTTCTATGGTATGAGAGAGCTTCTCCAAAAGCAGGAAGGAAAAAGAGGGGCTGGAAGAGAGGCAGACAGACAGACTGTGCCACTCAGAACAGAACCAGAAGCACGGGCCTTCCAAACTGATTGCTGTCAGGAGAAGCATTTTTGTTTTGGTTTGGTTCTTTTTTTTTTTGGTTTTGTGGGGACAGGGTTTCTCTGTATTGCTTTGGAGCATGTCCTGGAGCTTGTACTGTAGATCAGACTGGCCTGGCCTGGAACTCACAGAGTTCCAGCCTCTGCCTCTGCTTCTTGAGTGCTGGGACTAAAGGTGTGTGCCACCAACACTAGGCCAGAAGCATTTTTTTAAAAATTCTGTATTCCTACGAGGGTCACTCAAGAAGAATGAATCTGCTAGTAATAGTAACCCTCCCCCCACACACACACTCTTCTCTCTCTTTCACTCTTTCTTGGCATCAGAGGGAACATAAAACTCTGCCTAGGGGAGACTGAAAGAAGAGAGTATGCATATCAGAATACAGCTGGTGGTAATGAACGAGCCAGGCAGATGTTCCTTCCCACTGGAGCTGGAGGCAGATGATCAAATAGTGTTTTCAAAGATCTTGGTGCTAATTATACTGTTGGTAGTGCTTAACATAACTGTAGTATGATTATCCTAATGATGTATGTGTGTATGTAGCCAAGAACATTTTCATTTGGATTCAACATCTACTCTCATTTTTACAGGAAATTGGCAATTAAATTTATCACAGAAAAAAATATATTTTAAACATTTATTATATGTGTACGAATGCTTTGCCTGCATGTGTGTATATGTACTGTGAGCATGCCTGGTGCCAGTAGAAGTCAGAAAAAGACAACAGAGCCCCAGAACTTCAGTTATGGATGGTTGTGGGCCACCATGTGGGTACTGGGAACTGGACCTAGTCTTCAGCAAGAGCAACAAGCATTCTTAACCACTAAACCACCCCTGCAGCCCTGTAGCTGAATGTTTATAGGGATATTATCACTTTTTATAATCTACCAATATGAATATTTCTAACAAATGGTACTCACATATATAATTAGAAAATATTAACTAATGATATTATCCTAAAGCCTAATGATAAAGCCTAATGATATTATCTTAACCATTATAAAATCCAGTATTCAACATTTGCTACTTTATATTTAATTTTCCATTATAGCTTTAGAATATAAAAGAAATGTTATAGAAGGAATTCCATCTCCTAAAAGAGAAACATTATTGACATCTTTTTTGTTTTGTTTTTCAAGACCGGGTTTCTCTGTGTAGCCCTAGAACCCACTCTGTAGACCAGGTTGGCCTCCAACTCTTAACGATCCACCACCTCTGTCTCCCAAATGCTGGGATTAAAGCTGTATACCATCGCTGCCAGACCCATTATTGACATCTTAACCCCTGGCCTTACTTCAGACTAAGGCCTTCTGTAGAAATAGGGTCATTAAGACAAGGTCATACTAGAATAGAGGGGACACTTAATCTAACAGAACTTGTAGCTTATAAATGCCACAGTCATGTGACAATAGAGTAATAAATACATAGAGAACCTTGTGTGTCTACTAAAGCAGAAGGTAACACTGAAGGGCCGTAACCCATTTCTATAACCCCCCAAAATGCCTAAGATCACCAGCAAAACACCAAAAGCAACAATGTGACAACGCATTCCTCATCAGGTTTCTGAGATGTCATGTGCCCTCCCCAACTATGAGACAGTGCTTCTGCTGTTTTTAAATCACTCTTGTTGTAGTACATCGTTACATTAACCTAAGAAACTAACTCAGAAATTAAAGAAAGTTTGGCCTGAGCCTCATGTGGTCACCTTAAATCTCTTCCAAGTCATGTTTGTATACCCTGAGGCGTAAAGAGTTGGGAAGTATGTGGCCCTAGAAACTTTTTTTCTTGAATATCAACACTTCTCAAACTCAATCCATTCTTGCTGGGCAATCAAACTTCAAATTTGTGTCTCCAAATTCAGGTGTTTTCCCCAAGCCCCAGAGTCATAGCCAACTGCCTGCTAGTTTTGGACATCCCATAGTATGGTGACTGCATGATGCAATTGGGCTAAAGTTTGAATGTTTTGAATTTACATTGTCAAGAAGAATTTGGATGTTATTCCAGCACTCTGGAGGGAGAGAAAGAAGGATCGTGTGTTCCAGACCAACTTTGAAGAAACAAACCCAAAATCAAGGACTGAGACTGTGATTCAATGGTGCACAGTGCTTGCCTGGAATGCAAAAGGCCCTGGGCTTGATTCCCAGCACAGGAAGGAAGGAACGGAGGGAGGGAGGGAAGGAGGGAGGGGGGAGGGAAGGAGGGGGTAGGGAGGGAGGAGAGGAGGGAGGGGGAGGAAGGGAGGGAGGGGGAGGGAAGAGAGGGAGAGAGGGAGGGAAGGAAGGAGGAAGGGAGGGAGGGGGAGGGAGGGAGGAAGGGAAGGAGGGAGGGAAGGAGGAAGGGAAGGAAGGAATAAAAGGAGAAAGGAAGGAGGAAGGAAGGAAGGAAGGAAGGATGAACTACCAAAGTCTAGGCATTACTTCTTCATTTTCTTCTGATTCTGATCTGGCCTAAGTCTGTCTTTCATCAAAGCAAAGAAAATGTGAAGAACATTCCAGAGGAATATTGTCTCTAAGGAGACTGAAATGCCGGCTAACTGTGGTACAGTCTGCGGGAATTCTCCCACACTGCCACGGAGCCGAGCATGCTGTGCATAGTCCCTGAACTAGCTCTTGCTATTAAAGTGAAAACTATCCATTAGGCACCCATTAAAGTGACAAGACAGGCTTTATGTGAGGGAAAGAGACACTTTGGTAAAAACTAAATGCAAATGTGCAGGAACAAACAGCCGAGGCTTTACAAGGTTTATGTGTGCTAAAGGAAAACCCTGAAGGGAGCTAGCGAGATTTGCTCAATGTCATTAGATGCATGCCTGTGGCTAGCACTTATCAGAGTTAGGCCCCTACTCTCCCACAGAGACTGGGTGGGGTGAGGCCATTTCAAAGGGATGGCTCTCAGGTCCTTGAGAAAGACACTCCCGGAATGCAGATGATAAATCTCAAAGAGAAAATAAATTTATAACTGCAAGTTTTAAAAGGAAAGTGCTTTAAGAAAAAAAAAACGGGTCAAGGCCCTTCCCCAGGGATGGATGAGTACATTATTTGAAGGGAATCGAGCTGTGTTCAGCAGCTTTTTAAGGAGTCAAGCTAGGTACACAGCCTTGAACGGTTACTGTTTATTCTACTTCTTGAGGGTTGAAGCTGCAAGAAGTCAGGAAATGTTTTCTGATCCGTTCTTATAGGCTAAGGCTGTTTAGAGGTGTCTGTCATTTAATCAAGGAGGAAATCTGTCAGCATTTTTGGAATGGACATGATGCTCCTCCCATCACACGGGGTTTTTGAAGAACAAAGGGAAGCCTGCATGATGGTGCAGACCTGTAACCCTGCAACCACGAAGCTGAGGGAAAATGAGTGTGGGTCAAGGCTACCCTGGGCTCCTCCATTTTAGAATAAAACAGAATAGGTCAGGTGGTGGTGGTGTACATCTTTAATCCCAGCACTCAGGAGGCAGAGGCAGGCAGATCTCTGTGAGTTCAAGGCCAGCCTGGTCTACAAGAGCTAGTTCCAGGATAGCTAGGTCTTCACAGAGAAACCCTGTCTCAACAAAAACCAAAAAAAAAAAAAAAAAAAAAAAAAAAAAAAACAGAATAAAGAGCAAGGCCTGAGAGCATACATTGTAATCCCAGCACTTGGGAAACTAAGGTAGGAAGATCATGGGTTGTGAGTGACATAATTAGTTCAAGGCCGGCCTGGGGTGATTAGTGAGGCTTTATTTCAATGCCTGTCTCCAACACGCAGAGAGACAGGGAAGGAAAAAGTGGGGGTGTAGGAAGGGAAAGAAAACAGGGAAGAAATGCTTTATTATTTACTGCTAAGGGGCAGGAATGTAGCTTACATTAGGCGATCCTGGTGGCTTCTGCCACCTTTCCTGCTGCTTGCGAAGTGCTCTCACCATGAAGGACTTTTGTCCTGGAACCATAAGCCCTTCTGTACGTTGCTTTAGATCGTGGCATTTTGTCACAGTAACAGAAAAGTAACTGTTACATGTTCCACCAGAATTGTTTTTAGAGAGACTGAGGATGAGGCTTCTGTTGTCCCTCTGGGTCTGCATCCTCCACCAGCAAACAGACTGTGAGCTTTCCTTACTGCATTATTGCTCTGTGCACTAAGAGCTCTTACAGGCACCGTGCAGGGTGAGCACGCTGGTTTGATGTCTGCCTGTAGAGGATGATGCACATTCTGACAATGGAGACATCAGCAAACAGGATCATCTCAGAATGCTTTATGGAAAAATTGCTACAAGATAATGCAGATAGGGCGATGTGGCAGAGAGTGATGGATGGGGAAGAGTCTGCTTCTTCCGTGGGAGTCAGAGACCCTCTCTGAACAGGTAACTGACTCAAAGAGAAGTACCTTGCGGGCAGAGAACACACACAGACACACACACACACACACACACACACACACACTCACACACACAAAAGAAGTATAACGATGGTGTAACTCTCAGAAGTTTAAAGGTATATATTGATTTCTTGAATCAGCTTGCTGCCTGTGTTAATAAACGCAGTGTGTTGAGCATGTGTAAAGGCAGAGTGCAAACACATGGGCCTTTTCTCCTAGTGTGCTCCTGCCTTATTCTCAGAAGCTGTAAGCGTAATGATTCCCAGTTGCCACTCTCTCTGGACACAGGAGAGTGGAACACAAGAGTTCCCATGCCCCACCTGGAACCATACTGCCTTGTGTCACTAACAACTGTGATTATAGTCAATCTCTCATGGCATGTTCCCAAGGAATGTTGGCTGGGCCTGTTGCAGCCGGTAGGGAAGTGGTTTCTTGATGCCAAAACTCCATTTTCTCACACTCAGATAAACTCTGTTGATGTGACTGTGTATCATCCTTCAGCAAGGCAGGCTACTCTAGAATTCAGGCTGTTCATTAGGGATGTTCATTAAGAAAGGTGTCATATTAGTTAATTTAGTGCTTAGCTGCAAGGGAGTCACACCCTTCAGTTTCTGTTTCGAACTTAGCATTATTGTACCTTCTTTCAAAAACACAGTAGTGCTCTCAAAGATTAACATGCATTGGAGGAATTATAGTGGAACATTTTACTACTGATTCATTTTTTATCTTTTGTAGGAAGGTGGTACATGGGTGTGTGCACATGACTGTGTATAAGTACAGGCATGCATGCGTCTCATCATACATGTGGGGGTCAACACATAATTTCCATTGTTAGTCCTTGTGGTAGTTTTAATGTAATTGGTGCCCATAAGATCATAGGGAGTGGCACTATTAGGAAGTATGGCTTTGTCGGAGTAGGTATGGCCTTGTTGGAGGGAGTATGTCACTGTCTCATATATGCCCAGCCACACCCCACTGCCTCAGTCTACCTCCTGTTGCCTTCTGATCAAGATGTAGCCAGCACCATGCCTGCCTGCACGCTGCCATGCTCCCCACCATGATGATAATTGACTGAATCTCTTGATAGATTGAATCTCTGAACAGTAAGCCATATTAAGAGTTGCTGTGGTCATGGTGTCTCTTCACAGCAATAGAAATCCTAAGACAGTCCTCATCTTGCACCTTCTTTGAGACATGGTCTCTTGCTTACTGCTCCATATCCCAGGCTAGCTAGTGCATGAGCTTCTTGGGATTCCCCTGTATCTGCTACCCATCTTACCCTAGGAGCACTGGGATTACAGATGCCTGCTATCACATCCAGCTTTACATAGGTTCTGGGGGTGGGGATGCAGGTCCTCACTCTTACACATCAGTGTTTTGCCCTTCACACCATCTTCTTGGCCCGTGTTTCTCGTTCTTGAGGTAACTGAATGAAATGAATATTTCCTTCAAGCTTCAATTTCTGTAGTTATTTTAAGTGACTACTGCTTATTCTGTCTTACAGAAACCAGCTCAGTTGTTATCTAGGCTTGCTTAAATATCTTTAGTGATCTAGAGTTTTTACCTCCAGGATGACTTCTAATGTAGCCAGGTGCTTTGGAGCTGTCGTATCCTGGTGTAGTAGTGGCTAAAACAGTCACATGGGCTTGTAAGTACTGACTTTAGGACAACATTCCGCCGCACTGATCAGCTGTAAGTGCTATCGAGATGCAGTGTTTTTGGTAGTATTTGATGACTTCTCCCTTACAACTGACTCCTCAGGACTCCCTTTCAGTGCCAGAAGAAATACAACCTAAAGTTTTCATTGCTTCGAAAGGGTGATTTCAAGTAAAACAATGCTTCAAAGTTCAAATTCTTCAGGAAGATCTGGAAGAATAAGCAACCCAATTCCTTCATATCCTGCCTCCACTTTGTATTCATAGTTCCTAAGAAGTGAGGGGCACAGCTGAGAAACAGCTAAGAAGAAAGCCTTTAACTTGTGCAGGGGCCCTGCTACCCTGATTCCCACTGAGCTCTGTCAGCAAGGTTTACAGGAAGGAGCTAGGAGGCAGGATCTAATTTGCACCTCCTTAATTAAGCCAGGCTCAGCAGAAGGAAGCCTTTCTCGCCTGAAATGGAAGTGGTGATGGGTAGTACAGACTCAGAGGTAAGGCATCTTCTAAGGCCAGGGGAACCTGAGAGGGCATTAGACAGAAAGACCTAGATAAAAAACACTGTGTGCATTGTATTGTGTGCTCCCTTCTTACAGTCTTGGGAGACAACAGGTTCCATAGAAAATTCCCCATAAGACTGGCTCAAACACAACTCTGAATATTAGAAGATCTCAGGAGGCCTTTAGACTGTGGTTTAAACTGTGGTGTGGGAACTTACACTTGACAGGATAGAAGGCAGACCACCCTTGAGGACTGGCTTGTCCAGCCCTGAAGAAGACACCAGCTTGTAACAAGAATGGAAGCCCTTGGCAGTGCTTTTCTCTGATATAAGAATGGCACACAGGCATTCAAGCAAAACCACATAAACAAAACAATTTGATTAGATGCTTCTTTCCTCTATGTCAAGATAGATTCATTACCTATTTCTATAATTAAATTTTTGAGAAATATGTTAATGACCAAGACGTACTTAAAGTGGTATACATCTCACAGTTTCTGTGAGCAGGAAATCTTAGTAGACTTGTCTATGCTTGGGGCCCTATGAGGCTGGACTCCAAGTATTGCCTGGGGCTGTGACCTCATCTGAGACTTTATCCACTACCAAAAGTCAGAAACACTGCTGGGAGATTTCATTCCTTTGCAGTTGTTCACCTAAGGCCTCGTTTACTTGCCGACTGTTGAGTAGAACCTACCCTCAGCTATCTACACTCCCTGACATGGGAGGAGGTTTTTGAACATGTTGGTTGCCTCCTCAGAGTCAGCAAGAGAAAAGCATGTAACAGGCATGTGCATGTAATCAAATATAGCGAAGCACACGTATCTGTATCCTATCACTCAGGTTAAAAGGCAGATCACAGCCTGTGCCCCAGGAGGCTGGGGCCTCTGGAAACACCTGAAGAGTCTATCTGCAGGAAGCATAATTGTTCTCAGAGCCAAACCTCAGAGAGTGTGGAGGGGTAAGTACTGACCTGGCCTAGGTAACAATACACTTTTCCTGCAGTTGGGAACGCGAGATGGGCAGAAGAGTTCAATAGTTCATACTTGTAATCCCAGCAATTGGTGAGGAAGAGATGGGACAATCCTGAGACCAGCCTTGGATACACTGCAAGATCTTATATTAACAAGTAAATTTAAAATGCTGTACAGAAAAAAAAATCAAATTATATTTTTGTCTGATCCTAGAATGTGATTTAAATTCCTCTTTGTTGTAGGGGTCATGGCATTTATTTATTTAGACGGGGCCTTACTCTAAAGCCTCAAATCTTTGAATTTATGACTATCCTGCCTCAGTTTCCCTGTGGGGATTACATGTGTGAGCCACTAGGCTCAATAGAAAAGGTATCTTTATGTTAGCTAACATATCTCTCCATACTAATCTCTACTCAGTAGTCATATATCTTCATATCAGTGCCTCAGAAATATAATTTATCTTCATATAAAACTTGTTTAAATATTTTAATATGAAAGTACTATACTTCACCAGAGTAGGTTTTCTAATAATTTCAAACACAAAATGATTCTAGACTTTCCATTATAGCTATTGCTATTTATACACACTCAACTATATTTACCTCTTTCAGATAGTTTCAGATAGTTTGCCAAGGCTGGGTTTTGAATTTTTAAATTTAACTTATTATTAATGCGTGTGTATGTGAGTATGTGTGCATATAAGTGTGTGTATTCATGTGTGTGTGCCATGGTACACATGTACAAGTCAGAGTACATTTGGGAGCTCTCTCCATTCACCATGGGTTCTGAGTATTGAACTCAGACTGTTAGGATTAAGTGGCAAGTGCTTTTTCTGCTAAGCCATATTGCAGCCCTGGGTTTTTCCACATAGAGTCCTAAACACTTTTAAATGCTTATAAAACAATGGGTATCACTTACAAACACACAAAATTCAGCACATCACAACAGCAGCAACTCTGGGATGTACTAGAACCTATTTTAGTCATTTTAATGAATTTCTGTTTCATTTTGAGCTTTGTCATCTCTTTTTAATTCCCCATAAATGCTAACATTTACTATGATTATCATAAAACACTAATGACTGTCAGTAGAAAAAGCCAGTTAGTAAAGCATCTAAATTTATAAAGTTTCAGTTAATGGAAGACAAATTTGCCAGCATCTTCTGTCTGTTTGGAGAAGGTTACAGCATGTCCCTAGGATGCCATAAACATGGAAAAATTGCACAAGGGTCAGCAAAATCCAAAGGAAATCGGCTTCCTCAGAATGAACCCAGAATTCTGCAAGTGTTTTGCATTTCCCACTTCCTTGTTGCGCTGACTTCTGGTTTCTGGTGGGTATGAGTGAGGGGTGCATGTCGGGCAGTGTAGTTCTAGCGTTGGTGCTGTGACTTGGTGCATCGACAGCCTCTACCAGTGCAGCCGTCTTTCCAGATTTTCCAGTGTTTGGAAGTTTATGAACTGGCTTCCAGCTGCTGTCGCTTTGGATGGAGGTCTTCAGGGTCTAGCACATGGGTTCCTACAGAAAACCTACAAAGGGGCAGTAGTGACAGGGGCTCCAGGGACCCTGCTCTGTCACCGCCCTTTAGGTACAATTCCTAGTTCAAAATGTTAGTCATCGTGGGCAAGGGAAGAGAGCAACGTTTACAGGGATCATTCTTGCACCTCCAGCATATTTCTGGGCAACTAAACACAAAAAGAGCAAATTTTGCATCAGCAAAATTCATTTGGCAAAAACTTTCCTGCTTAGGAAAGTGCAACAGTGAATTTTTAAAATCTCTACTTATAGAGCTGGGCGTGGTGCTTGCTGCACATGTGCAGTCTTGGGTTCTGGGGAAGCTGAGGCAGGAGGACTGAACGTTCAAGGACCCTGGGCTACAGGGTCACTTCAAGGACAGCCTGGGCATTTGACAAGACTCTCTCAAAACCACATTTTTAAGAAGGACTGAGCTTATCACTCATCGATAGTAGGACATACACCTAGTATGTACAAGGCCCTGGCTGGGTACAACTGCCAGTACTGAAAATTAAAATTCCACTTGAACACCACCATCATCGCTTTCATCCAGTTCTCCGCTGGTTTCCTGTTGGTTGCCCTTGTCTGTCACTTCCAAAGCTGCTTTTTGTTCTCTCTCTCTCTCCCTCTCTCTCTTTCTCGTGTGTGCAGGGGTGTGTGTGTGTGTGTGTGTGTGTGTGTGTGTGTGTGTGTGTCCCCTCTATTTCTCCTTACCTTACTCCTTTGAGACAGTCTCCCACTGAACATGAAGCTAAATTGACAGCCATAAACCCCACTGGTCCTGCTGTCTCTACCCCTCACAAAACTAGGGTGACAGGCAGGCAGGCACAGCCACATCCAGCTTTTGCACATGTGTCCTGGGGATTTGAACTCAGGTCAGCAAGTATCTTACTGAGAAACTCATCTCCCTAACTCCTGTTTATCTGTTTTTATTGTGGTAAAATACACTTATTACCTTGGTCATTTTTCTTTTTGAGATGGGGTCTCATGTCATCCTAGTTGGCCTTGATCTTGATAAATAGCTCTGAATGATCTGAGTCTTGCTCCTTCTGCCTCTTCCCCCAGAATGCTACAATGGGCGTTGCCTGTCACCACACCTAGTGTACTTGATGCTGGGGATCAAATGCAAAGCCTTGGGAATGCCAAGCAAGCATCCTACCGACCGAGCTACATTCCCAGCTCTTAGTTACTTTTCAGTATACAGTTCAGAGTATTAAGTACATTCACATTGTTGCATAACCAGTCTCTAAACTGCTTCTCATCTTGTATCCCATCATACTCTCCACTCCCACCTCATCCCTACCCCTCCAGCCTCGGCTACCTCCATTCTGTTTCTGTCTTTATAAATCTGGCTTTTCTGAGGACCTCATGTGGATGTAATCATACAATAATTTTCTCCGTGTTATTGGCTTATTTCACTTAGAATGTGTTTGTATATGCTTCCTGGTTGTTTATGAGCAATTTGGCTTGGGATTCTTGACAGAGAAAGACAGATGACCCTTTGGGGAAGGAGGTAAGAGTTTGAATGAACATGGCTGTTACCAGCATTTAATGGCCAGGTACTGGAGAGGCAGCACCACCTGCACAGTGTGGGTTGGTCCCACAGGGCAAAGAACTACCCTACTCAGACAGCAGTAATGACGATGGCAGAAATTGCATGTTGGCAACTTCTTTGTAAAGTAAGCATTTGGGCTAGATGGATTACAATTTTCCTCCAAGCTCTAAGAATCTTTTGTTCTATCACTTCCTTTACAATGACTTAGAAGCATCATGTTGCTGTACTTCCCTCTCTTTAATTACAGCTTTTGTAAGCCCAAGTCATTTTCATTTAGACAACCCAATGGAGCCAGTCACAGACATGAACCATAAATCCATATCATTTGCTGTTAAATATAACTTGCCTGCTTAGGTTAAAATTCAAAGGGCTCTCTAGTCAGTTATGAGGCTGATAAAAAAGCAGTCTGGAGGCAGTCAGCAAAGGCTTTCACTCCAGTAATTAAAGGTCGCCATTGTGCTGTCAGATATCAGCTAACATAGCTTTCTCGTTACTCTCACATCTAGTTAAAGAACTTTCTGGGTCAGCACAAGAATGTGGACATTGGAGGAAATGCAGTTCTCTTGCAGCCATTTTCCTTCTGCAGGAGATGGGAACAAATACAAAGACCCACCAAAGTACAATGCAGAGAGTGAGCCACTTTATAACACTCAGTCCTAAATGGGATGTCTTTACCAAGCCCCTTCCCTCAGGGCATTAGGGAGCTATGGGAAAGAGGAGGTAGAAAGAATGTAAGATAGAGAGGATGGATGAGACCAAGGGCATGGTGTCTTCCAAACACATTCCAGATACAACAGGACCGGTGTACAATGAAGTCACAGAGACTATGACAGCACACATAAGGTCTGCACAGGTTCAAGTCAGACAGAGTCCCAGTGCTGAGAGAAGAAAGTAGACATGAGCTCCCATCCCTAACCAAGAAGCCATCTCCAACTGGTAACTTCTTACAAAGGAAAACTTAGTTTTCTCCAATGGAGTCTCACTGGGTATAGAAACAACATTTAAGGGTTGGCCCCATGCCCCAAAGTAGATGACCAACACAAAGCAAACTCAATGGTATTTTTGCAGCTGTTTTTGTTTCATATTGCTTTGTTAGGGTATTTTAAAAGATTTTTTTACTATTGTATTTTATATACTCATTTTGCCTGCTTACATATCTGTGTAACATGTATGTGCCTTGTGCCTGTGGAGGCCAGAAGAGAGTAAGTGAGACCCTGGAACTGGAGTTACAGATGATTGTGAACCACCATATAGGTGCTGGGAATTGAACCTGGGTCCTCTAGAAGAACAGCCAGTGCTCTTAACCATTGAGCCATCACTCCAGCCTCCTATTTGAGATTTTTTTTTATATTACTAATTGTTTTGTTTGTATATTATGGTTTCCAATTTTGTGTTTTTATGGGTTTTGTTTTTATGTGTCTCTGTGGGCATGTATCTCTTGTGTGGGGGGGGTTGTTATTTTTTTATTTTTTTGGATAGGTGGGGAGGTGGCAAGGATCTGGGAGGAAAGGGGTGGGGAGATGATCAGAATATATTATATGAAAAATATTATCAATTAAAACACACACACACACACACACACACACACACACACACACACACACATATATATATATCAGGCATTGTGAACCCAGAACTGTGAAGTGAAGAGTATCCTGGGGCCTTGCTGGTGAGCAGGCCTTATCCATTTGTTGAGCTCCAGTGAGAGACCTTGTCTCACAAAATAAGTTGGGAAAACCTTCATAAGTGCAATATCCAGCATACCCAGCCACCTGCCCACCACCAACCTCAAGGGTGAAGAAAGTCAGTCAACAGACCCCTTGGACATGGGTCTCAGGAGGCCTGGGCAGTCTAAGGGACCTCTGGCAGTGGAACCAGGATATATTCCTGGTGCACAAAAGGACTTTGGGAGCACAGTCCCCATGGAGAGATACTCCTTTAGCCTAGAGGCAGAAAGAAGGGCCTAGTCCCTACTCCAAATGACTTGACAGATTCAGGTGACCTCTCCAGGAAGGCATCACCCTACATGTGGAGTGGTGGGGTGGTTGGTGGGCATGGGAGGGTGGGAGAGAGGGGGGAGGGAGAGGGAACTGGGATCGATATGTAAAACAAGAAAAATAAAAAAAAAATAAAATGTAGAAAGTCAGTCCAAACAAACAATCCTCTTGATCAGTACAATAAAGTAGAAAGCAGCTCCTAAGGATTCTGTTTCCTAGGTTATTATCCTGTGCACCAATACCTGGGAGTGCACCAGCACAGTGTCCTCCAGCTTCGGGACTTAATGGTGTAGAGCAGTGGTTCTCAACCTTCTTAACACTGTGACCTTTAATACAGTTCCTTATGTTGTGGTGACCCCCAACCATAAAACAATTTCATTGCTACATCACAACTGTAACATTGCTACTGCTATGAATCATACTATAAACATCTGATATACAGGATATCTTATCTAATAAGCAACTCCAAAGGGGTCGAGTCCCACAGGTTGGGAACTGCTGCTGTGACTGAAGAGCAGTTTTTGGTAGTTGACAACTGCAAAGTCCCTTTGTTCACAGCTGTTGGGGGCTGGCTACTGCGCTAAGTCAACACCAGGGCCAATATGCTAGCCAAGACTGCACCTCTGCCAGGGCCTTAGGCTCTACATTAATCAACAGCAGAGCAACAGTGACCCTCATATAGTCCTGATTATAGCATAAAGGTGGGCATTCATGTAATGACTGGAACAGTAGTTAATTTAGAAAGGGCAGTTACAAATTATGAATGTGTGTCATAACATTGTATTTTAACATAAAATGCTCCTGATTTTCAGCCCCCTTTTCAAATCTTTTCTTTGAATCTGCTCTTTTCTGGGGGGGGTTCTATGACCACAATTTTGTATAATTGCAATCTATAATTGGTTTGTTACAGTATCTGCTTTATGGCATTTGTGGTGGTAGAAATCTATCCCAGGCTCTGCACATGCCAGGTAAGCATTCTACCATAGAGCTGTAATCCCGGCCCTTCAACTTCTTTAAAATAAAGAGAATTAAAGGACTATGTATGAGTCCATCCTGCTACAAAGTCCTGCTGTTTTACTTACTGTTTTCTATGCTTTTATAGTTGTCAGCTGTTTTGACAATTTTTAAATCATTAATTCAGTTTTGTTTTCACAAGAACAGTAACTTTTGTTTTCACCTCCAAATTTATATTTATCCTAGTTAAATAATTTTAAGTTCTGTAATTATAATAACATGTTTAACCTGAACGAGTCTAGCAGTCAACATGTCTGACTCTTGATAAGCTTGCTGTTTAACATGTGGGAACAGTTGTGTGGGCGGCTCAGGAGCTGTCAACTCATTGGTGCCTGTGCCTTTTCCAGAGACAATGGGGAGCACCCTGCCACTTTAGAGAATGAGTTAAGTGGAGGGATTTAAGTAGCTAGCTATTATATACTGAGTGATACATCCTTGAAAATTTATACATAGCAAGAAATCCACTGGGCTGGGTGCTGTCAGTCACTTCTGGGGTTCGTGACACACACCTGTAATCCCAGCATACAAAAGGTAGAGGCAGAAGGATCAGGAGTTCCAGGTCGCACTCTGAAGATTAAAGGTTCAGATTTTGTGATGCAGCTTTTCCAGAACAGTATGTTCTGGAAGACTATTTCAAACAGCACACATTATAAAGTGTTAACTTCTGTCAGCGGGGTATGTAATGGGAGACAATGTTTTCCCAAGCCTGAGTATTTTCACTGAGCTTAATTCTCACTAACTGCCAAGCAGCACGCTTTCTAGGGGACACCAGGAGAACCATTCATTTCTAGAACAAAATTTCTCCTTTAAAATATCTGCAAAAAAAAACTTTTCCATGAACTTCAAATATGAGTGGGATTCAGTTTGAAAGCTTGAAACATCCTTATCTGACAGATAGCAGCCAATCTGTTTTGAATGAAAAGTTATATAAACAGATACTCAAAACTGCTAGTTTGCTTCTACTTGTCTTGTTCATTTACTGATGCTAATGAGGAATGCTAGAGTGATCTGCATGAGCGTTATGTACCATCAACCAATCCATCTTCAACTTATGATCTAAAGTAACACCTTAAAAAGGTACTTTCCCATTTCTCTGACAAAATCCCCAGCAACAGCAATGAAAGGGAGAAAAGATGTTTTGGCTCATAGTTTGAGATCAGAGTCCACCATGGCAAGAAAGGCATGGCAGGAGGACTGGAAGGAAGGGGAGGCAGCTGGGGTCATGAAGCAGAGAGCTGAACTCTGGTGTTTCACTTCCTCCTTTTCATACCTCCCAGGCCCCACCCATGGCTAAGGATGCCTGCATTTCAGGATGAGTCTTCCCTTTATTAAACCTCTTTAGAAATTCCATAGCAAATACAACAAAAGGCTTCCCTTCTCTATAATTAAGAGCTACATCAGCTTGACAGCCATAATGAACCATCACACACATGTTCAAATCCTCAACTTCAGTGTGGTTGTAATTGGAGCTAGGAAATAATTAAGGAATAAGAACATAAGGCTGGGTGGGACCCTAACTCTACAGGATTACTGTGTTTATAAGAATCCTTATGAAAGTGTCCTCCAAAGAGCCCACTCAATCTTGACTGAACACAGAAGGTGCTCTCTGCAAGCCATTAAGACAGCCTGCTGCAGAGCCAGCCCTTACAGATTTTGGTGAAGGACTTCTAGCCTCCAGAATCCAGTTGTGCTGTTGAGATCACCCAGTCTAAAATTGTTATGGCTCAAACTGACCGATACACTACCCATTTTTCCTAAATACTTATTACCATGCCTTTGGATATGAGGAACATTTAGAAGCAAAGTTCATCTGGGTTAAAACAAGCCCACTAGTACTTCTGAAAAAGTGTCTTCAAGGTAGATCCTAACCAAATGATAGCTCCTTTCAATGTTATTTCAAGTAAATATTGGAATATATTTACACATCTTGTTCCTAGTAATGAATTACAAAACAATTATGAGCTACTAAATCAGTTTCCGAGTTTCTCACTAATAATAATGTACTCTCAGCTAGTCCTCTATAGGGTTAGCTAATTTCCTTCTTACATCTTTTAAAAAGAGCCTCAGGGTATTACTACAACCATAGATAACCTGTGGTAGCTGGTAGAATGCTTAAAAACTGGGCATTAATCTGCCGAATATTGCCCCTTTCAGATTTTATCACAGGGCAAAGAGCAAAGCAAAATAAATACTTATTACTGGTACATTTTTATGCAGAAGAGCCCTTAGATACATCAAAGAGACCTTAGTGAAAACAAATTTCGTGGAATGATTTCTCAAGTTCTCCTCCCAACTGTGGTTTCATCATGGCACGAAGCAAACTCTTTGCTGAGCATAATCCCCACACATGCACAGACTAGCATCATACCTGTGTCCTGAGCCCAAGTCACTGTGTTACCGCAGGCAGTCTGCCCACCACCTCTCCTAAAGCCTTTCTTCCTTGTAGCCTTCCTAATGAAGTTTAGACACGTTAACAGGAAGGGTGTGGCCTTGTTCTTCAGAAATTAGTTTAAATGGGGGTGAGAGGACTGTAGTTAGGGAGGGAGGAGAAAAATACAGAAGAAGGGAGGAGGGTAAAATAACAATAAGGGACTTGGAAAAGGCATAAGGAATCTTACTGTTAACTATCTCCCTTAAAATACCTATAATATATGTAAGTCATTGTATAATATAAAGATATAGTTCAAATGAATATTTCCCATCTAGACCAACAATATTCCCCCAAGATCAAAAGACCATTAGCAACTCCTGCCCCCAACAGCAAGAATGAGAAGCCTTCTTTTGAGTTGTTGGTCAGGGTTGTTCAAAAGACTCCCCAAACATTACAGGCTAAAGGTGCTGCTGCCCTTAGTTGCACCCAACACCCAGAAATAGAAGGTAAGTTCTCATTGCTGAAGATACCATGCATATCAGACACAGGGCCCAGAGGCCCCTGAGCTGAAGCTGACCCAAAAGCCTCCTCCCTAAAGACTAACTTTCATGGCACCTGAGGGCACTAGGCACGCTTCTAAAGGAGGGAAGCAACCAACAGTCTACCCAATTATGACACCTATGAACCACAGCAACCAGCCTGGCATGATAACCCTAAGGCTGTAGCATAGCACACACACCATGACAGTAACCAACAACTCTCTAATTGCACTGAAGACCTTCTCGACAAGAGGTAAAGCATCTCTGTTACTGGAAACCTAGCCAGCTATCCAAGGCTAGTGAAGCAATGGATCTTGAAGGAGAGCAAACTCTAAGCCAGCATAACCCTAACTATACTCTAAACATTTGTCCTTATATCCAGGGACGAGTGTAGTTCTCACTCCTCATCAAGAGAACTTCTCTGTGCAACAGAGACTGTTGCAGAAAACCACAACCAAGCAAAATGCAGAGTTGTGGATCTCGGTCTCAACTGATAGTCTACAAAAGAACTCCTGTACCTAAGGCTCGGGGGACATTGTGGACGAGGGAGTAGAAAGGTTGTAGGAGTCAGAGGATCAGAGAGTTTGTGCTGAGATTGTGTCTTCCAGTAGTGTCAGGAACCACACCCACAGAGTGTGACCAGGATGGCTGTCTAAACAAAGACAACAACAGACACACTAAAGTGAAGCCTGTGAGGCCTCAGTCCTACACAAAGAACCACAGGGAACGAAGGATGCTGAGAAGGGGAGAAAGTTTCGCCAGGGACAAGCACATCAATTGGTTATCTAAGCCCAAATGGTCAGCACTGAGAACATGCATACCAGTAACAATATACAGACTCAAGAATTGTGGGTTAAATAAGTCTGTTCATAGATTCCCAGTCTCTAGTACTATTACAGCAATAATGAACTGTCTTCTACATCCTTGTTCACTATATTTTGTTTTTAGTTTTTGTGTTTTAAAATTTCTTTTTACTTAGCTCTCATTACATTTTTATTTATTTCTTTTTATTCTTTTCTTTTTTTGTTTTAATTTGAAACAAGGTTGTTTTACATGTTAATCCCTGTTCCCTCACCCTTCTGTCCTCTCCTATAACCCTCACCAACCTCCATCCCAGCCCCTTTCTGCTTCTCAGGGAGCATGAGGCCTTCCATGGGGAGTCTTCAAAGTCTGTAATATCATTTGGGGCAAGCCCTAGGCCCTCCCTGGTGTGTCTAGGCCGAGAAAGCATCCTCTATGTGGGATGTTTTTAAACCATGAAAATGCATTCGATTTTGTCAAATGTCTTTTCTGCATGTATTAGTATGAGCATATGATTTTTTCTCCTTTAGCCTACTGAAGTGACACTATAAGTTAATTGACTGTCAAGTGTTGAAACTGTCTTGCATACTTGCACTGAATTCCACTGGGTTACAGTGAAGTGTACTGATCTCTACAACTTACCTGGATATGTATTTCAAAAATGATGTGCATAGAGGAATTTATGAGCTTATAACAAAATAGGAAAAGTATAAATTTAAGTGAGCTATAAAAGCACAAATATAAAAATGATCTGAAATGGAGTGATTTGAGTGATTTTGTTGCTGTAACCTTCTTTTCTTCCTTTTTTTTTTGTCTAGTGAATTAAGTTAAGCATTTTTAACATTGTTGAAACTTCTTTAAAATATCAATGATAAATAACCCCCTGCATTAAAAACAAAAGTTCCTTATAATCCCCCCAAAAATATGTTTCTGATTTAAACTTTATTTCTGGTTTCTATCACAAAGGTCAAAATTCCATCCAATAAAACTCTTCTTGCTAACATTAGAGATACTTCTATGAATCATGCTGACTTTTTCCCTTATTGACTTTTAAAAAATGTAGTTAAATATATAATTCTACCTTCCCTTCGCAGTGTTCTAATTTTTGTGGCATACTAAACATAATGGAGAGAATGAGGGCCATTGAACTTTTAGGTTAGAGACTGCCATTTACCACCACTTATATTTGCTTATTACCTATGTAGTAGCAAAAAGAGAATGATTAACACTTGGTTTTAAGTTTCATGTATATATCAAAATATAGCAACACAAGGAACTTCAACAAACCCTAAAATAAATGGGCTACAACACCGTACACATACCCAGTTGCAGCAGAATCCTGTGCAGATGTTGAGGGTCAGCCAGAGAAAACATCCATTTCTTGGGATTCTTTGTAGACAAGACCAGTTCTGTCTACTGGCTCTCTAACATCTAGAATTCTACTGTGATCTTAAAATAACAATAAGACCCCCCCCATCACAAAACCAAATCAACAGTTTGCAAAGACCAAGAGAAAAATATGATTGAATCCTAACTGCTATAGTTTGCCTTTATTTGCAGCATTTATCTTTTTAATTACTGAGAAATATGAAATTTTGCAGAGCAAAGTTTGTGCTTTCTATGAATATAATGAATACATATATTTTTATAATGTTAAAGTATATATATTTACATGTATGTATATTCACACACAGTGTTGATTTACAAACACCCAAGCGGATGATTGTTTCTGACCTCTCTTGCTTAGGCTTCATATACAGAGTTCAAAATAACTTCCTTTAAACCTACAAGAGAAAAAGGAAATGGAAATACCTGAACTTTGGCCTACTACCTAGTGACACATCTTTTCTGGTAACCACTTAGATTTTTGATTAAACAAAGCTGGAAGTTTCTGCATTTGAGTTGTTCTTTTACTGAAATCTCTCTGAAAGGCATTTTTTTAAAAGGAAAAAACACTGTGTTTTCCAGAATGTTCTTAATAAATAAAGCTCAAAGCAAACATCTACATCTAGAAATCTCCAAAAGATATTATTTTGGTTTTTCAGGATCAGTTATTTTTGGCCTTATTGAAGAGCCTGGTATTTTAAATAAATAACCGGGAGAGGTTGGAGCTCAGAGGCAAAGCAGCTTCAGAAAAAAAAAAAAGAGGGGGTAGGATACATGTAGAGAGAGATTTATTTCAAGAAAACAATTCATGAAAATAAATAAATAAATTAGGAGGCAAGCAAGCCCCAAATTTGCATGGTACTTCAGCAAAACGCTGCAGTTTAAAAGGCAATCACTTGGCAGAATTCTTCTTTCCTTTAAGGAGGTCAGAAATTTTCTCTTAAGGCCATCAGTTGGTGGGTGAGGCCCATCACACCATGAAAAACACACTTTATCCAAAGTATACAAATTTAAATGTTTACTTACTTTAAAAACCACCCGGAGCAACTCTATGGGTTGTGGTGTAGGCAGGTAGATATATAAAAGTAACAATCAACAATGGAAGAAGTGTTTTCTTAGACCCAGGGAAGAATTGATGATCCCAGAGCAAAGTGAGAGGGAAGGAGGGCCGTGGTCCAGAGCACAGGGAGAAGGACTGTGCAAGATGAGATGGAGAGGAAAAGCTAAAACGTTCTCTCAGGGAGACGAGCTATTTGTTGGAGGGGAGGCCCGGGGTTCAGGACGAGGTGATGCTTGGGGATTGGAGGAAATACTTGGGAGGGATAAACCACAGTATTTCAAGAAATGTTGATGGTGTGTCCTAGTTACTTTTCTTGCTGATGTGTTAAACAGCAGGACCAAATGCAAGTTGGTGGAGGCAAGGGTTTATTTGGCTCAGTGATTGGCCCATCATCCAGGGAAGTCAAGGCAGGCACCTGAGGAAGGAACCGAGGCAGAGAGAGACCGCATAGAAATGCTGCTTACTGGCTTGCTTGCATCACTTGCTCAGTCTGTTTGATGTTGTTTCGTTTTTGTTTATACAGGGCGGCTTTCTCAGGGGTAGTACTATCCAAGTGACTTTGACCCTCTACACCAAACATTAATCAAGAAGATACACACACACACAGGTCCAAGAGTTAATCTGATGAAGGGAATTCTTAATTGTGGTTCCCAGGTGCCTCTGGTTTCTGTCAAGTGAACCAAAACTAACCAGCATAGAGTGGAAAAAAAAGAAAAGAAATATTGAGCCAAAGTTCTCTGGTACCACACACACACACACACACACACACACACACACATAGACACACACGAGTGCACACACATGTTCACACACAGACATGCACACGAACACACACACGCCTTAATCTCTAAAAAGGACAGTCATGGAATTATACTAACTGGAATCTGAGTCAGCTCACTATCCTCAAGGGAATGTGCTTAACCTGTCATAGCCTCCTTCCTTAAGAAGAATAAATAAAACCATCTGGCAGAAAGTGTTTGGGGACAGAGGGGGACCACTAAGGTAGGGGTGGGTTGGGGCCCTCAATGGATATTCGGTGATGTTAAGAGTGTTAATTTTGGTTGTCATAGCCCTAAGGAGGGCTAAAGTGCTTCCTACATGTGGGGTCAACTCACCTGGAAGAATTAACTCAGCATGCTGGGGCCTGAGGCATTATCAGCATACAGTCAATGTTGACTTCTGTCTCTATGTTAATCATGGAAACCAAACTGAACAGAATTTTTCCTTTAAGTCCCAACATCTGAAAGCTTGTGCTGTAAAATGCTAAAACTGTTCTCTGTTTGCTGTTTTACAAGGATTAAAACATAATATGGAGACAAAAAAGAAAGGAAGAAAGAAAGAAAGAGAAAAGAAGAGGGGGTGGGGGAGAATCTCTACTCAGAAATTCTTACAAAACTGAAATACAAGTGAATAAAAAATAGTAGCAAAAGTTGGCCTGCCTAGTATTCAGAAAAGCTTGTGGTTGGGACCAAATTAAGGTTGGTTTGTTTGATACAGGATTTCAATATGTAACTGACTGATCTAGAACTTACTATGTAGACTACATTTGTCACAAATCCACAGAGATCGGCCTGCCTCTGCCTCCTGAGTGCTGGGATCAAAGGATTGCATCACCACTTCTGGCAGAATTTAGTTCTAATGCACCATACTCTACAAGACATCTTTTGAGAGGAAACTCCAATATTTATATTGATAATTGTTTTTCTATATTTTCCTGACACATTTTAGAAGTAGAGAAGTAAGCAAATTGAGTGGTTGAATTTTATCTAGTCTTAGGTGGGATTTCTTGTTTAAAAATAAAACCAAAACGCCACAATCAGCTTGGGAGCCCACAGGCCAGCCTTCCCTGAGGCATCTCAGTACCTCTTTCCTCCAGGAACACAGATGCTCTCCTTCAGGGAGATTTGGCCATATTTGTGCCAGAAGTTCAAATCATTTCTGTTAAATTTGGTTGGACTGGGAGGGAATGGGGGCTCTATGAATACACTACCTAATGTGGCACTTAGCAGTCACAGTACACCCCGCAGTTGTTTGATCTGTGTCTTTATATTATGGGCAAAGCCTGAAACAAAACTTTAAAAAGCCTATGTAACCATGGCTTTTACTGGTCAAATGAAGTGTGCCCAGGGCACCTGAATACACTTATATTCGGAAGATTAGTTTTAAAGGAAGAAGTGAACAAAGGGAAAAGGGAAGGGTGAACCCGGAGCCACCGCAGTGGATTGTACATCAGAGTTCCTTTCCTGGCTTCAAACATGCGACCAGCCTGGAAGGAGCAGAGGCACCGAGGTCTTTGGAATGGGGAAAACAGGAAAGGAGAAGGGCTGGGCGGCTGGGCGGTAGTGTTGGACACTTTTAATCCTAGCACATGGAAGGCAGAGGCAGGCAGATCTCTGAGTTCGAGGCCAGCCTGGTCTACAGGGTGAGTTCCAGGACAACCAGGACTATGCAGAGAAACCTGTCTCAAAAAAAAAGGAAAAAAGAAAAGAAAAAAAAGAAAGAAAGGAAGGAAGGAAGAAAGGAAGAAAGAAAGAAAGGAAAAAAGAAAGAAAGAAAGAAAAAGAAAAAAATAAAGGAAGGAAGAAAAGTTAAAAGCTAGCCCAGATCACCCTTCCAGCAGGACAGTGAGGACAGTGATTTCAGAGAACACTAAATCCATCTGCCATTTGTGAAGAGCCTGTGGTGGAGCTGCTGTCACGAGAATATTCCTTTATTTGAACAAATGCCAGTCCTCCAGGCCTGACATTATCATCCCCATGTTCCCCCTCCTCCTTTTTTTGAGACACATAGACCGGGAGAAATCCACCTATCTCTGCCTCCCGAGTGCTGGGATAAAAGGCGAGCACCACCACACCTGGCTTTATTCCACTTTCCAAGTAAGGAAAGTCAAACCGAGAAATTAATAACTAAATCTAGTCATCTGATAATAACTAGAACAGAGTTAGACCTAATAGGAGAGGAATGCTGGTCTCACTGAGCTCTTCTCCAGTCCCCTCCCCTCCAGTTCTCCCATCCCACCCCGCCCCGCCCCGCCCCGCCCCTCTTTCCTCTCTGTTTTCCACCTTTGGTAGTTGTCTTGCTTTTGTACTGCTCTAACCCAGAGCACCAGGCACACCGGGTTAGCATTCCACCCCGGGTTCATCCCTCACTCTAGTGTCATATACCTCTAGCTCACATATTGTAGGACTTTTACACCATGGTCGTTTAAAGAAATCTGCAGAGAAACCCTGTGGGGTGGAGGGGGAGAATCTGCAATGTGTGACAACTAAAATGGCTGGAATCCTGAAAACTCCATGCGACAATCTCCAGCATCTTTTCATGGTTATACACACATGTGCAACTTGACAAATACAGTCTTATGAATTCTTTAAAAATTCAAAGTCTTTCTAAAATACAGTACAGATGTTTTTGCTTCCCTTTCCTTCCTTCTTCTATTAATGTCCATATTTTCCCATATTTCTCGTTACTCAGCCGTAAAATCAAGTATGTGTATGTATGTAAATACATTTGTGCATATGTAGCTTTTAGAGTGTTTTTATTATGACATTTGTGTGCGTGTGTGCCTGCGTGCGTGTGTGTGTGTGTGTGTGTGTGTGTGTGTGTGTGTGTATGAGGGCACATCATGGTAAGCATGAAGGAGACTGAAGGCGAGGATGTAATTATATCACTAGACCCAAGATAAATGATAAATGGGTGTTTATTGGAGACAATTACACAGAAAAATACAAAGAACCGCCTGAGCGTTTCTCTGCGCTTCCTCCTGAATCCACTGACCCAACAGAAAATGCAGGCAAAGGAAAGCCATGCCTCAAGCTCTCCTCTTTCTGCTTCTATCTGCCTGAAGCCACACCCAAAGAGGTGTGGCCACCGTTTCAGGTCCACAGACTGGATGCCTATAGGACACAGGTCTCTTCCTCTACCAAATAGGTATTGGGATCAAACTCGGGTTAAGTTTGACAGCAATCCCCTTTACCCACTGAGTCATCTCACTGGCCCTGTACCTTTTTTTAAATTGCTGTTATGATTATGTTATTTTTGTTCCTTTATGTATTTCCTTTACACTCTGAGGAAATCTCTCCAACACAGTTTAGGCTTGGCATCCCCAGTAGTAGCATGAAATTGTCCTTGGGGTGGACATACCACAGTATGCTAGTTAAATAATTTCCTCTTGAGAACTGTTGGTTTTGTTTTGTTTTGTTTCCTATTATACATAATATACAATACATATCCTTGGCTTGGATTTATTCTGAGCTCTGAATTCCTCCCTTTCCTACATTTATTCCTTATAGTCAGTCAGCTATTCTCCCAATTTTATCCCTGCTATATTTCTGGAATCTGTCTTCTGGAGCTACCACCTAGCTTCATAGCTCCTAGATGTAACTATTGCAATACCCTCAGAGCTGCCTTCTCAACCTCAGCCTTAAACCCTGTGTTTCATGTTCTCTCTCTCTCTCTCTCTCTCTCTCTCTCTCTCTCTCTCTCTCTCTCTCTCTCTCTCTCTCTCTCTCTCTCTGCTTTCCCTCTCCCCCTTCCTTTCTCCACAAAAAGTCTGGTTCTGCCTCCAGGATCAGCTGTCTTCTTAAAATGTTTATTTTTAGGTGTATAGGTGTTTTGTCTGCGTGCATATCTGTGTACCAGGTGTGTGTCCCATGCACAGTGATGCTAGAAGAGAGTGTCAGATCCCCTGGAACTGGAGTTACAGATCATAGTGAACCACCATGTGCTGGGAATTGAACCTGGGTCCTCTGGAAGAACACCCAGTACTCATAACCACTGAGTCATCTCTCCAGACCCTGTAATTAGCTTTTTGATGTACAGCTGGTCATATCTTTTTTGGGGAGCTCTTTAGTATTCTGAATAATGCGCATAGCTAAGAATAAGGGAATTTGTATATAGTAAGGACTCTGGACACCAGTCCTCAGATGGGTGTAGAGTTGACAGGGTTGGTGACAAGCTCCAGACCCAGAGAGCCAGTTCCATCGTTTTATGTGACGAGTGCCATGAAGAAATGTGGACCAGACTCTCTGAAGTAGACAAACACACACACACACACACACACACACACACACACACACACACCAAAACAAGTCTGAAATCAGATTTATGGGCTTTTATTGAAAAATTCCAATTCATTGATGTCATTAAAAAACAAACAAACAAACTTTACTATCTGAGATGTTTGTTCTGCAAGATCAAATGTGACCCATTCCAAATGTGATTATCGGCTCTCGATGTTCATCTCCCCATGGCCTTCATTACAGCCACATTAAAGAGCTGGAATTCCCAGAAGCTAGCAGAGACTTCACAGTCTGCTCTTGCCTACGCCTCCGTCTCCTCGTGAACAACTACTCCCCACTTGTGCAGCTTTTAAATCATGTTTCGCTATTGCAAAGGTTTCTTGATGTCTTCTTTTGAGACAGGATCCTACTACATTACTTAGGCTAACTACAACCTTTGACTCTTCCTGCGTTGGCCCCAAGTGTCAAGGACACAGTTGTAGACCTGTTTGCAAGACTATCAAGCTTACTGACAATTGTCCCAGTCTACTTGGAGTCTTGGAGTTTAAGACAATGGAAAGGCAAAGCAGTGAGAAATGACAAGTGTGTGGACGCAGCTAGGTTTATGGGTTCTCCTCAGAAAGATGTGGAGGACCAGGGTGGGCTTCCAACTAGGAGTGACGTAGTGACCTCTATCATATGTCAAATACTGACATTTGCGGCTTCTCTAGGTATGTGGAGTTGATGCAACTCTGTGACTGAATGTCTACGTACACACTGGGACACAGCTACAGGCTGGCCTGTCTACTCTCACAGTCATCACCACAACCACTCCTCCAGGCCAGTTTCAGCCAGTTTTTCAAATGAAGGAGCAGGGGCTTGGAGAGGTTAATGAGCTTGCTCCAAACACAAAACTCTAAACCTCGGTTTCTGAACCTGTGATACACTCCACCCAATGCTTCCTTGTTACCCAAGATGGGCTTAGTATTTTATTCAGGGATCATGCAGGAAGAGGAATCAGGGCTAGGAAAGTGGAGAGTAGCTCAGTGGTAGAATGCCTGCCTGGGACACACAGGAAGTTATCCTCATCACACACATACATGCACATGCGTACACACATGGACTGGCCTTGTTCTCCCTAATTGGATATAGAATTGAAAATATGCCTTGCTCGAGATCATTTTGTCCCTGATAAAGATCTTTATTGAAAGTCAGCTCGTGTTCTCTAGTTCTTTATTGCCATTTCCAGAACCCCCAAATATGTAGTAATAACAAAAAATAAAACGAAAAGCCATTATGAACTTCCAAGTTTGAAGTATAAGTGATTCAGCTCCATTAGCCCCAATTTACATTCCTATGAGTTCAGCTTTACAAGAGTCTCTGTCCTCCAGCAATGGCCTATGAAATCCTGCCTCCCTCAGACTCTCTAGCTGAGGCCCTCTGCATTCCCTGAATCTCATCCTCATTCATTAGGTGGTTCATTCACGCCTACTTATTATGGTCTAGGCTTAGTCACAGTGGTGTGTGGGTGTGTGTGTGTGTGTGTGTGTGTGTGCATACACATACACCACACACACACACACACACACACACACACACACACACACACGTATGGCTAGAGGCCAAATGTAGAAGTCAGATTTCTTCCTCAACTGCTCTCTCCCTTATTTTTTGAGGCAGGGTCTCCTATTGAACCCGAAGCTCACGATGCTATTAGACTGGCTGTCCAGCAGCCCCAGGATCAGCATGTGTCACTCCACCTGGTCTTTGGTGTGGGACCCAGGGGATCCAACTCCGGTCCCCACTCTTGCATGACAACCCTTTAGCCAACTGAGCCATCGCCTTGGCCGGGCCGTGATTTTTTTTTTTTTTTTAAGTCCAGTCTCATCTGATAATCTAATCTACAAATGAGAGTGATGGAGACTCTTCGCTGGTCCATTTTAGAAGAGCCTCCTCCTTTCCAGTTTGTAGTCATCAAGCACTCCATTTGCAGATGTTGTTCTCAGTGCTAAAGCATTTGCTGCCCTTGAGGCATGCACAGTTCTAAGCAGACATAGGGACAGTTCCAAAACTGTATGACAAGTACCCAAATCCAGTTCTCTCACAAAAGGGACACCAATATTGGCCATCAGAAAGGATGGATCCCGGTGGAGGAGGGCTTCACCGAGGAATTCAACTTCCAGATTTCTTTTGGGAACATACTGTTGCTCCTCTATAGACTATTAGAGAGAAAGCGACAGTTCTGCAGGATTGTGGAGAGCCAGTGACTGTGCCTCAAATTAGCTGACCACAGAGGCTTCATCAGAATAACTGACCTGAGGACAAATGCCTCTCTCTGTCTCTGTCTCTGTCTCTCTGTCTCTCTCTCTCCCCCAATAAAACTTACTAATTTTCTCAGTTCACCTTAATCAAAGGACCCTGAAGTCTTCAACATGCAGAACATATTACCTGATAATAAAAGGTTCTGATAAAACCTTGGAATTGAAAGTTCAGAGGAAAGATTCCACAGGAAGTTATGTGACTTCTAAAAGGTTGAGTCATCACATAGACTTTGCCCATGAACCATGGGATGGATGGCTCCTTTTCCTGTTCTTTCCAAAGCCAAAACTTTCCAAACCTTCTAAGTACATTTCCATTGTGATGGAGTTTTAGCCTTTGAAAGGGAAGTATTCTAGCTCTGATTATCTTGGGAGATCAAGTCTGTGTGTGGGGGGGTGAGTGGGGGGTTAGTCATAACCAGGCCTGACAATGATCACTTTTTATGATGATACCATCATGCCAATAAGGAACTAAAATGTGACCAGAGATGCATTCAGGGATTCTTAGAATTGCATCTGGAAGTCTAGACAGACATCTCAATTAAGCTGGAGCTTAATGGTTCATTAACAGAAGGCCTGGGCTGTGCACTTGGCCTCGGTTTCAGTTCTTTTAGATAAAATAATTTGGTGACGGTCTCAATAGTCACAATATTCAAAGATAAAATATTGAAGACTTAGAGCATCAGAGAAAGTCAGTAAGAAACTTTTTATGAGATTTTTTTTCTTTTAAAATGATAGCATTTCCTATGACAAATTATTTCCTAAAATAGTACAGATGCTGTTACAAAAACCATTCATTCACATGTGCACATGGACATCTGGTTGGGGAGCACAGCAAAATTATAGGAACACTGTAATAACCAGATCAGGAACCCTGGTGGGTTGGGAAGAAGCCTTAGGGGATATTGTTGATACAGGCATATGAACTGCTCACGGTAGGTTACAGGAAACCCTGATGGGTTAGAGTAGGTCTGGAAAAGTGTGAGAAACTAAATCCTGAAACCACAGAAGAAGCCAATATCAAGCCTCACAAATGGATACACAGGGCTGGGATAAAAGCTGAGGAAGGGACCGGAGGGTATGAGAGCCCTTGAGGTCCGCTTCTATGTGATGGTGTTGGGGATACTCAGTGAAGTAGAGAGACAGACTGGGAGGAGTAGTGGATCGATACAGAACACACTCCTGCCCTAAATACTTGACAATTGCTGATTATGGAATCACCAGCCCAGTCTTCTTTGCAGGTGAGGCGATCAGAGGCCCAGTGAACACAACCCTTCAGCATCAGACAGAATTCCTGTTCTTTTCTGGGATTCCTCCACTACTTGCCTACTGGACATTTCACCAGGAAACATGTTCAGTTCAACAAATAATCAGGCCCCATGCTGAGCCCCACACAAAGTAGTGATGATTTAACGAGTCACACCATTTTATGATCTAATTGCTGAGAGCTTCAAAACATATGTTATGAATCCAGATAAAAATTACCAATGGATTTAAACTATGTGGGTCAAAACCTGTAAGGCAGTGCTAAGTAAGAAAAAAAGGAAATAGCAATATATTATGATCTCATCCTTCTTCAAAAGTACTTAGGAAACTAAGAATTTTAGCAATCCATTAACAATCCAAATTTCACAGTATGTGTGACATGGCTCAGAAGGTAAAAGCACATGCCACCAAGCCTGATAACCTGAGTTCCATCTCTAGGACCTACATGACTCCTACAAACTGTCCTCTGACCTCCATCCATGCCCCTTAGTAGTAATACACACACACACACACACACACACACACACACACACACACACACACACAGGAGAATAAATAAATGCATGAATATAATAAAAGAACCAATGTTATGGGGGTGCCATAATATTGTCTAATAGACAAAAAGTATTTGTCACCAAGTTTGATGACCTGAATCCAATCTCCCAGGCCCACATGGTAGAATGAAACACATGACCTCCCGCCCCCCACCACACACACACATTGTCTTCTGGCCTCCACCCATGTGTCATGGCAGATACACACCCCTTATACAATAAATAAATAAAAAAAATACAAAGAACCAACTGTTTCATGGTAGGCTAGACCTGTGAGCTTATTTGACTTTCTGGCAGTTATGAGGATCAGAACAGACCTAGGTAGTTTCTTTTCCTTTTTCTTCTCTCTCTCTCTCTCTCTCTCTCTCTCTCTCTCTCTCTCTCTCTCTCTCTCTCTCTCTCTCCCTCCCTCCCTCCCTCCCTCCCTCCCTCCCTCTCTCTCTCTCTCTCTCTCTCTCTCTCTCTCTCTCTCTCTCTCTCTCTCTCTCTGTGTGTGTGTGTATGTGTGTGTGTGTGTGTTAGGGGGTTGTGCATGTATGTGCTCCAGGATGAAATCTTGGGTCTTGGGCATTCATACACAAATGCCCCACACAGGGAACTCTTGCCCAGACCTGCAGAGTAATCCCTGGATGTCCCAGCATCCCAGCCGCCTAGGCTGCTCACTCTGCCTTTGGGCTCAGGCACAGACTCTTGGGTTGGAGGCAACCTTTGCTCCCTTGGCATTGGTACTGATCGAGCTGGTTGAGGTGTTCATAGGGGAAAGTGAGGTTCAGGGAGGGGACAGGCTAGGGATAGACAAGAACCTGTTCTTGTAGATTGCTGGGTACCAATTGGAAGACAAAGGTAGTTTGCACCTCTCTTTTCATGTTAGTATTATCTTCATATGATGATAATTTATGTTTGGGGGGATAAGGTCTTGTGTACCCAGGCTGGCCTCAAACTCTCTGTGAAGCCAAGGATGGCCTTGAACTGCTGATCCCACAGTCTCCACCTCCCATGTGCTAGGATTACAGGCTTGCATGACCACGCTGGCAGCTGTGTCTCCTTGGGGTTCTGCTGGTTTTTTTTTTGTTTTTTTTTTTGTTTTGTTTTTGTTTTTAAACATTAGCTGAAATATGCCCAGGGTGCCTACATCTTTTGTGAGCCCACTAAGAGGTTTTTCTAGTGTTTAACCATCAGTGTGCAGCAGGGATGCAGGGGTGAGTGTGCAGGATCCGCCCACTCCTCCCCTCAAAGCCAGCGTCATCGCCCCTTCCCCTCCCACCTCCAGCCACCCAGCACAGCAGCACCACTCTTGCCAGGTCCCGGCAAGAGCTCTGCTGAGCCGAGCAGACCCTGCACTCTGCCGCCCACTAGGCTCCTGGCACATTCCCTAACCAGCGCCTGAATCCACCCAGATCCTTGCTGGGCAGTGTTCTGAGACCGGAGAATCCAGGTAAGGACGAACTCCTGGGACAGGAGGACACTCTAGAGCCTGTACCACTCTGGAACAAGGCGGGGGGGCCCCAGGAGGAACACAGAAAAGCACTGAAGGGACCATGCTTAGGCTGTCTTCAGAGATCGACCAACCTTCCTTTCTGACTGCGTGCTGGCCACTGCAAGGTTAATATCAGAGGAGCGATGTTTGCATTGGAATACAAATGGAATGCTTTTTGCTTAAGCAGTACCAGAGGGGACCCTCTTTATTTTTGTGATTATTAACAGATGTCATTGCAAAAGGTGTAAAAACCTGTCTCCATACAAAGTTATGTCAAAGCCAGTGCCTCTGCCTGCCTCACTTTCCCCCTCGCTCTCTCCCCCTCCCCTCTGCCTGGGTAGCAAATGGATAGTGGAAGACCCTTGGAACAAGGAGGGGAGATGAAGTGGAAATCTGGGGCTTGCTTTAAAGTTCCAGCCCCTCCTGTTGGGGGTGAGTGGATCTAAAAAACGGCTAAGTATTGAGAATTAGAGAATTACCAAAGCTGATGGGCACATGGAAACTAAAGTTTTCTTTTGACTTTGTGGGGTGTGTGTGTGTGTGTGAGAGAGAGAGAGAGAGAGAGGACAGTGCGTATCTTGAGACTCTTGAGACTTTCTATAATAATAGAGTTCTGGGAAAGCTGCAGAACCTCTTCGGCCTGCTTGGTCTGACCCTGTCACACTGTGTTTGGAAAGAGGTAGCTTGGGGCTGGGGAGATGGTTCAACATGTAAAGGTCTTACCTCACAAGCATGGGACCTGAGTTTGGATCCCCAGAACCCACACAAAGCCAGAGGAGGTAGTACACATCTGTGATTCCAGGGTCCTATAGGAGATAAGAGAAGACAGGAGATCCCATGAAGCTTCCAGTGGGCTAGCCTGGCATCTGGCCACATCAAGGCTGTCCTCTGACCTCCACAGGGCGTGTTTCCACTCACTCACATGAACCAAGCACACACAGAAAGATGTTGCTTGGTGTAGCAAGTCCCTTCCTCCTTGCCTTATTAACTTTTCTGGCTTCTGAAATATGCCCCCCCTTATGCCCAAGTCCATTTGTGTCTACAGAGGATTATAAAAGTCATAACTTGCTGACTGGAGAGTTGTGCTTAAGATCTGGTTTATGATTTAGAAGAGAGAATGTTAAAACCCCAGCCAAGTAAGAGAGCTAGGCTAGAAAGTGCCAATCAAACCATGCGTGGAATTTCATTTTCAAGATGATTCTTCGTTGAGAGAAGGCTCCATGTAGATTTCCTCCCCACTTTCCTTGCACATATTTTAAAATGTGAGACTGCTGAGTATGTGTTTGCCTCATTCCATGCAAAGTCGCCAGAGTGGATTAACTTTCTTCTCTATTGAATAGATTGCTTTTCTTTCTGGGTCCAAAAGCCCCCACTAGTCAACAAATACAATGCTTTGTGATAGTGGGACCAGAAGCAGGAAGTCAGAGGCTACAGTTACTTCACCTTAGATGTTACAGATGGGAAATCTGACGTGGGGACAGTACAGAAGACCAACATCAAGTTTGCAGTTCACAAATCAAAAATTCAAAGAACTTAAAATATCCTACAGGTAAAACTGATGTGTGTTTAGCAAGACACACCATGACTATCAGATATAACACATCTATTAGCTATTCTTTGCTGAATGTCTGACTTAAAGGAGAGAGAGATGAAGAGCCATGTGCCGTGAACTTTTACACCAGCAAATAAAAGAGCTAGCACAGTGTTGCTCCCTTGGGACTACCTTAGCACCATTCATACCGAATTTAATTTACACACAGCAATCCATTCTATAAATTGAGATGTACATACTCTGGAAAAATAGCAGGGGGAAAAAAGAAAAAAAATGGAGGTTTTGGTTTTTATTGTGATGAGAAACAGAAGTTGTGGGTTACTGTAAAATAATCAACTGTGTAACTTTACCATCTTCCTTTCCCTCAAGGACTGCCAAACTTTTAAAGCAGACATTACTCTGTCTCCATTCCCGAAGCTGAACTTGCAAATAGAGCTATGGTATGTGATATTTTGAATAGCAATTGGCACATGGTCAATGAACTCTCTAACTGGTTTTTATTCTCACTGTGGAGTTGGTAGAGAACTTACCCTTAGTAATGGGTTATAAAGTGTTTGATAAACATATAGAAATATTTGGCAGGTTCACAACTTTCTTTCGTGCTGAAATGAATCACAGCACATTTGGTGGACAGTTCGGCAGTGCTGTAGGCCGTGGTGGGAGTGTGCTGGCACTATAGCTGTTTTCGGAAAAACACCTGCCAGAAATTTGTCTGGCTGTGGACAGTGTGATCAGAACTCAGTTCATCAGGATGGGCTCTGGAACCTGGAGGTGGGTTTTCTAAGTGTGATAAATTCCGTATGTGACAACTATTTAGTATATTGTGAACCACTGATGCCTCCCCCATCTCCCATGCTTAAAAGCCAAGGCTGATTCACAGCTGGATGATGTAAGAGTAAATCAACGCCCAGATTTGGTCCTGGCTGGCTTGCTTTGCCATCTAGTGGCAGCCTGATGCACAAGGATGTCCCTGTCCCGTGCCATGTTCATGAGTGAGGTGATATAATAGAGATAAGAGGAAATAAACTGTAAAGCAACAGATAGTCATGGAATGAGAAACTAGGAAAACATTCATTTGGCCATCCTTGAAGAAATATAACAAAATGAAGGGAATTTGCAAGTGAACTGGAAACTACCAAGAAATAAAATAATTTCTAAAATGGACTCTTTTGGAACAATGTGTCTTGGGAGCTGAGGAGCAGTTGGTAGGATACTAGTCTAGCACACATGAAGTTTGAGCCTTAGCACCTAATAAACCCAGTGTGGTGACACAGACCTATAATCCCACCACTCAGAAGGTGGAGGGAGGGTCAGAAGTTCAAGGTAACCCTCTCAGTTTTGAGTTCAGCCTGGGCAACATTAGACTCCATCTCAAAAGAAGGAAATTACATATTATTTAACTTTGGATCATAGTTAGTTTTAGAGTAGAATGAGAAATTTTAAATAACACATGTATCCCTGCTTACAATGTCTGAGGGGAGTGGTAAGTCTTTGTATATATCACCTCACTTAGTTGTAAAATAGCATTATAAAACAGGACTACTGTCTACACTGTGTGCAAGAGGAAAATGAAATCTGGAAAGTTAATAAACTACCTAAGTTCATGCTAATAGGAAAGATGGACAATTCCTGACCTGAATGTATGCCTATCATGCGGGTATAAATACATAAATGTTCTAAACTAATCAACTCCCACTTCTAAGAACAACAGATAATAAATCGTGGTCGTAGTAAGTCATCTCTTGTATGATGTATGATCATCTCTATTAGATGACCAACTACATCTACAGGTGTTAGATTCTTACCTAATTCTTTTCTGCTGTACCTGTCTCTAGAATCCAACCCACCATTAAGCATGTATATGCTGGCTCACAGTGGAGAATAATAATTGCAATCTCACTTTTATTATCTAAACTGGGATTTGAAGCCCCAATCCAAGCAAGCCACCTGGAGACTGACAACATTTTATCACTATTATAGTAGGAGATCGGAAGATGGAAGGTGTGGGCATAGACACAGAAAAGAGATGCCTTTACAGTTGGGTTCATGTCTCCTAGGTTACTGAGTTAGGTTTTCTAGATGATGGCTATGTGTAGTCCTATCCATTGGACTGTGGGTTTCTTTATCAATCAGAGCTATCATTTCCCTTGACATTTTACCATAAGGAAAATTTAGATTTTCTAAAAAGAAGTGTTCTTAGACATCTGCCCAGTTTTAAATTACAGACCAAATTAGATGGGCTAACTAAAGCAAAGGCCCTCTTATTACTGTGATTTAGAGTTCATGTTGCAAGGCTCTGCCCTTGTTCATGGCCAAGGATAGACGCTGGTATGGCTTTTATCCCAGCGGGTGCAATGCAGAGATGCTACCAACAGGGCTGGAGAAAGGATGCCATCACATGATTTATGGGCTCAGATGCAGGAAGCAGTCACACAAACCTGCAGAATTGGGTGTTTCAAACATATAACTACTTACATTGTATAAGCAAAAATAAGCTGGGTTTCTTCTTTATTAAATCTAAGCCATTTGATATTTGTGGTTGCTAACACAGTAAAAGAATTAAGTTTATTTTTACACAAAGTAGAAGCAGTTAAGCCGCCATCCCTGGGAAGGCAGCTCTTGATGTTAGGTCCCCGACTGCTTCAGTGTCACTCGGACTTTACTGAATCTCAAAAGCATCCGGAAGTCTGGCTAAAACAGAGCTATCTGGGAAACCTCACAGTCCTTCCAGGGGAGCTTGTAATTCTTTTCAAGTTGATTTGTTTATTTTATGCAGGTGAGTATTTCGCCTGTATGTGTACCACGTGCCTTCCTGGTAACTGAGGAAGTCAAAAGAGGGCATCAGATGCCCTGGGATTGGAACTGTAGATTGCTGGGATCCACCATACCAGTACTGGGAATTCAGCCTGGGTCCTCTGCAAGAGCAACACTTGCTCTAACTGTTGAGCCATCTCCCTAGTACCCCTGGGAGGCATTCTAACAGTAGGTGTGAGGTAGGTTTTGATAATTCATTTGTGGGGTTTTTATTAGTTTTTGTTCTTTGTAAGGAGTGGAGAAAGACATATTAGCCACAGTGGGCAAACACATGGGATTTGACCCCAAAACAATGCATTCCTCAAACAAAAGCAGAGTGGCTATTCTATTTGTGGGTCCTGTAAATATTCCTATCAGAAAGCACTTCAAGGGCAACTGGGTTCCTGAGCAGTCTAATACAACAGTTCAAGGAGACATGGAAGACATATTTGGGGGTATGCTTAGCTCAAAGTCAGTCATAGAGCACATGTCTGAAAGGTTAAAATGGCAGACAAGAACTCTTTTGGGCATGCCATGTCCAGCATCATCAACAAAGAGAGCCAAGGAGACATCACAATAGCGTTCTTTCTTATTTGGATTCTCATAGATGATCGCCAACAAAAGCTTGCTTTCTCATTTTTTCCCTCCTGCTCAGTCAAGCTCATCTCTTGCTGAAACATTCTTAAGAACATATTTATTTTTAATTATGTGTGTATGTGGTGGGGTATGTGCATGTCAGTTCAGTACTTATGGAGGCCTTTGGTGTCAGATTCCTCTGGATCTGGAGTTGCAGGTGGTTGTATGCAGCCTGATAGAAGTGCTGGGAACTGAACTTGGGTTCTCAAGTGCAGTATGAATGTCTATCTGTCCCCCGTGTTGAAAATCTTTAAGAGAATCTCCTTACTAGCTAAAGATAGCACAAGAGTTAATTCGAGATCAATGCTGTCCCCCAACAAAGGAAGTTCAGTGTTCAAGAATTCACATCGTTAACAAATTCCCAGGTATTGTTGCACTGTCCCTGTGAATTCAGTCTGATGCATCCTCTTGGTGAGCAGGAACCATTATCAAGTGTTGGGAGGATGTTTACCTAGGAATCCACTCACTGGGAAATATATGTCTATGTGCTCCTGGTGTCTGTTACCAAGTATGATTTAGAAGTGACTGATAGGTTTGAAGTTTTCAAAAGTATTGGTTGTGACCCTTGTTTCAGATAATAGAGTTAAAAGTCTGTATGAGATATCATCTTACTCTGCCAGAATGGCTAAAATTAGGAACACCAATGACAACTTATGCTGGAGAGGATGTGTAGAAAGGGGAACACTCCTCCACTGCTGGTGGGAGTGCAAATTTGTACAGCCATTTTGGATATCAGTATGGTGGTTCCTCAGGAAAATGGGAATCAGTCTACCACAGGACCCGGCAATCCTCCTCTTAGGCATACACCCAAATGATCCACATCCATGCAACAAAGACATCTGTTCAGCTATGTTGCAGCATTATTTGTAATAGCAAAAACCTGGAAGCCACCTAGATGCTCCTCAATTGAAGAATGGATAAAGAAGATGTGGCACATTTACAAAATGGAATACTACTCTGTGGAGGGGGGTGGCAATGGAATCTTTAAATTCCCAGGCAAATGGATGGAACTTGAAGAAACCATCCTGAATGGGGTAACCCAATTCAAAAAAAGAGAAACATGGTATGTACTCACTCATATATGGATTTTAGACATAGAGCAAAGGATCACCAGCCTATAACTGACACGGCCAGAGAGACTAGGATACAAGGATGATTCTAAGAGATTCATACAAGGTCCCTCACAGAAGGGGAAAGGAACAAGATCTCCTGAGCATATTGGGAGTGGGTGGGCAGTGAGTGGAGCGGGAACTAGGAGAAAGAGAAGGGGAGGAGAGGAAAGCACATGGGACTAGGAAGATTGAGTCAGGGGAGGAATAGATGAGAGAGAGAGAGAGAGAGAGAGAGAGAGAGAGAGAGAGAGAGAGAGAGAGAGAGAGAGAGAGAGAGAAAGAGGGAGCCTGTAGCATGTATGTTTCCACCAGCCCTCCAGTCTGGGCCCACAGCAGCGCCAGCCCCAAATAACACTCAGAGACTCTGTATTTGATACAATCCTGTTGGCCAGTACCATTATTGTTTATGGGCTATCTCTGTCTTAATTATTAACCCATTTCTACTTATCTAAGTATTTCCACATGGTCGTCTTATCGGGGAGCCGCGGCTGGCGTCCTGTTTCTTCCTGGGCTACATCTCAACTCCTCCCCTCTACTTCCTCTTTCCTTCTTGTCTCCTAGCCCCGCCTATCTTTGCTATCTCATTGGCCACAGGTCTTTATTAATCAGTATGAGAAACATATATACAGAATAACATCTCCCATCAGGAGCCATTATAGGTTTGAAGAGAAAACTGACTGCAGAGAAATGTCCAGAGACCTACAGGACTGATCCCAACAGACAATTTGAGCAACAGTGGAAAGGCTACCATAAATGCCCTTTCCTGATAATGAGATTGATGACTAACTTATCCACCATCATAGAGCCTTCATCTAGTAGCTGATGGAAACAGAAGCAGACACCCAGAGCTAAACAATGAGCCGAACTGGAATCCAGATGCAGAGAGGGAGGACAAGATCAGGCTACAGAAACCCACGGAGACAGCTGACCTGAACAAGGAGGAGCTAATGAACCCCCAGACTGATAGCTGGGAATCCAGCATTTGGACTGATTCAGACCTCATGAACATGGGTCTCAGTTAGATGGCCTGAGCAGTCTAAGGGACCTCTGACAGTGGAACCAGAATATATTTTTTGTGCACAAAAGAACTTTGGGAACACATCCCCCATGGAGGGATACTCCCTAACCTAGAGGCAGGAGAGAAGTCCTAGTCCCTACTCCAAATGACTTGACAGATTTAGATGACCCCTCCAGGAAGACATCACCCTACATGTGGATTGGGGCGGATGGGATGGGAGGTTAGTCGGGAGACATCGGAGGGTGAAAGAGAGGGAGGGAGGGACGGAGAGGGAACTGGGATTGATATATAAAATAAGAAAAATTGTAAAAAAAAAAAAGTCTGTATGAGAAAGAAGCCAACAAATTATACTTGAACCCAAGTGAATTTTCAGAAGCCTCTCTTCAAAATCTGTTTGGGAGGCTAAGGGGACATGAAGCTTGACGTTCCAGTTCTATAATTGGTATAGTGAAATCTGTCTTGTCAGCACCTAATATTTACATTCCATCTATCTCATCCTCAACTAGCTTAAGAGTTTGTAAGAATAAAAGCTCTAGAAAAGAAAAAAAAAACCTAGCTGGGATTTTGCCCAAGAACGATTGTTATTTATTATTACATAGATAACCACATGTAAAAATATGCGAAGATTTCATGTATCTTGGTGTAGCTAGCTGGAGACTATCAGTCTTTGATATTAAGTGCATAATGGATAGTTGTCATAAGGGGCTTACTTTAAAAAGCAACTTTATAGAAATTTGTAGTCAGATCTATTGGCACATCTGTAATCTTAGTCTCTTAGTTGGCTGAGGCAGAAAGATTATGACTTCCAAAGTAATTTTGGGCTACAAAGTGAGACTTTATCTTGGAAATAATTTTAAATGGGCTCAGTGGTAGGGTGTTTGCCTAGCATATGCCAAGTTCTGAGTTCAATTTCAAGTACCATCAGAATGGAAAAAAAATTGTATCTCAAATCATAAAACTCTCTTGTGCTAAACATGTTGGCACATACCTTTAATCATAGTGTTAGGGAAGCAGAACTCTGTGAGTTTGAGGCCAGCCAGGGCTACATAGCAAGTTCCAAGCCACTGCTACATAGTGAGATCTTGTCTCAAACACAAACAAATAAACCAAAACAAATATAAACTCAAAACAAACAACATTGTTCTTGACTGAAATTTTGCTAAGAACAAGGTCCTCCACAAGAGTATCCACCTTGGGAGAGGGGCTCAAAACCACCTGTAACTCCAGCATCAGGGGGTCCTCTGATTTGAACGTTGTAAAAATTGTTTTCTAAGCCTTGCTTTTTAAACTGTTAGTTATAAATTCCCTGGACAATGGTCACAAATAACAGAGAGGTCCAAAACTGCTTTAAGGAATGCTACAAGGTGAAGCATGTGAGCCTCAGCCCTACTAAGCGTGCATATTTACGTTCTTCTATGCCTATGCACCCGGAGAGGAGGAAATTGCAAACAATTGAGGGGCATCATATCCTTACATATTGGCAACTTTCAATATAGTTAATATTAGGAAAGCTTAGATGATGAGACCCATGTTGGAAAGAGGGCATAGTGTATTATGACCCCATTCTCTAAGAGATAAATCAAAAACCATGATCTAGGCTCCACAAATTCTTAAACAATTTTCATATACAATTCCACTGTGAACACACTTTTATATAAAATGGTGGCTCCAAGCAAAACTTTATTTAAAAATGCATAGGACATATTTCTTACTTCAGCATAAAGTGCTGTTTACTGTGTATTTTCTTTTATGGCAAAGGAGTAAAGATGGAAGGGAACCTACTATAGCTATGGTTACCCATCCAAGGGCTGCCAGAGACCAGGCGACATGACCAACCATCACCCTATCTGACAGCACTGCTTGTACTTAGAGTTACAAAATAAAAAATGACAACACAAAAGTGTGACAGGAGGTGTTGGGGCAGTGCAGGGGGGGGCACGTTGGTGGTAGGGAAGGTTAAGATACATGGTATATTTGTATTAATTGTCAATGAAGAAATAAAAGATATTCTAAAGAAAAAAAATCAAAGGACTGGTCAGGCCTGGTGACAAAGGCCTAACTAAAGTTCCAGCTACTCAGGAGGCTGAGGTAGAAGTGTCAAAGATTACAGCCAGCCTGGACAACAGAGTAAGTTCAAGCAAGGTCAACGTGTGTGGCTGAGACTGTCTCAAAATAAAAAGTAAAAGCCCCCAAAGCAGTAGATGCATGAAGCCCTATGTTGGACTCCAGCCTTGTCCTCCTTCCTGACCCCACCTTCCCTTCCCCCTTCCTTATGTATATGTGTGTTTTATGTAGCATGTGTTTGTGTGTGTCTGTATGTGCATATGTGTTGTGTGTTTGTGTTGTGTATGTGTGTGTTGTGTCAGTATGTGCATGTTGTTTGTGTCAGTATGTTATGTTGTATGTGTATCTGTATATTTATGTGTGTTATATGTCTCTGCATGTGTTGTGTGTGTCTCTGTGTGTCAGTATATGTATGTCTGTTGTGTGTATTTATATGTGTATGTATGTGTGTGTCTCTGTGTGTCAGTATATGTATGTCTGTTGTGTGTATTTATATGTGTATGTATGTTGTGTCTGTGTCTGTATGTTGTGTGTCTGTATGTGTGGTGTGTGTGTATGCGTGCCTGTAGTGTGTACCTATGCATATATAAAATCAGCAGTGACTAGCTGATAAACTCATGTTTCTAACTTAGCAAACTCAAATCAGCTCCTTCTACAAACCCTGGATCTAGGAAGTCCTGTAACTAGTGAATGTTTTCAAACTTGGATAGTCATTTATGTTTTAAATGTGATGTGAAGAATTTATGATCCTGCTTTCAAAGAGCCAAGTACCAAAAGGAACTGCAGGATGGTGCTTCTGTCTGTACTTATAAGCAATGAAGAAATAATCATCTGGGAGAAGTTGTGAACTGAGACCTCTCAACAGAGCCCACTCTGTCCCATCCTTGGCTGGGGAAGCAGATGGGGAGGGGAAGAGGGATTGATACAGCTGATAGGGAGAGAGCTGGCTGAGAAACAACGTGGTGATTTCGAATGTCTGTATGTTCCACTCAGTGGAGTGTTGATCTACTCTCTAGAAGGTCTAAGGTGGGTGAAAATGGGCTCTCTTCAAAATCGAGTTACTCTGAGGACTTCATATGTAAACAAAGAGGTAAGTTTTGTTTAAAATAAAAGAGGCCCTAAAACCACTCTTTGTTTTTTCTGTTTTTTTTTTTTTTTTTTTTTTTAGGACAAAATAGGAAAATAAGATGGAAAATATGTTATTTTGGTTGATAATTTTCATCTCTGGATGGACCCTCTCTGATGGGTCTGAAACAGAACCAGATTTTACATGGCACTTGAACAGAATACCCCGGGTTGTTAGTGAGAGGACTGTCCGTCTTGCCAGCCCCATGTTCCAGGCAGATGCTGGGGTGGTGATGGCCAGAGTGTGCGGCATCGAATGTCAGGAAGAGCTCCCTGCACCCAGCCTTTCCCAACTCGAAGACTCCCTTTCTTATGAGACGGTCTTTGAGAACGGCACCCGAACCTTAACCAGGGTGAAAGTTCAAGATCTGTTCCCAGAGCCCACTCGAAACAGCACCCTAAAAGGACCAAGCCCTAGGAGGAGGAGGCAGGTGTACGGTACGGACAGCAGGTTCAGCATCTTGGACAAAAGGTTCTTGACCAATTTCCCTTTTAATACAGCGGTGAAGCTGTCCACCGGCTGCAGTGGTGCCCTCATCTCCCCCAACCACGTGCTCACAGCGGCCCATTGTGTCCACGATGGGAAGGACTATATCAAAGGCAGTAAAAGGTTGAGGGTAGGAGTGCTGAAGATGAGAAATAAAGGAGGCCGCAAGAAACGCAAAGGTTCCCAGAGAAGCCGGAGAGGAGCAGGGGGTGGTGGCCAAAGTCACAGTGGTCAAGAGCATCCTCAGGAGAGCGCCACCCAAAGACGAGGGAAAGGATCCAGGAGGGGTCCGAGGATCACCCAAGGGAAGCCCTCCTTCCAGTGGACTCGCGTCAAGAGCACCCACATTCCCAAAGGCTGGGCAAGAGGAGAGAGTGGGGACCCGGCCTTAGACTATGACTACGCGCTCCTGGAGCTGAAACGTGCACACAGGCAGCAGCATATGGAGCTGGGAGTCAGCCCTGCCATTGCCAAGCTGCCAGGAGGCCGGATCCACTTCTCCGGGTTTGACAACGACAGGGATGATCAGTTGGTGTATCGATTTTGCAGCGTTTCAGAGGAATCCAATGACCTCCTGTACCAGTACTGTGATGCTGAGGCAGGCTCCACAGGCTCTGGGATCTACCTGAGGCTCAAAGAGGCAGGCAAAAACACCTGGAAGCGCAAGATCATTGCGGTCTACTCAGGCCACCAGTGGGTGGATGTGCACGGGGTTCAGAAGGACTATAACGTGGCTGTGCGCATCACTCCCCTCAAGTACGCCCAGATTTGCCTCTGGATCCATGGAAATGCAGCCGACTGTGCTTATGGCTGAGGAAAAATGAAGCATTCATGCACACCCTGAATGCCAGATTAAGTCAGCTCTCACTCTGAGACCACTCACAGGCTATGCTTGGACTTGAACCTATCGGTGGTGTGCCAGTGTTTTTACAGACTTCTTTTATCAAAATTAGGTTTCTTTCTTTCAGTTAGAATGTTTAGGTACAGACAGTGGAACTAGATGACACTTCATCGTCAAATATATACTCTATGTGGTGGTAAGTTAGTTTCCTTTCGAGAAACCATTGATTACCTGGGCCTTTTTCCTTTTGAGAAACCATTGCTTACCTGGGCCTTCTAGACACACTTTAAAAGGTCAAACCAGAACTGTAAAATGACTTCTCAATGGGCTTGCTCTTAGAGTCTACTCTAAGAACCATCTTGAATGGGAAAATACCAAGATTCCTAGTAACACAATTAGAATCGGGGGAGACAAGAAGGTTTTGTTTGCAGGGTTATGAGATGGAGCCATTGTCCTAGGTGCTTATGTTTTCTCTTGATACCCAGAAAGTTATTTTAAGAACTACAGATCATAACATATAAACATTACAAATCAAAAGAAGTAGTAAGCTTTATAAACAAAACTATTAGCTGTGGCTTTAAACAAAGAAACAAACAAACCAGCATCAATGTGTCTGTCAAAAACTGGAGAAACACTTTAAAAATATTGAAAGTGGAGGCAGTTTTGTTGTTTTGTTTCTCTGTGTAGCCCTAGCTGTCCTGGAACCAGAGCAGGCTGGCCTCAAACTCAAAGAAATCCACTTGCCTCTGCCTCCTGAGTGCCAGCATGAAAGGCGTGTGCCAAGAACGCCCGACCTGAAAGCTGAGACACTTTAAGATCTCGTTATTATTTAACTAATTCTCAAGATAAAGAGTTTTCAAAGGGCACAGAGAAGCCTCTTCACCAGCTACCAATCCACCTTTTGAACTCCACACCCTGTTGTGTACTGTCTACTAGGTGTAAGGTGCTATATTTTTAGAGCAAGAAATTTTGAAATCTTTTTCAAAAGCGAACCCACTTGCCCCAAACACTGAGACAGTAAAAAAGGTTCTGATGGTTCTCATTAGGGACCCAGGTGGCATCGTCACTCTGCCTCCCAAGTAGCATTAAGCAGTTAGTGACCATGCAGAGCAAAATGCAGAGCAAGCACTTAGGGCATTCCTCATGAACAAACAAGTATGTGTTAAGTGGCTGCAAACAGGGTCAGGGCAAGGCATGTTTAAGCAGTTCCATGATACACTCAAGCACACTCTAAAATTTAGTATCGGGGCCCAATCTTCGCTCTGTTCCTTCAGGCAATCACTAAGGTCACATAGTCTTCTCTCATGACACACTCAATTCACTGGTAGGGTAAAATCTTTTTTTCTTTAAAGGTATCCCAATAAAGACTACAAAATAAGAAATAGTTACTCCCTAGTTTTGTTCTCTGTTATATTCTTGGCTAGTATCTTCGTTTGGGTTAGCATACTGATTTTGTAAATGGTGCTCAAAATATCTGCCATTCTTTTCTAATGTGAGTAGTTAAAAATAGTTTAATAAAATTAAAAAATTAAGATGTATGACTGTGTTTATATATGTTTCCGTTAAAGGGTTTTAAAAAAATATTCAATTAACTATCTCTTAAATAGCAAGTATTGTCTCTAATGTTCATCTCTCTGAGAGGCAGTCTATCATTGCTTCCAGTACAAGAGGAACACATACTGAAAAACGGATCAATTTTTGGGGGGTGGGATAATATGTACAGTCTCTTAAGTATCAGTTTCTTTTCCAGTCAATGTGATAAAATACCTGACAAAAGCAACTTAGGGATGGCTTAGTTTTGTTGTCTGGTTTTCTTACCTTTGTAGCTTTTTCTAAAAGTTTCAGCATAATTAATGCAGGACTCTAGAAATTTTCATCATAGTTGCAAATAATAAATAACTGTGCTGATTCATCTCCTATCCATAAAGATGGACTTAAATGTTCTCAGCAGACTGGCAGCCATGTTTGCCTGAAGAGCTAGCACAGATGTAGAGGAATTTACATGTGTGTGGGCTAATGTATGAGCCTTTACATGTGTGTGGGCTAATGATGTATGAGCCAGGAAGGCCAGTGTCCAGCAATGTCTGTCTGAAGGTAGACTTCTTCCTTTGCCCACTGTGCCAGTCTCTGTCTGAAGGTGGCTCTCCTTCCTTGCCCACTGCTATGCTTTCCATAAACTTGCAGTTTTCAAGGTCAAGATATGCTTAGAGTCAAGATTCTATCACAAAACAGAAGGAAGCCTTTACCAAGCAACGGGCTGAAAATAAAAGCTGGTTTTTTAAAAGACAGAGCTGAATTTAGTACTCTGCCACCACTGCACCTGGGGACAATTTACACCAGAAGGCTTTGTGGCTTGGGGAAATAAGTGACACCATTGTACCCACCAGATAGCCAGTTGTGTCACTCCATATAGACCAGGATGTGACTGATGTGGTTCCTTAAATGGATGTCTGGAGCAGTCACCCACCCACAGATCACAGCATCCCTGTACCTAAATCAAAGCTTGGCCTTGGTGGAGGGTAGGCCATCATGCGATATCACAGTTCCAGGACTAGTAATAAAGTTCTCCATTCTTAGGCTGGAGGAAACAAGGGGTCTATGGCTTTCCTATGCTAAAGCATTCAGAAAATCCCTTTTGCTAGGGTCATCTGTCAAATTCAGCTGGAGCTTCAGATTGTGAGCCCCAGAAAGCACGTCCATTTCTCTCAGTGTGGAGGTTTCCAAATTTGGTTAACAGTGCGAAGGACCCAGTAAATCACCTTAGCCGCCCACGTGCCGAGGCTCCATGGAGACCTAGCCTGAATGCCTAAGAGAGCCCAGCACTGCAGATCCGACTAAGCCCAAGATTGGCTTCCACTCATGGCCACAGTCTCTCTCTCACAAAATAAAGGTTCTCCTGCCTCTTGCAGCTCCCAACTACACTCAGGACACTTCATCTTTCTTCTGGATTAAATGTTTTCTCAGGTTTCCCTGACTTATACTTTTCTTATAATTTACTTCAAAAATACTTTGGTGAGGAGAGTGGTAGTGTAGAAGACCAAATACATAGATGAGGCTCTTTTTAAAGTTTTTACAAAGTTAAAAAAAAAAAAGAAAGAAAAAAAGAAAAAAAATTGTAGGAATATAATTGCTATAACACCATTTTCCTATGATAATAAACAAATCAAGTTTGCAAAATTGCTAAGAATATATGATCAGTTTACAATAAAAGAAAAAAATCAGTTTTATTTAATTCTCAGAAATTAGATGGCTACTTTTTTTTTTTTTTCTTTTTCCACAATCCGTCTTATTTTGGTGAGATCAACACAACTCAAGGAACTTTCATTGAGTTAAACCTTAGGAGGCGGGGTTGCGTTTTAGATTGTACCTTCCCTCCAAGAATGCACGATTTAGTGAGGACTGCACACACACCGGAAGGCAGGAAGTGTGACACCAGGAGAAGCACCTTGAGAAGTGGGTTCTGCTAGAGTGGCCAAGCAGGCTAAATGAACTTCCGGGAACCAGCCTGGCCTACAGAGCGAGTTCCAGAATAGGCGCCAAAACTACGCAGAGAAACCCTGTCTCAAAACCCAAAGGAAAGTACGGATGACTTAACTCCACCTTTCCTTGGGGGCATGTTTATATTAGTGTTTCAGACTATATAACCTAACTTCTTAAGGTTTTAAGATATATAATTATGAAAATAAAATCAAACAAAAAAACCCCAAACCTCCCACTTCCCACCACCAAACATAAAATGAGTTTAATTTACCTCCAAAATGTTTCTTACACTGACAGAAATGTTCCCCATAGCCTGTGAGGCTGAGGTGGGTGTAAGGGTTCAGGCATTACGCTGGCCTGCCCTGTCACTGGCTAATGCACTCAGGCAGTACCCTGGTCAGCCCAGGGTCCCCTGAGTCCCAGGCTGAAGAAATGCAGGTGCAAAGGACCCCTTTAAAAGCCAGACCCCTCCCACTTACGCTCTCTTTCCGGCTCCACTCTGCTCTCTGTCTGCTCTCATTGCTGTCCCACCTCTTCTCTTCGGTCCTCTGTGTCTCTGTGTCTATGTCTCTTTACCTCTTTTCTCTTCCCTCCCCCTCCCTCCCCTTTCTAAAGAATTTGAAAGCCTACTCTGAAAACTGATTAGATAATATTTTATACTTGAAAATTAAGCCTTCAGGTCAGATGTGGAAATGAATTTTGAAGATCAAGTTCCAGAAGATTTGAGAATTGAGGGATAACTACAGTCTCACTAAAATCCAAACATCATAGCCTTTATAGCCTTCCCTTCTCCACAAGGCTGCAACCACACACACACACACACACACACACACACACACACACACACACACACGCTCTGCATACATGTATGCTTGTATTAATTTATGTGCACCATGTGCATTCAGGCATCCCCACTCCTCCCCAAGGCCAGAAGAGGGCACTGGATCCCCTGGGATTGGATTTGCAATTGGAGCAAAAGGTTATGAGCTGCCGTGTGTGCTGGGAACCAAACCAAATCTTTGGCAAGAGCAGTGAGTGCCTTTATCACTAAGCCATCTCTCTACCCCCATAAGCAGTCATTTCTTTAAAGCCCAAGGCAATCGATTGACAACCAAATACCATTGGGGGTTGGTGGGGGGAGCAGGGGAGGATGGGAGGGTGCGGGAAATGGGATTGACATATAAAACAAGCTTGTTTTAAATTTAAGTAAAAAATAAATCACAACAATTTTTTAAAAAAGCAACAAAATGCCACATAGCATGTTGTTTCAAAAATATAGAACAATGTGAGTCTTCAATGTCAGGACCCTAGAAGTGGCTCCATTCCATCTTCAACCCAACACTGTGGGTAAATTACAGATGTCCTGTTAAAGTTTCTCAAATGATTTGAGTCTTCAGTACCCAGAAGACCTCATGCAGGACCTCACCTCTAAGACCATTCACTCACAAGGACGTCAGGGGTCTCTGTACAGTCAAGATCTATCACACTCCTACAGTCTGCCTATTAAAAACTTATACCACATGCAACAGGCAAGGGGGGGAAAGCATACAAAATTTTAATCTTAAAATATTTTGTAATCTAAAGGGTAATTTTATTATGACTACTAAGTAATATAAGGCTAAGAGCTGGAAAGATGGCTCTGCAGTTGAAGAGTACACGCTCCTCCTGCAGAAGACCCAGGGTCCACTCCCAGTACTCATATCATGGCTCACAACCATCTGTGACTCTGGTTCCAGAAGATCTGATGCTGTCTTCATGCTTCCATTGAAACCCAGACACACACACAATATGTATGTGTATGTATGTGTATGTATGTATGTATGTATGTATTCATATCTACACATTGAATAACATGTATTTTTTTTTAATTACTGACACGATCTAATGCTAACTTCTGAGAGTTAAGTTCTTAAGCTATATATAAATCTGAGGTAACCAAAGAAAACTAGTTTTGCAATAGTCTCCTCCCTGAGAGTGACTGGTTTGTGCGTGTGTGTGTGTGTGTATGTGTGTGTGTATGTGTGTGTGTGATGCTGAGGACCAAACCCAGGGCCTTAAACATATAAAGTGCTTTTTTATTAAGCTATACTATAGTCACAATACTAGACTGCATTAGGGATGCTGTAATATGCTAGCTGTAGGCACAGTCACCCAGTTTTATTACAACAGGTCAGGGTAGGTTTTATGTCATAACAGTATACATGTTCAAATGTGTGTGTACAAACTGGGACTCCATTATTTCATTCTTCAAATTCCATGGTATTCTCACACTTAAAAAATTTATTTATATGTTTTCAAAGGAAGTTCACTGATGGGAGATGTTATTCTGTAAATATGTTTCTCATACTGGTTAATTAATAAAGCCCTGTTGGCCAATAGGAAACTAGATAGGCAGGGCAAGGAGACTAGGAGGAGGAAAGAGGAAGTAGTTAGGAGGAGTCAGCAGGTAGAGCTAAACGAAGCAAGATGCTGGGCCCACTGCTCCCTGATAAGATGACCGCATGGAAATACTTAGATAAATAGAAATGGGTTAATAATTAAGACAGAGCTAGCCCATAAACAATAATGGTAACTGGCCAACAGGATTGTATCAAATACAGAGTCTCGGTGTGTTATTTGGGGGTTGGCGAGGCTGTGGGCCCAGACCGGTGGTGGGCTGGCAGAAAACATACATGCTACAGTTTACCTCAAAGTAAACACGTATTTTGTAATCTAGAACTTAAGTTATTTGCTAGGCATGATGGAGTCCCCAGTTTAATGACAGCTCATTCAAAATTTATTTGCTTAATTTTTTCTGTAAAATGAAATGATATTGACATGGATAAAATTTACCTTGAACACTTGAATTAATAAAACATTTAAATTTTTTTTTTAAATTTTAAGTGTGTGTGTGTGTGTGTGCTGGGGCAGGTGTGTGTGCACATGGGTGAATGTGTACACTAACCCAAAGGCATTGGGTCTCCCTGGAGCTGGAGACAGGTGCTTGTGAACCACCCAGTGTGGGCTCTGGGAACAAAACTCAGGTCTTCTGCAAGAGCAGCACCCACTCAACCTCAGAGCCATTTCTCTAGCACTCGCAATATTTTGTGTGTGCTACATTTCATGTGACGTAATCCGAAAATGGAAAGATTATGTTTGCATTTTCTTTGTTCAAGGTGTTTATTGCATCTCAGAGGGCAGACATGCATTGGGTTTTTAAACCAAAATACAAAGAAAAGCCATTTTGAAATTGGTTTTAGGTAATTTTCCCCCATTACAGTGTATGTTATCCCCACAGTAAATTCAGATACAACCACTTTAAAGGGTACCATACATCTATTAAATAATTTGAAAAATAGGCAAATGCCTTTCCAACCCAATATGCTTTTACAAAGAGCTGCCAAGCCACTAAACAACACTGATCAACAGTGACCTTGTGCACGCATCAAAATCTTCAGCCAAGCCATCAGCACAGACAGTATGACAACAAACTAAAAAATCAGAGAATACAATATGTACATTAAAAGATACAATTCGCTGAATTGGTTTCAATCCTATCACAAAGGTACAACAGAAGTCACTTTGAGCTCAATCAAAGGATGGAGAAATACTAGTCTATAGAACACACAAAGAAACACTAACTGAACAGATGTAAGTAAACCCACAGTGAAGGAAAGATATTTGCAGTTATCTTTAAGTTACAGATGTCTCTTGGGCCATGTTCATAGTCACAGGAAGAGTACATCGCTAATCGCATTTTCACAGACACAAAAGAACGACTCCACTTGTCAGGGCCTTTGACCAAGAATGAATAAATAGGTCAATTTAGATGCAAAACCTGCAAATATAATTAAAATATATATCTTAATATAGCAGTGATAAATATGGACTTCTTCTCATATGATTTTCTCATTCTCAATAAGGTAGCTTCATCAAGGAGAAGTTTTATTATGGACATTAAACTTCATATTTTTTTAAAATAAAATTTCTTAACATATACAGTGCACAAAAATAAACATTTCTCACAACAGTTGAAGTTTCTGTGATTGGAAAAATGTACTCCACACCGAAAAAGTTTTCATATATTTAAGAGTGTTTTCCTCACTAGCTGACAGTATTACGTTTGTAACAGAGGTACAGAAGAGAGGAGAGTCCATGGGAGGACTGGAGGGTTTGTCCAAAAGTTATAGATATATATACACTGAAACCTTCAAAAAACAGACACATCCTTCCAAATGGCTCACCACACAACAGCTGCATCATCTGTCCATGGGCAACATCCAGAAAAGCACTAAAGGCATTGGAAACATCCATTCATTGTTTACACGGCACAACACACAAATAACCCAAATACACTACGAGTTCGAGAGTAGGGATAACAGCTAAGGTAGTACACATTCCTAATGTTCACGGTCACAGCTGTGCTGTGTGTCTGGAAGAGAAGTTACAGTCAGCACTGGGTTTGGTACTGGTGGCTCACTTTTGAAACTCTGAGCATCAATCTTATTTGAAGTTTCCAAACTCATGTTATTTCTCCTATTCAGTCACAAAAATTGTAGCTGTGAAGAAAAAAAAATACTTGAATTAGAAAACATAATGTACACATCCTTCATAGATTTTACCTCCCTTGTGATTTTCCTTTAGTACAAAATACCTATCCACAAAAGGGTTCAAGATTAACCAACTCACGCCTACACTTTTCCAAACTCAAGATAGGCTTAAAAAAATTCACTCAGGAAACACAAGAAACAATTCTATGTATAGTTCCACTTCAGAGAAAACTTTTTTTTCCAATAACCTTTAAAACTTTGACGCTAGCAATCTTAGCCACAAGGCTTTCAGTTTCAACTGGGAGCTAATTTGTAAATATGGGTGACGACAGAAGGTGGAGTGACAGTGACTTCCGTTCTTTTATGTCCATCGGTGAGCTTGACAGTTGGGCAAGTGTGGGCTGGGCCTATGCCTTCTCATCCACCTCTGTGTCCTTCATTCAGTTGCTGCTTCTCTTGGGAAATACTCTCTCTAGGGTTTGTTTGTCTGCCTGGGGTGTGAATCCTGGGGACAGAGAACGTCCCGGGACTCTCTCTGTCTGTTTCTTAGCAAGGACCAGTTCTTTCAGCTACAAAATAGCAAAAATCTGACATGGGAAATATTGAGTAAATTTGTAAAGTAATTCTGAGCACATCTGTAAGCAGCTACTGGCTGTGTTAGGTGTCAGGCTGAAAGTAAGCATTCCCTTCCATCTGTCTCCTCCCTCACGTTCACTGTGATCCATTTGGTAAATTATATTTATGAAATAGAGAACCAAATTACCAGGGATTTAGAATTCAGCCTGACTAAATGCAAAGGGTAAGAATCTAAGCTTTACTTTAACATGAGAAATAAGGATAAAGGAAAGATGGTTATGTAGCCAAATGTATTTTTATCTGACTTCTAAATCCAGTATTAAAAATCCTGGTATCCTATGAAGTCTAGTCATCATGGGATAGACACAGTGGTATCTCCAATTAACAGAGCAGCCTGGGAGACTTCTGCCTCATTAGTATAATTTTTGTGCTTTTCAAGATAAGAACAAAATGACAGGTTTTTCTTCTCCATAGTTTAACAAATTATGATTTTAAAAATTCATTGGTAAGGACAGGTTTTGATGTCAAATTTAAAGCTTTAAACATTGAAATCTATCATCCAATCATCCATCCATCTATCATCTCCCATCCATCCATCCATCCATCCATCCATCCATCCATCCATCCATCCATCCATTATCTACCTATGGCACAGAAATAACAAACCTTATGCCTACAACAGTTAAGCACTGCACAAGTTCATTATCACAAACTCACAGGAAAAGCTCAATATCAGATACCTTAAATTGTTTACAAGAAATCCTTGATGTTAAGATCCGCTAATGGGTCCTTGGCTGGAGGTTTCTTGGGACTCTGAGTGGCAGGTGTAGGGCTTGGAGAAAGCTAATGCAGAAGAGGCCAGCCCCAAAGAACAGAAACAGAAAGCACAAGAGAGACAGGTAAGCATTAGGCAGAACACATACTAGAGAAAACAAACATACAGAAGAACAGACGGCTAAAAGTTAATACAGCTGCTTCGTTCTACTTCATATGGGCTATGCTTAACTTTGGAGTGGAATAAAGTGCTGGGAATGGTGTTTGGATTTCTTGAAATTCTTTGACATCAGATTCTGCCATGGTGAAATATGGGGACTCTGGGAGAATAGTTGGGAGTTAGGAAGATAATGTGAAGATAGAGTAAAACACACACACACACACACACACACACACACACACACACACACACACACACACACGAGAGAGAGAGAGAGAGAGAGAGAGAGAGAGAGAGAGAGAGAGAGAGAGAGAGAGAGAACAGTAATTTTGCTATGCAAAAAGCATTCTTACCTTGAATCCTTAGTAATCTATTACTAGGATTTGATTAATCCTTAATCAAACTATTAAGAAAAGAATTACACAGCTTTTCTTACAGTAAGAGTGAGTTGCAGGGGGAAACTGAGGTAGAAGTTTGCAGACAGTATGGTAAGAAATTACTTGAAAATATTAACTGACTATGCCAGTGCTTTATATAAATTATTTTTAAATGAAACACAGCTTTGGGGCAGTGTGTGTATCAGATGAACAAGTTATTGCCTAGCTTCATGTCCAGCCCATCTAGGCTTGCAGCAAAAGACCACAGATCTTATCTTGTGTGTTTATCCAATACTGTAATTATCAACTGCAGAAGAAACTTTGGGGGGGAGTTCATACTTTTCTGGGCTGGCAGGGGAAAGCCTTAAAACATAGCCTATCTGGAGCAATAGGTGACATCTCTGTTTTAAAGCTGGCTCATCTCAAGGTGACAGCAGTTGCTGAAATCTAGAACTGTGGGAGCAGTTCCTATGTGTGTGGTTTTGGAAGGACAGCTCCAGAAGCCAGGATCTGATCCTACGTCCAACCTACTGACTGTAGGATCCACCAGTCTCATCTGTAAAACTGAAGTAACGCTTCACAGAATGTCAGGAAAAATCAATGTTGAAGCTTGAAACTGCTTCGCAGAACTTGAAGACTTCATCCACAACATGTGAGATGACAATATTATGACAACTGATTAAAGTTAGATGGCTCAGACACTGGTAATAAAAACAGCTTTCTATAGGAAAGCTATAAATACAAGTTTGCTTATTCTACTGGCCACTTATGTTCTCTCTTTGATAGAGGAAATATAATCTAAATAGTAGGCCGGGTATGGTGGTCCACACCTTCAATCCTAGCACTTGGGAGACAGAGGCAGATGGACCTCTGTAGGGCAGCCTGATCTAGACAGTTACTTCTAGACCAGCCAGGGTCATATAATGAGAACTTGACTAAAAATAAATGCTTAAAAAAAATAAATGTTACAAGAGATTGTAAACTCTTCCATGACTTATTATAATACCAATTATATATTTCATGCTATCCTGTTTTTTTACTTTTATTCTTCAAATCAAGTAATAACTGATAGATGAAATTACATATAAAATTATATCAACTCATTTATAAGGCTTTCACATACTGGAAATAATAATGTTTAAAAGTTGTGAGTTAAGTGTCCTATAGATAAGGCAAGTAAACACCCATTTGGTACATTTAAAATGCCACAGGAGTGAAGCCATTTACTGACATCATTAAATTCAGATGGAGCCATTTGGTTTAGTTTGCTCAGCAAGTTGCTACTCAAGTTATAATTTTGGGTTCTCCCTCTGTCCAGGCCAGTTGCTCAAGGCAAAAAAGTCCATTGCTTCCACATATGCCTCTTTATTTTACAGACAATTTAAGGGAAGAACCAAGAGAGGACAACTTCTAGCATGGCCAATATTAGCAGCAAAGCACTGAAACAGCATGATGCTTTCTGTGTTTCTGTAAGTGGATGGGAGAGTAGGGAATCTGGCCTCACTAAGAACAGGGTTTCCCTTCATTGCAGATCCTGCTAGATAAACTCTAAACCCTAGCAGTGTCCTAAGTGACAGTCGTGACTGGGTTACTCAGGGTTGCTCCTGGAAGCCCTCTTTCTGAACAGGTTAGTTGTCTGCTTGCTTGTCCCCCCCCCCCCCCCGACACACACACACACATACCAATGTGACACAAGTTGGAGTCATCTGGAAAGATGGAACCTTAACTGAGAAAAGGTCTCCATCAGATTGGTGGACACACCTGTGAGGCATTTCCTTGATTAATGTTTGATACCGGAGGGCCTGGATCACTGTGGGTGGTGCCATCCCTAGACAGGTGGCCCTGGATAGTAAGTATAAGCCACGAAGAAGCAGCATCCAATTATGATCTTTGTCGTGTCTCCAGGCTCCTGCCTTGATTTCCTACCCTAACCCTTCACAATGGACCATGAACTGTAGGCTGAAACAAACCCTTTCCCCACAAGCTGCTCTTGGCCGTGGTGTTTCTCATAGGGATAGAAAGCAAACTAGAACAACCCCTTATACTAACAAGGTTGCTCATAAGCACCCTTCCATGATATATGCTGGGGTGAGTCAGAGTAGATGGAGGCTGGCCATACCAGAAAGGCCAGTCATTATGTTGTTAAGTCCACATAATGGCCTGAAACATGGCCTCCATGTGCAACCCATAGGTAATAATTCAGTCAATTAGTACTGTGCAACCAAGCCTCGGTAATGTCATACTGAAGCCTGAGTTATCTTCTACAGTTGTCAATATTACCACACATTGATGCTAGAAGTAGTTTCATGCTTGAACCTCTCCCAGATGTCCCTATCATCTCTCTTCCTCTAGCTGTATTTAATTTGTATCCCTGCACATCAATAAAACTATCACCATAAAATTTCTCCTTTCCTGAGTTCTGTGCGCCACTGTGGTAAATCTAAGCCAAGGTCGGTCGTAGAGAACCTCAGCTTTGTGTACAATCTGTCTGAAGTGAGGGTGGCCCTGAAGACTCCCAACTTGCAGCTGGTGTTGAAAGAGGAGTGATTTTTTTTTTTTAATGGTGACTGAAATTTGGGGACTCAGTGCTGCTGCTCAGTGCTGCTGTTGCCAGAGCGCAGGGAAGACCCTGCAGCTTGGACAACTGTGACACCACACTTTGCTGGATGTGGTGCTAAACACCATAATTCCAGCAGGTGGAAAGTGGATGGAGACAGACAGTAAGGCCAGCCTTGGCCACCTAGTGAATTTGAGATCATCCTGGGCTGCATGAAACTATCTTAAAAAAGAAAAGAAAGAAAGAACACAACCCTCAAGTCTAAACTCATCACTGGGACACATGTATCAAGTGCCCTAAGTGAACTTTCTGAATTAAGGACAGGACAAAGGGAAGGACCCCAGGCTGGTTAGTACCCTGCCATGGTCTCAATGGCCCACGCTGCTTCCACGTTCCTTTGTTCCTTTACTCCTGAAGCAACATTCCCCTCCTTCTTCCCTCCCTCCCTCCCTCCCTGGCAGAGCCACTGGGTAAGAACAGCTTTTAAACAGGCACACTGAAGGAGACAGGAAAAATGACAGGACCATAAGGCAGGAAAGGAGCCCTTCACCCTGGAGTCTGATGGAAGCAAGAATTCCAGCCCAATAAACATTTGCTGTGAAGGCTAATGTGGAAATAACATTCCTTCTACATAGAGATACTTCATATTAAAATAACAGTGGACTATGCTTAAGGGCTAACCCTTGGGCCCAGTCTTCCAAAAAGTACCTTGGGGAATCTCAAAAGAAGCTGTTAACACTGTTTACAGTTCAGACACCCAACTTTCTGGCATCCCTGTGATCTCGACTCTGACTTATCAACTGTAAACCTGTCACAAGCTGCCCAAGAACTACCCGGTGAACTCTTAAGGCCCTTGGCACTCTTTCAAGAGAGTGGCTTGAGACCCACCCAAACCGTATACCTGACGATGAGATGTGACAGCCTCTTAGAGAAGTCTGCAACCATGCTCTGGGCTGTGTCTTTCTTTCTGAGCAGTTTTCTTTTATTAACCACCACTTCTGCCCCACACTGGCCAGTCCTGAAATACTATTTCCAAGCCAGGAAACCCATGCTGGCCTGAACCCTTAGAAGACTAGGAGAATGCTGCAGGTGGCTGAGGGTGAAGAGCGGAGCTGTGCCTCCTACCTCTGGGCCTCACACCACTAACAGCACGACCGTTTGATGTTTAGGAGTAAATGCATGGTGCTGCGAGCTTCAAGAAACTGACCTGCGTGCCCGGCACAGCTGCGGCTCCAAAGGGTGGTCTCATCATGGGCTGTGCAAACATGACCGGCTGTTGAGGCATCATAGTCATGCCTGTCCCCGCAGGAGGCTGCAAAAGAAGCAAACCTCAGAGCAGGTCTGGGGCCCATGAGTGCAAAACCAGACATGCACACCTTTTACATGCTTTGGACAACTGCTGAGAAAACCACACAGGTAGCAACTATGTAACTTTGAACTCCAGGTGTTGAGGCTATCAGATGGGGGGGAAGGTCCCTGAGCTGTGTGTACAAGTCTGGCTGGCCATATGGCATCCTCATTCCAGTCAGGAGCTGTGTGTTCATCTCCCTTAGAGTAATTCTTGAGGAGACAAAAGATAACTTCCGTATGCAGGATGGCCCTAAAATGTGCTGGCCATAGCCATGCGGAGTTTACAAAAAGTCCCAGTATAAAAAGGGTTGGTTTTGATGACTGAGCTAAAATATGTATAAATATCAACTCTATAATATCAACTCTAACAATGATATAACAATGTACTGTAATTTGATGGCAATATATTTATACACACTGTTAACTGCTTCCCCATTCCCTGGCTAAGCTGGTTCCAGTCCAAAGCAGATGGCTTAAGTTGTAGTTTCCTTTACTGTACTTCCTGTAGGAGTACCTGCTCGTTTGAGCATTGGTAAAGATGTTGGGAACGTCAATTACAGGTTTTGGCACAGGTCATCACTCACCATTCCAAATCCTGCTCCAGGTTGCCCAACAGATGGGGCCCCGGCACCCGGAGGAACTGAGCTGGTTGGAGGAACAGTACCCTGCTGCACACGCATTCCCACAGAACCACACAGAACAAATTAAGAAAGAAACAACATAACATGGTTTTAAAATGATAGGCTATAATTTTAAAATGTGTGCATTTCAAGTTTGGGTATGTGGACACACAAGGCAGTCTCAGACTTCACTCCTAAACTTTAATAGATGACTAGCGCCACAGCAGTGGTTTGAGGTCCACTTTTGTGGTGCTGTTTGGACACATGGGCTTGCAGTTTCTCAGACTTCCCATTGCCCAGCCCACTCCTGCTATGAAAGAACTGGACTTCAAATGAGCCTCTCCCACCCCCATTCTACCCTCTGACATGCAGCAGAGGGTTAGACACCGGAGGGACAGGCAGACGTAGACAGGCAGGGGTGTGCCCAAGGGAGAAGAACTGTAAGTGGGCTTGGGAAAAGTGGCTTTCGTAGTTTCGTTAAAATATGGAAGATACAGTAATTTGAAATACAGATATGGGTATCTCTTAAACCTTATGGAGAGGATGGTGGTCTACTTTCAAGTTTAAAATTGGTAAGCTGAAAATGATGTTAAAATAAAATATCACACAACAGAAAACATCTTAGTGAGGTTTCTATTGTTGTGATAAACTCCATGACTAAAAGCAACTTGGGGAGAAAAGAATTGATTTCAGTCCACAGCTCAGAGTCCCTTGTGACGTGAAGTCAGGTTAGGAGCCTGGAGGCAGCAACTGAGGCAGCGGCCACGGAGGGTGCTGCTTACTGGCTTGCTCCCCATGGCTTGTTCAGCTGCTTTCTTATACCATTCAGGACGGCCAGCCCAGAGTAGCACTGCCCACAGTAAGCCGGGCCCGTCCCATATAAACCATCCATTAAGAAAATGCACCACAGGCCAGTCTGGTGAGGGCATTTTGTCAGTTGAGATTCTCCCTCTTTAAAAAGACTCTAGCTTTTGTCAAGTTGACATGAAACTAGTCAGTACACTTCATCCTTTCTGTTAAGAAAAAAACAAAACAACAACAAAAAAACCTTTTTCACTTCTTATTTAGACTATCAGGAGATTTTGGCAGGGAATATGATGAAGTGGTATTACAATCCATGATAGGGAATGTGCTAGAAAATCATTTAGAAGATTTACAAATAAATCAGAAACATAAATACTACTATTAAGGCTATTGCAACCACAAGGTATGTAAGTGTAGGCTGCAATTCTTATCACATGCGAAGTCCACAGATTTGCATTTCAGTGAATTTTTAAGTCTCGCTTATATTGCTTATGTGAGCAGGGTTGTAAATGTCAACAGTCAAGCTAAGAACAACATACTTGTTCTGCAGACCTGAAGACTGGCAAACTGCCCATACCACCCTGGCCTCACTGTTACGTACCGGTGGAACCCCTGCTGACCATGTGGCTGGCGTGACTTTGGGTTGCCAGTTGGCTCCACCAGTCAGCTTTTTCTCCCCAGCATTCCACTGGAGATCTCCCCTAAAGGGCAAGTGTGGAAAACAAGCAAAACACAAAATCAGAGGCAAAAAATGGCATGTGGCCTCCTGGATTCTTTTACTTGGGTTTAGAAGTAGTCTGTTTGAACCTGGTGGTGATAAAGAGCACAGATTAGCATGGCATTGGTGGTGCACGCCTTTAATCCCAGCATTTGGGAGGCAGAGGCAGGGGGATCTCTGTGAGTTCGAGGCCAGCCTGGTCCACAAAGCAAGTTCCAGGAGAGCCAGAGCTTTACACAGAGAAACCCTGTCTCGAAACACAAACCAGCAAACAAACAAAACAAAACAAAACAAAAAAAGAGCATAGATTAAAACTAAGAGGAGTCTTACCCTATTGTATCTAAGACAGCACAAAATAAAACAAGTGTGTGTTTTGAATTTAGTGACAACAGGAATTTCATGTATCAACAGAAAATATTCCAAAAATTTCAACTGAATTCTTTATTCACAGTAAGACTTCAAATATATACCATCAATCTGGACACATCTTGTTGAATTTAGTTTTGTCATTTTAATTATGTGTATGTACATATTCTATGCAGGGGTATACACATATGAGTGCAGGTACTTGGGAGCCCAGGGGTGTTAGATTCTCTGGCATTAGGTTACAGGGAGCTGTAAACCATCTGAACTCAGGTCCCTTGTTAAGAGTTATCAGTGCTCTTGACTGCTGAGCCATCTCTCCAGCCCTGCAACCTCTTAAATTTCACATGCATTGATGGGCTATGTCTGGTTCTTAAAGAGTTCAAGAGAGGGTTTCACACAACTGTATCATGCCTGTAGTCTGATTGATAGTCACTGTACAGCTCCAACATGCATCCCAGTTTTGATGACAAAGCATACATTGAGAAAAGGAGGTATTGTTTATCATTCTTATGACCCAGGAAAGACCTTTAAAAAGAACATCAGCCAAAAATACTGGCTGAATCTCGATCATAAGGCTATTAAAATACTCAAACTACACTGAGAAGTCCTGTCTCAAAAAACAAACAAACAAACAAAACCTTAAACTTCATCCCAAAATATTTCCAGATGTAACAGTGGTAGTGATCCTGGTCTGAAAAAAGATTATTCTTTTCCAGAGTAGAGCGATAATTTGGAGATTTCAACAGACTAACAACAATAATATAAACTGAAATGAAAAACAACTTAAATTACCTAAGAATGGGAAATAGTATACTCCAGTGAGTGAAATGTTTGATAGTCTTGAATAAATACATATTGTTAAAAAAAAAAGCAGATAATTGAAAAACACTTACTTTTTTGTTGTGGTACCAGAAATTCCAAGATCTACAAATGGATTAAAGAGAAAGAATTTAACTCTTATATTCAGGTTATGTATTACAGTATTTGAGAATTCAGGACTCAGGTGTAGAAAAGCCCTGTATTCCTGCCAAGCAATGGCTGTATCTAGTTGGATAAAAAAGAAACTATATTAGTAAACAAGGGTATAATTTTAAATCTTCTTTTACTTCATATCAGTCTTAAGGATCACAGTTAGTGTGGACTTGCCCAGAAGGCATGAGATAGCTATCTGAAAAAGCCCTGTTAGGCTGGAAGTCTGTGAACAGCTTTTTCCATCATACAAAACTGTCTCCGATGACAGCTAATAATGACTAAAAGACTAACTGGCTCAGCCACCGGCCTAGACAGTTTACATGAGCAGTGTAGACTGTGCTCAACTCCTGCCTTCCTTCTGCAAGTCAGGAACTTGGTTAGGTGCCAGGCAGTGTGACCACATATTAACAGTCAAGCAACCCCGGCTGCTGCTCACCCTAAGGGGCTTCCTCGGGCTGAAATGTCTTAGGCAGCTGTGCATCCATCTTCTGCCACTATGGTGATGCCCAGATGTGAGCCGAACCATGTACTGCTGGTTTGCAGGAGCTCCGCTAGTGGACTGTGATGTGGGAGTCATCTTGGGAAGAGCTGGCTTAATCATCTGGCCCTCACTGAACTTCATTGGTCAATTTGGCAAAGATCTATTGGGCTTTAGCTATATCAGGCACTATTCTAGGCTTGAGATATATCATTAAAGAGAAGTATTAAAGGCCTGCGCTCTAATGATGGGGCACAGATGGGCAACGATGATGTGAGAAAAGTAAATGATACAGGAAGGGGAGAATGAGAGTGAGGAACTTCCCCAAAGCTGTTCCCCGGGCTGAGGGAGCAGCCAGCACCAAGCACATAGTAAGCGTGGAGCTGGTTTGTTAGATGGTGATTTTAGTATTTAACACTTGTACTTCATTTCTTCACATTACAAAATAAACTATACATATTAACTAAACCAAACACAGTCATCTTTACACATAATTCTGATCGTTTTTAAAGGAAAGGCTTTATCTCACTGTGTTGCCCAGGCTAACCTCTCAAATCGTAGGTTCAAGATATCCTCTTGCTTTAGCCTTCCAACTAGCTAAGTCTATAGATAGGGATGTGGCGTCACTCCTGGCTAGCCACATCTTTGTTCTTTAGAAGACAAAGAAGTGTCACTTCTAAAAATTTTATTTTCAATTAGATCGTACAATTCAGTCTCTACAGTATACAACTGCAAAGCCAACCAAATATTTATGCGGATCATCTGAAGAGGCAGAAACAGGCAGGTGCTCCACACAGATGCCTGCAGGCATCCTGCCCTTTGTGGCAGATGGGCATGATGTGGAGGTGTGGGCCTCACCACAGGCCAGAGCTCTTGGCAAGAAGGCTGTGAGTGAGCAGCCTGCAGGAGGCTCACTATAGACACAGAGAATGGACAAAGAGTGGACAAGTCTGTAGTGTAGTCTCGGGGGGGGGGGTTCTCTAACACTGTTTGTGAGATGCAGTTCACCTATCATAAAACCCACCCTTCCAGAGTGTAGTCTACGGCTTTCGTCTATTAACAGAGGTGCAGCCACCGCTTGTAGCGCACTTCCATTGCCACACATGGACTCTCGTATCTATCAGCAGCTACTCCCTTTCCTCACTTTTAAACCGCAGACTTACAGCCTCTATCCTATTTCCTGTCTCTTCAAATTTGCCTAGTCTGTACATTTTGTATTAACAGACTTGTATCACATGCCACTAAACCTGTCACTTAGCCTAACATATTCATGGCAAGTAATTGATGTTAGAGCATGTATCAGTATATCACTCATTTTTTCAATCCAAACAATATTATATATAATTGTATAAGACATGCATACACGTATATACAGCTTTTCATGAACCAATGGGCTATATGACTGTTTTCACCACGAGGCTTTTATAAATGATAATTCTAAGGGCATCTTACATGCTTCTGTGTGAACATACATTCTCATTTACTGTATGTACCTAGCAGTAGAAGTGCTGAGAGGTATGGTCCACTCTGTTATCACGAGGAGGACCTGCCATGCTTCTTTCCAAAGTGGCCATACTGTGTTACAATATTGGCACTAGTGTCTGAAGTTTCACGGAATGCCAGCACATGTTCCAATCTGCTTTCTTCATCGGTACCCCTTCTGGATGTGAAGTGCCATTGTGGCTCTGAATTACACTAACTTGACATGTGATGATGTTGAAGATCTTTCCATATACTCAACAGCCATTTATGAATTTCTGCACTGGGAAATCTCTCTTCAAGTCCTTTGCCAGTTTTTAAGCCTTATTATTCCCAGATTTAGCAATTTGTTTTGCAGAAGGTGCTTGTACATTCCAGACGTCCTTTGTAAGATTTGTGATTAGAAGTTCTTTCATTCTGGAGTTGCCTCCTCACTTAAAAAGTTTGTCTTACATTTAAATTTCATGTGTATTAGTATTCTGTTTGCATGTTTGTTTGTGCACCATATGTGTGCCTGGTATGTGTGGAGGTCCTAAGACAGCGTCAGATCACTGGAACTGGAGCTATGGATGGCTGTGGGTTGCCCTGTGCATGCTGGGAACTGATCCCAGGTTCAGTTCTACGCAGAGCAACAAGAGCTCTTAGCCACTGAGCCATCTCTCCAGCCTCTCTTTTCACTTTAATCATTTGTAAATTTTAAAATATTTTTAAAATATTTAAATATTTTAAAATATTTAAAAATTTAAAATAAAATTCATTTTATTCTTTTTTGCTTATATTTTTAAAGTTAGATTCATTTTATGTGTATGTGTATATTCCTGTATGTGTACGTCTGATGCCTACTGGGGGCAAAAGAAGGTGTTAGATCTCCAGAAACTGGAGGTTTGATGGTTGCACTATGTGAGTGATGGGAACTCAACCCTGTTCCACTGCAAGAGCAACAAGTGCTCTGAACTGCTAAGCCATCTCTCTAGGGCCTGCTGTTGCTTATGTTTTAGGAACTATATGTAAGGACACCATCTAATCCATGATCACAAAGACTTACTATCAAGTTCTTTTCTGAGAGCTTTTACTATCAAGTTTTTTTCTGATAGTTTTATTTCGTATTTACTGTTTTTGAGTTGATTCTTTGATAGTATAAGTCCAACTTTTTTCCCTTTCTCTGAGTCTCTCATGTTGTTCCAGAACAAGGTTTTGAAGAGGGCGTTAGATCCCTTGGAGCTGGAGTTACAGCAGTTGTGAGACACTTGCTGCAGTTACTGGGTACAGAAGTCAGGTCTTCTACAAGAGCAGGAAGCACACTTAACCACTGAACCAGCTCTCCACTCCAGAACAAGGTTTTGAAGACTGTCTTTCCCTGTTGAGGCCATCATCTACACTGACTTGACAACAGATGTGAAAACTTATTTCCCGAGTCTTGCTTCTTGGTGAGCTTTTTCCTTAGCTGAGATAATTGTCACAGGTGGTTGACAAAATGAGGGCTGTGTGCTGGAGGCACCCTGAGGACGTGGGAGTGAGGTACAACATTGCACTCTCACAGAAAGCCGTCTCTCAGTGGGATGGTGCTTGAGAAGAAGGAAATAATTAACAATGGTCTGCAGGATGTCATAAAGGCATTTTTATGGTTTGCTCAGATCAAACACAATTGATATTGCTTAATGCTGCCTGATATCCACAAAGCTAAGCCCTTATACCTTGGTGAAGAATAAAATTTAGAGTTAAAGCAAAGGCAGTGTCCATAGTAACTCTCCATGCCTCCTAGGACTCTCCATCCCCTCAGATCCAGCTTCAACCACCCTATGTCCTTTCAATTTGGCCATCTCTCCAGCCCTGCCTAGGCATTCTCTACTTCATTCTTTGCACTTAATGCTTCCGTTGTCCACAAATATCCTTCTGACAGCTACCTTACCCTGGGGAGGCTTGCTCCCACTTGGCACTCTGATGTAACATAAAGTAGAATTTATTTATTTTAAATGTTTCACTGTTATGTCTCGGCCCCTTGTGAGGTCCAGAAGAACAGACATTTTATCTGTTTTGTTCACTGAATCACCTCTAATGCCTAGAATAATACTTCCTGATCAATAAATACTTGTTGAAAAATGAAAGTCAGATACAGTAAATAAAATATACTGCACTTAGTATAATTCTATTTTCAGATGGTTACATACTTATATAGTGCCTTTGTATATAACCTGTGCATGCCAGTGTGTGCTTTTAGTTGGTTTGTTTGTTTGTTTCTGGTAATTTAAATTAAAAGTGATGTGGTTATTCTTGCAAGACAAGGGAATAGCAAGTGCTTACCTTCTAAAGAAAGGCTCTGGGTGAAATGCTATTTTGATCTACTCCTTAATACACTTACCCATAAGCAAAACCAGAGTGAAAAGATGCAATGAAAAAGAGAATCCAATTCACACATGCTTCAAATAAATAAACTAGACTACTCACTGCCTACTAAGCTGGCCAGAGATGAGTCAAGGTCACTTCCAAGGCCTTTGCTGGCTGCCATTGCAGGACTGGGTGGGACCACTGAGACAGGTGCAGGCTGCCCAGATGGTGCCATGGTTGGCATCAGAAGATCACCTAAACCATCAAACACTGGAAATCAAACAGACCATGTTCAGAAAAATTGAAAAAAAGAGATAAGAGAGACATTATGCAAAAGACAGCCTTTAATGAAACCATGGAAACACATGAAAATACATTATTGTAAAAGGAACAACAGAATTCATATAACTTATGAACACCAAAAAGGACATGTCTACTTATGTCTACTCAAAATACATGGAAATGTTGATGAGCATGGAGAAAGACAGGGAGGATGGCTGCATAGTATAATATGCTAGAGAGAGCAGAGCCAGGCTGTGACTCAGCCACACCCCTTCAGCTCTGAGCATCAGATGACATTTCCATTTTCTCATCTGTAAATGGGGACAGTACCACTAACATACACCTTTGATGTAAGGATCAATGAGGGAATATTTCCCCACATGTTGATTATAATGCTGCCTCTGTAGAGGTACTCAATAAGTGGTAGCCATTGTTAGTCTAATTAAAACAACCACTAAGCACTTGCTACTGTAAATGGTAGTGATATGCAGTAACAAATGATTTACCTAACTAATGTAAGATGACTATTCTTCAAGCAATGTGTAATTGGAAAAAAAATAGATAAATTCCCTAGTGTTCAATATAATTAGCATGAAATAAATGGTGCTCTGTCAGCATCTAGCAATGTATCAGAAAGACACTTGGTTACATTTTAGAGGTAGTTAATTTTGATTTTCCCATTCTTTTGTAGCAATGTTTGGTTTATACTTTATGGGCATATTTAAAATACACAGGATTTTAAGGATAGAAGTCAGGATCCACCACTGGTATCCCTGATACCCAGATGACAAGTACAACTTGTTCAGTTCTTAGAATACAGAAAGACTATTCAAAATATAGGCTTGGCATATCCATAAGATATTAGCAATATCTTATCCACATAAAAATGTTTCTTATAAGAAATCATGTATATCTACCATGAACACCACTACACAGTCATTCTAAGGTGGGGAAGACAGCATTCAAGTCAGCACTGGCAATAGAAACATCCAGATTGTCAGGCAGGGGATATACTTGGGGTGTTTCTGAAACACATTTAATTGCCAAAAACTCACCAATTGAAAATTTGTAGTGAGGACCCAGCATGAGAAGAGTAGGATGGAAGAGAATACAAAGAAAATGACAGCAGTAATGAAAGGTCACAAGCAAAGGTTCTATTCGTGTCTCAACTTCACAGAACAGAGGGCCATGCAAGCTTCAGAGGGTGTAAGAAACAGCAGGAGCGGGGTGTGTGTCGGGGGTGTCCGCACACTCAGATACTGCTCAGAGATTCACTACAGAGTATTGGTCCTCTCTTTACCACCACTAAACCATGTGCATGTGAGTTCATGCAAAATAGATGGTGGGTGTGGTAAGATTTCTGCTAAAATCCAAAAATAGAAAGGACAGGAGGTTATTCTTAGAGCCACCGAACATGTCCTGGAAATTTCAGCTTGAGTTACAGCTTGCGAGCCACCAACCAGACTAGCTATATCCACCTGTAAGTTCCCTATAATCGCACCATCCTTGGGAGGTAGATGCTATATTGTCACCAGGAATAAGGAAGAGTGTTTGAACAATCAGCGCCTCACCTGATGGGTCAAAGGAGCTACTGCTTGAAGTTGAGGGCGTTGTCCCAAAAGCTGCCTCGAAATTGGGTTGCAGCAGGGTGTTCTGAGCTGGAGTCACTGGTGTTGTAGAAGGGGCCATGAAAGAACCCCCAAATCCTGATTTAAAAAAAAGTCCCAGAAAAAATGTCAGCTGAAGGTGGGGAAAAGACCATAAAAACAGAGTCAGAAAAACTACAGGGATTGAAGAATGATGGCATGATTAGCAACTACGGAAACCAGCAGGCTTGTTTTGCAAAGAGTTGTTTTTGAAGTATGCTGACCAATCATGTAGGAATGACAGATCCAATTTAACCAGACACAAGGCAGCTCTTAAAACAAGCATGTAAGCACGATGTACACACATTAGTGAACCGTACTGGAATCACTTATTGATGAAATACACAAAGCAAAGAAGGGTTAGAATTCAGATAGGGTGCCATCACACCGAAACTTTACAATGACAATAACAGGTAATTACAACACTGGCTCAGTAATGAATTGTAAAATGAGAGAAAAAATATGGGCATCAAGTCCTGTTTCCACATTTTAGCTCCATGGTACCACAAAGGCTAGGTAGGCTCTCATCACTGCTCTCAGGTAACAGTCACCGAGGGCATGGCCCGTGTGCAGTGTGCATCCCTTCTGGTCTTCTCTTTGCAGCTCGGCTAGGAGGTGCTTCTGAGTAGACAACCTTAACAGTTGCTTCTCTGAAAGCATTCACTGATGCCTATCCCTTCTAGATTCCTTTGTAAAGCAGCCTTCTGGCTCTGATAGCTCCCCATCCCTGCAAACCAGACTGCCAGCAAACTCACAGCTCCTAATGTCACAGGCCTCTGGAAGGGACTCCATGGCGTGCTGCAGCCCACTGCTGCTGGCTACACTCCATCCCCAGGTGCATCACTGCCCTCAGCATGTGGAGCAGTGCCCCATGCCATTCCTATCACGTCTTCATCCCTGTACTCCCCAAAGCCCCAACTCCAGAGACAGCTTGCTAGGTTAAGGAGCTGTGTATCTCCTCCTCCTGCCTTTTCTATTAATCACAGTTCCTGAAACAGTAAATTAATGGTTACTGAATGAATGATAAGGACTTATAAAAATTGCTGTAAATCCATCAGATCTCAAATTAAATATTTATTCTTTGGAGTCTGGAAGCATGTCATGCCTCTTGCTCGAGCAACAGAAACAGGAGAAGCCTAAGGTGACCCTGTTGCTTTCTTGTGAAAATATGCAGCCTGCAAGGAGGTGCTTAGAAAATGTTTAGTAAGACAGGAGGTAGTTTTATATTATAAAATAAATGCTTTATTATTATTATTATTATTATTATTATTATTATTATTATTATTACCAGCAGTCTGGCTGTCTTTATCCTTATTTTTTTCCAAGACAGAGTCTCACTATATAGTCCTGGATAAGCCCAGAACTCACTATATAGACTGGACTGACTAACAGAGATTAGCCTGCTTATGCCTTCTGAGTGCTGGGATTAGAGACGTGAACCACCACACCTAGAAATTTCTTACAACCACATTTGTTGTGTTATGTTTTTTTTTCAAGTTTAGTCACATCATCTTTTCTTCACAAATAGGTAACACAAATATTGACATATATTAATAGAGTAATTTGCAAAACCAGTTTCTCTTTTGTGAAGTAAACTTTGGCTATATTTTAGTAGTAAGCAATAACATTCAAGTCATGTCATCTCTATATACCAAAAGTGACATAAATTTAAGACTTCATGGGTTTAGACTTTCCTTGAACACATATACAAAAATAGTGCATTTTGATAAAAACGGTTATTTGCACTGCCTTTCCAAAGTTCACGGGAGTCACACTGAGTGAATTTTAGTATTTAAATGATATTGAATGAACTTTGAAAAAATATTTTCCAGAGAAATGGTATTCTCCAGATCAGTGAGAACTAGTCACATTATGAAGCAAATATAAGCTATGATTATCATTATATTTTAGATGCAATGGTCTTGATTTTATGGACATTGGTGGACAAGTTAATGATGAGTTTTGAAACATTACACCTCCACTTGGAGTTTAGACAACTGTCATCTGGCCTAGTTCTTAGTCACGGGTGACACAGGAGGTGACTGCACTTTGAAAAAAATCTCTCAGAAAAAAAAAAAAAAAGACGACCATAGAACATTCTAGCATCCTTATGATGGTGATTTGAAAATACCATGGTTCATCTGTTTCACCTCTGTCATTCTGTGGTTGGAAGTGAGTCTGAAATGTCAACATGTCCAGCAGACTCCACATAAAGAGGAAAGCTTTATAAAGAGGAACACACACAAAGTTTGTGTGTGTTCATGCAGGGTTTATCTTTTGAGCACTAATGAACGTCATTCACAGCTAAGACCACATTCAAATGTGTATAAACAATAGTGCTCCCATGTAAAATCTTAGTGTCTATTCTACGAAAGTGGAATGGGGCAGCAGCAGCGGGAACAGGCACCACGAGTGTGAGGCATTGCTCTAAGCACCCCTTTTTGAGTTGACCCATTTGCATCACATACATTGTCTGCATTTGATAACCCAGCAAAAGCAGCAATGCCAACTACAGGTTTATCAGACCTTTTGCCATTGTAAAACGATGGCATCTACAAAGTTTACACTAGAGAATGGCGCGACAGAGTTAACCCCTCCAGAAAACAAAACAAAACAAAAATACTGGAGGTGGAAAAATTACCAAGATTTGGGGCGGGGCTACAGTCAGAGCAGTCTTTAGTCATATGTGGCCCAGGGCCGTGTCAGGTCTAAGAACATCATTCAGACAAACATGGGTTTACTTGGTCCTCAGGACACTCCTGTGAGGTTCAGGAAATGAGAAAGCTTGAAGTCAGAGCCAATACTCTGGCTCCAATTTTCTTTAGTTTTCCTATACTGGATGAACCAAGAAATTTAAGATTTTTTTACTTAAATGGTGGTAGAAGATGAAGATTAAGATGTATGTCACCAATATTTTAGTGCTAGAATTACTTGACAAGTCTGGATCTAAATTTGAGTGAAAAACAACCTGGCTTTTATACAACCATTTTAAAGAAATTATCCATTTCATTTCATCTTTGTTTCCTATATAATATGTGTAAACATCCAGTGACATTTTCTTTTTGTTTTTAAGTTAGCTTAAAATCATTAAAAATAATAGCATTTCACTCTATCATCTCTTTATTGCTTTTCACTTACATGCAAATTTACTCCTTCAAGGAGATGATACAGTGCTTGTTATCAAGAAAGAAGCTGGACCACACATAAAACAAAGCAAAGCAGGAACCTTAGTGGGTATGAGGTGAGTTGCCTCAGTCTAGTGACCCCTGAGCAGTTTAAGCTGTTTGTGCTTGCTTGTTTGTTTTTATGTGTGTGCATATGAGAGAGAGAGGGGGAGAGAGAGAGGGGGAGAGAGAGAGAGAGAGAGAGAGAGAGAGAGAGAGAGAGAGAGAGAGAGAGAGAGAGAGAGAGAGAGTACACGAGCCAAAGTGAGTCTTTTGGGAACAAACCCCTTCTACTGTGACCCTTGGCTCTCCAGGGTTCTGTAGATCTTGTGGCATCCTGACACCAGACACCAGCCTCTGACTTGGCATCCCGTGGAAATGCATTCTTTCTCTCAAGATCCCTGCTCCAGGTTGTAGGCTTTAGGTCCTAATGTTCTAAGCTCCTTTTGGAAACAGTACCTCAGTTCTGACTCTGGAGGGCGCAGTGGAGCACAGTGGACTAAGGACACTAGAACAGACAGTTCAGCCTTGTGGCCAGCCTCCTGCTTAGTGGGTTGGAACAGTCCCTGTGACAAATGTCTCCTATGGCAAGGCCAGCAGGTATCCACGAAAGACTTCTCAGATTTCTGCCGATAGCCGCCAGTACACATGATAATAACCACAGCTTTAGAGCCAATGATTTATAATCTATTATCTCATTTAAAAAGCAGCAGGATCATTTTTCACCAAGGAGCTTTGAAACTTGGCCATTTCAAGTGGCCTGTTAAAAATCTTACTGCTGGATCTTTAAAAAAGAAAAAAAAACTGAATTGAATGTATTGGTTTAATATTCGGTAGAAAGTGTCTGGCCAAGCTGAAGTTGCTGTGAAATGCATCTAGGCTGAGAGCAAAGCCAGGCAAGCTGGCAGGCCTTGTCTCAAGTCAGCAGCGGTGGGGTGTGTGAGGTATACAGTCTTGGGTTACATTTTAGCTTCCAGACAGCAAAGAGATATCAAATCGGGGATCTGGATCTTCCTAGCAGTCACTGTGACATGATTTGGCAAATGGGAGCATCATACTGGATGGAGGAGCTAGAGGGGCTGTGAAAGAAATTAAAGAGCCTCCCCTGCTGGATAGACTGAGGCCACCAGACAGACTTACTGACAGAAGGAAGGTGCCTCTACTCCCTCCAGTTCCCGGAGGAAAGATGCGAGCACAAGGGAAATCTGCTATAGCCCCATGGCTGGGAAAGGTCCATTAGGCCCTCCCTTTACTTGTCAGAAGGCTGAGGACTCTCGCATGCTTGCCGGCCTGATCACCCGGTATTGGGATCCTGTCTTAAATGTTTCTAGGTTGTGAACTATGGCTGTACGTGGTCAAAGCTGGTCACTCTTTCAGGGTCACATGGCTGCCAGGGTTTTTAAACTGAGGGATTCTAGAAGGGGGAAGGCTTCCTTGTGCTCAGACAACTCACACTCGCTAACTCCCTGCCACCGGAGGACTAACGTGGACCCCTTGTGGTAACGGAAGTGCACTGAAAGCTGCACTTGAGTGTCATAAGGTCTCCTATAGACTACTACTGTGCTCTTTTCAAGCAAAATCAAAAGCAAGGCTAGGATGCTGCAAATTCTTCTGCTAAACTGGGTCAAAGCCAACGGACTAGGCCTTCCAACTGACCACTTCTAAGTCTGACGTTCATTAAACACACTTTGGTCTTGACTCCCAAGGAAGACTCATGCTTGATTTTAACTGTGCTCCTGTCCTTGAAGCATCCTTTCAACCAGTCCATTCTATCTTAGCAAGACACAGTGATCCCTGAAAACTGTGCCCATCTATTTCCTAGAAGGCACAGATCATCCAGTGTGTTTTCAGACAGAAAAATGAGCAGCTTGTCAAAAAGTCCATGATATATGTCACAACATTTCACAACATTTCAACAGGAGAAATCTATAATGGTTTTTTCCTACGGTGATTCACACATTACAAAACCAACTGTCAAATATTATAGCATAGTTTACTACAGATTCCTTCCAAAACACATTAGCAGTCATTGTATGGCAGAATTGCTACACTAAAGCATATTACCTTTTTGCTAAATGAAACTAAGACTGAAAGAATCAACAGGGTGGCTTATATACATATAACTGTGTGTTTAATATTAATTTAATAAATTCTAGGAAGCAATAAACTGTAATGCAAGTTTGAATAGGTCTTAATAAAAGCCCTGAATCGGATACAGTGGCAAAAGCTGAAAGATCAGAGAGACGAAGGAGCATGCCACAGCCAGACCTGACCTTGCCAACTTCCCAGGTGAAAAGAGACTGAGTTCTTGTTTCCTCCCGCCTATGTTCCTCTCTCTGCCCAGCCATCTCACTTCCTGCCTCTGCCCAGCCATCTCACTTCCTGTCTGTTATCTAGTGGCAAGCTCCACCCTCTGATCTTCAGACATGCTTTTTTTTTTTGTACAAACAAGATATCATCACAACAAACCATCTATTATACAATGCCAAATCCTTCAATTTCATGCCTTGAAAGGAAAGTTTAAAAAGAGACCTTGCAAATTATGTAATATCTACAACTTATCAAACTATATCCAAACTTAAAACTTTTATAAAAATGCTATTTTAATTGAATCAATTACCAGCTAGTAGATCGGCCGATGCTGATGAACTAGAAACAGCCTGCGGTGCTGGTTGGGTTTCAGAAGCACTACTTCCAAATGCATCTATCCATTATCCGTTATGCAGCAAGAAAGTAAGAGGGTCAAATAGTAAGTACCTAAGCAATTCAAATGTGATATATGTAGAGACATGCACAGACAGGATATTCTGTGTGGCCAGCCTGCCTCCTGGGTCTCTGTGAAATGACTCAGTGAACTGAAATACAATCTTAGCAGTTTGTCTCATTTTGTATTTTCAGAGAGAGTCTTAATATGTAGATCCCATTTGCTTTGGGGCCCTCCCCAAGAGTGGGGATTGCAGGTCTGTGCCACAATACTCTGCTCTACAGAGTTCAGCCTTTTAAGAGCATTCTAGAATGTTTAAGAACTAGTTAGTACCTCACCATAAGATTAAGAGACATACTTTTCAAATGAATGTTTCAAAGTGAATTTGATCATTTGTTAGGAACAGGATTGAGAGTAAACCTTTTAAACAAAGGTAAAAGATAATTTTCTCGTTTTTCCATTTAAGCTTCTAAGCTTAATGGCAGCAGCTGCAGGAGATCTCCTTGTTTCTATGTGGCTGAGCACCTTCAGGGATGTCTTTTTTGTCCCCTCATATATCCAGCATGACACATACCAGCATGCCTCAGTGACAGTAGATAACCCGTGTGGTTACAACTTGCAAAGATAATGTTTTAGCCCAAAGACACTCACTTTTATGGGTACCCATGATTCGTTTCAGATCTGTCTCCTTCCTGAAAGTTTATGGCTAACAGAGAACTTCAGATTTTTCATGCACACAATCAATACAATCAATGTATATTTCTTTTTTCAAATACTATACAAAGGAACAAAAGATACATTTAAACAAGAAAAACATCTCCACGTTCTCTGTAAAGATTTAAAACCACTAAATTCAGTGTAGATTAACTCCACGGTGTCTGGCTTGTTTTCAATTCTGAATAACCCACATTATGTTTAATATTGCTTTTAAGAACTTAAAAGAGTGCTTATGTAACCGACACATCCGCATCTTTGAGAAAACAGTATAGAGGGGCTCCAATCAGGTGGTTAAAAGTCAGGATGAACAAAGAGGCTGAAAACAGGAAACTTCACATGAAGAATGCGCTGGTTTTGTTAGGCCATGCACTAAAGGTTGTAATAAAACAATGAGGATGAAAGTGATGACGGCAAAGAAAAGAAAAAGGCCTGTGCAACCCCAGGGTTACATGTAAGAGACAAAAGCAACTTCAGAGTCAAAAGAAGCAAAATGGAACAGAAGGAAAAGGGACAATCTACTCGGAACAAAAAGCACTCCAGATGGCTTGAGTGCCGAAGGAGGAGAGATACGCACCCCCAAAAAGGTCTAGCACACCCGAGGACTCCACCTTTGCTGGAGAGGCAGTGGTTGCAGGAGACGGAGCTGCAAATGTGTCCACTGCAGTGAAGAACACGGGAACACACAGGTCACCTTTACTTAGCACAATGAAACCCAGAGCCCCCACAACGGCCTCAGGATTTCACAGTTACAGGAAGAGGGTGGGAAAACCTTAACGCTTTAGGAAAGCAAATGATAACTGACTCTTCAGTATTAGAGGCTTTAGTGGGAAACAGAATTTTTTTCTTTGCCAACATTACATTTGAAATGAAAATATCAACCCTTACCAGTTGGCGATGTGCTGTAGAATGAGTCTTCTCTTAAGTAAATTCTGAGTTTTAAAATATGTAAGACAAACCTACAGGGTATTGGACCATCTTTCCCCATATGAGCCCCCACTCCCCCACCCCAGGACCCTTCTGAGAGAGTTGGGAAGGCTTGGCCTGACCGTGGCAAAGCACTCACCGGATAAGAGGTCTGCAGTGAGAGAACTCTCGGGCACCGGAGAGGCCCCTCGCGGAGGAGAGGAGAAAGCATCTTCCCAAAGTGAAAGAAACCGAAACCAAGCAGAAGTAAGTAGCAGAAAGCTGAAACCGAAGTCACACATCTAGCAAATGCATTATCACAGCAACTACAAAGGGCTTGAACAAGGACACGGCTACAGAAACAGAGTTGAGGAAACAGTTGCTTTGGCTTTACCTGTACCAAACAGGTCTATGCTAGGAGCCGCATCAGGCTTAGGGGCTGCAGCAGCTTCAGGAGCAGAGTCAAACAAATCTAAGACCAAGAACACACACACACAGGCCTTCACTCAGTCTGAAAAATAAAGCCTGCAACAGCATCAATCGCCAGTTTTCTGAACGAGCATTTTAGAAGAACTTCGGGTTAAGTTGTAAATGGTTTCTAGAGAACCATTTAGCCATAGTTTTCATGCAGAAGAGTGGTGTGTGCATTACAGGACCAGGTTCAAGCCACCAGATGGGAGAAATTCAGTAACAACAACGACAAATTACCACCAAAGATATCTAGAGCAGGAGGAGCGGCGGCGGTGGTGGCAGCGGTGGCAGCAGAGGTGGTGGCAGTGGTGGTAGCTGCGGTGGCGGTGGTGGCGGCAGCAGTGGTTGCCACAGCGGTGGGAGCAGGAGAAGGAGCAGTTACGGGAACTGGAGGGGCTGTGCTAGCTGTAGGGGTAACTACAGGAGCGCTGGTCTCAGGTGGCTTCATTGCAAAGAGGTCCAGCTCAGGCGCAGCCTCTGCACTACCTTCAGATGGGGCAAAAGGGTCTTTCGGAGAGGAAAGTGGAGACACACACAGCATCAGTCAGGAAGGAGCAAGAGACAGACTCGTAACTACAGGTAAAAAGACACTTCACACGTATTTACACACTAGCTAGGCCTCGGGCTACACGGGGTCAACTACTATCTTATAGCAGAGCTTAGCAATCAGAATGCTTTTTAAAGGAAAAAGAAAATACAGCTGGTACCAGGAGTTGAATCTGAAACATTTTGTAGGGTGCTGTGAAATTAGCCTACAGGTTTGGCCCAGAGATCATTATCTTTTGTGTCCTTACCCAATCTAGTCAATTTGGTAGCTCTGAAAGTTCACTAAAACATGCCAATATATTTGAACTCAATATCATAAAAGAATGCATTAGAGAGGGGAAAACATTAAGAGAGCATACTTGTGCTGGGGGAAAAAAATTGTCAATCTTGAGGAATTGCCAATTTTGATAAGTATGCACATCATCGTCTTAATGTTTTAAGTGTTGGCATTATTTATTCAGTTATGATGAATGACAGTTTACGATAATAAGAAAATAAAATAAGGAAAGAAAACAAAAACAAAAACAAAAAACCCCACCCATATGGCCACATCTAACTATGCAGGTTTCACATCAGGACAGAAAAACAAGAGAGCGGCTCATGTGTAAACCCACCATTTCCTGAGCATGCATCAAGAGCTGCAGCAACTGGGGTTGGGGTAGCTGGTGCGGCGGCCCCTTCGGATGCTGCAGGGCCCTCCCCAGGAGAAGCTGCAAAGGCATCTTGGGTGCAGTTTTAAAAGTAACAGAAATGAAAGGAATAAAAAGAGAAGAAAATATAATGAAAGAACTGAGTTAAGTTGTGAAGAGAGCCCCCTTATACAACACGAATGCTTTCATGCACTGTTGGTAATCACAAGACAATTAATTATTCTTTGTGTTATCTCCCTGTTAGCTAACACCTGAATGGTGGTCTGTGGGTACCACTGAAGGCCATCAGGATCCAACAAGATTCTCATTGTATAAGGGTTCTAAAAAGCATGTTTTATGCTTCATTAGAAATTAATGAATGTGAAAAATCAAAACACAAAATAACTTTACTATGTACTTTAAGACATTAAACTTTCATGTCCAGATAATACCTTTTGCTGAATTTTTTTATAACCCTGACCAGTGGCTTCTAGAAAATGCCAATGTCTTTTTTGTATGCAATAATATTAAATAGCTAATGGCTATGCAAACAAATATTCCAAAGTTAAAACTAATCTAGTGTAGAAAAAAATAATCCTACTATTAGCAAAAAAGGTTAGAAGGGACTCAGAAAAAATTTTCACTACCTTGGAAAGGATTTTCAGATACAAGAGGGACTCATTTTAGAGAAATAATCAGCTAATACAATTAGGGCATGATGCTTAATGTCTTTATTTCTACTTGTACTTATTGTTTTCAAATATTATTATATTTTCTAGTTATTTGGAAAGTGATCCATTTCCAACAAATTAAAAATATAATTTCATGTTTTAAGACTATAAGTGCATTATTTGCAGAAGGAACCCCATTAACATACAGGAAGGCCCAGCTTAAATGCACACTATATTCCCAGCCCTAAATATATACTTATGGCTGAGAGATGCAAGTCATCCCTGGTGTATGCCCACCAGCAAAACATATTCACTATGGAGTTAATGCAGAAAGTTTTTAGATTCAAGAACAAAGATGAAGTCTTCAGAGAATGGGATCAATCCACTTGTACCAGCCACTCTTCATTCCAAAATAGGATTTCCTACAGTATCTACTGACATGTCCTAGAATGCTGGCCCTCAGTCCCTAAGAGGAACTGGTCAGATATGTTTGGGAAACATCACACAGTCTAGCTGCTTTCTCAGAGATGTACCCAGTACGTTGAGCTTGAGGAAGTGCTGTAGTCAAGGTCCTTGTCTCTCAGTTGAATGCAGCAAGTAAGGGACTTGTCTGGTATGGAAAATTCAAGCAAAATCTTGAGTCTCTATGTTTTGTGGAATTTAAAAAAAAAAGTTACGAGAGACTCATTTGAGTTAGAAGTTTCTTTAAAAAACACATGAACAAAGCTCATAGTAATGTGATGTGATCACTTCTCTCAGCTATCCTGAGGGAATGCATGCTGTGCTGACAGGGGTGGGAACCATGTGAAAAACCCGGACAGACAGTGCAGACCCACTCCCCAGACACCAGAGGGTTGTGGGCAGACTAAACCCTAAGGTGCACAGGGAGGAAAGGGTGGGAGGATGGAAGTTCTCTCAGAGCTCTGCCATGGCACTGAGAATCACAGGAACCTCAAGAACAAATTACTAAATCTAACCTCTCTAACTATTTCAGATGGTGCCTTCTATTACCTCCACTCTGTAAGAAGAAAACCAGCATTCAGAGATTTTAAGTGTTTTACCCACACAAAAATGATGTGATGTAATATACAACTTTATTTCACCCTTCTGTAATATATACATACCTTAAAGCCTCTTGTTGCACATGAAAATGTATGTAACTTATATTTTTCAGTTGAAAAAGTAACTTGGGTAATTTGATCAAGGCCATGCAGCCAGCAAGGTCAGGTCAGCATTTGGTCCAGTACAGGCAGCTGGAGCTTTGTGTGTTTGGCCACTAGAAAAACAGTCACAAAGCACACCCTCCTCCACTAACTACGTGCTGTTTCTAGGACAAATGTATTAGTAACAGGGTCCCAGGAGATTTAGTAACAGGGTCCCAGGAGATGCTTGCAGCCCAGGCTCTTCAGGTTACTACCTATGTACAAGTGAAACTACACTAACAGCTATGTTCTGGGAGAGGTTTCCTTCTCCCATGTCAGCCATGCATCTCTTTTCAACACTGCTCTTCTTAGCTAAGACAAAGTAACATCAGCAGCTTAACTTTTGATTCCCATCAAAACTTCTCATAAAGGGAGGAGTCCTCGCTGCCACCTGTGATATAAATTTCCCTCAAATTCTTACCAAAACCTTTCTCAAAGACATGAATGTGGGAAAGGGATTGTTTTTTTTCACAGTCTGTCCTCTACTTCTGTCATGTGGGTGCCAGGAGTGAGACTTGGGTCGTCAAGTTTGGCAGCAAGCACCTTCACCATGGGGCATCTCACTAGCCCCCAACTTGGGCATTTTAAAAGAGCAAGCTGTCATTTATCAGTTGTCTGTGGCTTGTGTGAAAACTTAAAGCACAACGTGTCTTCTAATTCTGTTCTGTATGACCACAGAAAGCAGGCTCTGTTTCTTTAAAAGATTGCTTAGGAAAATCTAGTAAATATAAAAATTAAATGAACTATTCACATAGAATCATAAAACATTACACACACATAATAACTTTAGAGAAATGTATACTGCTATTGGCATCATATAGAAACTCATGAGAGTATGTTCATATCTTGAGCTAGAGGTCTTTCTATGTGGCTCAGGCTGGCCTAGAACTTACTGCTTAGTTCTTGTTGGCCTCAAACATGATATTCTCTTCCAACAGCTTCTCCAGTGTGACTAACACATCTGACATGAGGATATATTTTAAAGTTATTTAAACAAAATGTGGCTGGTACCCTCATTTGAGCTAAAATTCTTATCCATGTTAGAGATTCCAAATATTTTAAAGTGGTCAACAAAATGACCACAGAGATTTAAGCTTAGGACTTACTTAAGTCCAAGTTTTAAATGATTTGTTATAAAACAAGAAAGACCATGAAACAAATCAGGGGCAACATTACTGAAGACTATAAAAGATGCACTGGTATACACAGACACACAACTGTGGCAGACAGAGCTTTTCCAGATGCCTGAGACCAGGAGTCAGTTCATAGAGCTAAGCAGAAAAATAAAATGAGACTTGCAGAGGGGCTCATCTTCACTCATGTCCCTGCCAGATGACAGAAGGGACACTGATGAAAACACAGGGCAGCTGGTTCTTGGTATTTCATTACCTGACCCTGTACTACCTCATCTTAACACTTATATTTAAAGGTAAAAATAATGCCACCATCATAGTATTTACAAATATATAGATTTTTCTGCTTGGCACACTCCAACCCAAATAGCATGGTGGCTCAAGCAGTATTTTAAAGAAACACCTTGGGCTTTATTATTCTGTAAAGGTGCAAAAAAGCAAGGCAGACTTGCCTGGTGTCTGAGAGGTAACAAAGCTCCTTTCTTATGAACTACAAAATAAATCTCAGTATAGCAACGAGCATAGAAAAGCTGCAGTATGAAACTGCAGTCCAACCCCATCATATTTTCCATTGGCCTTGCATGAGATACCACTCTGATTCAACACCAGCAGTGGGGTTGGAGAGAGGAAGGGCGAAGGAGTTAATCTTATAAATTTAAGCTAAAACAACAACAACAAATATCTTTAAATGATTAGGGCAACACTGACAAAGAACATTGTGTTCTGAGTGGCTCCTTCTAGTGAAACTCTCAAGGGTCTGCAACTGTGTCTCTTCTGCTTTTTAAGAAACAAGATTCTCTGTGTCAGGGTGAAGACCAGCAAGGTGGCAGACAATTTCTTTGGTGAAATTGTGACAGAAATGCTGTGTCTAGCAAACACTACCTGTCTTGGATATCTTCCACATCGAGGATTCTGCACAGAGCAGAGTGCCATGTCTGTGTAAGTGCTCACTTACACAGGGTGGCATGTGACTGTGTAAGTATTCATCCCCAAGGGGACGTACTAATTCTACCATCACCTGCCTCTCCTGGCTTCACCATCACTTGCTTCCTTCAATTTCTTTACAAGATTTTCAAAAGGCCCTGGAAATATGCTACATGGCAGTGAAGAAACATGAGACTATAATGAGTCTAACACCCGCTGGATGTGTGTATGTGGTCCACATACTTCTCTGAGTTTGCACAGTGGCTCCTGCAGATGCACATATGTAGATGAGCTGGCTTCTGATGCCCACTGTGTCTGGGCATATTGCAGGATATTTCTGCAATTGGCATCTACACAGAAAGCATATTCCAATACAATCCTTTCCAAGACTGACCTGCATGCCAAGTGCCGCTTCAGATGGCCTCTCAAAGTTCCAGAGTCAAAATGGCCCTACATTTTTCTTGGACACACCAATCAAAAGTAGCTACACTAGTCAACTCTCTGTCAACCCATCCAAATTTTAATTCCCCTCAGATAATTTTTTTTTTGTCTAAATGTTAGGGAATTATTTAGACTAGGATTGCTTTCTCATGGTCTCCAAATAGTCCCCAAAGACACACCTAAATTTGTCAGAAGTCTGGGATCATTCCCAGAGGCCTGGCGGGGAGGTCATGTGTGGGCCAGAGCCTGGCAGCAGCTCAGACCCTGATGTAAGGTCCAGTGTGTTCAAAGGGCCACAGCTTCTGCTCTAAAGGTGCCAAAACTACAGGGAGAGAGGCCGATGACTTTAGCACAGTCAAATGTGCATGAGCCAACCCTGGAAAAGTCCTTCCACTCTGCCATGTTGTTACCATAATGTGGGGCAATTCAAACGTCTGCCCTGAGTCTCAGGTACGACAGTCTTACTCGAAAGGAAACGAAGGAGTAGTGCTGTGACCGACTAACCTCCAAAGAGATCCATTTCCGTGGTGACAGCCGTCACAGTAGTGGTTGAGGCAGCAGAAGCTGAAGCAATTTCAGAGGTTGCAGTAGGAGGGGAAGGCTCTGGTGCGAATGGGTCTGAAATCGGTGCTTCAGAGGGGACAGAGGACAGTGTGGCCAAGGAATCTGTATTTCACCAGAGACAGAGCAAAGGGGAGAGGAGGAAGAGAGAGAGAGAGACCAGACTCTTAAGGGCCACAGGCCAGCTGCAGATGGCTCTCACAGGAGGAATCAAGAAACAAGGCTTTACTCACCCTCTCCCAAAAGGTCTGCCGATGTCCAGGCGGTGGCAGCATATGAAGAAATAAGAGTTCCAGCTGAAACATCTGACCGTGCCAGCGTGCCAGCAGGGCAAGGCACAGGCTCACCTGAACCTTCTGTGCCTCCCCAGACCATTTGCCATCAGAGGGCAAGTGCATTACCAACTCTCACCATGGAACGTCAAGCAGGAAGGGACCCTAGGCAATCTCCAGACCAAGCTACCCAAGTTACAGATGGAGAAACAGAGGGCGAGGGAGGTCAAGACACCACTTAAATAACTGAAAAACCCAACCTGTACCGGCAAGGAGCTTTTCCCCCTCATTATCTCCTATCTATCCCCTTCACCTGCTGTGACTGACAATATGAATCACAATTAGCAGAGTTTTGTTGACTGTTCTTTTTTTCTTTCTTATTTCCTCCCACTCACTATCTTTGAGACCCTATGCAGCCTAGGCTGCTTTCTTGTACAACTTAGAACCACCTGAGGAGGTGTGGCACCAACACATCCTTAAGCAAAAAAGTGCCCCACAGACTTACCCACAGGTCAGTCTGATGGAGGCCATACCTTAACTGAAGTTTGTGCCAAGATGACAGGACTAACGATCATGCAGGTCTTTCTTAGGGACACTGCCAGCCATTAGTCTTGAAACCACTATTTGCAAAGAATTAACCACGGGCATAAATTGAAGTAGGAGAATTCAATCCATTTACAAGAGATACACAATCAAAGGACCTTCTGCATCATAAAAATGGCTAGAAAGTTTTCACTGTAACAAACAGAAGTTAAATCTTGTAACAAACTGACATTCTTTAGGGGCTACAACTGGATAGTTTCAAGTTACCATGAAGGTTAAATGTGCTCATTCACTTAAAAGGCATATTCACCCCTGGAACACATCAAGTGTTCCATAAGGAAAGCTAGGAGTATGAACTTCAAAGCATCTGTGAACCTTCCAGTGCCAGGTGTGCGTAGCACTATCTACAGACTCAAACCCCAGGTTTTCTTAATATGGTAGGAAGAGGGTCACAAAACTTGTATTATAGCAAACAGCCAAGTGGAAAATGTTAGTTATATTATCTCATAATATTATTTTTCAGATGCATGTTGGTTATTACATTTTATTAAAACCATCGCCATATACACGTCTCAAAAAGCAGTTGTATGTGGGTTTTTTTTTGTTTTTTGTTTTTTTTGTTTTTGTTTTTTTTGTTTTTGTCAATGGGCTTGTTATCAGTCTGGTTAATAAACTAAATGTATATGCAAATTTAAACTAATTTATTAAATATGATTTTGCTGACATTTTATTGTCTTATACCAATACTAAAAATATTATTATTAGAATGTGTCTCCAGAAATGGAAATATGTCAATAGCTATAGCCCTACGAAGAATTCATAGACTTTGTCTTCATCTTTGCATACTGAAACGTTTCAGTAAAGGTCAGATAAAAATACTCGAGCAAGCTTTAGAGTCTATATTTTACTGTCTAGTTATATAAAATTCAGATACTACAACATTCAGAAGCCATGTGGCTCGATGTTAGGAAATAACATTTTGTGCTTTACTTAGTCAAATGAGGCAAACACATCTACAAGGAAGTATCTACAAGGAAGTATCACCCCTGGTGCCAGTAGGTATCTCCAGGAAAAAAGCAGGGGAAGCAAAGACTACTTTCCCATTTCATTTTATGTTTCTCAAGTTTTATGAGTCTTCTTATCAATAAACCTCCCCTCAGCTTTCCTGTTGCTATTGAACGCTGCAGTTCTGGCTGCTTGAGATGCAGATGCTGTCTATCCAGGGAGGCAGGCAGGCCAGACTATTCCAAGGCCTCCCAGCTTACTGAGGTCTTTGCATTTATTATGAGACGGGCTCCCTCTGGTGGGGAAGGTTAGGAAAAAGAAATCGGTTCAAGGGCAATGGTGAAGGTCACCAAAGTTGTAGCATTAAAAAGTGTGAACACCAGGAAAGCAGCAAGGGGCCGCTGGGAGTAGTGTAATGGAGGAGGAGACAGAGCGGGCAGTCCTGGGGCTAGAAAGCTTTCAGTAGGAAGGGGAGATGAGAGGACTAGCTGGAGGGTTAGCATAAAAAATAAGGGGTGTGAAAAGCCATATGGGAACCTATTACGTTGTAACCGAATTTTAAAAATATACTTTACTTTAAAAAAAAAAAAAAAAGTAACCTGCATGGATGGGAAAAGCTGCTACTAGCTGGGAAGTCTCCTGACAAGTTAGTTGTTGATGGAGGAGACCACAGAGGCTCTCCATGTGACACAGCCTCTTGGTTTCCCACCAGTATAAGAGCCCATTGCTAAAGATACTATACACCTTGGTTGTATGATTCAGAAAAACCAAGCCGGAACTGAGCTGTAAGATTCCTCCCTGCAGGATAGATTTCATAGTCCTGGAAGATTCTATATTAGCTGCTGGAGCAGAAAAGCCATCAACAGGCTTACCCAGGCAATGTGCCAGGCAAGATGTACCTAAATGTACAAGAGTGACACTGCTGGTATGAGGGTAGCAGACTGCATTCTGGTAAGACTTGAGGCTCATCCACCGAAGGGAACCTATGTCTTGTACTGTAAATCTCATAAAAAACACATACCAGGGAAGAGCATGGGCCTTGGGGGGAAACGGAACACTGCTGCTTAGTTAATTGCTGCAGGGTCAAATTGCCTTATAAATATTCATGTTTATACCATGGACAAATACTACTCTCAGGGTTAATGAGAAGCCTCTCTTTCAGGTGACTGGCGGTCAATGCACAGACTCAGGCTATACAGGTACTGAGAGTAAGTAGCAGATGGGAGTTTAGCCATTAATGAGGCATTTATTCTGCCCTCTTTAAGGCTCAGGGAACACTGGGGAAGGCAGTGAAAAGAATGTAAAAGCTAGGGACTGAAGAGTTTGAAACTGCATTCACAAACTCCACAGCAGCTGTGAATGCCTGCATTGGGTCCGCATAAGACTAAATCCCTCAGCTCATGAACCCCAGATTGACAGCTGGGAAACCAGCACAGGACCAAACCAGGCCCCTGAATGTGGGTGTCAGTTAGGAGGCCTGGCAGTGCAGTCTATGGGGCCTCTGGTAGTAGATCAGTATTTATCCCTAGTGCACGAATGGACATGGGGAGCCCATTCCACATGGAGGGATACTCTCAGCCCAGACACACAGCCTAGGCCCTGTCCCAAATGATGTGACAGATTTTGATGATCCCCCATGGAAGGCCTCACCCTCCCTTGGGAGCAGAAAGGGGATGGAATGGGAGGTTGGTAGGGGGCATGGTAGGATGGAAGGGAGAGGGAACTGAGATTGATATGTAAGAATAAGATTGTTTCTAATTGAAATTTTAAAAAATTAATTAAAAAAAGAACAAATCCCTCAGCAGTGAGGCACTGGAGGGAGGGCTCAGGGGGCCCTACTCCTCAGTGCTAAAGCATTTGTTACTGATAGATTTGGGACAGGGGGACTCACTGTCTTTAGTCGTGTATCCTCTGGTGGCTTCACAAGACTCCAATGCATAGTTCCAATCTAAGACTTACACAGTTGGTGCTGATTAAACTAAGTGAGACACAAAAGCAAAGCCACGAGTCTGGGAAAAGGGCTGTCTGGGATGGGAAAGTCACAGATGGGACGATTGTGCTTTGTAGTGTTTTTGTCAACTTGACACAAACTTAGGCTATCACTTGAGAAAATGCCTCCATCAGATTGGCCCACAGGCAAGCACATACACATTTTCATGATTAATGATTGGTGGGGGGGGCAGCAGAGCCCACCCACTGTAGGTGGTGCCATCCCTGGACAAGCAGTCCTGGATGGTATAAGAAAGCAGACTGATGAGGCCAGCAGGCAGGTTCTTCCACGGCCCCCTGCTTCCAGTGTCCTGCCTTGACTCTCCTTCATGTTGGACTGTAAGATAAGCTGTAAGCTGGAGTAAACATCCCTCCCCAAGTTTTATCACAGCAATAAAAAGTGAAGTAAGAGAGAAGGGAAGGAGGAAAGAATGGGTTTGGGCTAGTCATCAGAATATATTATATACATCTATGAAACTGTTAAAGAACACAATTAATTAATGAAATTATGAACACATACTGATTTAAATGCATGGCAGAATTAACATAACACACTCATGTAATATCCAAATGTCTTTTTTATATAACCCAACAAAGTTGTAACTAAAACCAAAATTTAAGTTATGAGTTTTATTAAGTATTTATGAATTTCATAGCTGAGAAAAATCTGACTTGAGGGTCTGGATCTGAAAGTTACCAAACAGTAAAACACAGTACACTGTGTGAATGAGACCATTAGCAAGCCAAAACAAAATATTTAAAAGCTAAAGCTCAGAACAAATGAGCATTCTCAGGAAGGAGGCCCTTAGGCAGGCTCTTCAGCTACAGCTTCTTCTCTCAATCAAAGGCAGCAAAGTTAGATGAAGTTTAAGCAGCAAATTTAAACATTTAATACTTGACTATTCAGTATAGGGGGATATTTAAAAGTTTAAAATGTTTGCATTTATGGCTGTCGACTTGAATTCTGAGCTGCTTATTATTCTTTAATTTTGTTACCAAACCCTGGGTAAGAAGATGCAGACATGACCAAGACCCGAAGATGGGCAGACGGAGGAAGAAGTGGGCAACAAGAACCAGAGAAGGAAGGAGCCAGGGGCCCCTGCCTGGCTGGAAGTTCTGAGTTCTGCCACCTCACCCACATACTGCCACTGTTCATACTGACTCCTCCCCTGGGATCCTCCACAGTGCCATCCATACCGTTAGGGGCTTGGCAGTGACATAGTTAATGTGCCACAGCCTCCTCATTCCTACAGAGAAAGCTCCCAGCCAGAATGTACTTCCGGTGTTACACTGGCACACTTTTAATAGGCCCACCCAGCCACCATTTAATTATCTAGGGCAATGCAACTTCATTTGACTTTGTTAATTACTGTTAATTAAGGACACTGATTCTGAAGTGTTATATTAAATTACAGATCTTATCTCATAGTAATAGAAATATTTTCTGCCTGGGAGGCAAAGTAACCTAAACGTCATGAATTTTGGTGCATCATTGTCTGACAATGCTTTGTACGGAACCTAAGCAACTTAGTCTAACATTCTATGTGTGGTGGTCTGAATAGGAATGGCCCCTATAGACTCATGTGTTTGAATGCGTGGTCCATAGGAATCCAAGGCTACACTATTAGGAGGTGTGGCCTTGTTGGAGTGGGTGTGGCTTTGTTGGAGGTGTGGTCTTATTGGAGGAAGTGTGTCACTGTGGAGACAGGCTTAGAGGTCTTATACACTCAAGCTTCTCCCAGTACTCTATGTAATCTCTCTTCCTGCTGCCTGAATATCAAGATGTAGAGCCCTCAGTTCCTTCTCTAGCACCATGTCTGCCCGCACACCACCACACTGACTGCCATGATGACAATGGACTAAACCTCTGAAACTGTGAGTCCCTGTGAAATGCTTTCCTTTACAAGAGTTGCTGTGGTCATGGTGTCTCTTCACAGCAACAGAAACCCAAACAAAGACACTATGCAAACCCCTATCAATATCCAGTTCCTCAAATACTCCAACCTGCTTTATAATCTATCAATTTTTCTCTCTTTGAATTAGTAAGTTTTTCACTATCCTGCTTTCACAGTTTCATCATATCTTAAACTCTTTGAAAATTTTATTGATAGCTTGCTGTTGCAGAGCATAGCATTCACAAATACTTTAATTTTACTGTATCTTAAATGAGTTAATCCAATGCTTATGAAAAGTTGTTTGGTCTGAGATCTGTGAATCAACTTGAATCGAAATGCCTAGCTGTGTTTCCTCTCAGCCAATCAGTGTAGAATAGACCTTTTTGGATACAAACAAGAGTATAGTATATTTCAATTCCATGAAGCAAGATACAAAATGAATAACAACAGCAACCCAAGCACTATAATCTTCTAACAAATCCAATTCTGGGAAATAATTAATTACTAAGAACAAGATTTTAGAAACACAAAAAACACTTCTTTTCTTTCAACTTTAGATAGTATATGGCTATTTGAACTTTTAAGCTGCATTGTGCAGAATTCCTTTCAAATATGCACTTTGATAAGCTGAAGCCATTCTGAGCATCTCCCACCACACTTCTAATACAATTGCTGGCAATCAGGATGCACATAAAATAATAACAGCCCAGACTGAAACAACCACAGGAAATGCCCCAAGATCCCCAGGCCCATTTGACTCACTCACCTCCCCATGCAGTGGCTCCCCCAGCAGATGGCGGAGGTACAGGTGCGGCTGCACCCCCAGCTGCTCCAGAGAAGTCTGGTTGAAGATCAAGGAGATCACTCGATGGCTTAGCAGCACTGGAAGGAAAGCAGGACTTCACAATCAGATTCTGAAATATTATAATGTAAAGTATCTTACAAGAAAAGACCTATGCGAACAACATCAAAGATTTGTGTGATGTGCACAAAGGCTTGGAAAACCACCTGTAAAGGACTGGAGGGGGAATACAAAGCCCTTTGTAAAGGCTCTGTCACTCAATTCAGCCAGTATAGCAGAAGCAAGACACTGACAATACAGAAGAAAGAAATCAATCACCATGCTCCATCTCAATAAAACTTTATTTGTAAAAATAGGTGGTAAGCTGGCACAAAAAAAAAGAAAAAAAAATCGAAACTTTGAGGTTATCTTTTTCTATTTTTTTATGTAGAAAAAAAATGTCTTAAGAATCCATAAACTAGATACTATTAAAACGAGTGACAACTAATTAGATGATATACATTAAGTTTGCCTCAGTGGGCTCACCTTACTTTGAGTAAGCTTTTCAAAGTGTATTTATCTGTACAAATTCTAAATATAAGCCTAAGCTTTGCTGGTGAAAGCATGGGTTCAAAACCCCAAGTGTCCTAACATCTTATTCAAAATGCAAACTTTTGGGATTATGCTGTTGTTGCTTCATTAGAATCTTTATTTTAACAAGACTCTCCTATGATTCCTGGTTACATTAGGCCCAGTTTCCCATCTGGCTTTGTTTTTACTCTTTTACATGGTAGATGCCCAAGCTACATTCCACTGAAAAGAGGAGACTGCTGATTTTAAACCCCTGAAGGCATTGCTTAATTCCCAAGTCTGCTTCAGTAACAGACTTAAGCACAATTAGTGTAAATAGCAAAGAAGGGGAAATGTATTTACTATTAAAAGCTTAATCAGGGGGCATATATGGGGCCCAGGGTTTGACTCCAGTACCACACAAATAAGATTATAAACAAGAAACAGCTTAATCAAACTTTTCATAAAAAAACAATTTATTTTGGTGTGTTATCAGAAAGCACTTGGCTTTGCCAAGGCTCTGAAACAGAAGTAAGCAAGTGTATCACCCAGTAAATACAGGAGCAATATGTAGATTCTCTGATGCGTAAAACTAAAGCTTCTCAAAAAAAAAAAAAAAAAAAAAAAAAAAATTGAAGCTTCTGAATAGAGCGCTTTCATAAGAGAGTCACAGACAGTCTAAAATGAGGGTAGAATGCTCACAGCAAAGAAAGAGGTGACCTAAAATTGTTATCTGTGGAAGCCCTTATGTACCAGTGACTCGTTTCAGGCAGTTCTGGGTTTCAGTCTCCTGGTTTTCCCATTACAGGGCAGCCAGGGGCATCACAGTTGATTGGGCACATCCAACCGCTCTCTTCTACCATCTCAGCTGAGTTCCTTCCAGGACCAAGTAATCAGCCTGTACCTGTGAGGTTTACTCCACGGACAGGATTTTAATCACATAGCACAGTCTGGATCCTAACCAGTTATGGAGTCCAGACTAGCTTTGAACTCATGATCTCTCTGCCTCTGTTTTCTGAGTGGTAGAAATGCAGGCATGCATTATTACAGTTAACAGTTTTGAAGCACTCTGAAACACCTGTTAAATGTCTCACAGGAAGAACTGCTTTTTTAAATTTATTTTTTCTTATTTTACATATCAATCCCAGTTCCCTTTCCCTTCCTCCCTCCTCTCCCTCCCATGCTCCCCTCACTACCCTCCCATCCCATTTCCCCCCCCAAAGAGCTGATTTTTATTAGATACTCTACATAGCATGCAACCTCAGAAGGACCTGCAGTATATGAGTTTTTCTTCCATATGTTTCCCTAAATTTATGAGTGACCGCATTGGTCTTTCCAAGGATTTAAGGGGTAAAGGCTTAAAGTCACTCTAAGAGCCCCCAAAGAACTTACTTTACACTGCAAAAGTAACCAACCCCCAGTCACACAGTATCAGGACAGGATTTCATCTGGCAAAATTGTTTGACACCAGCACAGTACAGAAAAATATAACAAAAACGGAGTCAATGTATTAATGACGGGTTGGCTACATACTCATCGACTGACCTGACTGGGACAGCTGCAGATGCTGTTGCAAACAAGTCAACCGGTGGGGATGTGTCAATGGTTTTAGCTGGTGTAGAATTAGGCGATGTAACGGTTGTAGCTGGAGAAGACTGAAGGTAGAGAGCACAACACAGGCCTGTCAATCACGCATCCAAACCCCACTGAGCAACAGGGCTTTGGCCTACAGACCCAGGGCATTCTAAGCATTTATTCTGTGATTCCTCACAGGAGGAAAAGCCCGTGAGATTTTTAAAACCAAGAACTGTAATTATCACTATGGGCCAAAAACACCTGGAGTTTGAACAGTTAAATCACTAAAATCTACAATTTTTGTTAAAACATTTGGTCTAAAGTTAGTGACTTCTATTTGTATATTTAAAATCAAGGTAAACATATTTACTGAACTTAAAATTATTAGGAAACTCGCTGTCAAAATAACCAATGGTGACAACTGCTATAAAACCAGAATTCTATTTTTCTAGTATGTTTAATTTTCCACAAATAAAGTGCACAAACATCAGGATCTGGATGAGGCTCGGCCACCCAATTTCGAACACAACAAATTTAAAGGAAGCTTTTATTTTATTTATTTTTATTTTATATGCACTGGTGTTTTGTCTGCATGCATGTCAGTGTGAGGGTATTAGATTCCCTGGAACTGAAGTTACAGACAGTTGTGAGCTGCCAGGTGGGTGTTGGGAATTGAACCCAGTTCCTCTGGAAGAGCAGCCAGTGCTCTTAACCACTGAGCCATCTCTTCATCTCTCCTAAAGGAAACTTGAAAAATCACAAGAATCACTTTGAAACAAAGGATGGATCAGAAAGTTATGGGAAATTCTGCCATTTCAAGAATGCCCAGGATTTACACTTGCCATAAAATAATCACGACATCAATAGGTTTGTAGCTGCCAAGTGTTGAGTTTTGTGGAGAAATAAACACTGGAACAGTGTGGCTACTGCTGCTGGGAATATCACTGCAGCACAGAGGTTAAGGTTTTCCAGCGGAACAAAAGAGTCCATCAATGGAATCAGAAAAAACTAGCCACACAGCTAAAAGCAAATTATCCACACTGGACACTAACTGTTCTTTTTTAAGGAAAAAATACGACTTCAATTTTTAACTAAAACTTGAGGACACCACACATACTACCAGCGTAGATGCAGAAATGAAGGTGGGCAAGGGCAGCACATAACACTAACCAGGTAACCAGACCCTCTGATGCAAGGTGAGAGCTCAGAAAATTCAACACTAACCAACACCATTAGTATGCAAAATAAAACATCAGGAAATTTTTATTTAGCTAGAGTGTCAAACGAGACTGTCTTAAGGGAAGCCCTGAGCTGGACATTTTCACACAGACAACATGGTTTTAATGGCTTCTTTCTGTTTCAGAAAAATTGAAGAGATTTCTGCTTAAAATTGTTTTCCAGGCCCTGTGAGAATTTAAACAGCCAGCCAGGAACAGGCAGAGCATATGCTATTTGGGAGTGTCTGGAACAGTCATAATAGCATCCCTGAATGTCTGTAATGGCAGCAATTACATAATGGATATGTGTCAAAGAAAAAGCACATCTATTACACCTCTGCCTGGAAAAGGCAGTGGCAGATGTGAACTACAGGCCCATGAGAGTACATGCTCTTGTCAGGGAAAACCCTTCCATTGTCCTTGGATTGGCTCAGAATGAGGGAGAGCTGAAGGAACTATGATTACTCTAACAGGCATCCTTGGGGCAAAGATACCTACCAACATTTTTATTTTTCCTGTATCATTAAAATACACGTGACACCCTGTTCCTGATCTATGTCATAGATGTAACACATGTAAAGAATTTTTAATTAGAAAAACATTATGCAGATACATATGGCTTCAGCTGTCACATAAGTACAATAAAAACTCAACTATTTAAGAACTCAGGTTCTAAGAGAGAGCTGAATCACATATAGAGATAACCTAATCTTTTTGGAAAAAATGTAAATCAAGTGATCCATCAGTTTTAATCCATACCCAAAATAAATTGAAGGTAGAGTGCCAAACATATTTTTATACATATTTTTTAAGAACTTTGTATTTATTTTTATTTATGTGTATGTGTGTGTTCCTGGTTGTCTAAGTACCACACACATGCAGCGCTTACAAGGGCAGAGAGAGCATCAGATTCCCTTATAATTGGAATTACAGGAGGCGAGAGCCACTCAGTGTGGGTACTGCAAACTGGACCTGGGTCCTCTTCAAGAGTGGCAAATGCTCTTAACTATCTCTCCAGCCCCTCAACCAGACATTTCACACTATTGTTTATTCAGTATTGTTTGTCATATGTCATACTTAAAATGTGGAATAACTCAAGTACCTATTGAAGGAAAAAATAAATGTGTGTGTAAACAAATGTTACTAAAAAAAAAAAAAAAAGAAAAGAATGTTATTCAACCTTAAAAAGAAAGTCTTGGCCTATGAGGCCAGGCTGAGCCTTAAAGACATTAAGTAAAATAAGTGGATTAAGAAAGGCCAGACTGTCTGGATCCACTTAGATGAGGTACTGTTCTTTATAGATGTAGAAAGAATGGTACTTTCCAGGGGCTGAGGTCAGGAGGCTTGGGGCATTACTGTTTCATGACTCTGGGCTTTCATTTCTGGAAAATGAGAAAAGTCCTGAGAGTGAGTGGCACGAGTGCCACATTGCAGAATGAATAATGTGGTGCTTTGAGCTTTACACTGAATGAAGCAACGTGTAAAAAGAACACAGCCCGAGAGACACACCAACTTACCTTACTTAGTGGAGAGGGAGCACCAGATCTAGAAGAAACATAAGAGAATGAAAAAGCGAGTGAGTCCCCTGAGGAAGTTTGCAGAAACATCAAGTTTGGTGTCTCGTCATCTGGCGTCAGGAGTAGTTTCATGGTGTTCTTTATAGCCAGAGGAGCTTACAACACTTGTCTTTTGCACAACAATGTCCTTTTGCCAAGATTTTCAATGACTTAATATCTCTCAAGTCATTAGTGTTTGTTTATGTCCACAAAAACCACTGTAAAAATTTCAATTTCTAAAAGCTCCCCAAGGTTTGTGTAAAGGCACATTATATAAACTTAAAAAAAAACCTATATATTATTTCAAAAGTTAGAAAGCTCAAAAAGAAAACCATATATTACAATTCCTTTAATTTCAATTCGTATAAATTAAAGAAAGGACCCTAGAGAAGAAAGACAAGATCCCTGTGAGCGAGTGAGCGAGAGAGCGAGCTAGACTCAACATGTACGACCACACTCCTTTGCTTGTACGTGTTATTTTCATGCCTGTAATGGAAACTCTTCAGGAAAAATACTTCCATATGTTTGTCATAACTAGTGGGAGTTTGAAAGAGAAGAGCATCTTTGATGATTATTTCTGAGGGGATATTAAGGAACAAAACAGTCTTTAAAGGTAGCACCGTTAGCTGCACACAGCCACACTTTTGAAACATCTGCCCCAACAGCTCACACTTCCTTAACCTGGGGTGGCATGAAATGAATAATAAGAGAAAATTGAAGGCAAAGTGTATTTCAATAAGAAGCAGCAGCCAGGGTCAGCTGTAAGGATGGCTTTCGTTCAGGAGCAAATACTGAAGGTAGTAATTGGGATTTTGTTCAATACTGTGCAAATCCCACCTATTTACAGACACTATATGCCAGCTGCTACTACCTTATACATGCCGACAATTTCCCATTTTAAAGGCTTGACTGAAGTGAAGATTTGGTGTTTTTGCATCTACAGAAAAATGGACTTAGGAACCTAAGAATATAGTATATCACAGAGTTGAAATACCACAAATTTTTGGCTAACCTTTGTCCCACTTACATAGTTTTCCTTCATACATATGGAAAATATCACATGAAAAAATTAAATAAGGTGAAAATTATAACGAAATAAAATAATGTTTACTTGGCAAAAACAAAGCAAAGAAGGAAACCAAAACCCCTTTGACATGGTCACTTCCTGAGAACAAATTAGTTTTTCTCTTAGCCAATTCTTCATGGTACTGATATGATGAGGCATTGAGTATAATAAACAAGAACTCCTGAGACATTTGCTAGCCAATGCACAGATAGCGGGAACAGCTTTTACTTCACAATAAGTGCATTGGAAAAAAAACTGACGGAATGCTGCCCTCTGCTGTTAAGTGACTCAATTTCAGCCGTGTGAAAGAGAATCATAACTGGTCATCCTTTGCGAAATCCCACAGGGACACTCTTACAAGTGCCTGTGGCTATCCACGGACTAGTGAGAATGGATGATCTCTCCAGGACCATCAGGGCATGGCTGATTCCACTTCAACTGTACCCCCCACATTCATCACTGGGGGCTAACTTCTTTGAGGCTGAAGAATACAACCCATACAACCTGCTGCTTTATCACCTGAACACTTTATATAGTCTCTAGCATTTTTAAAGTAAGATCTTTGTGAGTTCGAGGCCAGCCTGGTCTGTAGAGCTAGTTCCAGGACAGGCTCCAAAGCAGTACAGAGAAAACCCTGTCTTGAAAAACCAAAAAAAAAAAAAAAAAAAAAAAAAAAAAAAAGAATGTATTTATGTATTCATTTTATAGTCACCAATGACCCATAAGTCTTAAGAAATTGTCTTTGGCCTGACAAGAGAGCTTATAGGATTAAGGGATTAAAGGCACTTTCCGATAAGCCTGATGGTTGAGTCTGATCTCTTGGAACCATGTGGGTAAGAGAGAGTCAGCTCCCACACGAGGTCCTCTGACCCCTGCCCCATATACACACAAATAAACAAATAATATGTAACCAAATTATCTTATTTGGAACTAAGCTGTCAACCCGAGTGACCTCTGTTCCCACTGGCTCTATCCAGCCTTTGCCACGACAATTTCACCGGTGTTTCTATAGGGCCATTAGTCACTGAGTGAAATCTGCTCCAAGCCTGTCTTCTAGCCAGAGCTTGTCCCTGGTCCACGTTCAACCCTGCCATAAAGGAAACTCGCATGGGCTGGCACATTTGTTCTTCCCCCACAGTTCAGCATAGCCGCCTTTTGATACTTCTTGCTTGATAGTCCATCCTACTTGTTTGCTGCTGTCACTTAGAAGAGGGAAAATCCTACAAGTTTTGGGTTATTGCAGATCAATACTCATTTTTATAATTTCATGCATAGTGTCCTAGTTGGATTTTTGTCAACTTGACACAAGATAGTATTAACTGGGAAGAGGGAGATGCACTGTGCAAATGTCTCCATGGGAACAGCTTGCAGCAAGTCTACAGGGCATTTCCTAGATTGATGGGAGGGCCCACTCAACTGTGGTGGTGTCATCCCTGGGCAGGTGGTCCTGGATGGTGTAAGGAGGCAGACACAGCAAGTAAGCAGCACTCATGCACTCTGCTTCAGTTCCCACCTCCAGGCTCCTGTCCTGATCAATTTCTTGCCTTGACTTCCCTCAATGATCGACTGTAAGGTGAGATAAACCCATTCCTCCTTAAGTCCAGAAACTTACTGGGCCTTATAAAAACTTGTTACATAGTTCATTGGGAAAACTAAAGCAGTACTCATAATTTTAAATGAGAATGAATGACCTATATTGTAATCTAAGGAAGTAACTATTTAACTGCTACAAACGGGCCTATAGGCCTTTCCTATGAACATAAAAAATGCCAATGTTTCTTTCAAAGATGGAAATAGTGAGCCCTCAAAAGAGGAACTTTTGTTAACTAATTGATCACAAGCAATAATCCCTGTGTCATGCTGAACATACATGCTAACCAGAAAAATACAGTGATGTAAAAGCCTATCAATATCTTACAAACAATCTTAATTATAAGAGACATTTTGGATTTTTACTTGTTCAGCTCAACACTTAGTATACCACAATGGAAATAAAATTAATCAGTGGACATGAAGTACTAAAAGTAAATGGCATTTGTGCTATTATACCAGTCTTTGTGTTTTGTTTTTCAAGACAGGGTTTCTGCATAGTCCTGGAACTTGCTCTGTAGGCCAGGCTTAGCCTTGAACTCAGAGATCTGCTTGCCTGTCTCCCAAGCATTTGGACTAAAAGTGTCTGCCACTACACCTGGTTTAAGTTTTTCACAGAAGACATTTGCAAATGCACATACTTTCACACAGGTTTAGAATAGTTCTGTATTGCTATAGGATGGCAAAGAAAATGTTTTCAAACAATCTATGACCCTTATAAAATTGCCTTGGCCTTCTGCAGTGTACCACAAGAAAATCTTTTTGCTTATTTATCATATGAAACACTTTTTCTGAGAGCTATGAGGGTTACTTATATACCTAAAAGACACTGGTAATTATGGTCCAACAAGACCCAAAGGGAGCAAAACCATTCTTGCCAGTCCCCTTGGGAAGAAAACAAATACGATGAATGAGACAGTGAGATGGCCACTAATATATTTTCAAATTTCCAAATACCAAATTTGGAATAGCAATTGGTTTTTGTTTGCATTTTTAGTAATTACCAAATGCAAAGAATCACTTAGCATAGTACTCACCCTTCACTTAAGTTCCCATGTAAGCACAAATATACAAAGAAGAAATGAGTTAACTATTACAGCTTTTTTTTTTTTTTTTCTTAAAATCAGGTTAAGAAAAGACAGATTAAAATGTGTTTTCAGCCAATGAATGAAAGGAATCTGGCAAACATAAAGTGCTCTTAAAGGACCTAGAAACGTTATTCTAAGCTGAATGAAATTGGCTATGGGCTATGTATGGAGTTTTACTTGCTATTTCTAAAAATGCCTACTGGTAATTTTCCACTCAAGTAGCCCACACGGGCCATAAAGCAGAGTCAAAGGCTGGCTAAAGAGGCTGTGGTTGGGGAAAAAAAGGCTCCAGTGAAGGCTGCACTGGAAGCTTCAAAAGGAACATGGGAGGTTGGTGGTGCCTGCCTGAGAGAGCAAAGGCTCGGAGAAGCGGCTTGCAGTACACGCACAGCACTCACCGGGGCGGACAGACTGAGGGAATGTGTACAGACACAAAGTCTCAGCCACCGGAGCAGGGGCATTTCTCAACTTCCTGAGCCCATTTGCGGAAGTCCCAGTCAACTCATCTGGATTCCTAACTATTCCAACAGAGTGGCCCAGTGTATTGTTAGGTGGTGATCTCACGTCAAGATCTGATTGAGCACAGCTACACTGGACCTCACCTGGCCTTGCAACAACCCAGAGAGGTCCTGCCACCCATCACTTAGGCTGTGCAGTCAAATATAACCAGAAAACATCCCTACTGATAATTTAAAACTCTACCATACATTATATATAAAACGACACTAAACTAACTTGGGGGAAAAAATAGAAAAAACACACAGCTGATGAAGTAATTCACAAAACATGCAACATTAAGGCTTAGATTCAGAGAGGCTGTTCAGGGCGGGATCATAAAAGAGTTAAATTTTCACAGCGCTGTCATTGGCTAAAATGGAAACAAACAAACAAATTCGAATCTACATCCAGCCTGTGGCCCTGCAGTAATTAGTTCTTGAGCTATCTGATGAGGTCAGTGATCTCCACATGAAGTTAGGACCACTAATGACAGACAGCAAGCAGACTGTGTTCAGAGTAATAACGTATAAAATAGTTTCCGGCATTTAGCATCAGAAATTCTCTTGGAATTAGTTACATGTGTGGATAAACAGCCACCATACAGGGAAGCTCATAACTAAGGAAAGCAGGCTCTGTAAGTAGGTTGGGTGGCAGAGGGTCCTCCCAGGAGGCACAGGATTTACATCAGCAGGAGATAGTTAGGTCCAAGGCAGTGCGAACATGGAATGAAGGCTGGGAGACACCAGGCCTTGTGAACAGATAATTCCGATGTCTGCTCCAGAGGTGGGGAAGAAAGGAACCTGGGCATTGTTTAAGAAAACAGCCAAAAACTAAGTACGGAAGAATGAAGTCATCCGAACCAGCAAAACTGCACGGATCACCGCCTGCCTGCTACTCCTGCTATCGAAAGACTCAGGAGTAAAATGTCAGCAGCATGTGTGCCTAACGGCCAAAGGAAGTCTGTCCCTGGAAACCACACTTCTCTTCACTAACACTGTAGTTGGAAAGTCTCAGCATTCAAGAACGTCTGTGAAATTCTGCTTGGTTTAGTCACAACCAACCACAATAGCTTTAAGTTTTAAAGAGTGACTTCTAAGAGCAGGTCCATTCACCCTGCTGTGAGCCACTGATTCCTCTGGGGCATTAGCTGCAGACAGACAGGCAGCCTGTATCACAAGCTGGAAGAGGAAGGGTACCCTGGAGACTGGCGGCTAAACACACCCAGACTGCACTGGAGTAGGTCAGCCCCTGAGAAATCTCATTCTCATCAAGAACCACTTGGTATTTCTCATCTTGTTTACGTTATACAAGCAATGCGTACTTGTTTCCAGGTTTCTTTCCTTCTAAGGTATTTAGATGCTGTTCAAGGGTCTCCATAAGACTGCTGGGAGCCTATAACAAGAAATAAAGAAAAAAGTCTGTGTTGTTCTCTGTCAAAGCAAGCACACTTTAACACCACTGTAACCCTGTATGGTGGAGGCCTATGTAAGCATCCTCAGGTCTATGTGGGATTCCATCCCAGGCCCTCTGGTGTTTAGGTATTTAAATTCTGCAGCACCTCAGATAGGCCCATCTTAAAAAGACTTACCTCCACTGCATGCCCCATGACATTACAACATAGTTCAGTGAAGAGCATTTGCCATACTGGATGCGCATGTACTAACTGCTTAGATGTGCTAAGGTCAAGTTCACTACCACTTCACACAGAGCCAGGGTGAAAAGGAAGAGGCACTTACTTGTACCCAAATCCAAAGCATATGTGCCAAAAATAAATTTATAGAAATTTGAAAATACAGTAAAAATTCATTTATGCATGCCTGGTTGAAATGTTAGAAAATATTACCATATTAAAAAAGGAAAGGTTAACTGGCAATAAAAATGTAATCTTAATACAGAGTGTTAATTAAAATTAGTATTCAATTTATATACATAATGAAATAACCAGCAAATATAATAGAACATTGTATATCATCAGATTGGATATATTTCAATCCTTAAAGAATTCTTCAGTGTTTCTGTAAGTAAAACTTCAGGCAATAAAAATGGTATTTTATTGTACATTCAAAGGCAGAAATAATGGATTCTACAAATATTTGCCTTATCTATTCTTCAAGCATTAAAAATTGTTGTGTGCTTTTTCTTTTAGTGTAAACTAGACCTCAACAGTATAGACATTCAGAGAAAAGCAGTTATTGGTAAAACGTCTGCCTACATTTATAGATAAAATCTGCTTTTGTTTTTTAATGGGATATGAATTTGAAGGATTTCACACTAACCATGCTAATTGCTAAAGTACAAAAAATTGGCAAGAAATTAATATAATTCTATATCATACTTAATGACACTAAATCAGATTATTAAAGTTTTAAAATTCTATATCATACTTAATGACACTAAATCAGATTATTAAAGTTTTAAAATTTTTGAATGTTTATGTATTTACTTAATGTTAATTTTCAATTTTATAATAGACTCAAAATTTCAACATTTATGGGATTGCTATATGTAATTATATTATAAATGCAAGTTAAGTATAAAATCATAACTATATAAAAATTATTAAGTGAATAAACATATTGACTTGTTTCAAAATTACAAAAATAGGGTAGAAATGGACACCTCTATCATCATTGTCTAACAAACTTTAGACTTCAAAGTCAAAAAGCTGTCAAGGTATCTAATAAGTTTAAAAAATGATGCAAATTAGAATTTCAAATACAGTTCAGGTGAAGACAGATTTATTCAACAATTTCCAGTAAACACCATCTTAGAATAAGCTTATAAGTTTAAAAAAATAAATTTTTAAGGCGATTAATAGAAGTTTTGTTCTATATATTAGTACTTCTATTATAAAGAAGTGCTCATTAAATAAATATGCATTGTAACTTTAAACTGAGTTAAACCTTCTTAGATAAATTTGTATCTTATAACTTCACATTCTTCTCACTATGGATATGTTACTGATGATGGTGAAGATGGACCAAAGAGCCCTGAGAACAAATTTACATTTATTCATATTTCTATGTAAATTGTGTGGTAGGAAACACATTATCAAGTTATGGAATCTCTATTTGTAAGACCTGTGCCCTCTGTATGTGAAATGCAATGTAAATACAGTATGATTCTTTTGCCAAGTGCAAATTAAGAAGTTTAACTAAAGCAAACACCATGATTTAAAATGCAGAACAAAGCATAGATAGCAAAGATTCCATAGGACCCACAGTCTCTAGCTTGTTAGCACTGAGATTAAAACAAGACATCAGGAGACAGTTGATAACTTCATTCTTTCTAGGAAATTTCTGTTCCTCATTCTCTCGTTTTGATCTTACCATGGCGCCCTGGCTGGTCTTGAACTCAGAGAGATTCATCTGCCATTGCTTCTAAAGTGCTAGGACTACAGATGTGTGCCACCAGGCCTGGTGGGAAACTTTTTAATAACTGGAGAAAAGTGGGTGCTGAAGTAGAGATCACAACAGCTGAAAGGGAAGCCTATCAAGATGATGTCAAAACCAACTTGCTCCAGGGGAGTTACTGAGCTATTCTCTACATATAATTAAGTTTCAGCCTTTTATCCTAGAGGATTTTAAAGTGCATTTTAATGTTTATATTTCTCATAAGGACATGAGAAGATCCAAGAGAAACAAGTTCCTCTTTGAAAAAAGAAGTTCTTTGACGGGAACGTCCAGGATCACATGATGCATGCCTTCTTCACTGTCCTTGGTACAGTGACTCCTTACACAGTAGACAATGTGTAAAAATGGCCTCCTGGGGATAAGGGATGGCTTCCTGACCCTCAAAGCACACGAACTTTCAGATGCCTCTGCTGCAGTGAGAGAAACTAAGGGAACACTGATATACTCAGTAGCATCTTTATCATTTCAGAAAAATGGCCAAGTCAACCAGATGGATATGCCGGTCCAAACTGGCCAGTGACAGCTGACAGGTAACCTCAATGACATAACACTTACAATGAGACTTCTCTTTACCAGCAGTTTTCAGATTGGCTATCAAAACCTAAGAGTTTTTCATTCATGAGTTTAAAATTTGGAGCACACACGCCCCCAAACAGGAAATGCTTTTTGTAAGACTTATTCTGCCGAAATAAATTCATAGCTTGTTGTGATGACCAGCATATATTTTAAAAAAAGCACCCATCTGCCATTTATGTACTTTAGATCATAAAACATGAAAACCAAGTTTAAAAACACACAGAGGTAATTCAGACTTTGGGTTAGATCTCAGAAACCACTCCAAGTGCCCAGGAGAAATATTTCAGTTGGGAGAGGGTATTCTCTTCTTCCTTACTACACTACTTTAATTTTAAATGTCTTTTGGAAATGTCACTGATCATCACAAATCATTTAACTGTTCTGATTTACATACACAACAGTGCTTATTGTTCAGACTCTAAAGTGGAAGATATGTGTTAAATGCCTTTGTTCCTTTGAGAAACTTTAATTCCTTCTTATTCTAAGTTAAATAGGAAGTCCTTCAGGCCACCAGCCTTCTTTTCTTCAACTTTCTTTTTTCTTCCTTCCTTCCTTCCTTCCTTCCTTCCTTCCTTCCTTCCTTTTGTAAAGGAAAAAAAATGTTTTTTCTCCACTGGGTATATCGAGTGTATGAAATGATCTCAGTGGTATTTTGTGGACTTTTTGTCTTATATTGCTTTGTTTGGGCACTTTTTTTTTTTGTCTTACTGGCCTTTTGCTTGTATATCGTGGTTTCCAATTTTGTGTTTTTATGCTCTGAGTGTGTGTGTGTGTTCCTTGTGTTTTTTTTCTTTATTTCAGTTTTGTTTGCCTATTTGCTAAAGACAGAGAAAAAGAAGGTGTGGATTTGGGTAGGTGGGGAGGAAGGGCAGATTTAGGAGAAAGGGGAGGGGAAACTGTGATGAGAATATGTATAAAAATTATTTTCAATTAAAAAAAGAAAAGAATAATGTATGTTTGAGTGGGGTTGTTTATGTATGCCGTACCCACAGAAGCCAGAAGGGGCTGTTGGATCCCTTGAGACTAGAGTTACAGGCCCTGTGAGCCACTTGCTTTGGGTATTAGGGAACAACCTTGGTCTTCTGCATGAGCAGCAAGCACTCTTAACCCAGGCCACTCTTCAGCCTGCCCCTATCCAGATATTTCTGTTCATTTTGTGGCTACATGGAGTAACTATAGAAGCAAGGGAGAGGCCTGGCAGAGAGCAGACCTTCATTTCAGAGGAATTAATGGATCCATACAATCTTGTATTGCAGATTTATCTCTAGATTAATCCTGATTTAACATTCTCTGCAGATTTTTACTTCAGAAAGTCTCACATTCCAGCTTAAACCTGACTGTACTAGAAGCAGGGGGGGGGGGGGGTCTAAATCACTAGCTCAGGGAGAGATCTCCTTCAGCCTGGAGAAAGGGGGCTCTAAAAGAGAATTTATGGAGATGTACACGTGACTCCCGGTCACCAAGGAAACATAATCAAACTACTAATTAAGCAATTCCAGGAGTATGCCACACTCGCATATTTTAATTTAAATTTAAATTAACATAGAATTCAGATAGAGGAGTTTTTATAGGGTGGTAATACCAATACTGACGTTTATGCTGCTCTTAGAACACAAGGAAAACAGGACAGACATTCTGGATTTTTATGACTCTATCGTAGACCAGCTTATGCTCAGGACAGGAATCAAGTTGACTTCCCAAGTCCTGACACAAATATACATATATATCTTTAAATGTCTATTGACTTGAGTGATTACATAGCTGCAATGAATATTATGGTATCATTAAAAATGAATCCCAAGTATTTGCCCATTCTTTCAATGATCTCTCATTTTCAAAACTAAAAACCAACAAGGTATTTATATAGTCCCTTGGCTCTCTCACAGTGTCTAGACTGCCCACAGGGAGACATGTGGGAGCCTGTTCTTACCTGCCAGGCTCCCCTGAGCTAAATAGCTAGTCTGCATTTATCCCACAGCGAGGGTTGTCATAGTGTGAAAGAAAATTTGCCATTTCTAAAAACTACTCATTGAGCTAAATATGTGACGTCCATGTAAGTATATGTAGTATTTATCTGGAATAGTAAAGTAGAAATGCAATGTAGTTTTTTGCTATAGATGAAAAAAACAGATGCATACATTTTCTTATGATGTTATGAAGTTACATCTACCTCAATGAAGAGATTTTTTAAAATATTTAATATTTATCCATGTTCAAAAATATCAGTATCTTATTCAGATAAATACTTCAGTAGATAACGCTAAGAGGAGTAGAAATATTTTTAACTAATATTTTACCTATGAGTGGAGGCTGACTCCCCCTAAAGAGTACATTGTCATCATGTTCAGAATTATTCAATGTGTTTTATTTGTAAGAATTCTTGGTATTTTGTATTTAAGTAATATAAAAAAAGAAAGATTTCACCTTCAACTTTCCTAATTTTTAGTAAAAAGTAGTATTTACATATTACTTTAAATATGTAAATATTTCAAGAATTCATAAAGATGACAAAGTAATTAGATACAACATCATATTACTTAAAAGTGGCAAATGTTTTAAGAGCACGTGCTGATCTTGTAGAAGACCCTGGTCCAGTTCCCAGTACTTACACGGTGACTCACAATTGACTGTAGGTCCAATTTCAAGGCCCCCAACGCCCTCTTCTGGCCTCTGTAGACTCCAGCATGCATGTGGTGCATGTATACTCATGCAGGCTCATATACATCACATAAATAATTAAACTAATCAAACAGGGGGATTTCATCCTTTTCTACTATAATGGCTAAGTTTACAAAGATACAATATTCATGTAACTCATGGCCAGGGTGTGTTGCAGGATATTTGAGCAATCTACGTAAAGATGTGTCACTGTTTTACCTTGCCTGCCTAAGGCACCTGATTGGTTTAATAAAAAGCCAAATGCCCAAAAGCTAGGCAGAAGAGGTTACGAAGGACTTCCAGGCAGAAACAGGAATGTGGGACGAATCTAAGTAGGAGGGAGATGCCCAAGACTGTCATACATACAGAATGGAGGAGAAATAGAAACCCCGAAGCAGAATGTGGAGTAACAGAAACAGGTTAATTGAAGCTATAAGAGACAGTTGAAAACATGCCTAAGCTAAAGGCTGGGCTTTTGTAATTAATAATAAGCCTCTGTCATTATTTGGGGGCTGTTGGTCCCCCCCAAAATTCGACTACAAGTGTGTAAGAGAACAACTCTGTAACACCCTACAATACTGCTTCTAGTAAAAGAACATGGGTGAGGCTGAAATTTACCATCACAAGGTGTTAAAACCACACCGCTTCTTGTCAACCAATCTGAAGACTATTTATAACTTGGCATCTGTTCTCCTTCTTGGGAGCTGTGCTGAAAAGGCTGGTAAGGAGGCCCAGCCCTCGCTATGATTTCAGATCAGGACCCAGAAAAATCACTCCTCTATCAGCACCACTTAAAACATTTATATAGGAATCCTCTTCTTCATAGGGGGAGCAAGGGGAATGCAAAACCTTGACACCAGGGTTTCTCCCTTCTGTGCTGTCCTTCTGACCAGGTGCATGCAGAGGACAAGGACAGCAGAAGGAATGCTCATGTGTTCTGATGACTGGAAGTCGCTTCTGAGACCCCCAACCTCTGACACTGACATAGTCACAGCTCTCATTGGTTCAAGTTCAATAGTGAGTCAATGAGCCCAACTACAGTATTCAATTAGCTTTCAAGAAGTCATAGCTTATGGGCAGGGAAATCTTCCTTTCATCTCCAGAAATAATGAGTAATTAGAAAAAAAAAGCAAGGTTGAATAACTACTGAGAAAGCTGGTTTGCTTAAACTCAAAATCTATGAAATATTTACAAAGTATGCCCATTTGTGGTAGCCTATTATCAATATCTTGTCTGATAGTTCCTCTAGACACTTACCTGTGTGAGATCAGGAATGTCACCTTTATCTATACCAACTTGCTGTGGGTTAAAAAACAAACAAACAAAATTACTAACCAGTAGAGGAAAATAACTTGGCAGCCTACCTGTGACCATCAAAGAGAGATTTAAATATAAAAATTAAGTATGCAACTATAAGAAGTATTGATATTAAATGTAGGTTGAAATAGGCAAGAGGTAGGTGGGTAGTTCTTAATGACTTTTTGGGCATTTAATGTAGGATCACTCCTAGGATTTGTTAAAATTACAGCCTATTCTTGGTGTAAAGCAATTATTACTCTGTGCACCAACCTTACTGTAAGCATATACTGTTTATGTAATTTCCCACTCAATACAATGTGGTAATAATTTCATTAATATAGTTATATCAAATATATACAATTTTACTAGAATTCAAAACTAAATGAAAACATTCAGAAGAATAAATTTTAAATTTATCCCTTATTCTCAATAGGAGCTAAGAAATTATGAAGCCACTCAAATAGAATTTAAATAATCCTGTCCACTGAGTCCTTGCAGAATGGTTAGTTTTATCTTAATCTTTTGTTCTTCTATCCTCTTTCACAGACAGAATCACTTTGCCAGTTTCTTACATACTCTTCTAGAGCAGTGTTTCTCAACCTGTGGGTTGTGACCCCTTTGGGAGTTGCATACCAGATATTTACAATACTGTTAGTAACAACAACAAAATTGCAGTTATGAAGTAGCTTGAAATAATTTTACAGTTGGGGGTCACCACAACATGAGGGACTGTATTTAAGGGATCACAGCATTAGGAAGGTTGGCAACCACTGTTATAGAATATGAGTGTGTGTGTGTGTGTGTGTGTGTGTGTGTGTGTGTGTGTGTGTGTGTGTGTGTATTTCATTTTCTTCCACCAGTAACAGCATATGAGATGCCCTGCCTGGTCCCAAAATAAGCATCTCAGGGAACTTGACCATAGTTAGAATGGCTATTCCAAAGCAATGGAGCTAAGCTTAGGGTTTTACATTTTCACTGTAAATCACTTTTAACTCACTTATCCACCATACATACACACATACGTACCACAATAATGATTGGCTTTATATCCTCTTTCATGACTGATGAGTCCCTCTGCCTGCATTCTGTCCTTCCTTGTCACCTAATTACCTTCGCTTGGTCTGCTTTCCAGGTGTTACACTATATCCACACTTAGAACTATTCATGTATTCATATAGGCTGGATCCACATAGTCTCTTTTTATTATGAGTTCAGGTCACCTAACTTAATATTGTATTTTCCAAGTCTGCCTACTTCCCTGTAATTTCATGATTTCATTTTCTCTGTGTTTTTTATATTTTGTTTTAAACTTCATTTTTCATTCAACAGTATAGCTTAGAGTATGTCTATGTGAACATAGAGGATGTCTGTCCTAATTTTTAAAAACACTGCCCTGAACTTCCTCATAATGTATTTAATGTATCATTTATTAACTAATATTAAAGTTGCTTTTAATTCTTACCCTGTAACTTTATAATTGATTTTATTTATAATTTACTTTGTAATTTGTTTGTTAATGAAATTGAGGTTCAAAGAAGTAAAGTAGGTTGAGGAGCCTAAGACATGGTGAGTTTTCCATATTTCAAGCAATTCCTATAGGAACCTGGGGACTTCCATGGAAACTGTCCAACCATTCTGTATGCTGGACAGCTCAGTAATAGTTCCTAAGTATCTAATACAATTCTTAGTTTATTGCCTAGCATCTGTGGTACCAGGATCTAACACAGGGCCTCACACAAACCACACTGCACTCTGTCACTGAGGTACACTCTCACCTGCAGTTACATTAAAAAGATAACATTCTGAAAGCCTTCCTCAGACTCTTTGGGAAAACGATTGTAACTACAGATTAACCATCCAGAAGGAGCCCATACGATGCATGAGTGTTGCTTGGGACATATCTAAGGTCTGCACATCTACTGAAATTTTTCTCTATTGACTGATCATAACCAATTCATTTTATACTATCTTCAGTGTATTCAACTTATAAGAGACACTACTTAAATATAAAAGAAAACACAAATTATTATAGTTACCCCACTGACCTTTAGATGATTATTCTAGTAAAACAGTTTTATAAGATTAGGGTCCATTCTATAAAAAGTCTTATAAATGTTCACAAAGTATATTTGTTATTCAGTCAATTAAAGGCAAACTCTTAGAATGACACTTTCTCTATGCATCTCTTCTTCACTAGCATAACCTTAACTTGTGCTAACACAAGGCATGAAGAGACACAAACACAAACGTGTGTTAAAAAAAAAAAAAAAAAAAAAAAGAATCTGTGCCAGCAATCCTTTTCTCCGGGGGCCTTGGGGCCTGCTTTGTTTGCTGCTTTGGGAAGTATGTACACACACTGCATGGTGTCCAGTGTTGTTTGGGGAAGTATCTGCGCACTAGCCAGTGTCATTTGGGAAGGATATCCACACACTACACACTGCCCAGTGTCTGTCCCCTCTAGAACAAGTGGGAATCTGGGTCACACCTTTTTCATGAGGTAATAGGACAATGAAGCAATCTTCTGTTCAGAGTTCCTGGACATAATTGATCCTTTCACAGAAAGAGTTGAAGCATTTATAGTAGATTATACTGATAATTGAAGTTAAACCAAGGAGAAAATCATCCAAAATATAAACAAATAGAACCCATGTGGCAGGAAGACTCAGGCAAGTTTATAATAATAATAGAGTAATAGTAATAAAGAAGTACTGGCATGTGATGAATGTCCCATGTCCATGACGTTACAGGCTTCACTGTTGAGCCTGGAGCCTCTCACACTGCTCCCGGGGCTCTAGCAGTCGATCAGACAGTCAACATGTGAGAGAAAAACCCACCGGCCATCCCACCAGGGGGATACATTAACATCATGGCTTCCAGTATCAGCACAAGTCAAGTACTAGATTTCAAAGAGAAAAACACGAAAACAAAGCAAAACAAAAACCCTCCAATTTCAACATAATCTCAGGAACACCAACTGTGTTTTGCCATTGTTATAATTAAGTATAATGAATATCCTTAAGAAACAATGTGTAATCTCCATAAAATAATTTATACTTTAGCATTTTTATTATGATTAAGTCATTGACAGGGCAGTGGAGATTGGAATTCATGATTTACACTTTATAAAAAAGGGTGACGATACTTGAGATGAAGAGGAAAGTGAGTGAGTTTATCTAATGGAGAGAGAGCCTAGCAATTGCACAGCACCACTTACCTCCGCAACCTTGAGAAATTCGGACACTCGCGTCATCCTAGTTAGAAATCGTTTGTAAATTTCTAGCGCGTCTTTACATTGTCCTTTCTTCATCTCAAAAAACTTTTCTAGAAGAGATAAGTGATAAGGAATTTGAAAAGAGTATTCTGTTTTACGCTAAGCTTTCATTCCGAAGCTACTGAAAGCTTAAGGCCGGAGTCAAAGCATAGGCAGGAAAGCGTTAAAATAGCACCAACAGAGGGAAACAGCAGCTGAAGAAAGGCATATGGTCATCATCTGTCTCCCAGGAAGCAATATCAGCAACAAAAGAACTGAGTTGGAAGCATACAGGAACTATCATAACAGGTAAACTCATGATCCCCATGGGTCAAGATTTGCTTTAAAAAACATTCCTAATGACAACGTCAACTCAAAGCCATGGCTGCATTCCACACCATCCTTGTTCTTTTGTTTCTCCCCTCTCTCCTGCCCTCCTCTTGGATGCTGGAGACTGAAGCCAGGCCAGGCAAGAGCTCCATACTGTGTGACATCCCAGCCCCGGGGTTATTATTTTCTTATTTGGACATATAAAACAATAATCAATACATTATAAGCCAATCATTTATTAAATCTTCTAGAACTGAAGAATTCTTTATAATGTCTACTCGTATAAGTTGATGCGTTGACTGATGACAGATTATTTCTACCAAATATTACAGCATGATTGTGAATTATGACGTGCAGGACTCTTAAAAAGTCATTTGGTCACCAAACCTTTCACGACTTTCTGCTGTCTTTTTCTCAGTGTTACTGAGGGACAGTGATCGCCTGGTTGTTCTCTTTTGTCATTACCGCCCTTCCCCCCAGAACTTAGTCCTTGAGGAGCTTTGTTTTAATTACAGCATGACGATGTGTTTTTCTTTTACAGAGGTCTCTCCATTAGTATAATTTCTTTTTTTAAATTTTTTTTTAATTTCATTTTGCATTCCAACAACAGTTCTTCCGCCTGCTCCTTCTGCCACCCCTTTCCTCCAGTGTGGTTTTCATATTTATGCTTAAAGGAAAACCAGAACTTTCCGAGGTTTTGCCAGCCATTTACCGTTTCATTCGGTCAGTAATTACCAGCTGATACTGCAAACAGCAACGCGGTAGAGGACTGGCTATAGGAGAGATGGAGCCACAGATAGCCTGGCATCTGCTTTATAAATGTATCGCTTTAAATTTGTATATAGTTAAAGGCATGCTACTTCTCCATTCTCTCTCTTACACAAGTGAGAATTCTTCATGTCATTCAGCTTGTAATTTTACTACCTGGAAAGTATTTTCAATTTTCTTAAGAAAAGTCTGAAAATATATAATTATGTGAAGAATTAATTACCCGAGGTAACTACTCATTACCTTCTGTTGATAGCTTTTGGTAATTTCACTTTTAACACCAACCTTAAATGTAGGGCATTTAAGTCAAGCAAAAGGCTCAAGGAAAAATCGTTGTTTTCTTTATGCCAAGATAAGTCCTATTTTATTTATTTATCATCATTATCATTATTATTATTTTGGAAAGGCCAGCTGGCAAGCTGACCACAGTCCTGTAAACAGCCCCCACCCATGCTCACGGTCATGTAAGACAGTCTTGTCAAACTCAGTGGGTTATAAAAAAGAGACATGAAAGCAGGGTGACTTGTTGGAAAGAAGAAGGGATCCATGGGGGTGGATAAGATAAAAATATATACATTATATGTATTATGAAATTGTCAAAGAATAAATTAAGAATGTTCAGAGGTCAAATCTGAAGATCATTTCCTATTTATCCTAGCCTGTTTTCTAATGCTATTGATAGCATCATGCTGTCACAATGGAAGAAAACCTTTAGTGCTGTAAAAAGTGGAAAACTGGGATTTAGTCTGAAAATGATACTTCTTTCTGTCTTCCCTTTACTCTTCAGACCATTGTGTTCAAATTTCTTAAATTACTTCTCTTTACATATTTCTTCCTATCAGATCTTCAGAAGCTACATGAGAAAAGGAATCAAATTGAGTAATATCAATTTTCCTTTTGAATTAATACAACAATAGTTAGGCAATTTTCTTTGTCTCTAGCATTTTTCTGTTTTGTTTTTCATGGTAAGCTGGGATTTAATAACAAAATGCCTTCAATCACTCTCTCTCCAGGCTATAACCTTGTAGCTCTTTCTCTAATCATATAATAGCAGTGACACTGAAAGGCAATACATGATGTTTTACTGCTATAGCCAATCTATGAAGCTCCTTCTTCCCCTGGAGTCAAAGGAAGGGTCCAGATAAAGTCCTTCTTGTATAGAAGTGGACCTCTTTTCTTCCCCACTAGATAACATGCTGATTTTCAGTATATTAAATGATCAGATTTGACACCTGCAGAACTGTGGTCCAATGTTTCAGCACTGACTCCAGGACAGATTTCTATGGAGACTATCATAACTAGGCTCTTAGTAAGACGTCTCACTTGATGTTTGAGTGCCACTGCGACAATCAATTTCAAGTTTTGTAGCCTCAGTTGGTTTCATGTCACAGTGACACAAGATACAGTCATCTGAGACATCTGAAAGGAGGGAACCTTAGTCAAGAAAATGCCTCCAGAAAATTCAGCTGTGTAAGACTGGACTGTAGGCAAGCTTGTAGGACATTTTCTTAGTTAGTGATAGATGTGGAGGGCTCAGTCCACTATGGGTTGTGCCTCCTCTGGATGAGTGGTCCTGGGGTTTATAAGTAAGCAGTTTGAGCAAGCCACAGGTATCAAGCAATAAGGAGCACTCCTCCATGTCCTCTGCATCAATTAGCTCCTGTCCTATTTGAGACTCTGTCCAGACGGCCTTTGAGGATGAACTGTGATGTGGAACTTGCTTTTGGTCATGGTGTTTATCACAGCAGTGGGAACCTGAACTAAGAGAACATCCAAACTGTCTCCAATTCACACACAAAGTATTTGATTTCTACCAACACACATTTTCCCAAGGCTCACTCTTTTAAGTAAAACACATTCTTGCCCAAAAACAATCAGAAATTCCATCTCATGCACCTACCTGCTAGTTAGACTGTTACTTTAATAAGAGCAGTTCTGACCATGCTGATGAAAGCTACACCACAGAATGAAGGGGATGCTTAGACCACTCTCCCAGTGTCCTTAAAACAAAACAGTTCAATGGTCCTATAACTTTCCCCCCTCCTAATATAGCCAGTAAGCCAGTGCTGTCAGATTAAAGATTAAAATGGCTCAAATAAGCTATTACTTTAATATAAACAAAAATTGCCTTCTAGATACTGTATGTACGAAATCAACACATTGTAAAGTAGAAGAGCAGCAGCTAAGCAGCTGCCAGGGCAGCGGTGGGAAGACTTGCATGGCTGAGCTTGTCCGACTGCTGGATGAGATGCAGGCACCCAATCCATTGCTCTTGATGCTGAAGTAGGAATAAGGCTAAGTGAGAGAGAATGAGAAAGATCCAATAAGATGTCATTGCTGCCGGGCTACAAAGCCCAGGAAGACGAGCAACAAAGATAACTGGGGCTGCAGGCTGAAAAGTGACTGAGAAAAGGGATCAGGAGCCGCGAGCTGACGAGTTCCGTTCCAGTGACTGTGCAGGGTCAGGAAAGAATCCCGCATCTGGATTTGTGAAGCTACAAACAGTAAGAACTGCAATGCTGGCATTCACCAAGAGTGGTCAGAACAGAAGGAATCCATTTGTGGCTCATCTAATAGAGATGGTGGCCAGAAGAAAGCCCTAGGACAGAGCTCACATTTGGGAGTTAAGAGTGACCTGTACAAAATTAATAGGAAAAATCTGTGCATCTGCTTTAATGATAACATCTCTCACTTGAAATGAAAATTCATTTGGGTTTGAACTTCACGTTTAAGGCAAGAATCTGTTCCCAAAGAAGGCAAACATCTCCCCATCCCCCAGAGCAATGTCATGTGAGTGACTGGCCCCAGTCAGCAGACTCAGCTCTGCGCATCGACTGAGCTGGAAGACAACCCTGAGGCAGGTGCTGTCTTCTGGTGCCTTCTGCTGCTGCTCAGTCTATTGCTTCTGACAAGCAGAAGCCCAAGCAGCTGAGATTACTGGTCTGCAGCATCCTGCCCAGCTTCCCGGATTTAGAGGAGCAATGATTAAAGTTACAGCCATGTGATCCTTAATCCTGGATTACAGCTTCAAGTGTCCATTTCCCAGCTTCCCTGTGCCTTGAAGAAGCAGCTTCTTGTTTGTAAAGTAACCTGAACAGGCAGCCTCGGTGAATCAGATCCTGTCAACACAGGCTCTTAATACTAGGAGTTCCTTCAGAAGGCAGAGCCCAGGGCCAGTTTCTGGAGGCTTCCATTAGTTATAGAAGTACCCAACCTCCTATATAAATTCCCCTCTAGACAAAAAAATGTAAAGCAGTTTCTGTTTTCTTTTTGTTTTGTTTTTGAAGATACAGTATTTGGTACCTGAAGAGGCTCTAAGAAGTAGACTCAAACTGTCACAGCCAGTTTGAGATTAGGTTTACAACCTGGTTAGAACTGCAGATAGTGATGACCATCTCTGCCCATAGCAAGCTGGGATCCTCATAGACTGTGTTAAGCCTCCTAAGCATCTTCTAGAATGAAGCTTATCAAGACATGGGCAAGTCCACCACAGTGGGAGCAAAGCTAATATAACGGCAGAGTAAGTGCTGCTAGCACCCCCATTGAGGAACTTAAAGAGAAAGAAAACATAAGATTGCATGTTAGGCTTGAGGCAAAGTCAAACTGTGATACTCCAAGACTATTGTCTTGTGTCAGCCCAGACTTCTTGGGAAAATGAGATTTTTCCTCACACATGGTCCCTCTCTCCCTGCCAGCTGCTTTATGACCCAAAATGTGATTTGGAATCCAGTAATTCTCATATATTAAGGGTAAGACACTAAGGTCTACGGAAGGCAGGATTTTGCTTGAACATCCCAAGCCCTGTCCCCAGCTGTCTTTCTGCAGAAATGACATGACTTCACAGAGAGCATAGTGAGGCTGCATGTAGAAGTTTTTCACCTACACTGTAGTTAAGCAACTTACAGGATGAGTCAGGCTGACTTCCAGCTCTGGCACCCAATGGCTGCAAGGGAAAGCTCGTACTAGGCTAGAATTTTCTGAGAGACAGACATACAGAGTCTGATCAGAAGGGAGAATATGCATGCCAAAAGAAAGTCAAAATCTCACAATTTTTTTGTGGACTGGACATCTTCCAGATTTTAAAAAAAAAGTTAACACATTTAGCTATAGCTACATACAAAAATACATTTTATTAGAAATGTTTCATAACTTATTAAATCTAAAAATATATTCATGTTAGGGGCTGGAGAGATGGCTCAGTGGTTAAGAACATCTTTGCTCTTCCAGATGATCTGAGTTTAATTCCCAGCATTCATACTGTGGCTCACAACTCTCTGCAACTCCAGTTCCAGAGAACCAATACCCTCTTCTGACCCCATGGGCACTGCTGACAGTGTACAAGCATACATGCAAACAAAACACCCGTACCCATAAAACAAAACTTTAGGAAGTATGTTGATCTGAAATATAAATCTAACTGGGCACCTAACCTGTTACTTGACCTCATACCCTGTGCCACACACTCATCAACCCTAATTGATAACAATTTGGAAAGTGAGAATGGACTCCTAAAGCTGCTGATCAGGAGAGAAAAAACAGTAAATTAGATTTGCAACATCATCAGCTATTTATCAACTTGGGTAAACACACACACCAAAGGTTGGGGATTTAAGCCTGAGCATCCAAGTGCGGCTCTACACAGACCTATGGAAATGGGAACTCTGAGTTCTAATGAGGACTCCATACATTCTTGAGCAAAAATCCTTAAACTCTGCTAAACATACTTTCTCCCAGTCATCAGTACAGTGATTGTACTGTAATAATAATAATAATCCCAGTGGGGAAGAGGGCATGCCTAGGCACTAAAACACATACATATGCACTTAACACAAACAAAACCATAAAACCAGTTTTTGAAGCTTATTTGCAAAACTGAGTAGATAATGAAGAGAATTTCCTCAGTCTTGCCAGCAGGTGTAAAGGCTCCATCCTCAACTTCTGTGTGAATACTGTGTTAGTTAACAGTTGACAAACCTATGACTTCACAGCATGTTACCACCCAAGGTCCACAGTCAGTGTTACTGGTGACTCTGATGTCCAGAAATTCACAGTTCAGGTATCACAAAAAAGGCACACTCTGCCCTAAATCCCCTGTGCTATGCTTTTTTATCCCATTCCTCACTAATCAGCAGTGCCCTTTGAAATGTCTCCTTAGTTTTAACTTTTTAGAATGACATACAATGGTAATCACAGGTGAGACATTGTTTTTAGATTGACTTGTTTTGATTTTCATCATTTGATGTCACAGTAGGTGGTGCCTTTTCATATGTTTATTTCATAGTTGTATGTCTTTCCTGCTAAGATGTCTTTTGAAGTCCTTGACTCAATTGTTGCTTGGTGCTGTGCAGCACTTTCTTCAATGAAAACTATCCATCTTGGAGGGAAGTGCCCTGTAAGACACAGATGTTCTAAGGGATGGAAAAATACTCCATTCTACTGAAAGCTCATTAAGTTCAGGAAGTAAGCAACTAAAAGGCTCAGGAAGTCCCTGAAACTGACAAGGTTCACAGGCTCCACCCCCAGCATATATACACTGATGGGAGATGTCATTCTGTAAATATGTTTCTTGTATTGGTTAATGAATAAAGCACTGTTGGCCAATAGAAAATCAAGATAGGCAGGATTAGGAGACAAAGAGGATTCGAGGAGAGGTAGGAGGAGAGTCAACATGTAGGATCAAGAGAGCAGGGGTCTGGATCCTCTCTCTGATAAGACCACGTGGAAATACTTAGATTGATAGAAATGGGTTAATATTTAAGACAGAGCTAGCCAATAAGAAAGCTAGTAACAGAGCAATAGTTTTATATTTAATACAGTAGTCTCTGTGTGTTATTTGGGGCTGATGCAGCTTTAGGACCAGGCTGTCAGGGAAACACTGCTCATAACAATACACAGTAAGGACTGCTGAGAGATACTCAAACAAGCTGGGCTGCCTGGGGGGGGAGCAGAGATGATGCTACTTGAAAAACACAGTCTTCAACCTGTTGAGCTACCTGAAGGCTGTACTGTGAGCTCCAGGTTTACAGATTTCATGAACTGTTAGCCAGAGTGGGGTGGGTTTTGGCGATGCAGCTGTTTGTGAGTCATTTCTTCTCTGGTAAGTATCCCCAAGTTGGTTCACCAAGTTGGATTTTGGTGGTATCATACTTTAGCCTGTTACTGGTTTCTCTCTCTGGGGTAATTTTTAATCCTTACTTATGCTTGTATGTGTGAAGAGTCTCTGGCATGCCTTGACCTTCCCCCATTCCCTCTTCCTTGCTAAACCATTGGATTACATTCTTAAAGCTAGACACCAAGGCCCATTCCCTTATTTGGCTACTTCCTCTCCTGAGGCTGTCCATCCACCATGGTCCAGCTATCAAAGTATTGAAACTCCAGCAAGCAAAAGCTTCCTTTTTTGGTTACCCTAATTAACATGCCCAATCAAAATAAAGCAACTCATCCTAAAGTTACGTTTCCTTTTTCTCCTTTATAAACTGTCATTTGCCTATAAGTCATACCTATCAGAGGCAATCCTTTGTCCTTAAAGGGCAAATATCCCTCCCCATGTATCCCTCATCCCTATCTCCTATTTTTCTCTTATTCCCTATCCATTGTCCCTCTGGGGCAAATGCAGCTCCTTTGTGCTGAGAACTTGGTCTTGATAACTTGACTTTGAGGTCTCCTTCAGTGTGTATGTCCACAGTGCTGCAAAGAGGATGTTAGATTCCCTGGAGCTGGAGTTACAGATGGTTATGAGTTGCCTAATAATACATGCTGGGAACAAACTCCAGTCTTCTACAAGAATAGCAGATGCTCTTAGCCTGAGCCATTTCACCAATCCCATGAAGGAGAATATCTAAGAATGCAGAATTCGAGGGTGGTGGGATTAACCTCTCAACATTTTACATTTTCACTCTATTTCCTTCTTCTCAGCCTGGCTCCTGAGAAGATCTTGCATATAATTCTTATTTTTGCTTCTCTATAGGTATTATGGCTCCCTGTTTCCTCCTTGATTTTCTAAGATTCCCCTGCTCCCTTTCCTGTATTTTTTAAGCTTCTAGTGTTCAAAAATCATATGTCCTGTGGTTTGGGAGACATTCAGGTAATAGTCGCCAAGCTTTTAGAATATATGTTTTGGTGCCAAACATGAATTTGGTAAAGCATGTCCTTCACTAATTCACATTTTCCACCTAATTTTACCAGACTTAACTTGAGTTTATCAGGATGAAAGCCAATCCTAAACTGAGGGGTACCTGTGCTTTACCCCATTCCATCAGGGGGTACAGTGAACCAGCTTGAGCTCCTAGAAGCAAAACAAGGGTGGCCTAGTCACAACCTCCACACTTGTCTGTAGTCTGCCTCCAGCAATATGTCCTTCCTCTGCCCCAGTCCCCAGGGCAATTTTCACTTTTGAGTTTCTAGCTAGTTGGCCAGGATTTACCTGTCAGCCTTTCCGATTGCCCCATGCCTAACCCCTCCCGTGAATCCAAAGGGGGTTTTCCAGCCTGCTCAGTTCTTCACGTTAGGACAATAGTGGCTTCGCAACTGGAAAGTGGAAATTGGCTTATCTGTCCAGACTTTTAAGGAACACTGATTCTCAGATATTGCTACCCCAGGGGTGGCTGGTGTGATGTGAAGCTTTTGATCCAGGGAATGTATAGAAAGATCAGTGGGTATTTCCTTTGTTTCCTGAAAAGGAACATAATTTGACACTAGCAAAGTTGCCACATATCACTGGTCCTGGTGACAACACCGGAATAATAATTGTCCTTCCTCTACCCCAATGAACAGAGGCCATCAGAAGAAGTCTGCTGTCAGCAGACAGAGGTGCAAGGGTACAACCACTGTCTCATTGTTAAGGGCATCAACCTGACTTGGTTGTCACAATCCCATAGGACACTTTGATTACACCAGGATGATGGTACCTACTGGGCTGGAACTTCAGGTATTAGAGATGCCTTGATAAGTGGCATAAATGCCAAAGGTGGAGAGAGAAGGACATGCCACCTTAATAAAGTTTCTTTTGGGCAAAAGTCTGGTAGTTTGGAGAACTCTTTATGTCAAAGATACATTTTTGCAGTTGGATCTCCTTGCAACTAACACAGTTCAAAGTCTGCTACACTGCTTAGATTTTGCAGGAAACATATAGAACATGTGTGCATGTTTCTGTAGGGAGAATGCCCTGCACAGTAACAGATAAGAGAGAGCTCAGGCAACAGGAAGTCCCACAACCACTCCAAACTAAAGCCACCAGAGCCATGGTTCCAGAAAAATCTAAAGGTACTCAAGTAGTATGCAACAGATTTACATGTTGTGAAATCCCTCCTCCACACTCCAGCATAGTAGCAGTGCGAGACAATAGAGCCATGCCTTCTTCAGACAGCAGTGATATCCCTAAGGGGAGCTGTTGTTGACATACTTCTAGAAATCAAGATCTTGACCAAAGAGAATCAAGTGGTTCTCAGACACAGTGTGGGTACTGAGTAATCTACCAAGCTGTAAAGTTGGGCAAACACAAGAATACTAGAGGATAAATAATATCAGTCAAGCAAGTCATAACTAAGCAGATAAGTTGTATGAACAGTAGTTCCATTTCCAGGGCACCAAGTCTCTCTTGTGCATAGCTGTTTCTCTCAGTTATCCTTTAAATCCTATCTGTGACCTTTGGGAAGTTCCTCATGACCAGCCCACAGAGGAAGAAGAAAATTCCAGTTTGGTACGAGCTGTAAGTAACACAGTGTATATTATCTCTGCAAAGAAGTGATCTGAATAAGGAAATGAAACTTGCACAGTAGGCCAAGACTTTTATAGTACACTATCTGCTTTTCCTCTTGTAGCAAGACTTAGGAGAGACCTAAGGGGAGACCACCAAACTGTGGGGAGCAACTGGCTTTTGGGTTGGATGATAGGAATTTGGCATAATTAAGCTGAAGTATTGATGCCAAGGAGCTCAGGATTGACCTGGATGAATGAAGTGAATCGACCTTTCAAAAGGTAACTATCACGAGTCAATTTTTCCCACATGCAAATCAAGAAGCACATACTACCAATAATGAGGATGAGAACACACTATAGACAGAGTGGCAATTACATTAGAATGGAGACTAAAGAGGCCAAACAACATAGGATTTCAGCCTTAGCTTGTGTGTCTCCCATCACTGCTGGTCCTCAGTGGGAAAGCTCCTTTTAGTAGAGAGATCATCAATCTGCATACCTTGCACTAGATATCTACTCTAGCTATGGATTTATGCTCTCAGTCACATGGCTCTGCCAGCACCACCATCAGGAGTTACTTGGTATCATGGCATCTCACACAACACTGCTTCTGCTGAGGTACTCATTTAGGGCTCAAAAGGTGAGACAACAGATTCATCCCCACAAGATTTGTCAGCCTTATCACAACCCCATCAGTCCCAAGGTGTCACTTACCAAGTAAGTTAATGACGCCATCATTGTAGCAAGCGAAAAGTTTGATAAGATCTTTGAAAAGAAGCATAAATGCAGCATTTATGACACCATTTGTTAGTTCATTTGGATGCACCTAGAAAAACGAGCATTTAACTTTAGCTGCACATCAGCAAGTTAGTATTTTTCTCAAATCATAATAAAATGCCACAAATGGCCGCTAAGAAATTCACTCATATTCTAAAAATGCTGGGCAACTTTTAGTAAGCCTAGCAACACCAACGGTCTGGTCATATATGCTTCAATTACCTAAGCTAGAACCCTTAGTAAGGAAGAACAAAGCTAAAAATAGATAAATTAAAGGAAAGAAAAAAACATCAAGATGAGCTGTCCTCGAAGGAACTTACTGTAAAATCTGTCAAAAACCAATGTAATGGTTTGCAATTTCTACTTAAAATTTCACAAGACTTAGTTGTTACGAGTAGGATTCAATTATAGTCTAAGCTATGGGATCTTAACAAAGACTTTAAGCTATGAGAGTTTGAGGAAAGCGTTTTAGACAACTATCAAATTACAGAAGAGCTGACAATGAGAGCTCAGAATATTCCTACATGTCAAAATATCTTATTTTCATGAGTCAGGTCCTCTTAACTGTTACTTTTGAGTTAATTATACATGTACACACAGTTGTAAAAAGGAAAAGAGGGTGATCCCAGGTGGCATTGACCTAGTTTCTCCCAAACATAGTAAAGAGCTCAAAGTACTATAGTTAATCATGTCATAGCCAGGGTACTGAATGAGACAATCAACTGACTACATTCTGAGCTCCCTAGATTCAGTTGCATACACTTTGGCTGTATTTAGTTTTATAAACTTTATCAGACATATACATTAATATATCTATCACCATAGCCATTCAGGTTATGTTTTCTAAAAATTATTTTTTGCTTACGTATCTATGACTATGACTATTTTGCCTGCTTGCATGTCTATGTAGTACTTGTGTGCCTTGTGCTCATGGAGGCTGGAAGAAGGCATCTGATCCCCTGGAACTGGAGCTATAAACGATTGTGAGCTGCCATGAGGGTATAGTGAATCAAACTCGGTTCTCTGCGAGAGCAGCTACTTTCTTAATCACTGAGCCATTCCTCCAGCTCCAACAGGTATGTTTTTTTTTAAACAAACAATAATACCTATTGACTGCCTGAAAGGACCTGTTACCTGTGATAACCACTCTTTCTGATGGACAGTCACTTACTTAGGTAGTCCATGTCAGAAGATATCTGATAAGAAAGCACAGCTATTTAGCTGCCTGAGGTCCATCTCGTGCATACTTCACGCTATAAGCACAACAAACTACATTCTCCTGGAATGGAAGGCTCTAAGAATACTCTGCTCACCATTTTTCTATGACCTCAGGAAACATCTTGTGAGCTCTGGAAAAATCTGGGGGAGGGGTCTATGAGCATGAATGAAATATTTCTGTAATTCATCCACATGAAGGCACTCTACTGCAAATCCCGAGGCAACCTCTAACTTCCCTGTAGCCCCTTCAAAGGGAAGGCAAAGTCCAATTATGCAAGAAACATTTCACGTGAGACACGTACATCAAACTCCAGCAGTGCATCGATCTGCCCCTGCAGGATTGGCATGCTCTTCAGGAGCTTTTCAGGAACCATTGTCCGCATTACACCATCAGCCCTGTAATACAAACAGAAGCACACACCCTTTGTGGACACTGAAATTACCATGGCTTTGTTCTGAGCTGTGCACCTTGATTTCCTTGTAAAGCTCCTGAGATCACTGTCCGGCATTGAGAGGTTGTCGCTATTTGCTCAAGGTCTCTGGAAGAGCAGCACATACTCTTAAATCAGTGGTTCTCAATCTGTGGGTTGTGATCCTTTGGGGGGGATCAGACAAGCCTTTTACAGGGATACAATATCATACATCCCACACATCAGATATTTACAATTCATAATAGTAGCAAAATTACAGTTATGGAGCAGCAATGAAAACAGCTGTACAGCTGGGCGTCACCACAAGATGAACTATATTAAAACCTTGTTAAGAACCACTGGCTTCAATGCTGAGCCATCTCTCTAGCCCCTCTATAGAGTCTTAAAAATAAAACAGTAAACCTTTGCAACACTTTATGTTAGGGACAGACAAAAGACCTGCATGAATTTCTGGCTGAACACACCAGCCTAGATTAAACTATCTATTTAGAGGCAAATAAATGACAACTGAGTATTAAAATTCAATTTTTTCTGCTTTGTTGGGGCTCTCTTAATCAGTAATACCAATAATTAAATTATGGTATGTATATTCCTAGCAAAGAATTACCTCTTAAAACAAAATCACCACACATACAAGCTCATTTTTATCTCAATTAAAATTCATATCAATAGTAGCTAGGCAATAGTAGCACATGCCTTTAACACCAGCACTCAGAAGGCAGAGGCAGGTGAATCTTTGAGTTCAGGGCTAGCCTGATCTACAGTATAGTCATTAGGGCCACAGAGAGAAACACTGTCTCAAAAACCAAAAATTAATTCATAGAAATAGTGATTTTCATCTAACACCATTGCACATTGAAATGAATCTTATCAATTCTCTCTGTCAGTTATTTAAAGATATTTACATTAAGAATGTTGAGGAGCTGGAGAGGTGGCTCAGAGGTAAAGAGCACTGGCTACTCTTCCAGAGGAACCTAGTTTAATTCCCAGCACCCACAAGGCAGCTCACAACTATCTGTAACTCAAGTTCCAGGGCATCTGACACCATCACACAGACATACATGCAAGAAAAACAACAATGCACATACAAACTTAAATATAGAAAGGAATCATCAAAGAAATAAGAAAAAAGAGTAAGCCAGTCTTAACAAATATTTGCACCACATAATTTCTGAGCAGCAAATCAGATTTTTATTCATGAACACACAAAATACCACAAAGCTCCAGGGTAACTTCTATCATACTAATTTGCTAATCTGTTTCTTCATGTGACTGTGAACTGGGCCTTCCAGGATCCATGTTAGTTGGCATATAAGCTTAGTTAAATAAATCATGTATGCCTTGAGGATTTGCTGTGCTTAAATAAATATGGGGAGGGAGGGAGACAGAGAGAGAGAGAGAGAGAGAGAGAGAGAGAGAGAGAGAGAGAGAGAGAGAGAGCCATACCCTTTCTTCACTCTGGCAAAGTCAAATGCCATCTGTCTGTAGGAGAAGGCCTTTTCATTCAGGTATCTACTGTAACGCCTTATGAACGTAGACATATCATAACCTGGGGAGAGAGGAGACAGAGCCATGGACACATGCCTTCAGCTGTACTTCTGCATACTAGTAACTATTCTTTTAGTTCCTCAAAATAGACAGGGATTGTCATGACTGCCTCTGAGATGGGGCTCAACATGTGATGGCAAGCCTTATTTACCATCCTGCTTACAGGCCAAGAGTCTTTCACACGGGGCTCTTTGGCCATTCAATATAGTGATTATACTGCCCTGGACAGGAAGTCTTTTCTGATTTTTTTAAAATAGTGATAAAATTAAATTACTTCTCTTATATGCAACTTCAAGAGAAGCCTATTGAATTTTCATTGTTTCTGGCATATACAGAAGAAAAAGGTTACAAAATTTAATTGTGATTCAATGACTATTTCTTTGGAGTTTTAGAAACAAATTCTCTCTTAGAGAAAGTTAACAGCACTGTTACAAATAATAGCCTGTTTCATATGTATCACACACAGCCATCTGGTATGTGTTTATCTAGCTTTACATGTATGTAATAGCAAGCAAAGTGCATGAATGAATCAGAGGTAACAGCTGCATTAACCTACAAAAACATTTAACAGGGAAATCTTTTTCTTGTTCATTTGGTTGACATCTTTAGTTCCTTCATCTCCTGAACCTTAATAAGCAAACTGTAAGACAGATGGACCCAGGGTTCACCTTTTAAAGTGACTAAATAAAATTAATATATATTTTATATGCTCAATTGTCTACAGTGAAATAATTTAATAGTTACTTTCATATTGAGTTCTTAAGTAACCAACGAAACTATCAGTAACGATGACTTTGGATTAATGCCCACGCCCAGATTTTATTTTCTCACCGTGGGATCCACTTTTATCCAGAAAGTTGCTGAGGTTGAATAGCGTATTTCTAGAGGCCAAATACTGAATAAATCTCTGAAAAACAAAAATTAGAATTAAACACCCATATTTTCGTATCATACCTTTAAATAATTTCTGATGCTGAAGTGATGATAAAGTGATATTTATATTTACAAGTTTTTATTGTGTTCATTTTGATACTTAGCATCCTATGCTGTTAACTTTCTCTAAGGGAGAAATTGTTTTTAAAACTCCAGAGAAATAGTCATTGAATCACAATTAAATTTTGTGACCTTTTTCTTCTCTATATGCCAGAAACAAAGAAAATTCAATAACCTTCACTAGGAATTGGATATAAAAGAAGTAATTTAATTTTATCACTATTTTCAAAAGTAGACATTCCATTAAAGCAATCTTCATTTGAAGATGCAAAAAATATTTCCTGTAGGAAAGTAGCCCTCCTGATCCCTTTAAAAAAATTTCATGTGCTGATATATTTATATAGAATATACACTTAAATGCCTCTATATGACTGAGACAAGGTCCAATTCAAAATATATTTTTAAAAGATTGCAAATCCAAGGTTGAAATTATACTCATATAAGCATGAAACACATAGTCTTCTTTCTTCCTCATTAGTGAAAACTCAAGGGTCTTAAATTACCACCATATTTTGCTACCCCCACCTCTACCAAGAAGCAGTTGTATATTTGGTTACCTCATTTCCATGCACCATGAGATGGTGGGTAGTCACTAAAGCTTTAAATACCACCACCCAGCTACTGTTTGTTGCCCGTTCAAAGAGCGTGTCAGCCATCTGAGGAATATTGACATTGGTCTCATTGGTAGCCTGGATCAAATCTATGAAAACAGAAGATATCCAGTAACTATTATATATAAAACTCACTTCAACCTTTAAACATTTAAAGCTCATTACTAAACCATGACTTCAAAATTACTTAGACAGGAGTTAACTGAAAAGAACTATATTGTGGCATTTTTACATATGAACACTGCATACACACACACACACACACACACACACACACACACACACACACACACACACAGCTTTATTTCCAGTTCTCTTCTGTATTGTGCTGGTTAGTTTTTGGTCAACTTGACACAAACTCAGGTCATCTTGGTAGAGAAAAGCTCAACTGAGAAAATGTCTCTATAAGACTGGCCTGTGGGAAAGTGTTAGGGAGCACTTCCTGATTAATGATCAATGTGGGAGGACCCAGCCCATTGTGGGCAGCACTATCCCTGGACAGGTAGTCCTGTGTTGTACAAAAAGCAAACTGAGTAGGCCAGCCAGTGAGCAGCATTCCTCAACAGCCTCTGCTTCAGCTTCTGACATCCTTGCAGGATGGACTATAACCGGCAAGCTGAAACAAACCCTTCTCTCCCCAAGTTGCTTGGGTCATGGTGTCATATGACAGCAATACAAAGCAAACTCGGAAAGTGTTTCTGTCTGATTTTTTCCCCCTATTTGCTGGTACAGATGCCTTTTTCAAAAATGACAAATGTCAGGCGAGTTAAGCCTCCTATCACTCCAAGTGCTATGTCTCAAACATGAAGATGCTAGTCTAATAGACTGTTTGGAGGAAAAAACAGTAACACATTTTTGCAACATAGTATCTAAAAATATACTTCATTTGGATGCTAACAAATATACTGTCTTGTAACTGGTGGAAGCAAAATAGTGAATGAGTGAAGGACCCCACTATATTCATCCACTTCCTCCATCAAGTTTTCCAAGAACACCATATAGTGTTTGGTTCTGATCTGGCCTTAGACAGTAGGATAGAAGAGCTAAACACATTTCACTATCCACATGTTATCCTGTAAATATGTTTCTCATACTTGTTATTAATAAAGCACCGTTGGGCCGATGAGATAGCAAGATAGGCGGGGCTAGGAGACAAGGAGGAAAGAGGAAGGAGTAGGGAAGGGTCGAGATGTAGTCCAGGGAAGAAGCAGGACGCCCTCCGCGGCTCCCCGATAAGACGACCACGTGGAAATACTTAGATAAGGAGAAATGGGTTAATAATTAAGGCAGAGCTAGCCCATAAACAATAATGGTAATTGGCTAACAGGATTATATCAAATACAGAGTCTCTGAGTGTTATTTGGGGCTCACATGGCAGCGGGACCATAGCGGCAGAACCAGTGGCAGCTGGCGGGGAAACCTCCCGTAACATAGCCCTCCAGTTTTAATAAAGAGGAAATTCTTAGGAGCTATATCTGGAAAGGACCAGGAAAGAGAATCACACAATAAGAGAAAATACTGGGGAAAATACATTGACAGGATAGGGATGATGGCTGGAAGGTCAAAAGGATGTGTACTAAGAAGTACTTTGGTCTATTCATAATTCAGAACGAGTGTTAATATCTCTAAGTGTTGGTAATTAGACCTTTTTGGGTGATTTGTTTTAAAAAATCTTATTCGTGAAATAGAGGAATGTTCAGCTTACTGAAGGGAGAGTGTAGATTTTGAATGAAGGTCAGGGTGGGCTTGTCTCTGTCTATATTTGTATCGGTGAGTTTTCCCCCAGAATTGCAGGGTGTGTGTGTGAGTGAGTGAGTGAGTGAGTGAGTGAGTGAGTGAGTGAGTGAGTGTGTGTGTGTCTGTCTGTCTGTCTGCCTGCCTGCCTGCCTGTCTGCCTGTCTGTATCTGTGTCTATGTCTGGGTAGTGCCCATGAGTGTTGGTTCCTGTGGAGGCCAAATGTCAGCTGCCTGAGAGCTAGAGTTACAGATGGTTGTGGGCCAATCAACATGAGTGACAGGAATCAAATTAGGGTCCTCTGCAAGAGCAGTATATGCTCTTAACTACTGAGCCATCTCTTCAGTCTGAGAAGGACTTTTAAAAATATTATTATTATTATTACTATTTTTAACTATGTGTTCATGTGTGTCTGTGTTTGGGTATATTCATGTGGGCATGGTGTCCTCAGAGGCTAAAGACACCAGATTATCTTGGAGCTTGAGTTATAGGTGGTTGTGAGCCACCTGACATGCATGCTGGGAACTGAACTTAGGTCTTTTGGAAAAGTAGTATGCACTATCAACTGGTAAGCCAGCTCTCTCGCCCTGAGAAGAGACTTGTAAATACACATGCAGCATGAATCCTTCAGGACTGTATGTGTGGGAGTTAAGTGGATAGGATAGATGTGGGTCTTGCTTAGATATGGCCAAGGAGGAGCCACATAATAACTTCACTTAAGAGTTGGATTTCATCTTAGAGACAAGGAAGGGATGAGGGCTTCTAGCAGGCAAAAACCAAAACAATTTGGTGTTTACCCAATATCACAGTATTCTGTACCACTAAGTATAATCTCCAAGGTCCACAGAGGTGCAGGATGAGAGGAACTCACCCTTGCATGGAAAGGCAGGCTGAGAGGAAGGACGTGGAAGCTACAAAGCTCAGTTAGGACAAGCTGGTGCTGAACTAATGAGAATGCAGGTTGGTGGGGAGATGAGAAGAAGAACAGGAGCTACAGCAGCCTTGCAGGAAGAGGAAGAGACATTAGAGCGACCACACAGACTTCTCTGGCAATTCCACATCTCACCCTAGGGACCAGTTAAGTTATTATCCATTGGAAATGGAGGAAATTTGTTTGGAAGGGATATATAAGCTATTTTAGCAATAACCTTGAAAGAACTGTTGGACATCTATGTAGAAATGTGTGAGGGGGACTGGGAACAGACTCTAACTTAAGCTTAGACAGAACATTTGGCCTAGATACAAATTGGGAGTCACTGGTGATAAAAGCTCAACTACAAATAGAAGATGTAACTCACAGAACATGTAAAAAAGGAAAATTAAATATGTAAATAAGAATCAAATCTAAGAAATCTTAAGACTGTTATTTACTATCTTCAAAAAGTTCCAGAAACAGTTAGGGGTCATTATAGTCAAATACTACACAAAGGTCTATTTAGATGAACCGCCAAGTAGACTATAGAGCTGACAGACTAGCTGCTGTGTTTGTCACTGAAGCTGTCAGACTCACTGGAGGAAAAATGTAAAGGGAAGGGCCAAGGGAAGAACTTTTTATTGCTAAAAACAAACAAACAAACAAAAAACCAACAGGAAATAGCAGACTGAGACCAAGTACAAAAATCCAGAAAGACATGAAGTAGATAATACAGGGTACACATAACTCAGAAATCGAAACCCTCCAAAACCATGAGCAAAACTACATCTGTCCTTAGGTTGTTTCTGCTATGTATTATGTCAATGACATGAAAGTAATCAATGCTGCCTTAGGGAGTAACTGCTGCATTGCACAGGCTGGACTCTTTTTGACTCAAGGGATTCTCCTGTCTCTGCTTCCTAGTAGCCAGAATTACAGGTGTGCGCCACTTCACACCTGGCTATACGTCCATCTGTCAATTTACTGGGTCAGTTTGACAAACTATAGTTTATTAGGAAAATCTGGCCTGTTCCGTTTTTGAGAATCTTTGTTGGAACACGGCCATCTATGTGTCATCTGAGACTGCTTTCACTCTACAATGACAGAACTGAATGTTTGTAACACTCAACTCAATTCAGTGGTCCTCTCTGGCCCTGTGTGGGAAATATTTGGTGACCCATGCCTTCACATGGGAAGTATGTATGAAGTGCTGGCCTTGCAGAGCAATGATTGCCTTGAAGAAAAACAACTGTGACTTAAGTGTTTCTTTCTGAACCACCAATTTAAAGGAAACTTAAGAGACGTCAAACTACAATGATCAGATTTGCTACTCAGTAGTAGGTGCTATCACAAAATAAGAGAGTGGGGCCAGCGAGATGGCTCAGGGCTATGTAAAGATACAACATAACTTGCTACCAACCCTGACAACCAAGTTTGACTCTGGAGCCCACATGATTGCTGTATATGGTCCTCTGACATCTGCAAGTGTGTGGTGGCATGTACACGCCCATACACAACACACACACACACACACAAAAGAGAGAGAGAGAAAGCAGAAGATACCTGTTCTTCATATTTAAACTTGAAAAATAATTGTTTCCTCAAAAAAATGTGTTACGAGTCAATAAATTTATTATTAATCAAAGAAGATGTAACTTTCCCAAGTTTAACTTACTTTCTTTCTACTTTTTTTTATAAACAGGGTCCCACCAAGTAGCTCTGTCTAGCCTAGAACTCGCTATATAGAAAAGCTGGCCTCAACTCACAGATATTCCTTTGCCTTTGCCTCTCAAGAGCCAGGATTAAAGGTGTATGCTACCACATTTTAAGGGCTGGGTCATGGTGGCATATGCCTTTAATCCCAGCACTTGGAAGGTAGATCCCTGTGAGTCTGAGGCCAGCCTGGTCTACAGAGTGAGTTCCAGGACAGTCAGGGCTGTTAGACAGAGAAACCCTGACTTTGGGGGGGGGGAGAGGGACAACAAACCACCTTTATTGAGTCAATGGATAAATTAAGAGTTAAAGGGATGGTGAAGCCAGTTATTGAAAGCTAAGTACTCTCTATGTTATTTTAAGTTTCCAGAATTCAATGTTAACTGAAACTGAACTTGGAAAAATACACTTGGTATTCCTTTTGTTAGTGTGAATAAAGCTTTACTGACATGTAGAGTTGACCTAAAGGCTGCACACATTTAAAGCACATTATGTGACAAGTTTTGACAAACAGCCATCCATAAAACTATCAGTAACATGAAGATGTGGCACACACCCACATCTACCATTTTAACAGGCTCTTCGCACCCTACTAAAATTCTCCTTTCTCCTCCTCCCTTGCTGTCCCCTCAGCAATTTCAGCCTGCTTTCAGGCAATATAAATGCATCTGCACTTTATAAATCTTACATATAGGGAATCAAGCCATTTCCTCAAGGATGGTCTGGATCCTTTTATTCCTCTGAGTAATTACATCGAGATTAATCCATATCGCTACATGAGCAATGGTCTCTGCCACTGCACTGCTGAGCGGTTCATTATATAGACACACCACAAGCACCTGTATCTACTCACCTATTCTTGGTTATCCGTTTTGGGCATTGCACTTGAAAATGCTTTGAGACACCACATATAATTGTGTGCATGTGTAAGTGGGCATATAGTTTCATTTCCCTTGGGAAATTACTTGAGAGTAGACAAATTGGGTCATTTTCTGATATTTAACTTTAGGAAATTACTTCAAAAAGAAATTGTAATGGGTTTTAATTCCCACTGGAGGTGCATAAGTGTTCCATCCTGTGACATCCCTGCCAAGGCTTGAAATAATCGGTTTTTTATTTTTTGTTGTCATTGTATGTTTGTTTGTTTTTTACATACCCTTCTCCCCCTATTTAACAGCTATGCTCATGATGGATTTTGTTTGCATTTCCATAATAACTAGTGGTTTTACTTACTGTTTTTAAGTTTTTTATTGCTTCAGGCAAGAGAGTAAATACAAACCCCCTTCATTACTCTATCTTACCACAAAATATAAACCTCTCTTTTGTGGTCATTTTCAACAATTGAAAATTTGTCCTAGGCAATCTCTTTGAGCTAAAATAATTAATCAATAAGAGTGTTAAAGGAACAGAAATAAGCGAGAAAACTACAACTCCCTAAACTATTATTCTCCAAATTAATAAAATAGCAACATGCCTGATCTGCTTTCAGGTTCATTGTTACTTTTTTTTTTTTCCAGGTCTGCATGGCACTGACATCCACTTAAACCATGTGTAGAGATCATTACAGGTGGTGGTCCCCTGTTACTCCCTTCTTGGAATGTCCTATAATCTCTGCTCTGGATTGCTTGCAGTGTGAGTAGATGTGGGAAATTAATGCTCGTGGCTCCTCTTCTGTACCTAGCCTCCCTGGAGCTTCCTGCTGTCCACTGAATGAGCCGCAAACATTCCAAGGATAAATCTCCTACCTTATACTTACACTCCAGGCCTTTACTTACGCTTGCACCATAAGTATAAGGTCTGTAAGTTATACTTTACCTTGAGAACACAGCCTTTCATTAGAAGGCTCAGCTACCTTACTAGTCTTTTCTATGCCAAAAAAAAAAAACAAAAACAAAAAAGTGTTCCATCAAAATTATTCTGAAACTGCTTCAAGCTGTTCTTATTGCCTAGATTTCCCCTGTCATGACTGAACTGAGAGTTCATTTGGGATCAGTCTCACATAGTCTACCCCCTTGAAGTTCTGACCTTGTCCTCATGAGAAAGAGCATCTTCCGGTCTTGTCTTACACAGTTTAAGGTAAAGGACATTGGGCTTGGGGCCAGAGATCTAGTTTGCAGCCTGGCTTTGCTACTTATGGACAAGCTAATGTGATGCTTGTATACATTTCATTTTTCACCTAGCCATGGCAATAATATTAACCACTTTACAGGACAGACACTTCATTTATGCTAACCACCACCTTAACACACCTCAACCTCAGTCCTCATTACACAGAATTACAGTTGTTACTTCACATACGTCTCTCTTCCATCCAGCTCCATGTCCAACAGGAAGGAAGGAAGTCCTATCAGAATCCCTGCAGCCTAACATTGGCCAGGATATATAAAAGATGGTATACCTAATATAACTAGCTTATTATCTGTCCTAATCTGGAACAATTTTAGGCAGGCATTGTGCACACCTGTTATCACTGCACTTAGGATCTAAGGAAAGGGGGAGGGAACTAACATGCATAGTTTCTGAGTAGAGATTTGGGGGCAGCTTAACTCCTTTTTTTCATTAGGAACTGTATGACAGGGGCTGGAGAGATGGCTTAGAGGTTAGGAGCACTTGCTGCTTTTCTAGAGATTCTGAGTTCAATCCCAACAACTACATGGTGGCTCACAACCATATATAATGAGACCTGGTACCCTCTTCTGATGTGCAGGCAAACATGCAGGCAGAACACTATATATCATAAATAAATCTTTAAAAAGAAAAGGAACTGTATGACATTGAGCATAGTTATTGCTGAGCCTACATTTCCTTGTTACAATAATGAGGATAATCACAGCATCCCACTGCAGCTGTTTTATTAAATGGGAAAGGCAAATGTTGAGTGCAGAACTTGACAAACTATAAAGAACATGTCTGTTGGTCAGTATGTTTAATGCACAATTACAATTTGGTTCACCCTTTGGCTACACACACACACACACACACACACACACACACACACACTTGGCAGACTTTTAACTAATTTTAAACTAATTCAGTAACTTATTTAACAAATATTTTTGAATGTATACTATATGCCAGGCATTGGTTTATTAGAAGCTAGCAAAGACAGATGGTACTGTTCAAAGGGGGTAACTAAGAAAGGCCTCCCCAATGAAATGACATTCAAAAGGACCTCGATGCAGTAAAGAAACCAGCCATTTAATGATCTTGGGAAGCAATGTTCCACGCAAAAGAAACAGCAGATGCAAAGGCCCTGTGGATCCAGATGAGCTGACAGGCTCAAGACTAAACAAGCTAGCCCTTGAGGACAGAGAATGGTGAGCACAGTAAAGAGGTACGGTAAGAACTGACCATACTCCTGACAACACAGGGAAGGCCTGACACTTTATTCAGAGCGTTTGGGGAAGGGTCAGAGGCTTTTTGACCAGTGTGGTGACAATGTGGAACAGGGCAGAAGCAGGAAGCACAGAAAGGATTGCAGACATTTCTCAGGGTGAGTCAGGAAGATCAGCTGGTGGATTTGACTGTGGTGGGGGAAGAGGCACAAGACCCGCAAAGGAATGGAGAAAGACAAGGTCACAGTGCCCGCGTCATAAGACAAACTGTGTCTAGTGTGCTCAGGGGAAAAGAGTAGAGAAGCAATGTGGGTGCCAGCAGCGAGCTTTGCTACTCCGTCCACCACTTCCACTGGCTGTACTACCCTCTCTTTGACCTTACTCCGTCCTCAGCGCAGTAGCTGCATCTGAAGACTCCTCAGGCAAGTCCTCGGCAACAAATGTCCCCTAAAGTGAGCATAGTCCAGCTCTAGGTAGGAATTAGGAGCTTCTCAAAGTTAACATGATGAGTTATGAACCAGGCACCATAGAGGACATGGTGGTCATGATGCTGTTCCATGAAGCTCCCAGACATGAGACTGTACACAGCCACACGAGTGCCCAACAGCTCACATAATTCAAAGCCCAGGGCTACACACACACCTGGGTTACCTCAGAGAGAAAGGGGTCAGGGAAGTGGAGGCAGGGGGGCTGGGTTGTGAGGGTCTGGGTGCCAAACACGATCAGATCCTAGGGGTACAGAAAGTTTTATTTAAAAAAAAATTTGGAAGTTTAACTTTCTGCTACTTAGGATTTGAACACAGCTACTTGTGTCACTAATAATGTAAGTCATTGGGTTTCTTTATCCTCAAGTCATCATCTTCGAGGTGGAAATGACTGTTACATAGACCCACCTATGCCCAGTTACATTTTTTTTGATAGCTTACTCTCCTCTGGGTGTTTTCTTGCTTGTCATAGGATTTTTAAGAACTCTGTTTTAAGATAACACTTGCCAAGAGACTAATTTCTAAGGATAAGCCAAAAAGTAGTCAGCACTGTAGATGAAGGAGAAGGCCATGCAAGCAGAACACTAGATGGCAAGAGTCCTGGAAAGATTGGCCACTGCTAATGTGGTTGCTAGGGAGATTCTAGAAGATACTGCAGCTTCAGTTTCTGATTTCCTGCTGCTGTCACATGATGGTCACCTATGAATGTCTCATCCTCAATCATGCCAGGTAAATTAACACAGGTCCTATTTACATGGCAGCCACAGGGGTTTGCAGGTCATGAAAACTTGAGAGGAACATAAGCTTTTATTTAATCCGTGTGGGGGGAGGGGGGTTCTTACCTATAGATTATCACACAAACAATACTTTAGGGACCTCCTTTCAGAGAATAAATTGTCCCGATGATAAATTTATTATATGCTAGCACTGAGCAGCCTGTGTATCCCTCATGTCACAGGCCATCGCTTCCTACACATTCTCAAAGAGCCAGCTCCTCAGCTCTTTCTGTTCAGTCCTTCCTCGAAGAGCCCTTGGGGTGGTAAGGGAAAACAGTGCTGTGTACATTGGACTCTAACAGCAGACACCCGACATTGGCTCTCAGTTCCAGTCAGGATTCCCACCCACATGTGTGAAATGTATGCTTCCTAAAATTAAACAGTAGTTAGAAACAGCATCTGAGATTCTCTCTCCATCTTCTCAGATCAAGATGGCATCTGAATACTTGGCCATTCTTTACACCAAGAGCAATTATCAGCCACCACCTTCTCCTCCTGCTCTTTTGCTAGCACTCTCTGGAAGCCTCCCCTGAAGGACCTCACCTCTGGTCTCGCTCAAGCCCCACTGCTTCTATCCCTCAGAGCTGCTTCTTCCCTTCTAGGGGATCACATTCTCTATTTACTTCCTGGAGTACCACAAAATACAACTGTACCTATTAATACATCGTTATTGTCTACTGAAGGATTTTAGGAAAGAGAAAAACAGGTTATCTAGATGAAAGGACCAAATATATTTTAGTATCTCCTCTATGAATTTGTATTTCCTGGGCAAAAGTAAAAACATGGAAAGGAAAACTGAGAAAGGATTCTATAGTTCTTGAGAAACACTAAATAGAGCTATTTGGTTATGGCAACACAAGCCTCTAGTCTCAGCCATGGAGGAGGCTGGGGTAGTAGGATCACAAGTTCAAGGCCAGCCTGCTTGTGTTAAAACTGAAAGCAATAAAAGGGCCAGAGAAACACCTTACATGTACTTTGGGTACAATTATAAGTAACGCAGTCAGTCAAAATAACTAGATATGTTGGCTAGCTTTCGTCAACTTGACACAAACTAATGTCACTTAGGAAGAAAGAGCTTCAAGTGATAGACGGCCTGTATAAGACTGGCTGGTTGGACATGTGGGGGACATTTCTTGGTTAATGATTGATGTGGGAAGGCTCAGCCTACTGTGAGGAATATGGTTATCATTCCTAAGCAGGTGGTCCTGCTTAAGAAAGCATAAGAAAGCAAGCCAGTAAGTAAGCAGTTTTCCTTTGTCACTTACTGCTAGGCAGAGTAGCCAGCTAACTAATTCTAAGAGCCAAAGGACAAGCTGTTCACTCCTGGAAAAGTCCCCTGAGGCTTTTCTTTTATCAAATCTCATAAATGGCTCCAAGCATTTTCTTGGTAGTCAGAGGTAGCCAAGTAGATCACTATAATTTAGGGTCATAGTTTATGAGGTGGTCCTTCTATCTGACAGGTAGCAACCTGTCCCAAAATAATTACATAATCATCAGTGACAATTGCTTCAGGATGCTTCTACTGCTAACCTAAAGCTACTATTCTTCATAAAACCTCACTGCGGGGGGGGAAAAAGGATACTGTTCTAGAGGGAAATGATTTCTAAATTTAAAAAGTCACCCAACTTTACACACACACACACACACACACACACACACACACACATCCAACAAGTTGAACTAAATCAAATGTAACTATGCTTCCCACATGGTTCCCACATTAAGCATAGATGATGCTAATTTATTCAAACATTAACAACTCCTCATAAGGACATCCCCTTGCTGTTTCTTTATGGCTATTAAACATTCAAAAAGGATTTAATTAAATATATTTACAAAACCTTCTGGGTAGCACAGCCAATTTACATCAAAGAGAAAGTTGAATCTTTCACAATAAAGTCTAAACACATTTAAGACTAAAACAGTCTTACTACAGCTCCCTGTCCCAATTCACATTAACTGTGGCTACAACTTTATCCTTATTATTAATAATACAGACAGCTCAAATGTACAGTTCAGAAGAAGCGAACAATGCTTAAAAGTTTCTTCCTGGTTGGATGACTTCTGATCTTTCCTATTTATTTCCCTTGATTCAAATACTAGGTGCAAAAACTGACATTACGTTCCACCAAGAACAAAGAACGCTGGTGATCCAACTCCTGTGCACATAGTCCATGGCTAAGTGCCCTCTGCTGCCTAGTTTTATGTCTACTTGACACAAGCTAGAGTTATTGGAAAGGAGGGAGCCTCAATTGAGAAAATGCCTCCAAGTGATTGATATGAGAGGGCCCAGCCCATTGTGGGTGGGGCCACCGCTGGGCTGATAGTCCTGGATTCTGTCAGAAAGCAGGGAGAAGAAAGCAAGAGGGGAGAAAGCCAATACGCAGCACACCTCCATGGCCTTTGCATCAGCTCCTGCCCTGACTGAGTTCCTGTCCTGACTTACTTCAATGATGGATTATGATGTAAAAGTATAAGCCAAATAAACCCTTCCCCTTCCCAGTTGTTTATGGTCATGGTGCTTCATCACAGTAATAGCAACCCTAAAATAGGGTATGCCTCTACCATGTTCAGCAAACTAACTGCCTCACGAACAGGATGCTCCAGCATCTACATCACTGTGCTATGTTGTCTCCACACTTAATTCGTCTCATTTATGCTCACTGTACATTGTGTACAACTTTGCAAGTGCTTTCAGTCTTGAACAATTTTCTTAGCACCAGTGCAACTGGATATCCCACCACGGGCGGTAACACCCCTAGGCAGCTGGTCCTTGAGGAAAGTGGGCTGAACAATCCACAGTCTCTGCATCAGTTCCTGCCCTAACTTACTCCAGCGATGGAGTGTGACTGGAGAGCTATAACATGAGATAAACCCTTCCCTCCCCAAGTTGCCTTTGGTCACAGTCTTTATCCCAGAAACAGAACAGAGCAAAGACACCACCCTTAGCTCTTGTCTCACCAAGTTCAGCACTTACTCACCTAGCTGTGTTCTCAATACTAAAGAGTGGGAGCTCTTCCAGAGCAGCAAACTTCCTAAGAGGGAATATGGAATAAACCATCTTTTGACAGGACCAGAATAAATGCCCCATTTTCTTCTTGGGGGAACCTAAAATAGTTATTTCAACTCTTGGAGCTTGAGTCATTATTTCTTTAAAATCAGAAGCAGTTTAGTTGCACATTAACACTAATTACAGTCATGAGAAAGCTGAGCTGCACTATCCCACCCAGTGAGAGAGAAAATCACGACAATTATTCTGAAGATGCTGTGCCTCCTTCTCAGAAGATAACCAAGACGTGGCAGCAGTGGGGGAGGGGGGCTGAGTGTGTTGGCAGAGAGCTTCAGTTTTCTTTAAAGTTCTAGACTCCTTTGCTGCTCTAAACCCTATACAGGGAAAACAAAACAAAACCACACAAAACCAAAACCTCTCCTTGGTCTTTAAACAAGGCAAGAGCTATGGCTTCGTGTCACAGGGCCAACTCTCATGCTTCAGTACAAGTTATCATATGGGCCAGAACACACTTTATGTCAACAGCCACATGGCTGCCTGTGCCCTCAGAACATGACTGCTAGTCATGGGAAAACCCTTCCAAGCTACCCACAAATACAGAGGCCCCACACTAGACCAGGGCTACAGGCCCCTTTCCACACTGGAATGATGCTTCTAAATAGAGTTCGGAGTACTGGGCACAATGCCTACTATGTGCTACATTGTGCAAGGGGAATCAAGGAATTCACAAACACTTTGGGTTTCCCTATCAGAAAGATCCACTCCACCGCTATTAAGAAGCAATGGTCTACCACAAAGAGGGTTCATCCCCAATTTCAGCACACTTAGAACTGCTGCACACTGCATAAGGTCTTCTCCATCCCGCGGGGCAGAGCAGAACTGTGGGCTCTGCTCTTTCTCCATTTCATCCTACTGACACCATATCTCCATGTCTTCTACTCCAGTGACACTTCCCAATTTTCCCACAGCCTCCCAACCCCAAGTGCCGGCTTCCAGATGCTGAAGAAGTCCCACCGTGTGGATGCCCACCCCTCAGTCCTCTCCGTGTGACAAGATGGAGGTCCACAAAACATTGTTCTTGTAGTGATTGTCTCTCAGAATGTCAGCGTTCCACCACTTCCAAAAAAATCCCATCATCCGAATCTCCCGATCAAGGCTCCACCTAACGAATCCAGTGCCTGCTTTCAGTGTCTTTTCTTTAGCTCTTTCTGCTGCTAACGTATTGCTCAGTTTACTCATTACACTATTGCATACTGAGCCTCCTCCCACTCCTGCCTACAGCAAGCCTGATGCTCCTTTTGCATTGCATTCACTGACAGAAATCAAAGCCCCCCAAGCTTCGGAACCAAGAACACACTCAGTTGCCTGTAACTCGGGTTCCTTTCCATCCCACAGCCAACACTGGGTTTTTCTTAAGCCCTTTGCTTTCAATACTAAAGAAGAGACTCAGGGCAGGAGAGATGGCTCAGTGGGCAAACACACTGGCTACTTTTCCAGAAGACTTAGTAGTTCACAACTGTTTGTAGTTCCGGTTCCAGGGGATCCAATGCCTTCTCCTGGCCTCCATGAGAACCAGGCACACAAATGGTGCACAGACACACACGAAGGGAAAACACTCACACACATAAAAATAAATTCAATTAAAAAAAAAAGAAAAAAGAAAAAAAGAGACCCATTTAAAGCTTTGATACAGTTTTCCGCTTTAAACTGTGGCTGATGGACATTTGCTGACTAATTAATGAGTAAATTACCCAAATTTAAGGCCCAAGTTGGGCTTTGTATTTTTCAGGGAAACAGTCACTTTCTTTTTTTATTGCTGTTGTTAAAGAAACCCAGGTAATTTCAGGTACAATATACATCAGCTTAAAGGTCTCTCAGGCCAGTGGTGTTTATCTAGAGTCCCCAAATGTTTCAATAGATACACCAAACTCACTAATTCCTATCTCAGAGTAGAACAGAACCAAACATTTCTTTATTGCTATCTCCCATGGGAGCACAAGTAAGAATGAAATGGATGTCAACTTTTAAAGAGTTTACTCAAAAGTAATTAATAAATGGTCGCAGTCTAAGCGATGTATATGCTAACAGTGATGTGTTGTTGTTACTGACAGGCATAGATATCTACTCAGTCACTCTAATTGTCTTCCTTTGGCCTGTAGGGTGGATTTTCCTACTAAACCATAACTCCTTACTAAGATACATGTTTTAAAAAATTGGATTTAAAGGATAAATGCAATGCAAGTCTTAACTTGATAGGCTTAAATTGAGTGAGCCAGGCATTCTGCACCCCTTACCCTAGCTGTGAACTCTGTGGCTTGTTGAGCTGGTCCTGGTGTTTGGTGACTGTTGTTAATGTGGGAGAGTGAGGTAATTAGGGTAATCATGGTAAAATAGCACCCATTTCAAAAGAACATACCCTCACCAAGTGAGTTGCTCTTGTGTAATAGCAAGACAATGCAAAAAAATATTTCAAGAAAAGGTACAAAGACAATTATTGCACATTTTTCAGGGAATAATGACCATGTCCTATGTGAACCATGCATGCTCAAAGCATGCCTGACATTCAAGAGATGTGGGAATTTCCACACCTCACTGCCACCACTGTGCACTCATTACCTCAAGACACTTACCTCCATGATTAATAGTATAATTTTCTTTCTGCCGATTTGCTTTTCAAAAATATTTTTACGTAGTTTCTTTTTTTTTCTTTCTTTTCATAATAAGTTCATCTCAGGAGCAGGCTGCCCTTCTTACTCATGCAGATATTTGGGGGAAAGGGCATTCACTGGAGGTCAAGGCAGAGGCATGTCTGAGTGTTGTTAAGGACAGTGAGGGGCCAGTGTGTCTGGAATCCACATGTGCTGGCTAAGCCAAGACCAGACCCTACTCACTACTGAAGGCCAAGATAAGGCCCACTGTTCTGGGAGAGGGAATGGGAAAAATAACTACCTAGCTGCTATGCTGAGAACACACAGGTGGTGTGGAGGAATGACAAAAGCAGAATCAGGCAGCTGTTCCAGCAAAACGTAGAGACAGAGGTGGCCAGGCCTGTGACAGAGCCAACTAGTTTTCCTGACTAGAAAATGTAACAGGAGAAAGAGCTTCAACATGTGCACTAGGAAAGGCAAAGGTTGCTACCTACTAAGCCATGGACGATAGAGCGGGATGGGATATTTGTGGTTTGAGGCAGGGAAGATGAAGAGTTCTGTGATTTCTATGTTTAACTTGTGAAATGTTGACAAATGTTTCTAAGGCCAGTAATTCTGTCCATGTCATGAGTTGACCTTGAAAAGGTTAGGCAGCACTGACCTGCCTTTTACTTTCCCCGTGGCCACCAGCTCCAGGATCTGAATGTCCTTTCTAACCCAGTTTCTCCACTCTGTCCATGGGACACATCAACGCTTGGTTGCCTCTCTTGCTAATTTGTATGTCGAGTTCCCCTTCTCTCTAATGTGCTAAGTCTATAGACCCTCTGCTCCTATTCTATAAATCTGACAATGGAATTCTCCAGATTAAAGCCCTGGCCTGTCAACAGCTCTTTCAAACAACAGGAATGGCCTTCCAGACAGTTTTCTCACAGCTTCAGACGCCTCCTTCTTTTCACCACACATTAAACACACCAGAGCCAGGTGTATTTCCTTGCCCGCCAAACTCCATCTGTATCTTAATACCCAACCACACACAGCACTGAAAAGCCTTTGTAATAACTCCTGTCAGACAAAACTGTCCATTCTCTCCTCATAGTGTATCGGCCACACCTCTACTGCCTCGTGAGGAATAAGCCGTGACCGATTTGTCAATAGGCCTGTCCTATTGTCTCTCAGCAGATTCTGCTGTGTCTTGTTCCTCAGCAATGTTTCCTCAAGTGTTGCTTCAGAGGCGCTTCTGCTGACGGGACCTTTGAGGACTTTCATTGTTGACCAGAGGCAGTGCAGGAGTCTAGCTCCTAGATCTTTCATCTTCCTCATCAGGGACCAGAGTGGAGCTTATACCACCTCACACCCTGGCTGCAACAAGAGACAAGGACATTTAGGACCACCCAAAGAAAGGGCAGCAAGGAGATGGCCTGCCAGCACAGAAGCCATCAGGCTCCTATCAACCTTTCCTTTCTATTGGAGTATTGAGTCCTAAAACACAACACTGTATAGAGTAGCTCTCCATGTGCCAAAAATGCCTTAGAATAGAGACTTCATGTTATGATCACTTTCCAAATTCTAGAACCATAAATGTTTCAAGGAAACCAAAGCCTAGTATAATATACTTTGGCCTCCAATAAAAAATGTTTAATAACATAACAATAGATGAGCCTTATGACATGTTTCTTGTATTCAGTATGGCAACAAATGATAGAGTGTTTTTAAATGCCAGTAAGCACAAAAAAGGCCCTAAAAAATGGAAACTTCAAAATAATTTAGAGATAGACATTTTTGGTAGCTTAGCGAACACTCTCCAGGTAGGATAGGGCTCCCTATAAGTTGAAACTTCCACACAAATACCAGAGAAAGCAGAGGAGAAAAGAATGGAGACAGTGAGAATTCACTAAGCAATCCTTGACATCACTTCTCAAATATTAAAGATGGCTTGATGTGGCAGCATATTTCTTTAATTCCAGCACTTCCGAGGGGAAAGGCAGGGCAATCTCTATGGGTTCAAGGCAAGCCTGATATGCATAGCAAGCAACTTCCAGGATACTCGGGCTTATACAGTGAGACCCAATCTCTAAACAAAAACAGAGAATCACCACAAAAACAAAAAACAAACCAAATAAAACAAGAACAAAAAGCAACAAGGTATGTGATGCCCACACCATTAGTTTCTATCAGTCCATGTGACATCTTTTCCCTAGGCCAGCCGTCCCTTCCTTTCTTTTCTGTCTTATTCTAATTTCACATGTAGTACTCTACTTTTGGGGGATGGCAGAAAGTTTTACCTAGTTTCCTACCATTAGTAGCATTGACTTCTTATTTTCTTTTTCTTTCTTTCAGTATCTCATTTACTTTATCGTCATTTTTTTATTTTAAAAGATTTCAACAGATCTTCCTTTCTATCCTGTTTCAACTCTCAACTAAAATTATCTTTGCAATTATTTTAATATGAAAAAAATGCTCTCAAGTACATTCCTGAAGCATGAGGATAAAGGGGGAAATCATAAATTTTCCTACTGATGATAGCCATGAAAGCAATATTTGAGCATCTGACATATTTTTCCAAAGACTCCTTGATTACAGCTGTGACAAACAAATCTCCTCTGAGGGGTGAAGAATGCTGAAGCTCCTCTCCCTCAGTACAACTCTGAGAGCCTTGTACTCTGGGCTGTCTAACTCCAGAGATGTCCAGATTAGTTAGGAAGCTTGTACGTGGTTTGTAGGTCTAAGAGAACACCATGCGGCTCAGTTGCACATTAATAATGAAGAACCCAATTCTACTCATGCAATAGATCCATCAAATAAGGGCTCTACTTGGTTAGTTGCAAACAGACAATACCTCTCAGAATAGAGAAGGCTGCCCATACTAAATCCCCATACATCTCCATAGGAGTACGTTTCAAAATAGGAAGAACAGAGGGGTGAAAGGCTCGTGCCTCTCAACAGGCCCTGTCTACATTTATCCCATGCCCTTCAACCTTACCTCTTCTGCTATGTATAAGTGAAAAAGAGAATTACTGTGGCTCCCATGTATAACTAGCAGGCAAAAAATAAGAATTAAATTGTTATGGGAAAAGGGACTAATTTTAAGAATTTTCACACAAAATAAAAATTAGATTTCTGTGGGTCACTGCATCTGCTTCCATTAGTTACTGGATATAGGTTCTATGATGACAATTTGGGTAGTCACCCATCTGATTACCAGGGAAGGCCAGTTCAGACACTCTCTCCACTATTGCTAGGAGTCTTAGCTGGGGTCATCCTTGTGGATTTCTGGGATTCAGTGACCCACAGCCAAATACTGGGCTGAGCTCCTGAAGTTCGGTTGAAGAAAGAGGGGAGGAATCATATGAACAAGGGGGATGGGCTCAAGAGCATGATAGGGAAAACCACAGGGACAGCTGAACCGAGTTAGTGGGAGCTCATAGACTACGGACTGACAGTTAGGGAACCTGCATGGAACCAAACTAGGCCCTCTGAGTGTGGGTGACAGTTATATTGTTTGATCTGTTGCAAGGGCCCCTGGCAGTGGAACCATGGCCTATCCCAGGTGTATGAACTGGCTTTTTGGAGCCCATTCCCTATGGTGGGATATGTTACTTAGCCTGGATACAGGGAGGAGGTATACCAAGGATACAGGGATACCTTGGTCCTGCCTCAACTTGGCATACCAGATTTTATTGACACCCCAAGGAAGGCCTTACCCCTCTGTGGAGTGGATGGGGAGTAGAAATGGGAGAGATGGGGGGATGGGAGAAGGGGAAGGAAGGGGAACTGAAATTGGTATATAAAATGAAAAAAAATTAAATAAAAAAATGTCAAGCACATGTACACGCGTACAAAGAAAAATGTTTGGAAAGCAGAAAGAATAGAAAAATACACTAAGTAAATTAAAAAAAAAATAGATTTCTAAGAACTTTAAGATAACATGAAAATTATTTGTGCTATAATATAATGCCATTTAAAATAAATTGAGTCAGACCACAATGGAAAGATTGCTAATTTGTTAATGCATTTTCAGCTCTAATACTCTATCTACTACTAATAATTCTTGGGCCTTTAACATTAAAATTAAAAGTTCAACTAAAAGCAAATAGCCTCAAGTCAAAGATTTTATCTTTCTTTACACTTTTAAACAGAGGCTGACTACATGCAATGATTTTAAGAAATTAAAAAAATACCAAAATGGGTGCAGTGGTTCAAAGCACTTACTGCTTTTGCAGAGGACTGAGTTTGGTTTCCCAGTGTCCATACTGGGCAGCTCACAATCAACCATAAGCTCCAGGGGATCCTAAACCCTCTTCTGACCTTCACGGGCACCTGCACACAAGTGCCCACACCCGCACAAAGGCACAAAAGTACACACAATTAAAAATAAAACTCTTTTTAAAAAAATGTTTAAAAAATAGGAGAGCCCACAATTAAGATGCACTTACAACTTTAACTTCCCAGAAGTTATATTGCTCTTGGTCAATTAGGGTATCATGCTGTCAATTTTTAACCATAACAACACTTATTGACTGCAAGAATTAATTGATTAAATGTGAAGTTTTAAATGATTCAGCAATTCGACTAACAGGTTTCCAGAACATCTTCCACCTAAACAAGAAGCATCAGTGTCCTTTAGGTTGTTTATCTGCTCTTCTGTCTAATTTCTACTCAGTTTTGACTGCCTCTGTCAGTGCCCAAACCTGTCAATGTCGTCCCTTTAAGTACACAAAACACAGATACTGACCTTCATTGTTGCTATTGATCATTTTAAAAATTATTTTTCACTATTAGGTCAGCTCATTTTCCAAATATTTTTAAGTCTTTCTTAATGGCAATGTATCAGTACTTAACCAAAATAGTAATTTAATGTCCTTCCATTTTCTTTGTGTCTTGATACCTGGGCAACGGTGTAAAATGAGAACTCTGAATGATAAGGCCACTTCATGGTTTGCTCTTCTCTTTCCCAGGTGTCTTAAACATTTCAGTAGTCAATTCCTGCTATTTTTCTTAAATAACCAATCACTCTTTTGTTAAAAGCTTATTTGAAAAGTTTAAAATAATATCAAAAGGGGGGCAACTCTAAAACTATACCACTGAGCCTTAGAAATCTACAGCAACAAAGCAAACCATAGTGCATATGGCTTTTGTATTTGATTTTATGACCGAACACATTACATTTATAGCCTAATAATTAGTGCTAACTTATGTCGCTAGCCCAAAACATATGAAAATACAATGGAGGCTTAATTGCCTTTTTCTCCCTTTCATAAAAACAACAACAAACAAAAACAAAACACCTCATTTCTCAAGCAGATGCCACAGAAAATCCCAGAGCAGCTGAAGCCAGGCCATTCTTTACCAAATCCATTGCTGCTTGCTGTGCCTCAGCCTTTTCCTCTAATAAAAATCATTTGTAGAGTGACTTGGGTTGGTAGCAAACATAATCCTTTCATTGTTACCTTAACTTCAGGATTCCCTGCAAAGAGAAGGCTGAGAACTTGGAAAATTCAATGTATCTGGCTAAGATCAGAGCCAGAAGGCAACAGAGTCAGGGTTAGCCTGGGTCATTTGTTGACAGAAGCTGTGTTTGTCACACCTCCCAATGTGGCTACTTAAAGAGTGTGCTGAAATAAATGGCTCATAAACCTACAAAGGACACACTGACAAGGAGTAAATGGGCCCAGGGCAGTCATCTGATTGCATACCCTTCATATTTCCCCCTCCTCTTATCCAAAGATAGGTTTCATAGGGGTTCATCCCTGCAATGAAATAACTACTGAACTGCCTTAAAATAATCACGTGGGATCTTATATGTTTCTGTCTTGTATTATTCTTACAACATGGACAGGTAAGCAAGAGATGACATGCAAAGGTTGGAAAAACACACGAGTTTCGATAGAACATGGGAAGAAACCCTGACCTCTCTCCTCCCCAGCAGAGTCAGGTGCTTGATGAGCCCTGTAACTTCCTAGGACCCCTTTGCCCCCTCCTCTGTAAGCTTGAGGAAAGGAAACTGATCTCACAGGATCTTTCTGTGGAAGACCTCAGCTGTGCTTCTATTTGCCGCATGCCACACCCAGCCTGTGCTCACATCTGGTCCACTTCCCCTCTTTTTTTTTTTTTTTTTTTTCCTTCACCTAAGTTTTATGGAAAAAGAAAGAGTACCACTACATCTTACATTAAAAAGTGAATCAAGCTGGATGTTGCTAGTGCATGTCTTTACTCCCAGCACTGGGAAGGCAGAAGCAGGCAGATCTCTGTGAGTTCGAGGCCAGCCTGGTCTACAGAATAAGTTCCAGGACAGGCTCCAAAGCAATAGAGAAACCCTGTCTGGAAAAAAAAACAAAAAAACAAAACAAAACAAAAAAAAAAACCAAAAAGTGAATCAAGATGAATTTTAAATTTAGAAGGAAAGTATATCCACATAGGTACCCAAGAAGAGGTTCAAAGAAAACACATTGTTTATATTTTAAGATAACTACTAGACTTGTTTCCCTGAGAAAGTTCCAATTTTAAATGCAAAACTCAAAACAGCCTTTTTCAAAATAACTTCAATTGTCTTCATTGATGCTTAACTGAATAAGTGTCATGCTGAGGGTAGTGAGAACTCCCGAGATTCCACAGGCATAAGAGAAGTATGTCCAATGTCTTTTCCATGAGCACGATAGGGACAATGTCCTATCTTCACAAGCTATTTCCTTCTGCACTCACAGCTTTTCTAACTTTTTTGAGGCCACTGGCTGAGTTCTTGCCAATGAACCAGACAGGAATGGTACCTAGATCTCCTCCTATCTTGGAATATTTCCTTTCCTGTCTTCCTCATTAGCTAGGCTTCAGTGGAGGACTCCAAAGTCCTAGGTAAGAGATTGAAAAGTGCCATCCACAGAAGGCTGCAGCAGGAGTCAGAAGGTAAATTTGTACCTGGCCCCCAGCTCTTGGGACTGATCCCAAGAAAGTTAGTTCTGGTTGAGCTTGACAATCATGGTGTGTTGGTTAGATTTTTGTCAACCTAACACTAGCTAAAGACATCGGGGAAAAGGGAACCTCAGTTGAGAAAATGCCTCCATAAGACTAGCCTTTGGCAAGTCTTGATTGATGACTGATGAGGGAGGACCCAGCCCACCAAGGGTGGTGCCACTCCTGGTCTTGGGTTTCATAAAAAGGCAAGTTGAGCCACCCTCAGGGGGCAGTCCAGGAAGCAGCATTCCTCCATAGCTTCTGAGTCCTGGTACCCTTCTTGAGGCCCTACCCTGAGTTTTCTTCATGAAGGAGATAAGCAAGAAGATGACATAAACCCTTTTACCTCCAAATTGTGTTTGGTCATGATATCTATCACAGCAACAGAAAGTAAACTAGACACATGGTGCTGTGCCCTGGACATGGGGTAACCCAAGAAAAGAAATCAATTGTTCTCTATGATTTTTTTGTCAAATTTAGCTATAGGAAGAAAGCTAATTTCTCAGTGAGACTGCAATGGTAGCAAACTGCAATTCCAGACTCACTGAGAAAGTTGTTCTGCAAAAATGAAGTTTGAATCACTAATTTTATGTAGAAAAGAAACAGAAACTGAGGTGGGTAAAAAACCCTGGGTCTGCGCCAGAGGGGCGGGCTCCATCCACGCCCTTTCCTCATAGTGGTTATAAAGACTAAAATGGCCCTCCTTTCGCCCTAGCCATATCCCTCTAACATAGAAATAAAGCAGTCATCGTTGACAAGGGTACAAAGTGGAAATCACAAGCCCTTCAATACACAGATAGCATGTTGGTGTTTAGTCTTACAGAAATATGTGTCACTGGCACATTTGTACGTAAAAAATTGACCCTCTTCATGCCTTAATTTCTAAGACAAATATACTTTAACTTTTCATTTTTGAGGTTTCCTGGTATCTATTTGAAGACATCATTGCTTTTAATAAAGTACTAATGACTATATACAACAATGTAACATTCATTCATGAGTGCATAGTTTTCTCTATTTCTTTTTCCAAGATAAAACTCTGTAAAAGGCAAATTACTAGTTCAAAGTTTTCAGGGGTTTCAACTGATATTGACAGCACACCCTCCAAAATATGTAGACTAATTTATACTTCAACCCATCAAATAGTCAATTCGGGCTCTTTTTTTCCCATCTGAGTAGGCAAGGCTGAGCTGAAGTGAAGAGACATTTCTCTCAATTCACAATATAAAATGATGAGTTCAATTAGATTATAAAACTATGAGTACAATTAGATTATAAAATTATGAGTACCATTTACAAATCAAATGGCTAGTTGAAGTGTGTATGAGAGAGAGAGACAGAGAGACCGAGAACTCCGTGGCATGGTACAATGCCATGGCAGCATACCTATACTAAGATATACTACATACTATAGAATCACAAAATACTGTGAAAAAGACAGGTAAAAAGTTAAGGTCTCATTTGGAAAACAGTGAGAACTATTACTAAAAAGAACAAGTAAATATAAACAGAGCAGAGGGCTGATTCAAGGGTTAAACAGTTGGTCCTCACTACTGAAGACTTCAAGTAAGTCCCTGCGGACCCTTCCATAGGCACACTCATGCTCATGCAAGGGTGGAAAAAACAGAACATTACATGTCAAAGTACTTAAGGAAGGGGTTATAAACACACGAACAAGTACAACTTTGATGGGCTAAGAATCAGAACACAACACAACTACATTAAGACACAAAGTCTACTGGATTACCTAGCTAGAAGCTAGGACAGCTGCAAGCTGTATACTTTGATTCTAACCTGGATAATCATGAGATGCAGCTGAGGTTCTCCAGCATCGATCTAACAATCAGAATGAGGCTAACAAAGCAGTGACAGCTGAAGCGGTCAGTTGCTCAAGACAGTAAGAATTACCAGTATCAACACACAGAGAATGTGTGATTTTGCCTCTGGGACTGTGAAAACTGGGAGTCTGGAGATGCCTAAGGTTCTGTCTAACCTTGCTGGTCCTGCTGAAGGAGGGACATAAGTTCAGAGGCCATGTTTTACACTATCAGAGTGATAGGGTGCATCAGTTCAGAGGCCATGTTTTACACTATCAGAGTGATAGGGTGCATCAGTTCAGAGGCCACGTTTTACACTATCAGAGTGATAGGGTGCATCAGTTCAGAGGCCATGTTTTACACTATCTGACCTCTTACACCATCAGCCTTCCAGCAGCTGTCGCTTAAGTCCCTAAGGCCTGCCTTCTCTGCAGGAGCCACTCTCCTCTGAGCAGCAAGCAGCCTTCGTCTTCACCTCACCCTTGTGAGTCCCTTTGATCCCAGAGTATGGCCTTAAACACCACTTCCACAATGCACCTCCACTGTGGTCTTTCTTTCCCTGCTAAGCCTTAATGCTTCTGGAATCACTGGTAATTAGGTCTTTCGTTTTTTTCTGTCTCCCCTACTAAGCTGCTAGCTCGCTTGATGCCACAGGCTACATCTTATTCTCCATGGTATCCCTACCTCCTAGAACAATTCCTGACATTTGGTAAATATTTATTAGATGACTAAATAATGATATTATGCTAAATAAATACTCAGCCTTAAGACTGAAAGTAACTTCTAATTTCTCCAACTAGGTGGTTCAAAACCAAATAAATACTCTGACATTTATTGTTCTCTTTTAGAAGGTAAAAGAATACTATTTTAAGTTAAATTTATTTCCTATTCCTCATTGCTTTCCTTCCTTCCTTTATTTTCCTTTTGCATTGCTGGTGATCAAACCCAGCACCTATGCTTACCAGCCACTGAACGCCATCTCCATCCCCACTGCCACCTCCACCTTCCAAATCGTGAATGGGAATTACCACTGTGTTAGTGAGGAGTTGTGGTAGAGTATTATTGTCAGGTGTGTGACTTTTGCTTATGCTGCACTTGATTAACTCTGTGAGCTGTGTTTCTTTGCTTGCCTAAAACACCTGATGGTTTAATAAAGAGCTGAACAGCCAGTAGCAAAGACAGCAGAGGCTGGCAGGCAGACAGAATAAACAGGGGGAGGACTGAGGAAGAGCAAGCAGCAAGAGAACAGGGAGAAGGGGATGGCAGAGCCAGCCGGCCAGCCACCCACAGAGGAAGAAGGAAAGAAAGTAAGGTATACAGAAATAAGAAATATAAGAGCCCAGAGAGAAAAGGTAGAAGATTTCATTTAAGAAGAGCTGGCTAGAAACAAGCCAAGCTAAGGCCGGGCACTCATAACTAAGAATAAGCCTACCTGTGTGATTTATCTGGGAGCTGGGTGGCGAGCCCTTCAAAAAGCCAAAAGAGCCAAAAGAGATAAGAGAGTAAAACCTCACATTACAAACAGTATTATAAATAAAAAAAAATCAAATAATACAAAGTAAATTGAGATTTTGTGGCTATTTTAAATTTCTTTTTTTATTTTTTTGAACTTTCCCATGCACAAAGTGTATACTCATAAATTATAAAAGTCATTGAAGAGTGATGCCCAACTCTAACTGACTGACATAAAGAAAGTAAAAGTAAACATTACACACAGAAAATGCTGAAGAACTTTCTGTATTATTAATTCCTAATTATTAATCACGAAAGAAATATACCAAAGGAAGTACACATACACTTCAAATACTGCCTAAAGATTATAGACATGATTCGAATTTAATGTTTTTCCAATTTACAACTTCTGACCATTAATTGTAGGTTTCTTGCCAAAGTTATGATTCTACCCAACCCTTTGATTTATGGTTCCCTGAGACATGGCCCCGCAGTGTAGTTCAGTGTGACCTCCTCGAACTCATTATCCCCCTGCCTCAGTCTCCAAACACTTGGATTAAAAGCATACACCATACCCATCTGCCAATATATAATTTTTACCATATCCCAAGAACGCAACTAGAAAGAGGCTAACAGGGATATGTATTAACTATTTACATTAAGCAATATAATGGTTTTTTAAATTGATTTTCTGAAAAGTCCCATTTTAAACTGATTTTATGGTCGTTTAACCAATACACTTTAGCTCTTTGCTCTTCTGCCCATTATTAAGTAAAAGCAAGACCTTTATACAGAAAGTATAGGAGGAAAGGCCTAAAGTTGGGGAAGAATGAAGTATGTAACAAAGATAGTCATTCTGTTAATATTTAAATCCCCAAACTAGTTCTTGCTCTGTGTCTGGTTCAGAGGAGCCTGGAGGAAACACCAAGCAGGGTGAGAAACCTACATAGAAGTCCACTGCAGTTCTGAGATGCACAGGGAGCCATCTCAGCTCCGAGCAGGCACGCCCACGTTGGGGGTTAGAAACGATTTTAAAAACTACAGAAACAACATGTGCATCGGGCTAAGAGTAACGCAGTGTATGGTGCTTTCAGTGAATCAGACCACAGTTCAAGAGTGGGCTGGAGGGAGGGGAACTGAGTGAGAACAAGAAGACAGGTGGAGTTCGTTCCTAGTGTACAGGCGGACTACCAGGAAAAGGCATCCTCCCTCTCTCAGCTCTGGCTTCCTCATAAGGTAATGAAGGAATCCCCAGGACCACGTCACAAAGTGATCTCGGAAAACCATAAGATAGGGCAACACTGAAGTAAAGGAAAGCATGTGTTGAAACGGAATGACCTCCTGGTGCCATCATTTAACAGCCCCGTGGGCATCACGTGACCAGTCCCCTGGGACTAAGAAACAAAGACCCACATATAAGGTGCTCACGTTCCAGTGCTGCACCTTTAGTAAAATTAATATGCACGGAAAGAAAGCCCTTTAGCAAAGGGGAACGATAAAATGTGTCACTTTAAGGCCAATCTCGTGGTGGATCAGAAGAGACTCTCTGGGGCATTTGTAACCACAGCTTTCCCCTTCTCAATTTGGGATTAAACTCAGGCCCTTGAAGCCATGTATCTCTGATTACACAATTTTTCAGGTTCAGCAAAGGCCTGAGGTACACCACACACTAACACCCTGCTAAAATCCGGAAAACGGCATTGTAATAACAACATTTCTGTAGGTGAACACACATACTTCAGGGTAGGGGGTATCAAGACTATCAGGTCAACTTTTGCCACTAAAGATTTACAAAAGCAATTTTGGTTTTCTGAGATTTTGGATTTGTAGATGTGGATGGAAATCATGAGCACGGACTTGCATTGGATGGGAAAGCAGAAATCAATCCAGGGTGGGACACCCGTGGGTCTTTGAAGAAGCAAGCGAAAAGTCCATCTAGGTGAAACCAGGTTCTCAGGGGTTCTCACCAATGGAGACCTAGTCAGCACAACCCCAGAAGCTAAAATTAGGAAACATCTGAGAAAGCGCCATGAGTGAGGGTCAGGCTCAGGCTACTCTAGACAGAAGCAGGGCCTCGGGTAACAGATCCATGTAAAATAGAAGGTAAAATTAGTTTGACTAAAAATGGGAAAGAAATAAAAAAAAAGAGAGAGAGAAAGAGAGATCCAAAACGATGAGCAAGGAACACATGCCATCCCCAAAAGAGCATATCTGAAAAACTTCAAAACTTAAAAGAAAATAGTAAGTTAAAACTGAGGGTGAACAAAAGCTTTATGAGAAAGCTAAAGAGAGAATAAATAGAATCTCAAAAACAAAGTATGCCGAACAGGAAAGTACTGGAAACTATGAAAGGCATATTTAGACATGAAAGGATATAATAAAGTACTATATCTAGTCACATTGGAAGGTTAGAGATAGAAAGAGAATGGATATAGGCAATAATCAGTGATAACGGAAAAGCTGAGAGAGAATGTTTTAGACTTGATGAGAGATGCTCTCAGTTCAGGAAACCCAATACAGTTTCAACAGGACAGACGATAGGGAAGCCACATCTACACCCTCATGCTGTGGAAGGTCATGACAGTTGAAGAGTTTAAAGCAGCCACAAAACAGGTGATCATTTAAAAGCAGGTGGGTCGGCAGATTCTTAAGAGCCAACAATGGAAGTCAAATGAGTGAACAATTATTTGACAAGGAGACTGTCATCCTCTGGTTGTTCAGACCATCTCTCAAAACCATGAAGGAATTAAAAGCCTTTTAGACAAAACAGAATTCTCCAGTAAACAGCCTTACTGAAGAAACCTTGGGGGGCTACAGTTCAAGGAAACACTACAAAAAGGAATGGTGAGTAACGAAATCCAATACAAAGTGGTTATGACTACCCATACACTGTCTCCACCAAATAGCTAATGCAGTTAAAACTACAGTAGCAGCAACACTTGGACAATAATGGCATACAACTCAGAAGTCTTAAAATTTCCTTAAATTTCTTTCATTACAAAAAAAACAAATATTACCAATCTACTTTAACTATTAAATCATGGGTAATTCATGATAGACTAAATAATAGTACCTATAACTCCCAAACTGTAAAAAGGGGAAAGTTAGAGCTTGATACAAGGCATAGAGACAGGTTAAGAACTAAACAATAGTGGGAGTGGCAGTCATGGTACTTGTGCCAATGCTAAGCAGCAGTAGTGGCAGATAAGCAAACATGTGCTCCCCAGGTGTCCCCAGCCTTCCAACAGATGAAGACACAGCCACCAGCCTCGGCACTGATGGAACTAGGACCTGACTATGACACACTATTGGTGTGTCAGAGATAGCTCTCAGGTTATCAGCTTGGTCAACTGAGGGGATGGTGATGGGCATGCAACTGCAGTGCCAATAGTTTAAGCCTGAATGAAAGACGAGGCCAAGGGATATCCCAAGAGGGGTATGAATCTTTGCAGTCACTAGTTCAAGAAAGTTGGCCACAGAAAATAAATCGTGGTTGACAGGCTGGCTTCTGGAAAACTCAGTGAAGTTCAGGGACACTGCCTAGGGTGGTTTCGTTTGCTCAAATAAAGACATTTAAAACAGATATATTCAAATAAAGATATATAAAACAATATGAGGTGAAGGATTCTGATGAGAGGGAGAGTAAGTCACACATAAATGAGGGCAGGTATAATTGAAAAGTGCTTGCGGAAGGACAACAGTCAAGTGATCAGACCAAAAGGCAAAACAGCAGAGGGCAGGTTAAGCATCAGCCTCTGGGTCTGCTGGAACAGCACATTGCACAACCTTTTACAACACAGACCCACCTTCACCATGTGAAACAGAGCAAACCTCATTACACAAGGAGGCCTCAGGCATGTAGGACAAAGGAGAGGACAGTAAGACAGCAGCTGAACAAAGCCAGGCTTCAGGGTGAGCTTTCTCCCCACTGCCCCAAGTCAGTCAGGAGTCCATTTCTCACAGGTCAGGGTATAATTGACCGCAGGGCAAAACAGTTTCCACCTGACCACCCACATTATGTAAATTCCTCCCAGTAAACCCAAGTAAACAGGTTTCTAGGCAAAGAAAAAGAAATTTACAATGAGAAAAGAAATGAAGAAATGAGCATACATATTTTGATGGCAAAAAAAAAAAAAAAATTGTGTCTTTCCCAATGACTTAAAGGCACTATGATTCTACTGAAGACTGCTGGCCCAGGAGCTGAGTCACCAAAATACAGCTTTGTAATGAACACATGATGGTCTTCAAGGAACAGGGTCCCGTGTCACTTCTGACATTCCTCACCAAGTTACAGAAACCAAGATAAGTCCCGGAGAACACCCTGTCACCTATCTGGGAAGCAAGATTTTAAAGGATCTTTGTGGAAAGCCAAAAGAAAAATAATAATAACCTAATATATACGCTAAATCACAAAGGAGTATTTAGGAGCCATCAAATGAAAGTTTAAGTGGCAATGTACCAAAATTCCAGATTTTATTATAAAGTGTTGCATGTTGATATTGCAGTTAAGATATAAACTTACCTACTTAATATATATTCTTCTATTTTTCAAGTCACTGGAAATCACATATGAGTCGGGTTTCTAAAGGCTGAGAACACAGCTTAGTGGTCCAACATGGGCTGAACATGTATGAGACTCTGGGTCCAACCTCCAGCACCAATAATAAGAAGTGTTAAATTCACACACACACAACTTACCATTCCACTAGGTGATGCACAGCATACTCCTCCTCATTACCCAAGGTTCCTTAAATTTTTTTGTAATAAACTTTATTTTTAAAACTTGGAAATCAAAGTATCACACTGACATTAACCAGACCCGAAGTCTATGAAACTCAATGAATCAGAGCTAGGACTCTCTGCGAGTCCTCTGCTTCTGTCCCAGAAGCCACTCAACCTCACTTGGCATCTTTCCTCCCCTTCTGGAATGCTAAGAACAGCGCAAGCCTCCTCTAGAACTTCCAATACTACAAACTGTAGTCAGATTAAATGCTTTTCAGATGTGTGTTCTCCCATCTCTTCTTGACTGTCCAAAAACTCATAGGGTCTGTTTTAAAACATTTGCATAATATACTCAGTATCTTTCATGTATAATACTAGTTTTTTTTCACAATTCTTCACATCTTTCAATATGTAAAAAGAATATATTTGGTACAAATATAGTAGCTACTGCACTGGTGCAGATTAAATTTCTCTCTTTTATTTTGATTTTTAGTCTTTTGAGACAGAGTCTGATGGAGACCCAGCTGGCCTAGTTATGTAGGTCAGGATGACCTTGAACTCCTGTTCCTACTGTCTCTATCTCCTAAATGCTGAAAATACAGACATCCACCACTATGCCTGGCTCAAATTGCACTTCTATAAGTCAAAATACATGTCAGATATAGTAAGCATGTAAATACATAGCAATATAAGTAAAGAAGACTAGTTTGGGGGATTTGGAAGAAAAAAAATGATTAATAAAATTCCAGTATCTCTCCAACATTCAGGACTTGAATCACTTTTCTGTGGGATGAACTCATTATTAAAAATTTTTCAGGAATAATAATGAGAGAAAAATAAGATTGCTGGTAGGCCAATGGGCTCTCCATTAGCTTTGGCTTGATGTTATTGATGATCGTGCATTTGAACTGTGATTATTTTAATTCAGGTATTTTGCATGACAGATACAGAAATCATCCATCAGCATTAACCATTCGAATGACTCTTACATCAGGGCTGCAATGCATTCTGAATTCCTCCCTGCGGATGGTTCTTGGCACCAACTCTGTATTTTAAACCCAGGTGCAGTACTTAAGTACTTGATGCTTACTAAGTTTTTTCCCTATTATTTTCCCTATTATTAGCATTTAGGCTAACCACAAATCAGAGGAGGAAAACCCACTGCCATGTAACACATTGGTAAGCAAACAGATGGATGCCTGTTAAGTCCTAGGCATTTTATATGTTACCAAATACACAGAAGAAGTTACAAAGGAAGCGAGGCAAGGCTGCACATGTAACCCAGAAAACTAGTACTGGTAAAGTCTTTAACCTAAATGTGTAGATGGAACAACATTACTACTAGATACTGGCAGGGTGGAGAATTAAATGTTTAGATAAACTGAAGCATAAACTATAGTTGTTATTTAGATTACTAAAACTTACCACATTTTTAAACACTTAATACATAGACACTGACTATGTGAATCTGTTACTCCCTTCAAGAAAGATACTGTTACTGGAAAAAAGAAAATCTGGGCTACAGATACAAATTGTGGTAAAATGCCTGCCTAGCATACAATGCTCTGGGTTCAAGAACTAGCAAAACTAGTAAAAAATCAAAAACAAAAAACAAGAAATGAAACCCAGAAAAACCAACCATGGAAAATTGACTGTATCTCCCACCACATTTTCCCATGAGATTCTGCCACAAATGTTAAATCATCTCTTCAAACATGCAAATAATATGCTAGTAAGCAACACTGTATAAATCACCATAATTAGCAAAAATACTTTTGTGTCTCTTAACCTAAAAATATTAGTTTTTAAGCTAGCTCTAATATCAAATATTAACTTCATGAAGATTTTGAGGCCAATTAATTCAATATTTTAGGAAATCACATAATCCTAAACTCTACTCATCATTTTCCAACTGAAATTCCAAACTAAAATCAAACTAATAATACATTTTTTTTTGCTTCAGACTACCAAGTTGTGTTGTTCTCTTCCTCCTAATCAATATATAATGTTTTCAAAACTAAGCTACTATTTGGATAATTCAGTGTCCATGGCCAAACTTAGGTAATGTATTCACATCTTAGTAACAAGAATACTGCACTTTTACAACTGGTATGTTACTTTCCCTTGGTCTCTTAACTACTAAGAAAGCCACGGCTTTGTAAAGGAACTTCATGAAGAATTCTGAGCATGTAACACAATTAAGTAAGTAATTTCCACACAGTCTTTTAGCAGGAATGATACCCGACTTTCCAAAGTCCACCCAAAGTTTAAGATTAAGGGGAAGTGATGGGAGATGTTATTCTGTATATATGTTTCTCATACTGGTTAATAAAGCACTGTGGCCAATGAGATAGCAAGATAGGCGGGGCTAGGAGACAAGGAGGAAAGAGGAAGCAGGAGGGAGGAGTCGAGATGTAGACCTGAAAGAAAGAAGATGCTGGCTGTGGCTCCCAGATAAGACGACCACGTGGAAATACTTAGATAAGTAGAAATGGGTTAATAATTAAGGCAAAGCTAGCCCATTAACAATGGTAGTCATTGGCCAACAGAATTGTATCTAATACAGAGTCTCTGAGTGTTATTTGGGGCTCACGTGGTGGCGGGACAATGGCAGCAGAACCCGCGGCAGCCGGCGGGGGAAAAACCTGCCATAACAGGGAAGATGATTTTTGTTTTAATGGAAAGATAAAACAATAAAAAGAAAAGCCATCAAATATACTCACCAGAGTTTGGTTCAGTTTTTAACTGAACAGAATTAAGAATTTTTCAGGCAGAGAGACTATAATGTGTATGTGAGTTGTGAAGTTCACACACAACCACTAAAGCAAGATAGGTGTTTTAGAGATGTGACCGGTTCAGCCACCGGCCTTCCCACGTCATAACAGAGCACACTGCTAACCACAGATGGCAGTTAAATGCAGTACTTAAAAGTGATCAAGATTTGTTATCCTAAATGGAAAGCTCAGTAGCCAGCACAAGAAAGTATAGTATATCATTCTTCTAATAGTACAAAGTAAGTTCCTGGTTTGGTTACTTCTTTTAGTATGGAATCTTCTACCATGATCCAAATCTTCTGAAATACTCATTAGCATATGCTGGGATATTGGAGATACCCAACTTTCAAGCCCCTTAAGAGATGTTTCCAGATCAATACGATAAAGATAACTAGTGAGATTTGGAAAATTCAGTCTTTATCTGACTGATGTCTTCTTGAAATGATCCAGCCTGAAAATGCTCTCTGACACACATCAGTACACTGATCAACCACAAAGGCAGCAAATCCATAACCTACAGTTTTCATCGTGAGCATTTTCTAGGTTGACATAGCCACTAAGATGTGAGTCAGCCTTCCAGAGTTGGGGAAACTGATGGAAAGATGGCTAAATGATTCAGCATGCTGCAGCAAAACGAGCTGGTCATGAATTTATAATTCCTAGCCCTGTTAGGTGTCCTGGCCCTAGTAGCCTCTCTTACCCAGTACCCAATGTATAACACACATAGTGGGATTGATACATTTTGTTATGCATTTCCTCCCTCAGTAAAGAAGTAATAATGTGTTCCCCCCAGACAAACTTCTAGACAGAAAATTCTTCAATGCTGTGTGACAGTTCTGACAATGGCCTTTTGCAAGCTTCCTCAAACTTTGTTCCTGCAAAGGATAAGATTGAAACTGATGGTGGTGGTGGTGGTGGTGGTGTGCCTCTCAGCAACACAAGAGGCAGAAGAATTGAAGCAAAAAATAAATGAATAAAATGTAAAATATAATCATAAAACTCCAAAACAACAAACAAACAAAAAATGAGGTCAAAGGAGTGAGATGGGAAGATGGGCATAGGCAAACATGCTTCTCACACCAACACTTTAGCAATAAATATCAGGAAAGGACAGACAAAGCAGGTCAGACTGACAGAAACTGCAAAATACTATCTGGGGTAGCTTTGGGGATACCTCACTGCCCAAAACAGGTAAGAGTCTTTCTAAATGTCACTATTCACCCTGCAGCAGCAAAAGATTTACTATACAAACTGCATGAAAACCTTCAGAAATAGATAGATCCCAAACCAGAATAAAGCTTTCTCCATCCAATGACCATGTGAAAATATTATGTATTAAGCATTGTTTCCCATTTAACATTGTACCACCTCTAATTCGGAGAATACAACCATTTTGTGACCTAAACAGTTATCCCACCCATCATTTTTTGAGAGCAGGACAAAGGCGTATGCCAAGATGTCTAGAACGAAATCGACATTATCTGTGAAGTGGGAGCAGCTCATTCAATAGCCTGGATTTATTCCTGTTCAGTTCAGTGTAGTGACATATGACACATACACTCCCCCACACTCACACACAAATCCTTAGCAGCAGCATAGGAAAAGACAGGATTTTACAATGCACTTAAGAAATTATAGTGACAAGTGTGGCCATCCATGAATCCATCTTTTTGTGTTCGCTCCATTCTGACCATGCAACCCTTCATTCCCCTTAACCTAACAGAGGGTGGAGAAAAACAAAAGATGATTAAAAGGACATAGTCCAAGTGTACATTTTTATGCAGGCATGTGTGTGTGTGTGTGTGTGTGTGTGTGTGTGTGTGTGTGTGTGTGTGTGTGTGTTTCCTCCTTTAGAACCTTGGAGGTCATCGGAAGGAAAAAAGGGCTCGATAGACAAGGTTTCAGGGCCTACCCTTGGAGACACCTCCAAGGCCAAAGCGACCCACTGGGCAAGCCAGTTCCCAAGGCTTTCAGGCAGCATGACAGAGAGCCAAGGCCACGCTTCTGGCCTTTGAGGCCCTTATGTCAAGAGCACGGTCCACTTATATAAAAGGATGCTTACAGTCCAGGTGCTTCTTCTTGGGGCCCATCACCTCATGAGTGGTTGCTTTGCAGACAGCTCTGGCTACAGCAGAGCCAGTCACGCTGTACTGAGCAGCGGCGATCCGATCCGTGAGCGTTTGGCCCGACATCTTCACTGGCCGCGTCTACCGCCTCCTCTTCTGCAGGAAATTAAGAGGAGACGGTCCCGCTTTCACCCGCACTGCCTAGGCTGGAGAGCCCTGGCCTTGCCTGCCCCAGCCGTAGGGAGGCTCTCTCCTCCGCCGACCCCGCCCTGGCACCGCCTCTTGGGACCAGCGATGCGCCAAGCCCTGCTGGTCCATCGCGGTCCAGGACTGTCAGCCGCCCGCAAGGTAGTCCTTGCATCGTGCCACTGTCCCGCATCCCCACACTCTGAAGTGGCCGCCACATCCCGGCCTCGCCCTCTGTCAATCAGCGCTGTCCGCGCAACCCTATCCCGTGGTGCGGGACCCGGTGCGCAACGGGGTTACTCCGGACGCCGCGCCCAGGAGCGCGCACCTCTCGCTGTCGGGGGCCTCAGCGTGTCCCTCACCGCAGCCCGCAGGGCCGCGGCCACCTCCCTTCTGTCCAGGGGCTGCGGCGGTAGCAGCGGCTCGTCCTCCCTCGCTCCCCATCCCCGTAGCAGGGCCGCCCAGAGCCGAGACGCGCCTCACCCTTCTCGGTTGGGAGCTCAGAGAGCCTACAGCCCAGGCCCCGCCCGGTCACTGGCGCGCCACCGAGCTGTCACCCGGCTGCCTCTGCCCTTCTTCGCGCCCGGGGATTATCCCTCGGATCCCCCGGCCCCAGCGCAGGGGAGGGGACCAGTTTAGCCCGGCGTACTCACCCCGCCCCGAGAGCACCCCAGCCCGGACGCCGCGCGGGTGGCTTGTTGCAGCCGCGCGCCACCCCGGAGTCCCCGGGCCGCGATGGTCGCAGCCCCGGCCCGGTCCCTGGCTCAGTTCCGCGGTCCCCGCGCCCGTACCCGCCCGCTGCCGCCTCCGCCAGCGCCGCCGCGTCTCTCTAGCGCTCGGCGCTGCGTCCCCATCCCCGCCCCCACCTCAGCTGGAGCGCCTGCGACGAGTCAGGTGATGGCGGCCGACGAACCCGGGCCAGCCCTTTGCAGAGCGCCGGCAGCCCCCTCCCCGCCGCTCTTGCTCGCCGCCCCCTCGGAGCCGTGGCTTTAAACGCGAGGGTGGGGGTGCCTCACGCGAGCGTCCCCAGCCCGCGACTGCGGAGGGGAGGGTGGGACGGCAGGGGCGCCGCCGCTCCGCAGCTCGCCCCCTCGCGCGCGCCCCACACCCCCGCGCGTCCCCGTGCGGACCCGATGCACGCGCGTCGTGCACACCTGCAGGGCAGCTGCGGGATGCGCCCGGATGGCTGGATCGCCGCGGGTGTGGATCCGGGGAGAGAGGGCTGTGAAGGCCAAGGCAAGGGCAGCGGCGTGCTTCTCCCTCCAAGCACGTCTGTGACCAGCTGGCTTGTCAATGGCAGCCCAGATGGGCAGGGCGATTTGAAATGTCAGATTCTGTGGCCACGCGACTGTTACCTGTGCGCAGTCAGCTCCTTGAGGCTGCTCAACTTGTCTCAGTTACAACAGGGAGCAGAGTGGGCAGGTAATTCTAGAAGCTTTAGTCTTAAAGCAATACTGAGGAATGCGTTAAGAGGCAAGTAAGTGGCGAAGCCATTAGCAGAATCCCAGATTATGCTCGACTGGAATAATTTGCGCCCTTAAAATGTAGTCTCTGCCGTTTAAATGTGTGGGACCATCTTATGTCATTTGAGTGGCGTGTGTTATTTGCATGGGATTGAACTCGTATAATAATTTCATGAGCTGACATTTGCAGAGGTCATTCTCTTAGCCTATTCGTTTTAAATCCCAGAGTTAAGGTCAGAATTTCCCTTAGGAATTCCCCTGATGTGTTCCCTGGCAGGTGACCCCTGTTCAGCCCCGAAGGCCATACACTTCAGGGTTCAGCCTTGTAGTGCTTTGTCTCTTGGTCGATTGTTCAGTACTCAGCCATGAAGTCCTGCCCTCTGGGGCTGATTCCAGCCTTGTGACTACAGAAAGCCCAAGACCACTACCATGAAGTTCCCTATACCGATATTACCATATGACCATATGACCCCACAGTCCTGAATTAGGTATCTACCCAAGGGAAATAAAAACACATTTCCATCTGTAAACTTCTACTCGAAATTTGTAGCAGCCTTATATAATGAACTCAAACTGGAAGAAACTAGTCTATTGGTTAAAAAAAAATACTACTTAGTAATAACAAGACAGAAATGAACAGAAAGGATGAACTTCAAAAATACAATGCTTCATGAATGTGGCCAGATCATCAAAAATATTATTTACAGTTTTGATCCACTTATGTAACAGACTAAGAAAGATATAATTACAAGACAGAAAATATACCAGCTGCCAAGGGGGCAGGAGAGGGGACTGACTTCAAAGGGCCAGAAAGAAACTTTCTTTCATGACTGCAGTGGTCATTAACCAATTGTGTGCATTTGAACACTTTAAATTGGTGAATTTTGTTGCCTATAGATGAGAGCCCAGTGTATCTATAAAGAGCTGGAGTAGCCAGCCATACTGATGTCATGGAAGGTAGTCTTTATGGTAGGGATGTTATTAGGAGGAAGAAAGAAGCACACTGTGTAATGATAAAACTTATCAACAGTCAGCTCCACATGTTTAGCCACCTAGGAACAGAGCTCCAAACAGGATGGTGCAAAATAAATACTGCTAAAAGCAGCAATGGTAAATCCATAATTACAGCTAAACTCAGCATGTTCTTGTAAATTTACAATCGCAAGGGTAAGTAGACAGCAGACTATTGAGGGTATGCATGACTCAAAATAACCTCAACTTACTCCAACTGTTGTATAATATAAAACACTTTACCCAGCAACAGTGGACTGCATTCTTTTAAATGCATGCAGAATACTCCCCAGAGTAGATAATATTCTACTATAAAGTTAGGTTCAATAGATTCAAAGAATTACAGTCATTCAAACTGTGAACTCTTTTTTTTTTTTTTTTTTTACCACAGTGGAGTCAAAGTCATTAACAGTAATCTGAAAGAAAAAAAAATTCACTAAATTAAATACACTCTCAAAGTACCTGAAGGTTTAATTTTTTTCATAAAGAAACATTTAAAATTATTTTGAACTAAATGGTAATAAAATAAATTCAATATATCAAAATGTATAGTCTGTAGAAAAAACACTGACTACAAGAAAAAGTATAGTATTAAAATGCTTATATTAGGAATGAAGCTGGAAACGAAGTTGGGTAGAAGGTCCCAGCTCACTTCCTGGTTTGAAAACCCACCCAAACCCACCAATCCCTGAGCTTGAAATCCCACCAATTCCTGGGATTACTCTATGCTGAGGACTTGAAATCTCTCCAGTCTCCGCCTGGACCCCTCTCCACCCTCCAGGAAACCCTGTATAAGCCTGTGTCCTGCAGATGCTACTCTCTCTAGCAGTGGTAACCACCCTCATCTTTCCCAATAAATCTCTTGTGTGAGATTGTTGTGCTGTGTGACTGTGATATTCCTAGGCTGCCAACCGCCAGGTTACCTTTCCCCTCAGAGCTGGGACACTTCCATTGAGGAAGCCTTTCCCCTCAGAGTTGTAACACTTACTACACATCTTAGGGAACCAATGAGTTTTATTGGGGTTACTGTAATAGGTTGAATAAGAATTGCTCCCATAGGCTTATATATTTGAATGCTTAGTTATGAAGGAATGGCACTATTTGAAAATGACTAGGTGATATGCCCTTGTTGGAGGAATGTGTGTGTGTGTGTGTGTGTGTGTGTGTGTGTGTGTGTGTGTGTGTCATTGGGCATGGGCTTCAAGGTTTCAAAAGCTCAATGTCTCTCTGTCTTTATCTCTCTGCCTATGACCAGGCTGTTACTGTTCCGATCTCAATGCAAGCCACCTTGCTTGCTGCCATGATGATAATGTGCTAACCTCTGAAACTGTAAGCAAGCCCCCAATTAATGCTTTCTAATAGTTGCCTTCGTTATGGTGTCTCTTCACAGCAATACAACAGTGGCTAAAATAGTTACTTACAGAAGAATATGGGAGAGTGGTTACTTACAGGAGCAGAAATGACTCAAAACATCACGGAAGCCCACCTCAGCATGGTGACAGTTCACAAGAGCAGGAAAACCTGGAGCACACTGCACAGCCTCCAGGCAGTTCAGGAGGCTGGAGAGTGTCCTTCCCAGGTACCTTAGTTGGTCTGGCTGCTTTGTGATTTTTCCAGGCCGTGGTTCTGGTCTCAGGGTCTTCTTTGCAGCTCAGCTTCACTTCCTCTGAGAGGAAGGACCCTCCCTAAGAGTCTGTCAGGGCAGGGCCTAGTGAATCTGGTCAGTTTCAGGAAGTTTTTGATGCTATTTTTTGTTGTTGTTGTTGTTGTTTAACCCCCAGCTTAAGGAGCTTCTGGGCCAGATGGATGTTATACAACAATTCAACATAGCAGGAAGAAGCAAATAATAGTTAAAAAAAACAAACCCAAAAGAAGCAGTGTCTTTGGAAAAAAAAATCAATGGAGGAGAGAAGTGCTGGGAGAAGAGAGGTAAAGAGGAGGGGATGGGGGTTGGACTGCCTAGCTTCCATTGTTAGGAATTGTAGCTCTCGTCTCCAAATGAAACGGAAACATTCCCTCCTAGAGGAAGTGGGAAGCTCTGCAAGACTTGAGAAGTGAAGGAAAGTTCTTTCAAGAAGCAAGCAAATTTTGCAAGGCTTAGGAAGTACCTGAAGCTTACAAGATGCCCAAGCTCCTTTCCTCAATGTTATCTGAATAGGAACAATTGCTGGTGGAGCTTTGAACAAGTGGTGCAGGACATGTCAATGATGCAGCTTCTGTGAGTGGTGGCTCATGCTGGGATGGACTTTTTTGTTGATGCAACTGCCTCGAATCACCCACACTCCTAAAAGTAGCCATCATCAATACTACTCTAAGTAACCCCAATTAACCCACTGGTTCAGTAAGCTAGATTTCAGTGACTTCAGACTTTGGTCTGTCATTAGTGCATTATCTGGTATGAATACATGTTTATTCAAGTCTTCCTGGGCAATGTTACACAATAGGAACAGAAGGGGATAGCTGCTGTGGACATTATAAGGAAAATAGGATGCTACAAGGGGTATTATGCTAATAGTGGTTCGGGAACTAATGTTAAATACTGTTTCTCATATGCTTCAAGGGTGGAGTAGACTCATGCATGTCCTCCAGAGGTTTTGAGCATGTAATGTTTTCAATAATGACCGTAATAATGCAACATGTGAATGATTTACTTTTCAAGAATACATTGGTATAGTTTCAGGGTCAACCTTATACCAGTGTGAAGGTATGTATAGTGCACAAGGAAGTGTGTGAAGCCATAGGCTGTCTTCAGGTGCAAAGCAGGGTCTAGCAGCTCACAAATCAGTATAGGTGTCAACGGAAATGTCTGAAAATTCATCCGCTACAGAAATATCGTATTCATATTAATACATTGTGTAAAGGGCAGGATAAACATTTGAAATACAGGTTCTTTGGGGGTAGTCTCATAAAGCTTTGAAAATGGTATCATATTTGAAGGGACTAGTATTCAGCACACAACAACCAAGACCAAGTTCTCAGCACAAAGGAGATGTATTTGCCCCAGGGGGACAAAGGGAAGGGAATATGAGACAAAGACAGGAGATAGGGGACAAGGGACAAAGGAGAAGGGACCTTGAGAGAGGGGAAAGGAAATAAAGAGAGGAGGGGAGGGATATTTGTCCCAGAGGGACAAAGGACTATCTCTGGATAGAGAGGAGAAAGACATGGCCCATAGGCAAATTGCAGTTAATAAAGGAAAAAGGGGGAAACCTCATGTTAGGATGAGGTGTTTAATTTTAATTGGTCCTGTTTATTAGTGCAGCCAAAGGAGGCTTTTGGTTGCTGGATTTTAATACTTTGATAATTGGACCTTGGTGGGCAGCCTTAAGAAGAAGAAGTGGCCAAATAAGAGAATAGACCTTGGTGTCTAGCTTTAGGAATGCAATCTAATGGTTTTTAGCAAGGAAGACAAAATGCAGGAGAAAGGCAAGGCGTGCCAGAGCTGTTTGCCATACGTGGGCTGACTAGAGTCCCGTCAATATGTCTAGTAATAAATATTTAAAAATGTCAGAATTTTACATTGAGAAGTCCATCCATGAGTGTGTTCTCTTTTAAAGATAAAGAAAATTAACTAAAACTAAGAAATGAATCGAGGAAAAAATAATTCCTTGTTAACATGTTATTCAATAAATCTTAAGCAAGAATGAGAATATATTTGAAATGTTTACAAATTTAAAATCCTTGGGTCTTCCTTGGTAGTTATAAAAGAGGGTAAGTGCAACAGACATCCTAATTTTAATGTGTATATGTGAATTTTTGTCAAGGAAATGCATCAATACATGTATACTACTATATGGCTTTGTTTCTGTCTCTGATTTAATGCAACCTCTCTTTTGGGTAGCAGATTAAAAATAGGAAGATAAAGTAATAATAATGGTGAGTGAAGGATGGGGATGCTACTCAGTTGGCAGAATGCTTGCTTAGTGTGCATTAAGATCTGAGTTCAATTCACAGCACTGAAGAAAAAAAAAAAAAAAAACAGGTACACGGACAATTCTGTGATCCCGGCATTTGGAACTATGCCTGTGTTGACACACAAGGGAAAGTCCCTAAGACTGTTGTCTATTTTTATGATACAGCAGGTATACAGGAAATGAAGAGCAATAAAGTTGTAGTCAATCTGATCAGCTCAGACACAACCTGAGCAGAAGCTGGAACATCCATATCTTTCTACAAGAAGTATATCATTCTTAGAGTGACTGTAGGGTGATTTCATTCCAGAGATGCTTTTCTGTTAAAGCAGAATAAAGCATGGGATGAGAAATAGCCATTTGTTATGTGTCTACTCCTACACACAAACAAGACAACTCTACTTAAACTCTGAAGAACGTATGTTCTGATATCCCCATTCATTTGCTCACAGAGCAAATTGTTGCTTCTTTCTTATAAGACAACAAATAAAAGAGACCATAAAACATGAGCATTGTAGTGTGCAAGAAACATCATTTGTTGCATAGACCATCAGTAAGGTTGAAGATTCAAACAACTAAATTGCCCTATGGAAGTGGAACCCTTCATCCATGAAACCATTCAAGCTAGTTAAGAATGAAAGATAATGAAATGCTTATGCTCAGAGCTAGGACAAACATGTTTACTGTTCAATAAATTCGTTGTGCATTCAAATTCAAATTCATTGCTCAAAATTCAGATGGACTCCCCCTGAGAAGTAGCACATTCAGAGTTCTGTGTACATTTCATGAAAACAATGAAAACAATTTAAATATAATGTTTTCATTTTGATTCCCTGTTTTAAATCAAGTGTGAATGTTATGTGTGTGTTGTAACAGGCTTCGAAGGTTAAAACAACAGTATTTTAATTCTGCTTCACAGATCTGAGAGTTAACAAGATTCTGTTGATTCTCTCTTGAACTCTTTCATGTCACTGATATCAGGAGGCAGTGGAGATGCATTCCTCAGAATTCTCTATGGGCTGTCCTTGATGGATCACTAATCCCTATGTCTGACAGTTGGAAGGCTGATGGCTGAGCGCTCAGCGGGGAACACCTACACAGGACACATCAATGAGATTGGCTAGTTATAGGAGAGTAGTCTAGGGTTGTGGTCATACTTCTTATATAGTAGCTAGCTTCCAACAGGGAACATCCCCAGGATGAAGGTCTCAAAAAGCATAGATAGAAACTGGACAATTTCTTGTGGACTAACTACTGAGCATCAGTATGATGTAGTGATCAAAAGCAAGGCAGAGTGGTTGGGGAGATGTGCTTGCCATTCTAGCATGAAGACCGGAGTTTGAATCCCTAGTGCCCATGTAAAGACCCAGGTGTGGCAGTCTGTAACTGGTTGAGACTGGGAGGAGTAAGAGCATGGAAGGGGTTTCTAGGGACAGATGAATCCCTGCAGCTGGCTAGTCTGTATATCTAGGTTTAGTGAGCTATCCTATCTTATCTTAAAAAATAAGGTGGAGAATGACTGAGGAAGATGCTTGGTATCTATCTCCAGTCTCCACATTCTACACACACACACACACACACACACACACACACACACACACACACACAGAAAGAAACAAACAGAGCGAGAACAAGGTAGAGACAGTCCAGGTTCAAGGAAGAGTCGAGGAGGAGACTACTATTACTGGGCAACCAAGTACTATGGTGACATAAAAAATTGACCCTTGTGAGCTGGAGAGAGAAACCAATACCCTCAGAGATTTAAGTTAGTGAGTCACATAAGAACCTCTGCAATAGTATTTGAACTAAAATAATACATTGAATTGTGCCCATCAGTTGGAATTTTGTCTTTCTCATACACAGGTAAACTCCTACAAGATTTCACATCCAGTTGTCCACAATCCTTTAATCTTTTTCAAGTCTTCTCTATTTTCATACAGGAGGAAATGTAAGACTAAGTTTAAGTGACTCCCCATCTTATGTAGTGAGAGAATGGCAGATCCATCCCAAACTCCAGCTGTCCAACTGGATCTACTGTCCATTCCACAACATCATTGCACCAAAAGACAGACTTTGATTATTTGGTCAGAAAAACCCATTTTTAAAGTTATGAGGGTATCTGATCTCTTAGGCTGTGAGATTACCAATCCACACCCCTGGCATTGGACCTTAGTAAATATAACATTTTAAGGAGAAAATGCCTACAGAGCCTTGTGATTAGTAGCTCACTGTCAATAACTGTTGATGAGTCAATTTGTTTTATTGTTATACAATGTTCTTCTAGGATCATTTCTAGGGGGAGATACAAACTTTCCATAGTACTTGAGCTGTGCAACAAGGTTTATGTAAGCATTATTGTGAAGAGAACTGAGTTCCCAATTATCTCAGGAACCTAGACGAAAACACATAGTTTATGGAAGTACCCATGCATAGCAGTGCTGTTGTGAAAAGCCAGCTTACTTTCCTTTTCACACTTGAAGGACATGCCCGAAAGGACGTTTTCAATAAGGATGTTTGTTTGTTTGTTTGTTTGTTTGTTTGTTTTGACTGATGACACTATGATCAATCAGGAAAATCTACCAGTAGACGATTTCCAGGCAAGAACTCCTACAAGCTCAGGCAGGTACCCCATATTCAGCTAGGTGTCTCACAAGGATGTCCTTTTTTGTGTGTGCTGTTTATCTGGCTATAGTGTGATCTACAGTCTGAGCTGCTTCAGAGGAATGATCTTGACCTCTCTGAATAGCTATTGTTAGAGAAGGCATGGCATTTATCCTTACACATCTCCAGAACACAACAACACAGTGGAGGGGTGTGAGAAGAACTCACCTCAAATTGTGTCACTAGTGTCACTAGAACACACGTTAGTGGGCAGCTCAAGAAGTTCTACTGCAAGAAATCTCTCTCTCTCTCTCTCTCTCTCTCTCTCTCTCTCTCTCTGTGTGTGTGTGTGTGTGTGTGTGTGTGTGTGTGTGTGTGTGTGTGTGTGTGTAAATTCATGCATGTATTTCTTGTCACATACACCCCTGGGGAACATGTGAACAATGACTACCCCTCCTCCTAAGGTCTCCTTTGGTGGAGGGGTAGTCATTGTTCACTCTTGGGGAACCAATGAGTTTATTGGGTCTACTTACAGAGCAGTGGGTGTGAGGCACTATGAACAGGAACATGGATGACCTTAAAGCAACCACACTAGAAGATCTCCACGCAGCATGGATGATGACTCTACCATGACTTTGTAGATCAAGCTGCCTCATGTCCTTCCCCACCTCTGTGTGCTAGCTGCTTCCTGAGGCCACATGAAATTGGTACAATACATACAACTTGTTGAGAAGAGTGTCTAGATTCTCAAGCGAGGGTTTTGTGACCCCCCCTTCCTCTTCTTTCATGAGTTATGCTCAACAGTCAACAAACCTAGTTGTGATGATAGGTTGCAAGTAGGCACAGCTGACATGACAGACATGACATCAGTTTTGTTGGGAGAATAGTTCTGTTCTCTCTGTCTATCTCTGTCTCTGGCTTTGTCATGTTTTTACAACAAAACATTTCCTTTTGTCTAGTGAGAAGAAAAGTAAGGAGAAATGGAAAGTTTAAGTTGTTTGATGTTCTGTACAACAAAATAAGCATGAAATACAGTATTGCTGCTTAAACTAATTTTGCCTGGGACAAGAATGGCCCCAACTCTTTCCAGAGTATAATGAATTTAACAATATTGAATTTATCTTTTATTTGCTTTGAGTATTTTCTTTTGTCCAAAATCTTAAGCTTCAGACATTCAGGAGTCATGTTAGGGGCAGAGCATTGTTGTGGGAACTGCAGGAAATTAGCAGACTCTATGTGTATGATTTATTCAGATGCTTATTCTAGCCACTTATTAGAAACTCTCCAAGATTCCCCCTCCCAAGACACAAGGAAATAAAATATGTATTTTCTTGCTTTTAAAATGTTGGTTTGGAGAGCTACTCTTTCAGTTAAGGATAACATTGTCATTTTTAAGTAGGAAAATAGATTAAAATAATAGTGTCAATGATCTCCCCCAGGGAAACAAAATAACAAAATAGCAAGTTGGTTGTTGAACTTTTCAAAATTTACAGCTGTTTGTTGACTTGATTAGTGAATGTCTGTTTTCAAAACATAAAACTTCATTGATTCTATTTTCATGGTGAATGACTCAAAATTAATATAACTTAAGATTTTCTCTGGCATGACTTCTGGTGTCTTTGTATTAGATGCTCCCAGTTAAACTGTTCTTATTAGAGATTCGCATCCAGTGTAAATGGACCATCTCTTACATCTGGTACATGCAGAGAGACTACCAATTTATTTCCATTGTAACTGAGTTTATCCTCCAGACCCTGTCAGGTTGTTCACTGAGGTTCAGCTAGGAAGACAGACTGAACATGACATTACAAGAAAACCCTGGTTTCCAATCCATGGGCAAATGTAACGAAGTATTGCTGAAACAAGTAAGTTGATAAGCTTAGTATTTTTTTTTATCATTTACTTTACTTTTTATTTTCTGTGTATATATGTCCCTGAGGGTATATATGTGCACTATCTGTGTGCAGTGCACATAGGAGCCAGAAGAGGACATTATATCTCATGAAACTGGAGTTATAGGCAGTTCTGAGCCACCATGGTGGGTGCTAGACACTGAAACCTGGTCCTCTAACAAGATCAGTCAGTATGATTAACCATTGAACCATACTTCCAGCCTTGATAATCGTAGTGTTAAGGCACGAGTTTCCTAAAGATGTCAACGGACCCCTCATGACTAGCTCACCAAGTTTTGAATATATTCACATACTGCAGCTAGAAATACTGCTGCCTGACACTTTGGAGAGAGCCCATGTCCTTAGCTGGATGGTTGCTGGTGAGAAACATTCCTTGGTAGCAGCTTGATTTACTGCTATTCTCTGTCCTTTGCACTGGGATTCATTATTGATAGTTATCATCACACGATCCCTGGTAAAGGTGCTATAGTCCATTCTGAACTGTGTATACAAATATTCTTTGGCTGGTTTCCAACTGTAATTGGTCTATGTGGCTGATTCTGTTTGGACCTGCCCCAGATGCACAGTCTCTTGCCTGTGAATTTTAATGATGATTACACCCACATAAGCATACCATCTGTAAGGGGCTGTAATCTCCCCAGAGCCTTGCCATTTACTGGGTATCAGTAACTCCTTACACTATTTTGTGTTCTTTTCTCCTGTTGTAGTTGTCTGAACTTCAACTGGCCACAGGGGAGGTTTCCACATGGCCATCCTCAGCTGCTGCAGATTAGCTGCTGCATCCCACAGCTGTGTTTATGGGCAATCACTTTAATGAACAGAGATTGGCCAGTTAAGGAACTGATTGCCAGAGATTCTGAAAGGCAGGAAGTGAGTGACACCTGTGAGCTCCAAGTGTCACCAACACCTGGAAAGTTTGGCACAGCTCTCTGGAGCCTGATACCTCATTGCATCTAGACTTTGCCAGTTTCTGCGAGACCTCTTTGACACAGAAAACCATAGTACTTATCAGCACACAGCACTATGCCTTCAGCTCTATGAATTATACCAAAGTTCTGATTGTGGGTAGAGCTGTCAGACAGGACTGTCTGAAGTCAGGTCACTGGAGATGTGCTTCTTCCAACAGATTTCATCCTACATGGAATCTTGCAGAAGACAGCAACCAGCAGAATTATTTGGGAAATTCAATGATCTGAGTTCCCTTTATGCTAGCGATCTCTTGAGCTAGTGCAATTTCTTACACTTGTGGAAGGATATTCTAATGAAAGACCCACAGAGCATGAACCTCACGCTCCCACTCAGGAAAGGCGCCCCCCACAAAATCACTCATGAGAAGCGATCTTGATGCAAAAGCGAGGTCTTTTATATTCCAAGTGTGCTGGGGTCTGCAGCCATACGCTGTGCAGGGGTAGAGGACTAGGGATCCTGGGTACAGAATTGAGACAGCTTTTACAGGGTTACAACAAAGCCCATGCATCATAACCAATCATCTCATAGCATCCAGTGTGGACCAATCAATTTAAACTATCCAAGCCCGGGCTTAGCCCAGGAAGTCTGCTTTTGTGCAGGCTCCCAGGTGGGATGACAAGGCTCATTTCCTGTGTTCACTCACTCACAGGTGCTGTCGTAAACAAAGAATGTGACCTTTTGCCTACTCACTGCCAGGGGACAAGGTCTGGGATTTAAACTTCTATCTTCTTGGGGTCAGTGGAGAGTTAGGATAAATTTTTCCATCCTTACACTAACACATCTGTGTTTTTATAATGAACAAGGTCACGTAGAATAGACAGTTTTACCTACTTTTAAAAGCACGTACTCTGACACTCAGGTTCATCTTTAGAAAGATGGGGAAAGAAGTGTGGGAGAACACAGCCTACCTCTAGGGTTCAAGGTGCAGGCACCCGAGTCTGAATTGCAGGCACGAAGATAATATTCAGTGAACTAGAAAATGCTTGGTGCTCACTGTTGTGGCAAGCAGAGACTCACACAGGCAGCACGGGGTGGGGGTGCAGGGGCAGGCAAGTCTGCCCAGGGGAAGCAGAGCCCAGTCAGCAGAGGAGGGTGTGGGGGTTAGGAGTTTAACCTTAGTAGGAGTGCTGGTAAGAGAAAATCTAGAGCCAGGATTAAAAGTCATTCTTAATTAAATATTACCTCTTTAGTCCAGGCCTCATACTGACATGCAGTAGAACACAGTTATGCAAATGTGAATACCGTCCTATTTTTCTAAGAAAGGAGAAAGAGGAAAGAAATCGTGGTCAGAAAGAACTTGGCCCTATTTTAATCTCATTATCCTGCACTATAGTTTCATGTGTAAGCTGTCTTCGGGCATTCCAGAAAGACTATTAGTAGATACTGACTCGTACTTCCTTATAGTACGAAGCATATAATCAACGCATAAAATTTGTTTTGGGCATTTATATTTGACATAATGTATCCATATATGTTTAATACACAGAGGGTTTACTGTCACTGATTCTTCTTGCTTTTAACCTTATAGCAAAACCAACTTTTAGCACTGGCATCAACTGGATGTTTCTTTATGTAATCATTCAAATTCTTTCCTTAAGCCTTTTTAATAGTTTGCAAATAATTTCTTGACCATGCAACTATCCAGTTTTACATGTTATTGTACTGCCCGTCCTCAGCAGATGAAAAAGTGTTTGTTTGACAAATGATCAAATAAATAAATGGGTCAATATGAGCACACACTGAAAATATAATCAATACCTGATGAATGAATTTAATTGGGAATCACTGGTAATAGTTTTGGCAATGAGGATTTCTTTTTGTAGAAAATTTAATTTTGAAAATAAGCCGGCAACTGTTGATTGAGGTCTTAAGAACAGAAAAATAAAAGGAGAAATGTTCCATACTTTTTAACCAATCAAATTGCCTTTCTCCAAGGAATTCTAGACATTGTCACAAGTTGTGACTTGCCAATTACATATTAGTTCCTAAAATACCTCCAAGGCTACAAAAACTGTCTCAAAGTAGGTTGTTTTGCTGCGTTGTGCAAACACTGCAATTCTAACACAGCAGGACATTCTAATGGGTATTTGTAGCAATACTGTTAAATAGCTAAAGCTGTTTTGTGTCTCTTGATTCCTAACCAAGTTTCATAATCTTCCCTTCCTAAAGTTTGTTCAAAGTTTTGATAGTTCATTGACTACAACATTTTCTCATAATCTAATGATGAGTTTCCGCTCAGGAGCAATTTTCATGTTTAGGCATTGAAGCCTGTTACATGCTTTGTCTAGGGACCACACAGTTGGGAAGCTGTTACTTTGAGGTGAATATATTACATCACAACTACTGATTGATAAACCATCTTACAATGAAGCTTGAAATAATGACGTGACTCTTCAGTTCAACTGATAATTTGTTGAGCACCCATCTGACACAAGCTTTTTAGGAAAAAGTATCCCCTGCTCTATATAGTCTAGCAAGAGAAGACAATTAACTACTAATTACCTAAGATGTTAGATAGTGGCAAAGACTGTGACAGAAGAAGAGTGAAGGATCCACAGATGATGTGGAAGGCTGAGAGTGGGCCACAGTGTGATTTGAGAAGTCTTACAGTAGGAAAAAGATTGAGCCTGTATACAAGACATTGATGATTATTGAAGAATTCTTTTAGAACAGTCCACACACGCCTACTTGATGATGTCATTGCTCTCATTAAAATTCTCCACTTCCATGGCTTATGAACACCTTAATTTGTTCTGTGGTGGGTGAGTGCCATGATCTCACCTTCAAGGGCCAGGTCTCCAGGCCCCTGCCCCTTAATTCCTCTGCCTCAGCCTACTGGACTCAGTGTCAACTCTATGAGCACTGATAGTTTGTCTCAGTTTTTTGTTGTTCTTTGTTTGTTTTGGTATGTTGAGAATCCTTATCTGTGCCTTTGTTTTCCAGGCTTTTCACACTAATTTCTCAGGTATCTGGTCCCCCACCCCCAACAAACACATAAGACTTTGACAATCTCATTGTACAACCTAGTTGCCATCCACCCCCCCCCCACCTTTTCAATCATAAGTAACTAATGGCTCAATAAATGATTTATTTAATTTTTATTTTTTCCGGATAGACTTCAAGCTCCATGATAATGGAGATGCTGTCCAATACCAACCTTGTTCATTTCTACTTCCTGATACTTGACATCTCATACATGCTCAGTATCTGCCAGATGAATAAAGTCAACTTCAAATGGGGCAGGCTGCAGGGCTGCAGAGGGAGAATGGTTTTGATTAGGTGGGAAAACAAAAATTTAAAGTGTTCTTTCTTTATAGACTTAATATTCTGTTCAGTTAAGTTACCAAGGCTTAAAGTTCTTAAATGTCATTAGACAATTCAGGGTTTTCTTGTAAATGGAGGCAGAGCAGGGTTAGGCCTCCTAAGGTAAGGGTTGTAGGCTAGGCAAGCAGCTATGAGGGTTCTTCCTCACACTTTCTGCTTTTCTTGCCTTCCAGGCATGTGGTGGAAATGCCAGTCTTTGAAGTCGGGTGTGGTCTGGTGATTGTGACCTGTGAATGGAAACAGGGGAAGACTTAAAGAAAAACACTAGACAATTAGCACCTCTTTCTTCAGTATCTGCATGTGCTTCAAGGGACAGCTGATCTGTTAATGGGTTGGTAAGTGGGGACACTCTCCAAACCTTAGCTTCTCGTGAATATGTCACCCGGGTGAGGACTTAACCTTCATTTAGGCCACTGCAACTTTGGGTGTTTTATTTTTACAGGGTAATGTAACCCATCCTGATTGACACAGATACAGAAGGTTTTGAGGCACAAGTACACAAAGAAACTTTCAAGTAAGTAACAATGGAATGGAATGGAAGTTTGACCTCAACATCATCTCCCCTGCAGTGCCGCTGACCTGAAGAAAACCTGGGGTAGAACTGTGCCCGGTCCTGGATCTGCCTTTTCCTCTTCCCCACAGCAATCTCACACTCCCTGCTGCCTTCAGGACATTTCACCTGGCAATGCCTTACCTCCTGTTTCCAGGCTTTTCCAAGTGCTCTCCTCCACAACCTCATAAGGACACTCCTGTGCCCATCTTCAGCCACACAGCTACCAGGGTGAACTTTCTGAGAGAACTCTGCTCACTACCTATTCAAAACCTCCAGGGGCTTTCTTTAACGAAAAGATTAAATGCAAATCCTCAACAGAATGCATCACAGGGGAGATCAGACTCTTAGTCCCTGGCCTCCTGCCTTGCTTGACAAGCTCGGTGTCCAGCAGTCCGCCACAGCCCCATGTATTACTCATGTATGGAAGATATCGGTGTTTTTCACAGTATGCCACAGCAGCCCCTCAGCAGCTGTACGGCAGTGTAACACACCAGGCCATGGTGGCAACTGCTGGACCCTGAAAGTCCTTTTTACTCACAACTGACCTAGCACTTGTCAGGACACCATAGTTGCTATGGAAACTGCTAGGTATGTGTTTCTGTTCTCAAATGCATCTTTTCATACCCTCCTTACCCTTAACAATATAAAATATCTGTGTTGTATTTGTATTAAACATTTTTCCATCTTGAAATCATATCTGTTTAAGAACATGCATGAATCACAAATCCCATTTCTTTAGACTTTTTTGACCATTATGTATTGTCTTCCTTATAGGATTTATTTCTATTGATTCTGAGCAAAGTGAAAACTTAAGATAAACTATTAGTTCAATATATTCACACATTCAAGTCCTGTTTGGTTTACATTACTTTAAAATGTTTATTTATTTTTACATATTTATTTTTAATTTACATTTTGACTGTTGCTTGTATTGTTGATCCCACCTGTTAGAAATAAAACCACGACTACAACTTAAAGCCAAATTTGAAGCAAGCTTTAATTAAATACTGGGCAGGTTGCTGGACTCTTTGGCCAGATCCATCTGTGAGTTACCAGAAAATAGCCACAAGTCACACTTTGCAGAGGCTTTAAAAAGGCAACTCCACAGGGACATTGTGCATATCATATTTGTTTTTTTCTGGATCTGGGTTATCTCACTCAGGATGATTCTTTTCCTAGTTCCATCCATTTGCCTGCAAATTCATGATATCATTATCTTTTAGAGTGGAGTAATACTACATTCTGTAAGTGTACCACAGTTTGCTTAAGGGACATTGAGGTTGTTTCCAGTTTCTGGCTATTATGAATAAATCTGCTATGAACATAGTTGAGTAAGTGTCCTTGTGATAGGATGAAGCATGCTTTGGGTATGTGTCCAAGAATGGTTTAGGTGGGTTTTGAGGTAGATCTATTCTCAATTTTCTGAGAAACTGCCATATTGATTTCTAAAGCGGCTGTGCGAGTTTGCACTCCCACCCGCAGTGGAGGAGTGTTCCCCTTGCCCCATACACTCTCCAGCATGAGTTATCACTTGTGTTTTGAGCTTAGCTATTTTGACAGGTGTTCCTTAGAGTGAGTGGCAGTTCCCATGCTCACTGGCAGTAGGGCCACAATATAATCCTGGTACATGATCTAGCTTGTTGGAGCTGAACAGCCAATGACAAGGCAAGAAAAAGGATAGGTGGGGCTGGCAGGCAGAGAGAATAAATAGGAGGAGAAATCTGGGAAGAGGAGAATGGAATCGAAAGGGGAAGGAGAGGACTCCAGGGGCCAGTCACCCAGCTGCACAGCAAGCCATGGAGTAAGAGGAAAGAAGGGTATATAGAAAGGAAAAAGCCCAGAGGCAAAATAAAGATGGGATAATTTAAGAAAACCTGGCTAGAAATAAGAATAAGTCAAGTTAAGGATAAGTCTCCATGTGATTATTTGGGAGCTAGAGTAAAAAAATCAACAACAACAACAAGTATAAGTAGGCATAAAGAATGTCTAGACAGCCAAGAGACAGAGGATACTGACAGAGCAAAGAAAGGAATCCTTCCAAGTGAACTTGGGGAAGCAATGAGTTTAGTCTGGTTACTTCCAAGAGCACAAACAACTTTAAGGCTACAAGGCTACACCACTGGGAAGTCCTCTTGGCAAAAGTTTCTAAAATTCCTCTCATGGTGCTCGGGGAGGAATGTGTACATCTACCCACTCCTGCCATGGTACCAAAGATAAACTAACTGAAGTATAATTCCACCATAATCCACTCTGGGGAACCAGTGAGTTGACCAGGCTTTCTTACTGGACAATGAGTACGGGGCTATGGGTAGGAGCATGGGTAGACTTAAAGCAGCCCCCTGGATGGTCTACCCCCAGAATAGAAGATGATTCCCCCATAATGCATAGATAGAGGCCTCTTCCCTAGTTTTCCCTATCTATATTCTCTATCACCTCTCCTTGGTAGCTGATGGGAGGTGTCATTCTGTAAATATGTTTCTCTTATTGGTTATGAATAAAGCACTGTTGGCCAATAGAGAAGCAAGATAAGTGGGACTAGGAGACGTGGAAGATTCTGGGAAACATAGGACAGAGTCACAATGTGATCTTAGGAGGAGAGGATGCGAATCTAGTGTTCTTGGTAAGATAAGACCATGTAGAAATACATATATTGGTAATTATGAGTTAGTATTTAAGACAGAGCTAGCCAATAAGAAACACTAATAACAGGCCAACAGCTTTATATCTAATACAATGTCTGTGCGTGTTATTTGGGGCTGACATGGCTGTGGGACCAGGCTGGCAGGAAAGTGCTTGTAACAGGTAGCATTTGTTGTCTGCTGGTTTTAGTGACTATCATTCTACCTGGGGTGAGATGGAATCTCAATGTAATTGTAGTTTGTATTTCCCTGATTGAAACACACATGCAAGCATGCATGCACGCACGCGCACACACACAATCGGGTTACTACTTTGAAGTAGACTAGCAGGAAGAGAGAGATTAGATAGGACAGGATGTTTATGTAGCCAGAGTACATGCTATATTTAAATGAGAATGTCATTAAAACCATTACTTTGTACAAATATATGGTAATAAAAACTATGAAAATGAGGGGCTGGGGATGTGTCTTAGTTGGTAAAATTCTTGCTTTACAAGTATGAGTTCAGATATGAGTTCAGATACCCAGCATCCACATAAAAGCCAACATGGTAGTATGTACCTGTAATGCTTTGCACTAGGGAGGAGAGAGAAGATCCCAGGGGTTTCTGGCCACCACCTTAGTCTAATAGGGAGCTCCAGGTTCAAGGAGAGACCCTGTCTCAAAAAATACGCTGAAGAACAATTAAGAAAGATACCTAATATCAGTCTTTAACCTCTGCACAAATGCATACACAGGGGTACACACAGACATAGACAACACACACACACACACACACACACACACACACACTATAAAAATGGAGAAAGTGTACAATGGAAAGAAATGGAATCATTCTATCATTTGGTTAGTTCATTGGTTGTCACTTGCTAATCACTGGTTTATTATCAAGCACTATTCTGGATACTGGTGACCAAGATGGGCATGAATGCCACCATGGAAGGAGAGAGTTAACACAGGAGGTCTGGCACCTTGGTACTAGGCTCACCCAGTGGCTTTACTGGAGAGGAGATTCTGAGTGCCAACCCTAGACACCAAGGTTCAAGACGCAGGGACTTGCTAGGCAATGGAAACCGTGGTCCTCCGAGGCGTGGGTTGGCTTCTTCTTTGGCACGAGGTGGCAGGTGCTCTGCATTTAGATTGCTTTCCTTCAGTTTATTAGGTAAAGTTTTGAGAAAATGAAAGGAAAATTCTGGAGAAGAAGTATTGAGATAGAGGACGGTAAGGGTTTGGGAGGTAATGTGCCTATGAAATGACAATACAGAAACCACTAGGGAAGGGTACTGTTAGAGTGGCACACAGCAGGAGGCTCGTTCAGTCTGGAAGAACCCTTCCCTCTGAGGAAACGGAGTTCCACACTCACAGAAGAGAAAGCAATTACATTCTTCAACTGCCCCACCAGTGGGCTCATTACTAACCCAACAGTGAAGCAATTTTTAGAAGTCCTATTTCTGTGGTGTCACTGTTGTGTTTGGTGGAAAGAGATTTAACTTCCAGCACTGTATGGCTTGGGGCTCAGAAAGCCCCAAGGACTCACATACTAAGAACTGCCACCCATCAGAACACTCAATGTCACTGGTAATCAAACTGTTGCAAAAGCTGATGATGAAATGACCCAACCTGTGAGGACAGACATGTACTCATGCCCACCACATTCTTCCTGGCTAAGCTATCTCATCCCTCAGTGTCCTCTGCTCTTCACCTGCTCCTCTCTTCCTGCTGGCCCACCCTGCTCAGCAAGGTTCCCAGATGCCAGCCCCTCAGCTTAACGCAGTGGTTCTCAACCTTCCTAAAGCTGCAACACTTTACTACAGCTCCCCATGTTGTGGTGACCCACAACCATTAAATTATTTTTGTTGTTACTTCAGAACTGTAATCTTGCTACTGAGTGGTGTCACAGTTCCTAAGACCATTGGGACTCCCCGTTTCCTTCATGAAGTCCTGGGGGGAAGTAACTTCTTGCTATGCCACCTTCCTCCCAAACATAAAATAACTGCAGCAGTTTTAGACCTCCCAGCTGCCTCGTTTGAAGAGAAGGCAGAGAGAATGGGGTCTGCTGCCATCCATAGCCATCTTTATGATTGGCAACTCCTAACTGCTTGAACCGCTTAAACCTAAAATATACTTTTCTTTAGATTACCTCTTATAAATATCCCTGGGAGTCATTGGGGAATGTATCCATACCCTTCTAGCTCATCATAGTGGCCAACTCATTCCAGGACTCTCCAAGTCACCTTTGTCATTTCTAGTGATACTGTTCACACTGGGCTGGTTGGTTCTACATATGGACATACCTCCCCTCTTTGCCCTTCCATGTCTCAGCACAGTGAGGAACAACAATGTTTTTGTTTTGTTTTGTTTTGTTTTGTTTTTTTGAATGGTTGGGAGATGATAAGTTCTGTCACCCCTGTGATTTACCTTTGAGGGGTTGTATTACTTGCTTTTCTAATGCTATGATCAAACACTATGACTAAGGCAAGCTACAGAAGAGTTTGTTTTGGCTTATGGCTCCAGAGGTATGCAGAGTCCATCATGGCAGGAAGCCTGCCAGCAGGAATATGAAGCTGGGAGATCACCTTCACAGCCACCAGCACAGGGTAGATGAGCAAACTGGAAGTAAGGGAGGCTTCTTACTCTCATGAATCCCTCCCCCTAGTCCCGGGTGGCATACTTCCTGAAGCAAAGCTACTCCTAAACTTCCACAAATAGCATCACCAACTGGGGAGAAGGCCTTCAAATATCTGAGTCCATGGGGATGTTCTCACTCAAAACCATCACAGGGTCCCATCCCAGCTCCCTACAGGTCCTTGTGTTTATGGAGGCCAGGCTACTCACTACTCCAGCTAAAGAAAAGAAAAGAAGAAGGAAGAGGAGGAGGAGGAGGAGGAGGAGGAGGAGGAGGAGGAGGAGGAGGAGGAGGAGGAGAAGGAGGAGGAGAAGGAGAAGGAGAAGAAGAAGAAAGAGAAACATCTTTCACCTTCCACTAAATGCTCCCACTCCTTCAGCCCCATGTCTCATAACCTTTCCTCCTTCCTGAAGGACAAGACCTACCAAGTCTCACTGCAGCCATATTGATGGGGACAATAAATCAGGGCAGGTAATTCAATCTCAAGTGAAAATGCATTTCCTATGTCTGCGGATATTCATTGTTAATATGGGGAAGCACTGGCATTTGGTATTTTCCCGTGTTCTGAGAACATGTGCAGTGTTGGAACCCTGCAAATGCACAGTCTACCTAAAATTGCAGCTTCTGCAACAGAGAAGGTTTTCGCTGTAGCTATGAGGATTTGTGGAGGCTCAGTTTTCTCCAGAAACCATGGTGGGAACTTTAATGCCATTAAAACTTCCATTCTGGTCTGGGCCTTTAATCTACCAGCACTTAGGAAGCAAAGGCTGAGACACAGGCAGGAGGATTGCTGTGAGTTCTAGACCAACTTTGTCTACATAGCAAATTCCAGGACAGCCAGGAGCTACAGAACCACAAAAACCAATTTCCATCCTGAGGAATTTCCCAAGCAAAGGGAACCTGTTCCAAATTTAGTCACTATTTGTAACTTCAGGAACTAAAATGTTCAGCAGCCTCAGCTGACTGTTGCTTTTCTAGTAATAATAATAATAAAAGCTAGTTTTGTGATTTTTCCTCCACAAACGAATCACCCTAAGCAATGGTTAATACCCACATGTTTAAGTTCTCCGGTGTGCGTGCAGGCATGTGTGCATGCAAGAAAGTTGAAACAGGTGCATATTATAAAGTAATTGTTTCTGGAGGAAGGTGTAGCTCATGGTAAGGTATGTTAAGTTCAGCATTTGCAAAACCTTGGCACCAAAACAAGAAAGACATGAAAGGAAAGAAGGGAGGTAGGGAGGGTGAGAGGGAGAGAAGGAGGAAGGGTGGGAGGGAGAGAGGGAGGGAGGGGGTATTAAAAATGAAAGAAATATCAACAATTGTGCCACCTAGGGAAAATCAGTTATTATTTTGCCATCTTTCCTTCCCATATATTTCCCTACTGATTCATAAATAGCTGAAATCATATACTGTCCTAATTTTCCCATGCTGTTTGAACTGAAAGTATTTTCCTGTCTTATTGAGAACAGATTTATAAATATTATCTTGATGAACAAATACTGTGATGACCTTTTGAGTCTCTAGGGTTAGAATCATGCCATATTTGTGCAAACAGGATGATTAGAATAGTTTTATCAGAACCAAAAGTGCTGTTACACCCCGATCTGACTTAGCATGTCACTGTGAGAAGACATTTCTGTGATTAAAAAAAGGCAAAGTGTTGTCTCTAATGGCTTGCCTCTAATCTAGAGTAAAACTCTTGAATTCTGCCTCTTATAGGTCAGTGATGATTCTCAGGAGTCCCCACACAGCCTCTACTGCAGAGTGGTTCCGCTGATCATACCGGGAATTCCGGTGCAGTGTCAAGTCCCTGGGCTGAGGCAGATCAATCATTAGCCATGCCATTTGGTGATACAGCTTGTAAAGTGATGATCTGATTCTTTGAAATGAATCAAATAAGAACATGTCCGTTTTGCTATCTGGCATATACCATTTCTCAAATCTTCAAAAATAATAGTGTCTTTTGTAAGTGGACTGGAAGGCATAAAAGCAAGCACTTAGCCTGTTTAGGAGTGGATGACGGATCCCAGGAGTGAATAAGTAACCTCGAAAGTTTAGAGTACGAGATGTGCCATTAGCTGTAATTTATCCAGAAGATGATATTCTAGGTGAAGAATTCTACATGCAAAATAACCAAACGAATAGGCCTCTTTTCTATAAAAGCAATGCCATCTGAGAGTGGATATTCCCTCCATTTAAAATAAATATTGTAGATAGATTTCATAGCAGCACCAAATAACCAAGTACGTTAGTTATTCTAATCCAAAGAACAGGACAATAGAAGATAACTTGCCCTTGAGTTAGCAAGCAATAAAGTCAGTCAAACAGAAACAGAAAAGTAACAGAGACGGGGAAGCTGAAAGGGAGAGGCCGATTGTACAGCTCTGGATGTGTATTTATACCCAGCACCTGCTGCTCGGTAGTGGTCGCCCTCATTCCAAGCATGCTGTGCTAAAAGCATCCATTTTATCACAGGCACATTAACATTGCTGGCACATTAGATAATGCTGCTTTGTGTCATTCTTTCTGGCCTGTAGGATCCTGAAGGCTGTGAAATGTCACTGATTACAGTATAAAAAGCATGTGAGCCTTCTGTTAGTATGCAGCCAAGAGCATTGCCATAGAGCAAAATTTTCTCATTGCTGCAATATAGGGCTTAAACATTCTCACTCCTTGGTTATATGCATAATTTTACTCAGTGCTGAAAATAAAATCCAGACAAACACTCTTTCATAGTGCCATATCCTCAAACACACACACACACACACACACACACACACCTCACCCAACCATAAGTAATTTCTAAAACGGCCACATATACATTATTCACTTTGTTGATTCAGTGTTTTGTTTGATGGCTACATTAAAATAAATTACCATGTAATGTAGGTGGTTAGTATCACAATGAAGTTGGCTCTTTGACTAAATGCATGCAGGTGCTAATTCCTCGTTTATGAGCATTACTGTTCGATTGCAGAACTAGCTATATATTTTGCAAGCTTATTTTTATGATTAGGCCTTAAACAGAACTATCCCAGATTTCACACTCTGTATGAACAAAATAGAAGTTGATAATTAACTCAAGAACATGGGCTTTGCACATGTTGTTTGCTGACATATTCAAGGGGAAGGCTAGCATTCACACTGAGGGGGAAGTTGTCAACTTGGTGTTGCCAATGGATTGTGGGAAAAAGGTACTGTGTTAAGGGACCAGACACAGCACTGGCTTTCTCATATCATGGTTTTGTGTAATTAGGGTTGGGATGTCATTCAATTTTCTAGTCACAAAATGCTTTTGTTGTTGATGTTTTGTTTCCAGAAGCAAGAGATTACTGGATTAATAAGGCAGGCATTGCTCTAACAGCACAGAAACTTAAAAATGGAATTCTATATTAGATTGTTTTCTCACTATTGAGGGGATTGAACTAACTGTTTGACTATGGAACACTAGATGAAAATTCCCTGACAGCTTGCTGCTTTCAAGTTGTGTGGACACAGCTAAGAAATGCCCACAGCGTTAGGAAAATAGCAGGCATTACAAAAGGCAGGCAAAAGGGTTTTTGTTCTCTGCTCCCTGTGGCTAGGGTTAACCCTGAATAGGATGGAATTACTTTTCACATGTAGTCATTTCATATTTTTTATTTTAAGTTTTAAGATCATGAAACTATTTTGAATCTGAAGCACTGACAATTTTATTCTGAACCACACAATAATTTCTGAGGCAGAAGTTAAATTCTGTGAGTGATGAGACCTACTGAGCTCATAGTTGAATGTACCTGGGAGGTTGTGCTTTTTGCTTTACCTAAAATTGATTTTAAACAGGTCAATGAAGATAAAAAGAATTGCTGAACTGTAGAGAAGTTTTATGAAGGCAGAACTACCCTAGAATAAATGGAAAGAGATCTGTATAAACAACTGAAATAGAGAGCTTCACTATTTTTATTATGAAAAAAATCTACTGTATTCTCAAGGTGATTTAAAATATGCCTTCATGACTAAAAAATTTCTATCTCCTGACAACACTTACCAGAAAGCTATTTTCTTTCAAAATGTAGTGACTGACAACATCCAATGGATCAAGCAAAGTAACAATCAATTCTACTTTCTGAACTATTTTTAATTTTCCTGAGAAAATCTGCCAACTCTGAGCAATGTTGAGAAACTATTGAACTTAAGAGTGGGGTAGCCTTACCCCTGAATCATACAGGACTACTTGGGTGGAATAAAGATGAATGTCTATGGGATAGCCAAGTCAACTTTGGAACTTTATCTAAGTAGATAAAAGGGAATTTATATGATAGAAATCCCCAGGGATATCTTTTCCTTTCTTAATACAAAAGATGTATTAGAATCCTTTCAGAGCATAGACCCTCAGTCCCTCTCCACCACTGTTTCCCTAAGTGCTTTTTATGTTATGTCTTTTCCTGTGCTATGTAGTTAGGCACAGGCTTAATCACACTGTTAAGGTCATTTTAAAATCAAATTGATGGAATACAACTCAAATAGGAACAAGTGCCATTGCTATTGCAGTACCGTTACAGACATGAATCAATGCATGTTTTTCTAGGTCTTCATACCTCCCCATCTCTTCATGTTAGGCACACTTGTAGATATCAAAGATAGAAACATGGAGACCACCCCCCTTATTCACTGAAAACCCCATAGTCTAGGTGAGAGAAAAACATGTAGACAGCGATCATGAAGCAAAGTGTTGAGTGGGCCATCTTCTCTGTGCTCTCCTACACATTCCCATGAAGACAACTGGAACACAAAAGTTATGTCAGGAAGAAGGAAGAAGAATTTGAGGAAATTACCCAGGGATGGTAATTTAAGGCAGATTATAACAGATGTGTGCACGACAGTAGCAGATATGTGGCATAAAATAAGGAACACGGCTGCTCTTCACCTTGTAGCTTTAAGTCCTACACTTGTAATGCAAATTCCTTGATCTGAGGGAGGGAGGTATTCTTAAATGCTGAGAGTATAGCTTGTGGGCTCATCATTACTTTTGGAGAGTTAGGCAAAATCTAGCTGGTACTCAGTTTCCTATCATTTTGAAGGTACATTGGCAATAATACTATTGATTTCTAAATGAAAGCATTTATGCTTATATTCCTGGGAATTTATTTAAAAAAAAATAAGTATTCATAGTAAAAACTAATTGTACTAAATATTAGTATATCTAGTAATACATTTTATATGAAGTTTTGCATGCATATTTTCAATGGGCTAAACCTTTAGAGTCCATGTGGAAATATGGAAACACATTGAAGACAAAAATGTGAAGTTCCTCAATCTGGTGTCTATGCTCTGATCACAAACATGGAAGAAAGACTTGAAGCAAAAATTCAGACAGTTGTCTTGACAAGCTTTAGTTTGAGGAATTTAACATTTTTATGATTCTATTTTCAATAATTAGTACCAAAAAAGAAAAGAAAAAAAGCTTTGATATAGGTTCCAAAAAATTAAGATCAAAGAAACTAGCTTGAGACCAATATTAGCTTAAACTGTGAACAATATTAGTTCAACTGTGAACTTCATGATGAAACAATTTGATATCACTACAAAAGAGAAAATTCCATATAGGTAACAAAAGCATGAGAAAAAGCCTTATAGCAGGCAGATGGGAGACCCATCTTAGTTATAAGTCTCCAAACCCTCAAACATTTTGTTCAAGGAGCTACATTTTAAAAGAGATATAGACAAATCAGAATAGGGTGGTAGAATCAAGTTAAAGACTGATTTTAAAGACTGAGGAAGAAATGTCATAATTACCTTTGAAGACTTTTAGTAGTATAGTAGAAGACCTAATAGACTTGTGTAAATCCACTTGTTCTACTCCTTGGATGTTACACAAAGGGAAGAGATAGCATTATAGAGCTGGAGTCATATGTAATACACTTTAATATTATGTTCTGTCATGGAAGATCATGCAGTCTTTAGAGTTGGACTGGTTTATCTAGATGACATAGACAACCCATTGAGGATACTGCAGAGGGGTTAAATGTTTGGAATAAATGTAGTTAAACATCTACCCCAATCTGAAAGTCAATGACTCAGATTATTCTCTCCAGAAATCTCTACTTGGCATGCCTCCCCAAGACACCTATACACTATGTGTTACTTCTCTTTTGTATTTATTTAGGATTCATGTAGTTGTTAGGATTAACAGTGACAGGATAGGTAGGGTAAGACAGTAGAATGGCAACAGAAAATAAGAAGCTGATACCTAAGAATAAAAGGACACCGTAGATAGATGTTGCTACCATCAAATTCTTTAGTAACAAACAGCTGGTTGAAGAATAACTTACATTGTAGCAACTATTGCAGTCGTTGAAACTTTGTTATAATAGATTTAATAAAGTTCATTCCAGTAAAAGTTAACCACACTTGAATCATCAGAAGGGATCCTTGAAGGCACATTGTAAAACATGAACTTCACAACCTTTGAGGATGAGGGATGCACTTGATATATATTTTAAAGTAGAATCTTTTTATTTGTAGAAAGTTAACTTCTGAACTAGGGATTTTCTGTGACCATAAAAGACCTGTCCTTCCAAAGTTCCAAGATAATAATGTATCTATTGCTTCCTGATCTGGTGATTGTCACAGGGCCATGAAATGTGCTTTGAGAAACAGTATAAACAGAGTTAAAGCCTCAGATGACTGTTGTAATCACTCTGAAGTTCTGGTTTTAAATTAATGATTTGTGGTAAAAAAATGGAGACATAATTCTGGCAAAAGAATGTTCCAAATGTCTTTGGTTTGTCTTCTCATGACGCTTGAAGGGTCACTCAGTGTAACCACTGAAAAATGATTAACATGTCATAAGTCCCTTCTTAAAAATAAATCCCTTTACTGTATTGTATCTCAGGAGTTTTGTTTGAGTGTAGAACTTAATGGCTACTGGCATCTATTTTTCAAGTTCTTAAGTATCTATAAATACTGTGTCTAGTTCTTTGCATAGGGTAATGGGGTGCTATAATATCTAGCTTAATTAAATATGCTTCATTGAAGAGGTTTCATCTTGTGGCAAATTGATTTTTGTGGCTTCCAAGGAGATAATTACACATCTAATTTCAAAACCCTCTGGCTATGTCCTTTCTGCCTAGTGGGATTTTCTGATGTTTGTTTTTGGTGTGGGTTGTTATTGGCATCAATAATTTTGTTACACTTGAAACTTTGATTTATCTTAAATTTATGAAAACAATATACACCTACAAATGTATATATTGCCTATGTATTATTTGTTACTTCAAGAAATGGTTAAAATGATTATATTTTATAAATTATTTTGATAAATTTCAGAGTAAATATTTATATTTTAAATGTGCTTGTCTTTTTGTGGTGACTGGCAATGTCACCAAGGAATTATCACTACATTCACCAAGTGTGGATCCTATGATGAGTAGTAACTCTCCCAAACTTTCTCCTGTCCATAACGCACATAACTTTGTCAACTTGGAAAAAAAGTAAAAAAAAAAAAATTGGAGAGGGCAATAATTTAAAAATTACCCTCTGGCTTTAAAAAAAATGCTTTTAAACATAGATTTAAACACAGACAATATCTATAGTCTGTATCCATTTGGAAAGCTCATGAATGCCAGGAATTATAAATGAGCACTTTAAAAGGTTATTTTGAATTTCCTGTGCAGACCATGAGATTTTTGTTTTCTTTGCTCAAATTAGTAATTACATTCAGGGTGTGTGTATGTGTTAAGGCCATTGGTGGTCCTACCAAGCTGGGACTCCTGTTCTATCAAGTGTCAGTAGTGATTCACTCTTAACCCAAAGGTGAACATTTCTTCACTTCACTTGAATAGTTAGATTTACTAGTTGTCGAAGGTTGGATGGATGGTTAAGTATTTTAAAGTCTCCAGTGAAATACTGGACCATCACTAATGTTTTATGTCTATAATGATAATGATAATCTATTGTGCTTGCATGAAGTTATGATTATATTCCAGGAAATAACATGACACAATGTTTTGTCATGGTTTAAAACAGAAGAGCATGCTGAACTATAGACACAGGATCATTTCTATCACATGAAATTAGAAGGAAGTAAAGATGTCAGGTATGATTTCATTGGAGGTAGAGGTATAATTTTTATTCTTTGAAATATTTTCTTGTTTTCTCCATGTAGCACCTGTTTTGTCTTTTATTAATGAGTAATTAGAATAAAAATATGACTGATCAACCAGAAACTCTAAGGATGAAGGAAAGGATGATTTTGGAAAACTTGTCAAGTGATAACCATCTTTGAGTGTCTTAAGAGGTTACAATGGCTTAACTCAGGCAAAAACCAACACAAAGTAACAAACACAAGAACAAAAGCAGAATTTTCATTCTGTTTCATGCAGGTCCTTAGTGAGCAGTTTCTATGTTGTTGCTTAGAAGTATCCATAAACTGTGGGGTTTGATATACTTCCGCATATTGTAAAATAACCAATTTCTCATTGGTTGTTGGTCAATATTGTGCTAATGCCCAAAGCACTGTTTTCACTAATGTCACTGTGGAGGTTGATGTTGCTGTTTTTGATAGTGAAACTGAGCCACTGACAGACTTTATTTGGGCATCACTCTCTGTGTGGCACACAGAACATAGGATATAATTGATTACAAAGTTTACTGTGTGTAAGGTAATTTGACCATCTTGTTTATCTGCAGGCTCTGGGGTCATTGAGTACCAACTGGGACCAAAGAGTACATTTATTTTTGGTACCCAGATTCTAGAGAATTCCAAGGCCTCCAACACCATCAAACATTCATGATTCCACCCCTGCCTTATGATTTCCATGGAAAGTATGGACTCAGGGCTATCTATTTTCAAAAGGCCACTTCATTTTCTCCCCACCTTGAACCCTTTGGTTGGAGAACAGCAGTGAGGCATGCTGTCTGCCACTGTGACCATCAATAGGAAGAGACTTGGGACAATGACCGTGGAGGGAGGAGGAAAGGGGACCACAGGCTGCCATGCCCAGGTCAGCTCGTGCATTCTCTCATTGACACCACATCCTTCCTAGACTTCTCACTGGAACTAATTAGGTAGGTCCTCAGGCTAATGTGTGACACAGCTTCAGTGCCTCTAAATTGTAGAATTATATTGAACTACCTAGCTCCTAGGAACTATTTTACACAATGGACCTGTGCCAGGTACTGAAGATTATATATCTTTTTCTTTGTAACCTCAAGCAGCTTGTACTTGGTTGAATAGGTAGGAGAGGGAGAGAAAGCAAGATAAAAAACTGAAGAAAAGTTGGGTGATGTTATTCTTATTGACCAAGGACATAATGTTAACATGAAGATATTTTGCCAGGTAATGTGAATTTAATAAAAAGAAATATATTATCTGACTTATTCTGATCAAATTAATTGGATAATAGGGAGAGTCCCGACAATATGTTTAATACTAAATAACAGTTTTCATAGCAACACTTAGACCCCTAGAGTCCTTCCTTCCTGTCTGGAATGAAATGTGGCAACAATAGGGTGGACACTGCAGTCTGGATTGTAATGCTCCCCATAGGTCCATGTGTTAAAGGTTTGGTCCTCAGCCTGTGGCACTATTGCATGGTGGAACCTTTGGGCGTGTCATTGAGGGTGTGTCCTTGGAAACGGTGTTGGAACACCAGGCTCTCCTCTCCTTCACTGTGCTTTCCGGCTATCATGAAGAGACAAGTTATGGTTATAAAGGGCCTGCATACCCTGCAAGCATTTCCCATGATGCACTGTCTCACCACAGGCTTCATGCAACAGGTACCAGGCCCAGGTAACAGATAAAGACTGTGAGTTAAACATATACCTTTCCCCTTTTTATGTTCACTGCCTTAAGGATTTTCAACAGACTGTATTTGGATCAAGAGCATCTTATAATACTAGACAATTCCTTGTTTTTATTTCAAGGAATAAACCTGGGTTGTGGAATTAGTTCAGTAAGTAAAGTGCTGGCTGCCAGGTATGAGAACCCCAGTTCAGGCATCCATCCCTGATCAAAAATCTGAGTGTGGTAAGAAGCATCAGTAACTCAGTTCTGGGGCAGGATGAATACAGGCCAATCCTAGGGCCTTCCTGGTTGGCTACAATAGCTGAAACAGGGGAGAATGATAGAGGAAGATACCTTTGGTCTCCACATACACACACATGGGTGAGCATGCCCACACACAGACATGCAAACAGCCATAAACCCCACATACACACAAAGCAAAACAATGGGAACTGGAGAGGTGGCTCAGTGGTTAAGAGTATTGAATGCTCTTCCAGATGACCTGGGTTCGATTCCTGGGACCTATGATAGCTCACAACTATTTGTAACTTGTCCCATTGGTCTGACACCCTCTCTTGACCTTCTGAAGCATTGTATACATATGGTCCCCAGACATACATGCAGGCAAAACACCCAAACATATAACATTGTTTTAAATGACAAAACAGCAAAATAAAAGAGAAGATATACTTCATAAGGCAATAGGAAATACTCTAATGTTCCTTTTCCAGAAGCTGGCATTGTAAGTATTTTTATTGGCCTGATATCTGTTGTACACAGTGTGGCCCTAGGAAATTTAATGCATAGAAGCAGACTCCCAGTCACCTAACAGCAAAGCTCTGATGAGTACATCCATCCATGGTCCTGTGGGCTTCTTGCTCCTTTAGACTGCTCTCCTGGTTAATGGATTGTGATGGTTAGTTAGTCTTGGTGGTCATTTGACTGGATCCAAAATCAACTAGAGGGCAAGCTGCTAGGGATACCTGAGAGGGGTTTTCTCAATCAGGTTATTTGAAGTGGGAAGATGTACCCTAAATGTGGTCAACAGATAAAGGAGGTAGAAGAAAGAAACTTTGCTTTGATCCGATTGCCTTCACTCTCGCTGGTAAGTTCATCTGCTGTGTTGCAGCTGCTGGCAGGGCATTCTTTAGCACACGTCAGAAACGTGCTTCTTCAGAACAACAGCTCTCCAGAGTGGGACTTCAGAGGCATCCATCCTTGTAGAGTGAGAAAAAACTGGTTGCTCATTGGCCGCTCTGGCATAACACAGCTATTGTTGGACTGTGCAGATAGTATTGTGTAAGCCAATCTAAAATGTCCCGTACATATGTATATACATACATACATACATACATACATACATACATACATACATGCATGCATTATAAAGTACTTTACTTTGCTTAAGTATCAAGTACTGGTAACATGGTACTTAGTTCTATGATAAGACAGAAGGGGGAAAAAAACCCAAGAGAGAGAGAGAGACAATGACTTCTCCAAAGCAAGAATTTAAAAATACTCATGGGGCCGGAGGGATAGCTCAGCAGTTAAAGGCTAGGCTCACAACCATAAAAATACCCATTGGATTTAATTTTTGTCATTGAAGATTTTTAAGTGCCTAGAATAGAATTAAAACCACCTATTTCTGGGATGATTCTGGGCTCAGTTCAGAAGACAGAAATGACTAAGGTGTTGTTTGGGAGATGTTATCTGGTTGGGCCTCAGAAGGCAGTGTCTAACATACTGGTCAAATGTCTTTTTAGATGATGCTGATTCCTTTCTTAATCCTTTTCTCCCTAATAATGCTTAATAATGTCTCTAGTTGCATCAAAGATGCATTATTTTCTCTCAAAGCTCAACATTTCTTGACAACCAAACTAATTTCTTTCAAAATTAAATAAAAAAAAAAAACTGCTTTAGTTACTGCATAGTGCACCAAGTATTTAGGTTAGTGAGATTTGGGGTGTTTTTCAAAGAGAATGGGAAAGGTTTGGCTTATGTCCTGGACCACAAATTCAGATAAGGTCTGAATGGCATCTTTGTTATTTCCAGTGATGTCTGGAATTCAGTTTGGTGGATAAGGCCTCATCCGTGTCTCAGGGACTCACTGATGATCTTTCCTCCACCTCTCAGAAGAGCCTTCATAGCCTGCTGTCAGCACCTCTGGGTTTGCCTCACAGCCCTTTCACAGTTTGATGCAGACATGCCTAAATTGTGTCTGCCTGCCCTTACACAGATTGATTTCAGCAGCCAGAGATGCCAGGAGATCACAGGTGACAGAGTAGAGATTTGAAGTTGGCTACTCAGTTCCCAGCAGGTTGGGAGGATTTAGTCAAATGATTGACAGAGCACGGAGGCAGACATGACTGTGCTTTAGAATGAGATGCAGGAGGAAGAAGGTTTACTGTCAGCTCCGATTTACCAGCCACCATGGGGAGTATGAGAAAACAGTGAGTAAAACCAAAATGTCACTGGATGGCATTAAAAACATAAGATTAAAGCTAAAGGCTAAAGCCAGCCCTCCTATTGGTAACAGAAAACAAACGAGATGTAGACAAACAAGAGAAACATACCCCAAGCCACAGAGTATGCTCTATAGGCAGTGACTCCATGGAAGGGAGGGGGTATGAATGGGGAGGGGGAGACGGAAGGCAAAAGGCAGAGGGAAAAGGGATTTAAAACTTCAGAGGTTCTCTAGTGTATCGTGCTGAAATATAACTGCTAATTTCTGGTGGCTCTTACCATTACTCCTCTACCTTCCCTTGTACTTGAAGTTATCAGTGCCCACACATGTGAACTTCAGCTGTAAATATTCAAATCCTCCCCATACACAAGCCTGTTCCAGTCTACCCACTTGAGTCTACCTTCATTGAGCTGTAGTAACTACTTGGTAATACCTCCCCTGCTTGCTTTGGCAATGATTTGAGTTTTGTTATTCTTAACTAATTTCATGTGCAGAATCCAAAACAGAAAATATTAGCACATGTAGGACTAAGACACTGAATGAACATAGCAAGTATTTTGTAATGAACCGATCCTGTGCTTCTCACCTGAGAGAAGGAATTTTCCACCACTAATTTTAGAATACTTCTATAAGTTTTCTTTTAATGAACAGAAAGTTAAAATTGTCATAATTTGGAACATGAAAATATATATATATGTATACATATCAGAATATTGATTTAACATATGTCAAGTGTGGATGTTCAAATAAGCTGAAAGAACTGTGTTTGATTTCCCACATTTTGTGAATACTCTGATGTCATTAAACATGGTAGGGATAATCTAAGAAAGTATTTATGGGAAGAGGGATATGGGAAGAGAGGGAGGGAAGAAGAAAGGAAGGCAGAAAGGAAGATAGGAAGAAAAGAAAGAAGGAAGGAAGGAAAGAAAGAAGGAAAAGAAACAGGAAAAATCAGGAGGATTGGTATCTACTTCTCCATTAGATGTTTGGAAGACTTTACTAGTAAAGCCTTCTGAGTGGTTTCCTGCATCAGAGTCCTGCTGGCTCACCACACCTGCTTTCTAATCATTGTGTAACCTGGTGAGTGTTGAGGCTCTCCTGCCTACCTTCTTTCAAAACTTTTTTTTTTTCCATTTTAAAGTCATTTTCAAGCATTAAAATGAAATTAAATACCATTATGAAAGATACTTTTTTGGAGTGTACTTACATTAATTCCCCAACATAAAATTCTCTTATAATTTACCATATCAGCAGTCAAGTTATTTCTCCACAAAATGCATTTAAGTGAATGAAATGGAAATGTGTGCAGGTGTGATAAATATTCTTACCTTTTTGTACAAACAAAACAGGAGTTCTGTGTCTATGAGCCGAGTACAGACTTGCTTGTTTGTTAAATTTCTAAAATTCGCTTTCCCTGATAGGCCCCTGTTGGCAAAAGTAAGCACTGTAATTAGACGAATGAAAATGGTGTGGCCCTGCTGAACTGCGAGGGCTTTGTTTCAGACAGAGATGAATTCCCCTTTCAAGGAAACAGAACAAACAGGTTGACTGCGTATGTTTATAACAAAGATCAGCACCACCTTCCACAGAAGGAGGAGAGAAGTGACTTCCTCTGCTAACTTAGCAGTGGAGACACCGGAAGCGCTGATCTACTGGAGCAGGTTGGAAGTTTTGTTACAGAGACTCTCTCTGTCTCTCTGCCTCTGTCTCTCTGCCTCTGTCTCTCTGTCTCTCTCTGTCTCTGTCTCTCTGTCTCTCTCTGTCTCTGTCTCTCTGTCTCTCTCTGTCTCTGTCTCTCTCTCTCTCTCTCTCACACACACACACACACACATGCACACATGTGTGCACACAAAGGAACACACACAAGCATTCGATGGGGGTAGGCTTTAATCTACATTTTCTTTAGCTCCTGGGACCTCCCTGTTCTCTCAACACAACAGAGGGCAAAGTAACCACATACCCCTTCACAAAAGAAAGTGAGTAACTAGTTTGACAAGTGAAATTCTGAGGAGGGGCTGTGACTGTGTTTCCTGCCGTGTAGAGAGTATAGCCCCAAAGAAGGGCTCTCTGGGGACAAAAGAGACTATAGGACATAGGGGAGAAAGGTCACTGAGAAATCAGAGGCAAATGTAGGGGCTTTTAGGGAAAGTTTTTGATCAGGAAGAAGTAGTTTCAACACTGCCTCATTGGGATATATAATTTGGGATACTTTTATAAGCAAATTAACAGTTCTCAGTGTGGATTGAAATAACTAAATGAATGTTGAAAATGAGGGTGAGTTTGTGGCTTAAAAACAAAGGATCCCACCCTCTCCATGAACAGGGAGCTGAAGGAAATGGCTCTGGTTTACCAGAACTTGAAAGTACCAGCAAATTAAGAAGAGGGGGAGGGTTCTGTGAGATTGCCATGAAATGCTTTTGTATCCTCTGGATACAGGCCAGTGGCTGAATTGCTAGGTCCTTATGGCAGGCTCCATGCTTGATTTTTGATGGACATTGGTGTTGTGCTTCAACATTTACACCCCACCAATAGTGTGCCAGGGTTTGTTTCTTCACATCTTTACCAATCCCCACTTTACGTCAATGAATCTACATGAATTTCTCTTCCTGCTAAGCAAAGAACTCTACACTGAAACGTGGAAGCCAAGGGTGGGGAGAGTAATATAGGGAAAGAAAGAAAAAGAACAGTTAAGACGTCCCTTGAATCGCCACTCTGCACAGAGCCGCTGTTATAGTTTGTTCTTCATGCTGGAAAGGGTGAAGAAAGCAAACCCCTCCCCTCCCTACTAACCCTGGCCTTTGAGAGAGAACTTAGGATCCTGACCTCCAAGGTCTCACTCTGGCCACCACCCCACTGCATTGTCATTGCAGACTTTGAAGACATGAACAGAAGTCAGAGGAAGAAACACTAGAAATCCCTGGTACCAACATGGAAAATATAACTAAGTATGTCACTGATCTCCAGATATAGATCATAAAAGCCAAATTTCAAGAACAAGAAAATAAATGCAAAAAGCATTGTTGGCTTTAGAAAATTGCTCACTAGAGGCTTGACTGGGCCTAATAGAATACTGGCTTAGCATGCACAAGGCCCTGGGCCCTGCACTAAGTCAGGGTCCAGGGCTCCTCAGTAAAACTCCTCAGTCAAGGTTTGTAAATACTGGCAGAAAATGTTATAAAGTGATAATAGATAACAAAGATTTTTCTGTTTATGATTCTGTATCTAAACTATTTTTATGACTTATTTTGTTATTGATCTGATGCCCTCTTCTAGCCTCTGTAGGCACCTAAGCAGATATGTGCATGCACACACACACACACACACACACACACACACACACACATTAAAAATGAAAACCCTTGATATTTTATTATATCAAATTAACAGAAAGTTCTATAATGCCAAGAGATAGCACTCTCCTTACTATTTTCTATATTTAGAATTTCTTGAAAAGGATTCTCAGTATTTTCAAATAGCCCTTGGTAAACATATACTTATGTGAGACTCAAAAACACTGACAAAGGGGAACATTGGCTTGTAGTTAGAAGTACGATAGTACTTGAATACATGTATAAGAAATAATTGCAAGTCTATGGCAAGGTGTTAGATGACACATCCCACTAACTAGATAAGTCATGGGAATACTTTTCTGAAAAGAAGAAACAAGGTCCCTAAAACATTTTGGAAATGGCCAAAATTTCCAACACATGTTATTTTTTGTTTTGTTTGTTAAATAAAAGGAAGATTCATATTCAGTTCTTGGATTCTCTCATTATAAAAAGCAGAAGTTTGAAAGCTGCTATCTAAAATGGTGGGTATATAGTAGAAAATCTGTTGCATTATTTGGAGGGGGAATTCCACATACTTTTAAAAGTTTCTTTTATTGGGGAACAGCATGAACTCAACATTGCCCTGGGAACAAAACAGAAAATTGTGCTTTAAGAAGGGAAAACTACATACTAATATATCTCATAACTCGTGTGTGTGTGTGTGTGTTTGAGAGAGAGAGACAGAGAGAGAGACAGAGAGAGACAGAGAGAGAGGGAGAGAGAGAGAGCTGTAAAACTTCAGCTACCAAGCCAATCATAGGAATGGAGGTGTGGCAGAGTATGTATCTAATATCTGCAAAGCCCCAAGTGACAGAGCATGTATTAGACATGTACAGAGCCCCAAATTCAATTCACACTACCCAAACAAAACAAGCTAAAACATCTAAGAAAAGATGAAAGTTAAAACATGCTTTATCCAAGCAATTGAAAGGTCATTAAATATCTGAATATTAATTGCAGCAACCCATCATATCGAAAGGCTAAAGAAGGAAAATGTCAAAACATACAAAGATATATCAAAACACTTAACACAATACAACACTCATGATATTCATCATAGATGGGAAAATATTGATTTAGTAAGGAGTAGCTACCAAAATCCTATAGCTAACAATGTAGGTAACGAAGAAAATTTGCTTTCTTTCTTTTCTTTTTTTTTTTTTTTTACATTGCTTTTCAGTCTTATATTACAAGTCCTACCAATGCAGTCATGGAATGAAAGCTAAACATATTAGGAAAGGAAAAAACCCTTTCTTTGCAACTCATATAATGAATATGAAAAGAAAATTCATGTAGAAAATCTGAAATAATAGCCAAAATACTCCCAAATCAAAACCTTGGAGTTAATTAAACAAGGATTCAAAATATAATATATAGCCATCAATTGCGGGGACTGGAGAGATGGCTTGACAGTTAAAAGAACTGACTGCCCTTCCAGAGGACTCAGGTTCAATTCCCAGCATCCATATGGTGACTTAGAACTGCCTATAATTCCAGTCCCAGGGCATCTGATGCCTCCTTCTGGCCTCCATGTGCATTAGGCACACAGATGATGTACAGAAATACATTCAGGTAAAATACTTAATATACATAAAATAATAATCATGATATTTTCAAAACTCAATCCTTGTACTGCATGCTCAGGGCCATGTGCTCAATCCTCACTACCAAACCCAAACCAAAACAAAGCAAAGGTCAAGTAGTCTTCTAGATGCCAGCAATAAACAAGCAGGATGTAAAACCCAGAACCTGTTACCACTTAGTGTAGTGCCTTCCTTTCCCAATAAAATCTACCACATATTAACCTGATGAATATGTGTCACAGAATAGCAAAGTAATCAAGAGACTTTACAACTCCAAGGAAAACAAGACAATATTGTCAAAGTGTCAGCTCTTTCCACATTGATTGATAGCTTCAGTGCAATCTCAGTAACATTTCCAGTGAAGCCATTTCATGGGTAGCTGACAAATTGATACTAAAGTTTTTTCTGGAGAGACAAAAGTCCAAGAATGTCCATCTTAGCAGTGAAGATTGAAGTAAGAGGTCTGCTACTATCAACCCTCTTCAAGACTTAGGTTAAAATGACACCAATAAAGGCAGTGTGTTAGTTATGAAAGGAAGGGTATTTGGAATAGGTAGGGATCCCAGAAATATGTTCATGCTTGTGTAGCCAGCAGATCTTTATACAGAAACAAAGGCACTTCCGTGAAACAAATAAATGGTCTCTGCTAGTCTCTTTCTCACATATCTAATTTGATTTAAATATTATATATATTCAAATTATTAATTTTTGGAATCATTAGCTGTGCTGTCAACTTTGGAAACATCTACTCTTCTTTGCTGTATTGGGTTGGCATTGTATAGAAATGAACAGCCATCTTGGACTAGAAACTTTGAACCTATGTTTTCAATTTATATGAAATTGTGTTAAATATAGAAGGCATTATCTCCACGGGTTTGATTACAGATTATTAGTATAAAATACTTCCTAAATAATGAAAAAATGAAATTGTCTTAAATAACTGGGCATCCATATGTAAAACAGTGAGGCTAGATACAAATCTTATGCCCCTCACAGAATTTGGAGAAAAAAAAATGGATCACAGATCAAAATGTAAAAGTGCAAAACTTTAAAATTCCTAGGAATCAGTGTGAGAGAAATCTTACATGCTCTTGGGTATGGCAATATCTGAAGCTAGGCTTCATTAAAGTTGAAATTTTCTGCATTGTGAAAAATAACATTAAAAGAAAGATTAGACATGCTACAAACTGGGGGAAGATATTTGTAAAAACACATTTAATAAACATCTTTTATTCAGAATACACAAAGATCCCTTTGAACTCAAAAATAACAAAATATATAACCCAATTAAAGAAAGGATCCAAATAGATAACTCAACAAAGAAGACATAGAGACACATGTGAAAAGCACGTGGAAGACGTCACTAGGGAGATGCCTCAACAAAAAGACACATAGATACATGTGAAAAATATCCTTAGGGAATAACCAGTTAAAGTGTGAGGTAGCCTGACCTGACAATCCAAATGCCCAAATCCATAGCACCCACAAGTCCTGATGGGGGTGTGGAACCCTGGGAATGTCCATATATTGCTGATGAAAATGCAAGACACCAACCTGGCAGTTTCTTACAAGACTAAACATGCCCTTATTATAAGAGTTGGTGATTATAGTCCTTGGTATTTGCCTAAATGAATTGAAAACATAAAAAAAAAAGTGTGTGTGTGTGTGTGTGTGTGTGTGTGTGTATGACAAAGCTACTTTTAAACACACACACGAATGAAATTTGGAAGCAATAAAGATGTATATTAATAGAAGAATAGATAAGAGTAAATGTGAAACATCCAGACTTATAATAATGGATTATTATTTCCATACTATAAAAATGCGTTATCTAGTGTGAAAATGCATGGAGAGGACCTGTGAGTGTTTCCCGTAGAGACCTGACCACATGCATTTGATTCCTTCACCCATGGTGGTGATCGCCCTCTGATTGCCACCTAGATGCTGTAGCACATGCATGATGAAGTTGCACGTACAGCAACATCCCCTCCCCCCCATACACCTTTTTAAAAATGCTTTAAAAAGAAAGGGCATAGAGGACATCTCAGTGCATATTATTTAGTGCAAGACACCATCTGAAAATACTACACATTTTGTGATTCCAACAATAGGGCATCTTGAGAAAAGCAAGATTAAGGAGAAAATCAAAAGATCAGTGATTCCCAGGCTTTATATTGGGAAGAAAGATGTAAAGTTTGGGTATAGAGATTGTGACAGGGAAAGACTTTATTTTTGATGCTCTATTGGTGGATGCATGTCATTATACATTCACACAAAATCTAATACAAAGAGTGAACCCCTATGTAAACTATGGGCTCTGGGTATAATAGTAGACTCATTGTAACAAATATACCACTCTGGTGTATGCTTGCCTCCTTTGGGGGAGAGGGTGGTGACTTTCTTGTATTTTTTCACTAAGTTTTCCTACAAGCCAAAAAAGGCAGGGGGTTCTAAAAGTTTACTAACTTCAAAGCTGATTAGAGATTTGTATTCAAGGAGCATGGGAAGTGTTGCATTGCTCCAATTAATTATGTTAGAACAGATGCAGGGGGAAGCTGAACCAGCTCGTGGCTTCTTCCTGCTTCATTATCAAGGTTCTGATTTCTAACTCTTATGCCATTCTGTACTCCTCCCTTGGGTCAAAAACAGCAACAATAACAATACAAACTCAGAGAAAAAGCACCAAGAGACAATTATACAACATGCATGCCAACCCTGATGATTTAAATTACAAGGAACTGCTGTACTTTGGAGACCTGGCTAGCAAGCCTCTGTGGGTCAGGTGGAATTCAACTATTCAGCAAACAGAATCATGACTTCATGTTTAGTGTCAAGGAAGTGTTTGAATCTAGTAAAAAATAATTTCTTCTGGCACTTACAAAGCTCTAAGTAGTCTCTAGATTTTGGTTAGATTATTTTATTTCATGTGTATGGATGTTTGGTCAGCATGTATGTCTGTATATCTCCTGGTGCTCATGGAGGCCAGAAGATGGAGTTATAGTTGTGAGCAACCATGTGGATTCTGGGTATAAAACTCAGGCCCTCTATAACAGCAACAAATGTTCTTAACTGCTGAGCCATCTCTCTCCAGCCCCTCTAAAAAGTCTTAATCCAGACCTTGTATTAATTAATTTTTAAATTTAAATGATAAACAATCATATTTTACATACCAATCCCAGTTCCCTCTCTCTTCTGTTCTCCCACTCCCGCCCACCATCTCCACATCACACGCTCCATCTACTCCTCAGAGGGTGTGAGCCCCCCCCATGGGAGATCATCAAAGTCTGTCACATCATTTGGCAGATCTGGCCTTAAATCATATTTTACTTGGTAGTTTATATGTCATATAAACATATAAATATCACTAACTTACCAATATTTGATTATTGCTTTTGTGGTCACAGAAGTTCATGATTGGGTGAAACTTTCAGAAGTATGAAAAAATCTAGAAAACATTTCATAAAACATATTTTATAGATTAGGAAACTGAGTGACAGTTCATTTAGTAACCAAGTCAAGACATCATAAGCCTAACATAACAGACTCCATAAATCAAGAGTTCTGAGTTCACAAAATCTAATAATTCATTGGTCTCAATGAGGATCTGAGAACATTTGAAAACTTCTGCTCTTCAATTTCTGAACAATGTAAAGTCCTAACTTGTCTAGAAAGAGTTAACATCACTCCTCCCTGGCATCTCAGCACAGCTTGGATTTGATACAGCCTGCTTTCAAGAGCAACGCACAGTAACGGAACGCAAAGAGACAAGGAATTTATTGCAGGATATGACTTCAGTTTGGTCTCTCCTTTAAATAGGAACCAGTGCTATTTCGAGAGCAGGGGTGTTACTGAAGGAAACACATCAGCTTTACCCTCCAAGTGCATTCCAATACTCTATTCCTACTGAAACGAGAGCATAAATGTGCTCACTATTTCACAGTGCTGCTTTGCAGTTCCTCCAAGGCTCAACATGAAGACGGCCTCTGTCTTGAGCGACAGCCATTCTTTATTTTTTAATATAATTTTTTAAATTTAAATTTGAAGCAAGCTTGTTTTACATATCAATCCCAGTTCCCGCATCATCCTCCGGTCCTCCCCTTTCTGCTCCCCAGGGAAGGTGAGGCCTTCCACAGGGAGTCCTCAAAGTCTGAATGACAGCCATTCTTCAAGCATCATGCTGCATCTGTACCATGCCAGTATCCTCAATGCAGAGAGAAGAGGAGAAAAGAAAAGCCGCCACGGGTGTAAGAGGCATATTTGGTGTGTGTACCCAAGACTGATCCTAAGGCCTCACACAGTATTGAGCTGCATCTCGAGTCCTGTTTTTGTTTTCCGTTTTGAGGCAGATCTCACTAAATGGCCCACATAGGATTCAAACGTAAGATCTTCCTGCCTCAGCATCTCAAGTAGCTGGGATCACAGGCCTGCACCACCAGGCCTGGTAAAACACATCATTTTTCAGAGATAGAATATGTCTTTACCAGAGTCAAACTGGTAATAAATGATTGTCCTTGTGTGAGCCAGCCAAGGTGTCCCTTCCCTGAGAAAACTGTTAATTTGAGTCAACATAAGATGGTGCCTTATTTCTTCCACTTCACCCAGTCTGCTGATTTAATCCCAGCTTTTTGTCGCTGTTGTTTCAGTTTTGCATTTGCCTTTGGGACTGTCTGCCTTGTAGTTCCAGAGGGCCTTGGCCCAGTGGCCCCATGCTAGGACTACAGGCACGCATAGCCTCAGCTCTGCTCTGTATCATTATTCAGGACTGAAGATCTTCTGCTATCATCTTTTTGTTTTGTTTTGTTTTTTTCAAGATAGGGTTTCTCTGTGTAGCTTTGGAGCCTGTCCTGGAACTCACTCTGTAGACCAGGCTGGCCTGGAACTCAGAGAGATTTGCCTGTCTCTGCTGCGATTAAAGGTGTGCACAACTACAGCCTGGCTTTGTTGTGACTTTTTTTTGTTTTGTTTTGTTTTGTTCTTTAAATTTCTATTTACAATGAGGCTAAAGGCCCCCTGCTTTGAACTTCACTAAAGCATCCTGAACTTCCTGAATGACATTTCTTTCCACTCCCCAGAAGCCATCCTAATTTTACTCCCCACAACTCCTCAAAAACAGGACATTTTTGCTAACGGGAAGTTTAAGAAAGAACTGCATTAATTTTTCCCCCTTCTGTGCACCCCTTGCTTCTGTTAAAGTTAATATTGGCATTTTCATAGTGAAACATTACATCTTAAAAATTCAGTGCTGAGGTATACTTTTCTTTTGGCAGTTGTGATGAAACATTAAAATACACTTTTTCTTATTACTTTATATCCATAATATATTCTTTATACGTAAATGTAAGGGTTTATACAGGGCATGCAAATAACTTTGCAAAACCATTAGATGGCAGAAATTGTCTATTGATTGGCCATTCCTAACACTGACCATTCTTCCACGGGCTCCTGCATGGGTAGCAGTTTATCAATAATTATGGCTGTGGGGATACATCAGCTGATTAAACCTCAATCAGGTGTAGAATCTCACAGCCCAGCAAAGCAAACCAGAAAGGCATGGTTGTGCTATGGAAAGTGAGGTCATTTCTATGGGAGGAATTTGTCCTTACACAATACGAAGATAAGGCAGCAAGCAAACTCAGACATTAAATTACTCTTCAAAACTGTTGAGGCAAGCACAGTAGACTGGCATAGTTTATTCCTATTCTCTTCCCTGTATCACTTTGAAAATGGCCATCACCAAGCCTACTGTGTTACAATATAATTATTTGCCTATAGCTCTTTCACACCAATTAAAACAATGCTATTCCTAAAAACACAGAAGCCACACTGAGCACTCTCCTCTATCACCCAGGCCCAGCCTGTTACAAACACTAAGGCATTTTGGCCGATGAAGATATTTAACCAATGGGTAAATCTAAAATGTGTGTGATGCTCACTGCTTCTAATTCCCACGAGGCCTGTCTTGTTTAAGACCCTGTGTACAAATCCCTCTCTTTGGAGTGTCTCTTTCCAAATATGACTTAAAATAGGTCCTGGATAAGGAAGTGAGATGTGTGGGTGGGGTGCAAGGGATCATTTGACAGACAAACTTCTGTGGAGTGTCAGCAGCAGCCCTGTTCAGAGGAGGCATTTCACAAGATCTCTGTCAAAGTTTAAACACATACGCGGGAAGCTCCCGGTGAACGGGGAGTTTCACATGTCACAGTCTTCCGAAACAGAGCCTGTTTCTGCCAGGCAACTTATCTCCCATTTGGAAACCACCAGAAACGCCTTCACGTGCTGCTCCCTTAAGGCATTATTAGAGAATGCTTCCAAGCTTGCCCTCTTGCTATGTCCATTCCTCACACTGTTAGGTGTCACCCGAGTCAATGACATTAGCTGGGTTTGGCTTTAGGTTTAGGATTCCTTAGGGTCTGTCTCTAAATTCGATAGAAGATCGTGTTCTTGGGATGAGATGTCAGTACACATGCCAAAGGCCTGCTCCCTTTTGGTTCTGTTTGGTAGCAATAATGTCTAATATTCACTAAGCAATGGTCTAGACACTCCTATAAATCACTTTACAGATGCCATTTCTTTTGATTACCTTGTGGGGTAGGTTGGGGGATACATCATTATTTTACAGACTAGAATCCTCTGAGGTCAACGGTGTGCAGTAGCTTACTTGTTCATGGCCATGTGTCTGCTCGGTGGCCTAGATATGATCCAACAACAGGTAGTCCTTTTCCAGGCCCAGTATAAGTGGTATTGTATGTAATCGCTGATGTGTTCACCACCAAGCGTCTTATTTCTTTCTGATAATGACAGAAATGACAGAAGCTCCCAGTCCTCTGCTGTGTATCTCAGCCTTATCTAAAACTGACAGACTAGTGTAATGAGCAGGGAGAATCTGCCTGCTTCCTGTGAGTAGACTTAAGGCATGTCCCTAACATGATGTCTTTGGAAACAGGGCCTAACTATGTAACTCCGGCTGGCCTATAACTTTCAGTGTAAACAGACTAGCCTTGAACTCACATCTTGTTAAGGTTTGAGTTTGGGAGTTTTAAGAGGCTGTGTGCTAATTGAGGTCTCCAACAAAGTCCCTACATAGTTGAATGTTTTTCTCTGTCCTGCTGGTCCTCCTGAACCAGCTTCTCTCCCCCTCATGGGTTTCCGCAGCCAATTATGAAATAATCACTCAGAGGCTAACATTAAATATAATTGTTTGACCAATGGCTCACACTTATTACTGGCTATCTCTCTCTTATAAATTAACCCATTTTAATAATCTGTATATCACCACGTGGCCCTGGCTTCCCGGTGATGTTCTGGCATCTTACCCCTCCGGGGGCTACATGGCATCTCTCTGACTCTTTCTCTTTCTCAGCTTGGATTTGCTGCCTTGCTATATTTTATTCAGCCATTGAATAAAGCAGCTTTATTTATCACCAAATAAAAGCAGCACATATTTACAGAAAGACATCTCACATCATCCCTAGCTAAGGTAATATATAATGAATGTTTTGGCTTTGAATGTATTTTTAGCTTCTTTACCACAACGCACAGTGTGGTGTACTCACATCTCTCATTATCTTCACAGCATATCAGCACATTCCAAGAATTCCCGGGCCAGCTGATGCATGGACTTGACACAGCATGTACAACAGAACAGAATATTGCCACAAAAAGCAAAAAGGGAGTTTTTTTTTTTTATCCCTAATAAAATGCAGTACAGAGCCAGGATGACATCCTGGAAAAGGGACAACCCTCATGTAGTTCTTGCCATTTGCTCTTGTTGCTTCACTGGCGACAGGTCTTAAGTGTGTTTGTTCTTACTTTTCCTTCTTCTAGAGCATACGTGATATTTGCTATCTTTGTGTATAGAATCGTACGTATCAAGCCTATATCTTTTTCTTTAGACTAAAAGGGGAATTGTATCGAGATATCCACCCTGCCCGCACCTGTAGCACTGACCACACCCATTTGAGCATGGTCACAGGTGTGGACTTGTCAGAGAGTGGGTTTTAGGTCTGGGGTGGGGACAGATGGCCCCTTCTTGTTTCTTGTTGGGTCACAGAGGACAGCCTGGGTGGATCCTTGGGTAGGGAGCTTGTGGCAGCCATCTGCTTCTTGTGTAAGTGACTTCTCCTGAAATAAATTATATTTAACCTGTATTTGAGCCTAGTCTCATGAATCTGAGGGTCTGTGCATCCACACCCTCAGTCCTGGACAACCCTAAGTCCAGCTTCTTATGAGATGAATGCTCAAACATCACAGTAAAGCACGTGCTTGCCCCCCCCCCATGCTGCAGCTTTTACACACTTGCTTGTTTCCTTGGAGAATAATACTCTTACTCTTGACTCTAGCAGAGAAAATACCTTTCAAATCCTGGAATACTAAAGTATTTTTCACAGATCTTAGAAGCATGCTGAACACCTGAGTATGCTTATTTGAATAATACACATGGTGTTTCCCTTGCCCATCCCCTGATAATCAATTTGGAATTAATCAGTTTTATGCCTTCCACCAACTCTGTTTACATGCCGGTGTGTCCTAAGACCCTGTGCTTAGCCCTTAGAGCTCTTTGCTTTATTCACTCCCCCTAGGCTCTCACCTTTTTCTTTGTAGCTATGGTTTGGGAAGCCTTTTCCCATCTTCCTCCTTCTCCCCTGGTTGATGGTCCCATTGTGATGATCTTATGTTGGGCTTTAATAAAGGCTTTTCAAATTGGCTTTCTGGTTTCTCCCATTTCCCCTTTCCAATAAGTGCTTTACACTGCCACAATTATCTGTCAAACAAGGAGATCTTGTCCTTCTTTCACCCCCCCCCACCCTTGGTTTTCTGAGACAGGGTTTTTCTGTGTTGTTTTGGGGCCTGTCCTGGAACTCGCTCTGTAGCCTGGCTTCAGACTCAAAGAGATCCACCTGCCTCTGCCTCCCTAGTACTAGGATTAAAGACATGCACCACCAACTCTGGGCCTTAATTATAGATCTTCAAGGACACCTCATTATCCTGAGAGTAAATTCCAAGGTATGCAGGAGGCCTTGCAATCTCTAACCCAGTGCCAGCTCACAGAAGGATGGAATTGTCTTCCTTTCCTCTTTTCTCTACTTGACAGAGTCATTCATTGCTACGAACAGTCCAGATGTTACTTTCAATAGCTGGAAGAGGGCAGGCTTTGCCAAGTAGAACGAGCACCCCACTGGCTTTACTTGTGTTTCTCTAGCAACTATTTCATAGTGTTTGACCTTAATTCCGGGGTCCTGATGGGCCGGTGGGAGAGCCCCGCAACACAAACACCAAAACCAGGAGATGCAACATGCAAGAGGTGTTTATTGAAAGAGTGGACTCGGGTGTCAGCAATCTCGGGAAAGCTGCACACCTCTCAAAGGGTTCAGGCTCCTTTTTATAGAGACAAACGGCAAATCAGCATACATCATGGGGCACAGGGTGATTGATTACAAAGTATGACCTCATGTTTGAGTGATCACCCAGGTATGACCTGTTCTCATTCAAAGGATAAACCATAGAATGACTTGGAAAGTCCCCAGGCTGTCCATTGGCCAGGAGTGACCCAAACAGTGCTGTTCATCTGGGACCATTTGTTCCAGCGTTGGGGGCCTATTTCCTTGTTGTGGGCCAAGACCTGGAAGAGACTTCACTTCAGTTATTTCACAAAAGACTGATGATTCAGTTACTAGCCCTATTTAATAGAATCAGCCTAGCATAACCACTAGCCCCATCACCATAGTAACTTTCTTGTTCTCATATCTGTTCTTTCCTCCCATGTCAATGTCCACTCTTTATGGTTTTCTATATTCTGCTTGCAAGAACTATTTTTCTGCCCCTTGCTCGGCAAACTAAAATCTTTCAATAGGCAGTTGTGAGACTGTATTACAGAGACTTGTCCATTTGGCCTTCTGGTAGCCTGTGTACCTTTTAACGTGTGAGCTCTTTAGCAAGACCTTTAACTTCTCTTTTTATTGTACCTATCAGTTTAGTCTAATGAATGGAAATGTAGACTTGGGAGTCAGGAAAGTTGGTCTACATCCCAGAGCTATCACTCAGTACCTGGAGAACCTTGAGCAGAAATACTTTCTATTTTCTGTCTACATTCTTTTTCCTATAAAGGAGAAGCTAGTTATATCTACTTCATAGGTTTGTTTTGACAATAAAGTGTGGTGATAGCTGTCAATCACTTAAGATACATGAGTGAGAATCTCAGCCTGGATTCCACAAGTTTCTTTTCTGCATTAAGGCAGTAATAATGGTAAAAGGTTCAGAAAGGTGGACCCTACATCACTTGGAGAGGAGACTGGAACTTTAGTCATCTACTCCAAGAATCTACCGGATGACATATGAGTAGGCTTCATTTAGTCACATCTGGAAAAGACCAGGGTGTTATCACATGGTAAAATGGAGGAGTTTTCCAATGAAATAACTACTTAAGAAGAAATGATATGAAGATGTGGACAATGCTGTTTGATTGCATATGGCACACTTCTGTTTCTAAACCATCTGGGGGAGAATGGTCTCTCTTTAAATTTGCTCCAAAGAATGCAGCCCAGAGGACACTGAAGAAGTGTAGTCAAGTTAATTAGCTGACAGGTGTTCTGGACTATTTAAAGATGCTATGGAAAGTCGGGCAGTGGTGGCAAACGCCTTTAATCCCAGCACTCAGGAGGCAGAGGCAGGTGGATCTCTGTGAGTTTGAGACCAGCCTGGTCTACAAGAGCTAGTTCCAGGACAGCCTCCAAAGCCACAGAGAAACTATGTCTCAAAAAAAAAAAAAAAAAAAAAAAAAAAAAAGATGCTGTGGAATATTACTTTAACTGTGTAAAGGGATGTTGCATTTGCTTATGCTACATTTGTTTAATGCTGTAAGGATGTGTGTTTAATTCTGTAAAGATGTGTTACATCTGTTTCATCTTGCCTGCCTAAGGCACTTTATTGATTTAGTAAAATGATAGGCAGTGCTGGCAGGCAGAAAGAATAAATAGGAGGTAACTAGACTAAAAAGAATGAGAAAGAAGGAGAAGAGAATGGCTAGAAAGTGGGCTCTCACCAGACAGATTCCCTTGGTGCCTTGATTGTGGACTTCCCAGTGTCCAGAAGTAGGAGAAGTGAATTTCCATTGTCTGTAGGTCTGCAATTTGCTGTCACAGTAGTGTGAGTACCCCAGACAGTGCTGCCTCATAGAAGGACCAAGCCTTTCATTGTCACCAAACATGAAGTCTCACAAAGGAAAAAAAAAGTTATAGTAGGCAGAAGATGAATGTTCCAGAGGAAGCCATAACTGCCCACTTGCTTTGAATAAAGGATGCCAGAAAGGAATTAGCCTACATTTCCTGTGTGCCGGCAATGGTTTGTTAGAAGAACCCCATTAGAATGCCAGTAAAATTCTGCTAAGATGCATAGATCCATTTGCATGTGCAGCATGTTTTATATTTATAAAAATTTTTCTTCTGACAGTTATGTGGCTCATTCTATTCTTAGGTCACTGTTCTTCAGATTAAATTTCCTGTTATGTTGTCTGTCATCTTTGAGCATGTTCATGCCTAGGAATAAAATTGATTTTTTTTTCTCCACAGGAAATGTCTTCATTTATAGAACCTTTTATTTGGTGCTGCCATCATTTATGAGTTTTTCAGGCTTGTAATCAACTATTGGTTGGGAAATATTTATTTTGTTGTATTTACCATTGTGACTGTGGAGGTAGCTTGGTGCTCAGACATTTGCCATGCAAGAATGATGACCTCAATCCAGACCTCTAGCAAAAAGAAGCCAGGTGTGGCTATAACCCCAGACCTGGGAAGACAAAAGCAAGAGGCTTGCTTACGTTGACCTCTGGCTTCTAGATGTACACACACATACACACAAAGAAGTTGTTTATTGTTGAGTTAAAACCACCTTCACAGATTTTATTAACTCAGACTCAGCACCCTTCAGCCTCCTTCCTCTTTACACTGCCCCTCCCTGAGCACCCCTCCCCCCTCATCTCTAAGTCTGGCATGTTCCATTAGTTAAGAATGTTTTTGTGAAAAGATAGAACTGCACAGACTGATGCAAATGGGTCTTGCACTTGTACAAGTCCAGAAGTTGGCAGTACAGGACACTTGGCAACTTGATTATATCTTCAAGGGTATGGGCTTTTCTTTTTCCCACATGATGCCATCTTTAGCGTGCCAGCTTTCAGCTTCAGGGTTACTGCCGCACAGCTGCTCCACCGTTTACATCAATAGTAAGAATAGCAAAAGTCACCTGTTCCTACCTCGTGGACCTCGACTGGGCTTCCCTACCTTTTCCGCACCATCACTGGAAGATGCCAGGGTGGACTCCTTTTCCTGTTTATTAATTATAACACTCGAGGACTAATATTAGAGCCTGAGACAGTTAGCATGGCCGAGAAACATCACACCACCTTCGGCTCGTATTCTCTTCAGGGCCTCTCTCTCTCTCATCCTAGGTCCTCCAAGGACTCCTTGATCCATTCCTACCACCTGAATGTGAATTTCACCTCTTGAACCAAATGCCCTATTCTGTTGGATAATAGACCATGACAATAACAATCCCCATAACAATGCCCGGGGACTGTTATGGATGTGACTGGGAAAAAAAAGTAAGGCCACACTTTTCTATTCCTTTTAAGGCTCCCTAAAATGTAGCAAAGGTGTTAATGATTCTTGGCATACTTAAGAGAATGCCAAGCATGCCTATATATAAGTGCATACATATATACATACAAAACTTCATTTAAACTAATCAGAGTTCTGTGCAGTAGTCTTTACTCTTCTTTTTTTAAGGTTAAGGAAAGAGAAGCTTGAATGGCATAATTGCTGCTAAGTGGTAGGAAGCACAGCCTGACTATTGATTTGTCTGCCAAGTTGTAGAATGCATTGTGAAGAATCAGCTGGGACATTCTTTTCCCGTAAAATTAGTGATACAGAATCCTTTCTTGTTAACGCACTTGGCCTGCTCAAATGCCTGAGCCCCTTAGAATAAAGTGAACCTCTAAGATGCGATGATGTCAAAGATGGAAAGAAAGCAATTAGACAATAGTCTGCAATTGACAGTGGGGAGCACACCATTATATGGCATCTCTACCACAGAGGTAAAATGAATGGGAATAGCCTCAATCATAGCAAAATGTAAAATAATCAGTATGTGCTGAATTTTGAGTACCACTTTTGCTATCACTCTAATTTATTTATGAAGAGATTATAAAACTTGCATTTTTTAAAGGTTGTATTTAACAGGCAGTTTGTATGGACAAGGGTGCCCAGTTAAATCATTTCAAGCCATTTCCTTAGCATGCAATGGAAACAAACTGTGTTGCTTTGTGTGTGACTATGAGAATTAAATAAAGCAGTTTATTTGATGGAAGGACCTTATAAGAGACAAAGTGTTGTATAAATGTAACCCAAGGAAGAAAGGAGATATGGAGGGAAAGGAAGCAAGGGTGGACCCTGGAGAGATGTATATGATTTCAAAGTATGTTTTAATAGTGAAGATATCTTGGTAAAGTATAAGCAGTAACGGAAATGGTTTGAAGACTACAGTAAACTTAAAAACTCCGCAAACTCCCCATGCCTCCTGCTCTCAGGTGATTGAATGTGGACTGACCTTGTGACTTGCTTTCATCAACTGAAAGAGATAGAAGTTACCAGTGTCTGGGCTGATAGACTGGGCTAGCCTGATGGAGAATGAGAAGAGGCATGGGGAGAGGGACCCAAGAGTCCGTCAGCATCCAGGTGACTCACAGAATACCTGGAGATGCTTGGGGGAGCCCCAGTAAAGATGAGCCAAGCTTGCACAAATCAGCATAGTGCCCCAGATGGGCTCAATCTGAATAACTGACCCTCAGGGCTGACAGCTGTTTATACAGTAACAGTTCAGGGGTTTCTAATAGCTTCTTCTTCATTTTTTAATCTCAATGACTCTTTCTAAGGGCCCGTGATGCTCCTAAATATATTTTCATTTTTAAGAGACCCATGGACTCTGGTTAGAGGAATGTGGTAAATATTAAACTGAAGAACACATGAAAGGACAAATATGATTTATACAAAACTTCACAGAAGGTGTGCTGGAGGACAAGACTGGTGTCCAGAAGGGAGACTCGAGAGATGAGGCATAAGTAATTAGTCAATGTTTATACTTGTACTTGTAAAGCTTAGACGATTTGAACATGTGAGAAATAGCACCTTTGTGATTCCTGTCCATACGTCTCAAAACAAGCACAATAGGGGGAATCTCTCTTCTTCACCAAGTTCTGAGCTAGACATCTACAACTGCCCTCCGTGTTCTTCAGAGTTCAATGTCCTCTTCATCTCACAATATCCTCTATTCAAAGCTCTTCACTGATCCTGTGACTATTAATATTCACTGCATGCAGCTGTGATAAACTATATCTTCTTCATGTGAACTAATAAGTCAACAGCGAAAACTTAAATCTCTCTAAATTCCGTACATAGAAATGTTTTAGTGATGAACTGTCATGTGTGATGTTAATATTAAAATATAATGGAAAAACTCTGCAATGTTATTTACTCATATAATGTACTTTTTCATTAAGAGGCTGAATATAAAAATCAAGAATTCCCATCATCTTCCAAACTACCCATCATTTTCCCTTTAAAGCATTCCCCTCTTGCTCTAGCATTGTACAGACGCATGTGTGTCGTGACACATGTGTGGAGGTCAGAGGGCAACTCCCTGGAGGGAAACCAATGAAATGACCTAAATGGGAATGTAAAAAGTTCAAAGCTTATTCCAAAGATGCAGTGTTGGCACAGCAAATCCAGACGATGGTCACTTCTACCTTTGGAACCCCATCTCCTGTAAGGCTCGTTCTTTTCTGCCACTCTGGTTTTCCCAGAATCCTCATGTTCCCTTTCCACTGTCAGTGATGGACACATCTCTGCTGCAGTACCCATGCTAGCAAATATGCATATGTAACAACATTTACAGAAAAGGAGGTCATGAATTTGAAAGATAGCTGTGGGAGGAGTACATGGGAACAATTGGGAGGAATAAATAGAAGGGGGAAATTGATCTAATTAATAATCTTAAACAGTTTTTAAAATTATTTTGAAAACTTATTTATTTTGAGTGTGTGTGTGTGTATGTGTATGCATGTGTTCTGATTCACACACGTGTGGGGTGGGTGTAAAAACATGTATGTGCACATGAAAAATGTACAGGTCAATGTTGAGCATCTTCTGTGCCTCCCTATCTTATCTTTTGAGTTAAGTTTCCTCATTGAGCCTGAAGCTTACCAAGCTGGGTTTTCCTGACTGGTCAGCACGCCCCTGTGTAGGTCACCTGCCCCCAAGTGTGAGGATTACAGGTGTGTATCATCATACTTGGTTTTTTATGTGGGTGTTAGGGTTCTGAACTCAGGTCCTGGTGCCTGTGTGGCAAACACTAAGCCATCTCCTCAGCCCTGATTTCTATTTTTCTTAATTATTTATTAATTTTGTGTGCAGGAGTGTTTTGCCTGCATGCATGTGTATGCATCACAAGCATGCTGGTAACCCTCATGGGTCAGATGAGAGCATTAGAGGCCTTTGAACTGGAGTTACAGTTCATGTGAACGGCCATATGTGTAGTGGGACTCAAACCTGCATCTTCTGGAAAAGCAGTCAGTGATCTTAACCACTGACCCATCTTTGTGGCCTCCAGGTTTCTGTCTTTACACAGACCAAATTATTTAATTGATAGAATGAAATTCTAATGTAAGAATCACTTGTTAGTTGGTGTCTCTGTGTGTGTGTGTGTGTGTGTGTGTGCACGCATCTGTGTGTGTGTGTGTGTGTGCACGCATCTGTGCGTGTGTGTGTGTGTGTGTGTGTGTGTGTGTGTGTACCTGTGTGTACACACACACACATGCAGAAAAGAGGACTCTGAATTCTCTGATACTGTACAGCAACTTTTGTTTATGCATGCAACCTTAAATCGCCAAGGCTTTAACCACTCTGATTACCCTGCCATCTTCCTTTTCTAACTCAAAATAAAAGCAATCTTAAACTCCAAAATGTTTGCAAAGATAGTGCGAAAATTTTGGCTTTTCTAATGGTGTTCCCTTGAACTGATTTTAATATTAATGTTAAATGTTTGCAGTTATGCTGGGTTTGCTCCTTGATTTCTTGGTTGCTTTCATCGTCTTTGGGTCTCATCTCAGTACTCTTTCTCTATGCCTAGTTCTTCCACACTTCCAAGCTTTGGAGTCAATCCCCTATGCCTCCTGATTCCGCTGCGGGGATTCAATATTAAACCCCTAATAAGTTTTCTTTCTGGTTTCAAAGCTGAAAGTTGCCTCATATTATATTTGCATTATTAGTATGTGGTTCCTGGCTGGGGTTCTTTTGTAGCCTTAATTCTTGATAAAGAGCTCCTGTCAGTCTCAGGTACCATTTAGACTTTGTTACTGTTTCTGTGGCATGAGCACTAAGACATCTTGCTTCAAAACGATATTTTTTCAAATGTGTGTGAGGCAGATATATGTGTGAATGTTCAGTGGGGGCGGGGAGGGGGCAGGGGTGGGTGCATCTGTGCTTGTTTACACAGAGGCCAGAGGAAGACACTGGCATCTGGCAATACATCACTCTCTCCTATCGTGTTGAGACAGTTTCTCTGTGAACCTGGTAATTGTTGCTTTTAGCTAGGTAGTCTGGCCTGCAGAGCCCTAGTAGTCCTCCTGTCTTTGCCTCCTGCATTTCTGGGGTCATAGGCACAGGTGCATGTGACCACATTCAGCTTTTTATGATTGCTGGGGACCTGGACTCAGGTCCTCATGCTTGCACAAGAACTCTTACCCACTGAGAAATCTCCCCAGCCTATACTTCATTTTCTTTGTAAGTCTAACAGTGGCTGGAGACTTGGTCTTATAGACAGATATCCCACCTCCTGCTGCCACTACCCAGCTCACTCTTACCCTGTCTAACTTTCTGTATCACTTTCACTTTCCATCACTATACCACCCCTATCAGCCTGCTAGGAGAATTCTTAAAATCTGGAGTGTCTCCACCCAAGGCCCCCGAGCTTGAGCCATGAGCACAGCTTTTCAAATAGGATGCCAGGCACTGGTACCCAGCTCCAATTCTTGTCTCCAGCCCTCATGTAAGACCCCCCAGGAAATCTTCAGAAAGAGTGACTTTGGGTATAGTACACAGCTGGAACACAAACAACTCATCAGAAATATACATGCTTTGACCTTTAGGAACTGTGGATGTGTCAAGGTTAAAGGGAAGAATGAACAAAGGAAAAAAAAAATCAGGCAAAACAGGAGTCAAGACAAATAGTGCAGCGACAGAGAGGGCCCTGGGTGTACCGAACAACTCATGCTGAAGGGACACTAGAACCCACAGGCTCCTGGGGACAGGTTGAGAGTCTCTGTAGGACTGGAGAGTGTGGAGAGAGGAGCCTCAAGTAATGTGCTTGGCTGCAAAAATGCCTGTACTTTGCCTTCTGCCCCATTTCACACTGAGTAAAATAGCCATGACTCACACGTATGCATGCACGCATGTATGCAGGTGCACACAAAAACAAAAATCAAAACGGAACCCTCCAACTCTAAAAGACCAGCAGGCAAATCCCTTCTAGGTCATTCATTCTGACATCCTAGACTATACTGGGGACATGAACATTCTTATTTAACTTAATGCAAAATAATTGTAGAAAGTCAGACAGATGGGATTAAGTAAAAGGAGGAAATAAGAGAATTTGTGTACTTGCCACTTCTTTATGAGTATAGTTAACCTGAACTAATTTTAGTGTGTCTATTTATCTTATGTACTGTTCACAAGATCACTATACCTACCTATCTATAGCTATCTACTTTTTACCAGTATCTATTAGAATATATAGACATATTTATTGCATTACTGTCATTTGATTGCTATTTTCCTGCTTTACTGTCTCCTAGATAAAGATACACTCAAGGAGTAAAGTTTTCTGCTTTCCCTTCATAGATCAATCTGACATCTCTTTAATTTTGTGCTTTTTCCCATTTTGAATCATACAACAGAGTTTTGTTTTGTGGTGCTATAGAACAAACCAGGGCCTTGCATGAAAGGCAAGCCTGCTATGACTAAGTTACACACACACACACACACACACACACACACACACACACACACACACACACTGCTATATATTTCAAACTGAATGCAATAGTCAAAGAAGAATTTTGATGAAGACTCTGGAAGAACTAGCAGGACAGCAAAAGAAATTGAGCAAGGGTTGACTTAAAAGAGATTATATATTTTGAAGTTTCCCCTTAACTTTAACTTTTTTTAGAGCCATTTTTCGTGTGTGTGTGTGTGTGTGTGTGTGTGTGTGTGTGTGTGTGTGTGTGTGTGTGTGTGTTGCCTGTACGCATGTATGTGCATCAGGTATATACCTGATATCCATGGAGATCATAAAAGTGCTTCGGATTCTTCAGAACTCGGGTTACAGTTGGTTGTAAGCCACCATGTGGATGCTACAAACCAAACCCAGGTCTTCTGAAAGGGTAACAAGTACCTCAACCACTGAGTCATCTCCATAGCTCCTACTATGTTTCTTGAATAAAATCAACAATTCCTAACTTGTCTCAGAGCTTTTGTGATATCCACCTCTATTGTTATAATTTGGCATTGTTTTTTCTGGTGAGATGTCTCAGTAGATAAAGTACCTGCTATGCAAACATGAGGACTGGAGCTTGAATCCCCAACACACACACAGAATATGGGTGAGCATGAAAGGTCACCCCTCACCCATCCCAGCACTCAGAAAGGAGGGGATCCCAGGGACAAGCTGGTTAGCTTGACTAGTCCAATCTATAAGCTCTGGGTTCAGGGAGAGACTCCTACCAGAGTACATAAAGCAGAGAGTCAATGGGGAGATCCTGTCAGCCTTTGGCTCCTGGGAGAACATATGGGCACACACATACATGTGTTCCCACATATGCAAACATGCACACAAATCAAAGTAGACTGCTATTGTAATTGAATTCCTAGGGTGTATAGCATTGGTCCAAGTAACACAATTCAGTGTGATTTCTGAAATGAGTCTGCAACTCCACGTGCCATGGGCTTCTATAGAATGTACTCTGTCCCATTCTGCGAAGGTTCTTGCATGTGTCTCCTATAGTTGAGTATTTTTCTATGTTTTGTCTGGTCCTACTGGCCCAGTTTCTCTACTGCTTCAGGTCCATGCATCCACTTATGAAATAACACTCCAAAGCTTAATGTCAAATATAATTGTTGGCCAATGGCTCAGGCTTTTTACTGGCTAGCTCTCCTTTACAAATTAACCCATTTCTATTAATCTATATATTACCAGGAGGCTGTGGCTTACTGGTGATGCTCTGACATGTTACTCCTTTGGCAGTCACATGGCATCTCCCTGACTTCTCCTTCTTTCTCTCCATAACTCTGGATTTTCAGCATGGCTATATTTTTGCCTGGCCATTGGTCAAAACAGCTTTATTCATCAAACAATGAAAACAACCCATATTTGCAGCATACAGAAGGACATCTATATCAGTCCCACACACAAAAAGCTCCTTAGTAGTTTTTTATCTGTGCTCTGAAGCATTCATCCCACCATAGGACCTCAGACCTTCCCTGATAAATACCATTTTCCCCAGTAGAGCACAAAGTTCAGGTGGGTATACTTAATCATTCAGTCAAATTAATTGACAACCTCCAGACTTTCCCAGAATTCTAAGTACCTGTCTCTATTATCACCTAGAGAGATAACTATCAGATAACAAACATTTTCCTTGCAAAATACAAACTTGGTGTCAATAGCTTCAAAACTTTCAGTTTGATTCATCACATTCAACAATTTAAACAAGGTCATTCATTTCCTGTAGTATGCATGGCTAAGTCTAGGTCCCTTATAGTAAAAATAAACACAAACATTTAACAATTTGCTACTACTTCTGGGTATGTGAGTTCTGTGGCTCAGTCACTCAATGGTAAGAGCTAATTTTAAATTTGCTAGAGGATACACAGGTGTGAAGTTATGTATGTCTTCTTGAATAGTCTGTGTTTTTATGCTCTTTAGTTCTCTTTGCAAATCCTCGGTATTTTTTTTTTCACACATATGGTCCACTCAGCTGTTGGAGCCATGGGACTGCAGAAGCATTTTATTTCTATGATCATTGACGATACTTTACAGAGTTCTGTGACCAGGAAACCATTTGTATTGACATCTCTTAGTCTTCTCCTGAGCTTTAGCCATGCTCTCTCTCCTCCTGAGGAGCAGTGCTCCAGAACATGAAGCGTTTCCTTGTGAGGGTTTGGGTAGCTAGGGACAGGGACAAGTAGGACCAAAGCCTCTCTGGTTGGGTTTATCAGAACCACTCCTCTTCATTTTTTTTTCTTTTAAAAGCTTAACCATCTCCTAACCATGTCCTGCCATGTTCTTCAATATCAACTTTCTTTTTCCTCCATGTCTTCCCCTCCCTGCCCTCCCTCCTCCTCCTTACTCTTCTATTCTCCCCCTTTTTTGTCTTTTCCTCCCCTCCTTCACTTCGCTAGTATTTAGGTCACCACCAGCTTTCCAAGAGTTCAGAGGGTGACACTGTGTGTTAAGGTTGCCAGTGCTCTTCCTGAGTCCTGGCATATTCTCCAACCCTTGTTGGATCAGCCAGGCTTTTTGTTTTCCTTACCTTTTCCCATGGGATCTGGGAGCATTATCTAGTTTAAGGTAATATAAAACTAGAATGAACCAAGCTTGAGCTCCTTGTTCCTTCGGCTGACCTTGACTTCTGTCTCAATGTTGGTCCAGAGTTTCTGATACTGGGTTTCATTTTCTCTTGGATTCCATACACACCCTTTCTTCTCATCAGTATTATGTCATTTGATGTCCAACAAGCCTTTGCTATACATCTGCAATGTCCCTCTCCACCAAGCAGTCAATACTCCTTTATTATGTGACAGACGTGTTTGAATAAATTTTTCCAAGTTACTGGTACATAATGTTATATATTTAGCAAAAATAAATCATGTAACTTTGTTCTTAAGAAGATTCTAAGTCACTATTTTTCCACGCACATGTTTACTTAATGTGTAGAAATTGCTCCCTAACCACAAGGGTTATGATTAATGGTTTCCTTTGAGCTTTTTTAAAAGCCTGGTATTGACTTTGGGGGTTACATGGTGCACTCTAGTGGGGTCTATTTGAATTACAAATAGTCTTGGTCCCAACTCTTTCCCACCATTTTTAGGAGGATGAGGCACAGCTTACAGAAACAAGAATTGGTTAAAAAAAATATATACCATAAAAACTGGAGAACACATTTATAGAGGAGACAGCTAGCTCCTTCTATTGCCTCTAATAAACACTTTAGTGAGAGATTTCCACTCTATACCTCCATCTGAAAGAAAGAAAGAAATTATGAAATACAACCATGTTCATGTTTGCTTGGGTTTCAAATAGATGTCAAGCAACATTAGCATCGAATATAAAGTATGGTTTGTGTATTTTTAATTGTACTCGATGTCATCATTTTCTTGGATTAGTACCTATGTATAGTTACTGACTATTGTATATAACTCTCTTTGTGTGTATGTACATGTGTGTGGAGGGCAAAGGTTGACTGCTTCACTAGATTGGCTGACCAGTGGGTGTCAGGAATGGGCCTGTCTCCGCTGCTAGTGTCGGGAATATAGTAATTCACTGCCATGTTTGGCTTTATGTGGATTCTGTAGCTCTGGGCTCAGCTCCTCATGCTTGCAAAGCAAGTTATTTCCCTACCAAGCCATCTCACTGAGCCATCTCCCCAGTCCTATAACTGTATTTTTTTTTACATTGATCTAGAAGCCTTAGAGATGGTACAATACTGCAACATTGCAAGAAACAGTCATACTCTTTTGTTAATGCTCAGGAACCAGAGTCATCCACCATGGGGTGTAGAGTACTGCACATCTGATCAGGAAGCTAATTTAAGGGGTCTGACTCTCTAGCTTATGTTGTTGAGAGACTGGGAGTGCAAGCCAACAAACTGCCTGAGTCTCCTCCCTTTCACTTGTTAAATTAGAGGGCAGCCAAACATTCTTCATTATTTGTTCCCACATTTGATGCTATCTGTGATTCTGTATTGTTTGTAAGTACAAAACTATCAAAATCCATAAAAAAATAGCATATCCTAATATTTGCATTAAAGTCTCATCTGTACCTTGTCATTTCAACCCTATTAACATTAGATATTTGTTAACATAATTTGGGAAAATAAGGATGACCAAATGACATTCTTTGAAGATCTCTGCTTCTGCTGTTCTGAGTCATGGAATGGAAATGTAGTGGCCTTGGGAAGCTGATAGGGTTTCTACTATGAACTTGAAATGAGCATGAGAAATCATTGCTCATGGCCTTTTCTTCATTATTAAATATATAAATATATATTTATATTAAATATATAAATGTGTAGTATAACAAGCATTTTATAAGTGCACCCAAGGTTTTGTATTGACCCATACTAAAATGTATATCGACTCTGAGTAATAATTTCCATCCTACTCTTAAAACTGATATGAGAAATATATATATATTGCTAAATGAGGCAAAGTTAAAGTAAGAGTTAATCACATGGAAGTTTCCTTGAGAAAATGAAGTCCATTTTCTGCTCACCCCTAAGCTTCAGTACTGCATCACTGGGTCAGTAGGAGAACGCTGATCTACTTTAAAAGCGTTCATCCTTCTAGGTTCCCCAGTCCTGCATCCCTGTGTCTAAGTGAGTCTGCAGACTCTCCTCTCCTCTCCTCTCTGGGGTACAATGTTCAAAAGCATTATTGAAGGATGGAAAATTAAATGGCATATGCTATAAAGGAGCTCCCGTCCCATGAATGTGTTTCCATTAGTTCTCTATTTCCCTTTTAGCTGCCCATGGTCATCAAGTGGGTGTAGCTTCAAGAGTCAGCCTTTGGTTTAAATTATAGTTATTAGCATCTGGTGGGTAAATGCCAGGGCTCAAATTTGGTGATTATTTAAGTGTTTTAAATGTGGAAGATTTGGTCATTTCTTTTCCTACAAACAGGTTTAAGTGGCTGGGTATCTGCTTCTCCTCACGTTAGTCGTTAGTCCCATTGTTAGCTGTCCCTGTTAAGTCTTTTGTCAGATATGCTTGTTTGACTGGGTGTAATCAGCTAGCTGGGATTCCTGAAATGCTTAAACATCTAGATGTAGCTAATTCTGAATTCTTCCCTATCCCTCCCCCTTTCTTGCCACTTAATTGGGAATAGATGGTGAAAATGGACCTTAGCCAATGAGGGGCATCCAAGCTTTCCCTTACGTTAGGATTAAAGAAAGGGACCATCTTGGCCAGGTGTGCTGCTTCTGGCTCATTCTGCATGGAATCCCCTCTTTGTAAAATGATTGCCTTGCTGGGTAACATTCACTTTTGTCATATGCATCTTTGTACAACACCAAAAATATTCACTTCTAACATAAAACCTGAACATATCTATCTTTTAAATTAATATCCTAATTTCACAAAATGAATTCTGATTAGTGGCTTGATGTTCGTGCCTTCCTCAGCCAGCAAGGAAACACGAACATGACTCTTCTTCAAGCAGTTTATTCAGGAACCTTGTACATCAGCTTCCGCCTCTCCCGGTCCCAATCAGGGATGTTAAAGCCTCCAGACTGCATCCATACTGTCTCAACCAGGGGCTATGTCACAGGCTTAAATACTGACTTACAGCACAGTGGAAAGCAATCAAGGGTCAAGCATGCAAGTTCTTGGGCTTAGTTCCTCCCCAGCAGATGTGTGTTAGCAAATAAGAAGAGTACCAAGAACTACTCTGGTGCAAGATGTTCCAGCCAACAGCTTCAGGCTTGCTCCAGGCGCCTTGGGGTCCATGCAGCACCCTACTGCTTGATATTAAATCAAACAGCTGATTAAGTTAATATAGTGTCGGAAAGCATGTGATCAAATTTAAATAAAATTTAATTTGAGAATAAAGCCAGCTAAGGAGCAATGTATAAAACACTATTAAATCTGTATTTAGACTCACACCAAACTACATATATTGTTATAGTACTGTAATTTGTATAGATTTCTCACATATATGAAGCAAGTGAACTATTAAGTCATGCTAGTATTCAAATATTATTCACTTAAATTGATAAAGTACTTATCTCTGATGCTGTTGAAATTTATTAAAGTTGAGAGATGTATCTCAGGACTGGTGAGATGGCTAAAAGAGTGAAGGTGCCTGTTGACAAGCCTGATGATCTGGGTTTGAGCCAAGGGACCCACATGGTGGAAAGAGAGTAATGTCTCCTGCAAGATGAGTTGCCCTTTGACCTCCACATGCATGCTGTGGCATGTGCCACATCCTGAGTAAATGCACAAATGTAATTTAAAAATTAAAGAGAATGTGACTTAGACAATCCACTGCTGATGTAAAGGGAAACCACAAATAAAATAAAATAGTAAAGGCTTATTTGTCTCGTCATACTGGAAGCTAAGGTGAAGATCAAGGCCTGCATTTGGTAGGACCTTCTTGCCATCAGAATATGACAGAAGGCATTACACATAAGCAGAGAAACCATGAGTAGCCGCTCTTGCTCTTGTAGCAACCTACTCTCCCCAGAACACCCCCAACTCCTTTGACAGTGGCATTAATCTACTCATTAGAATAGATCCCTCAATAGCTAATCTCCTCCTAAAGGTCTAATTCGTATCCCCCATTACAATTTTTGATTATTTCATATAGACATACAATGTATTTCAATCACATTTGCTTTCTCATCCCTTCTCCCCTAATTGTCCACTTTCTATCATGTCCTTTTGTCCATACAGGTCTTATGCAGACATCACACCTGCTTTGTGTGTTCATGATTGCAATAGCCACATCACATCTAAGAGATAGTAATGCATGACATTCTCCCACATTCTCCAGCTCTTGAAGTCTTTCCAGTCTTTGTTCTGAATTGTTCCCTGGGCCTCAGGAAGGATAAAATCTGTTCTGTCTAGGGCAGGGTGCAGTGATATTTTGTTTATGATATAACAAAGAAAGCTTGCCTGAAGATCAGAATGTAAAGTTAGCTATGCTAGCTAACCATAGAGGCTAGGTAGTGGTGGCACACACCTTTAATCCCAGCACTCAGGAGACAGCAGCAGATGGATCTCTGTTAGTTCAAGGCCACCCTGAACTACACGAGATTAATCCAGTTTAAAAGAGAAACAGAGCTTACACAAAGGTGATATCCGCACTTGGAATCCCATACTTTTAATCACAGCACTAGAGATGAATATAAGGCAGGAGGAGACATGAGCTGATTGTAGTCTGAAGCAGTCTGGGGTTCAGTGGATCACCCCTTAGTTCTGAGAAATGGTAGAGGTGAGAACTCTCTAGTGGCTGGCTGCTTTGCTTCTCTGATCTTCAGCTTTAACCCCAATATCTGTTTCTGGGTTTTTTATTATTTGTGCTGCAGCAGGGTACCCACAATTCCTTCTTCTCGTCACTTTGTCCAATTATGGGTCTCTGCATTAACCATTGCTCAGTGCAGCAAGCTTCTCTAACCAAAGCTGAGAGTAGCATTAGTCTATATAGACAAACATCAATACTGACAAGATAGTTTGACTACATGCCCATCTGGCAAAACCCCAATATGGCTACACTATCAGAGCCTGTGCCCTTCTATCCATAAGTTTTTCAGTAGGTTAACAGTATCGTGTATAGTAAAATAAGAAAAATAAATGAATAAATAAATAAATAAAACAGTATCGTGTATATATTTTCTCTCATGGAGCAGGCCTGAAATTCAATAGAAATGTGGTTGGCTGTAGAGAGCTGCGAAGTGCTGTGCCTTAAAGATGGCGCTGGCTTCTGCCTTCCACCTCCCCAAGGGTGAGTGCTCTCTGGTGTAAACAAGTCCTTATTTGGTTAAGTCTGTTCAGCCTGTCTGCTTCCGCATTAGAGTAGCCTATCTGCAGGGTCCACGTAGCTCACTGGGGTTGGTTAGCACAAGGAGATTTAAGCCTGTGCAGGGGTCCCCCGGGGTCTCGCGGGTCAGAGGAAGCACGTTCAAGGATCCTGATTAAAACTACATGAAGAAGATCTTCCCGGAGTCACGTCTTCCTTGCTGGCAGGGATAGGCGCGTACAGTTGGCTATCCCCCAAAGAGCCAAGCAACTGTTGTATATCTTGCCAGGGAGGTCCACAGCTGGGTAATACTGCTGATGGTTTCTCTCTCCTTGAATCAACATAGTGCTTTACTACAGAGAATCAGCTCCAGCTTAACTTCTCTGTGTCTTGTATCCAAGGTGAGTAATGTCTTCAGCAACAAAGTCTTACCACCTAGTTCTGGTGGAAACCAAGAACAATTGCAATACCCTGTTTTGTTTGGGGGACTGTGACATCTTCTTGCACAGTAACTTATAAGGAAGTGTCCAACACATGACACTGGGATTTTAATTTAAAAATCATAGCTTCTGAGAAGAGCATTAGTCAACCAAATAGGAGGCTGTCACGGCTTGAATGATCAATGCCAGCTGCAGTCTCTGGCATTGAAATAGCTGATCTCCTGTTGGTGTTGTTTGGGGAGGCGTGGCCTTGGTGGAAGAAGTATGTCATTGGGGGTGTGCATTGAGAATTCAAAGACTCACGCTCTTTCTCCTGTGCTGTCTTCTTAGTGTTTATGGTTCCAGATTAAATTTTTCAGCTGTTTCTGCCACCATGCTTGCTTATTGCCACACTTCCCTGATGGATGATGAAGGGTTCTTGTCCCTTAGGAACCATAGTTCCAAATAAGTTCTCCTTTCTATAAGTTGCCTTGGCCATGATGTTTTATCACAGCAATAGAAAAGTAATGAATACTGATATCTCGGTTCAAATTCTTTTTTTCCCTTCTTAATATTGTTATGAGAGTAGTTAAATTGTAACATGAGTTTGGAGAGAATGTTCAAGCTGTAGTAATATGCATTGTCAACCCACTCCAGAAGATTTAATAAGATAAGCTACAGTACTATATGAAAGAACAAGCCAAGCGTAATTGAAGAATTTCCCAAACAGACACTCAGAACAAGTTTCTGTATTTAATTAACTTCAAAGAGACACTATATTTAGTTCTCATTCCTCAGACTTCTTCAGTTATTATCTGTGTTCTAAAAATATTGGTGGAAATGAATAATTTTGATAATCTTTCAAAAATAGCCTAACTTGGCACATGCCTTCTAAAAATAGATAATATGTAGACTCATAAAGGAAATATAAAATACTATAAGAAAATTCTTACCCAGAAATTCTTATGCAGTCCATTTCAAGAAAGAGTTGTTTTAAGCCCAATAGTAATTACCATGGGTTATTTTCTATCAATGAGATATAGTCAGATTCTATAAATAAAATCATGCTTAGAGATGTCATTAACACTTGACATTGCTCAAACAATAAAATATAATCACAAACATTTAATATGTCTTTTCTAAACAGCCCAAGAAGGATAAACTCACCTCCACATTCATGAAGTGCTCCACTGTCAACTAGATGAGGTGTCTTTTTGGCAGTGGAAGCATTTACAGTAAGGAAGACCTTTGGGAGAATGTTCTTATTCATGGCAGAAGTTCCCATCACAAAGGAGTGTGCATTTGCTTGAGTTGTTTTCTTCCTGTTACATAAGGACATGGGCATCAGCCAATGGACATCTTGACACAGAGAATTGACAGATGTCTGCAGAGTAAAACTGGAAAGAAGCCAGAAGTCCAAACTGGCACACTTCATAGTGACTAATGATGGAGCATTTGCTTTAGCAAAAAATATCCAACCTGCTTTCCAATTTTGTCATAGGCCTTAAGACTTTGCGAACATGTTTCATTGCCCATATCTTTGAGATCCCTTAGTACTAATTCATATATTTGCTTTCATAAGTACAGTGCTGTATTTGTTACATAGAATAAATTGTAATATGACACGGATAGAAATACTCATTATTTTAGGATTATGGGCATATACTGTCACTCTTTGATATATATTGAGAAACCCATGCATTCTCTCAAGAATAACAGGTAAACAAAGTTAGCAAAAGAAACAAATGTATTTTTCTGCGAGTAATTCCTCCCTCGAGGTGGTGTTACATTTAATTGGAGGAGTGGGTACTTACAGTTCCTGCTTTATTCTCATCAGAAACACATTTGCAGCAGCACAAGTGGTGTGACAGAGAGGATCCAGGCTCTGAAATCTGACAAGTTTCTTCACTCATTTCTTCTTACCATCTGCGTGAATTTGGGAAGTGACCATCAATTCCATTATAATATAATTAATAGAGTGAGGATAAACATCAAGATAAACTCATCACACTTAAGGGGAGTTTAAAAGCCACTATTTCCCTTCATGAATCATAGCAACAAAACCTAGACTTGTTAGAGTGTGTCCTACTTTTGGGGGGTGAACTGCTTAAGAAAACCGTCAGCTTTTAAATGCTAAGGTTTAAATGCACCCTTAAATGTTTTTTGTTAGAAACATGGTCCCTAATCTAGTTGATTGAGAGAAGTGATCTTCAGGATGTGATAGCTCTGAGGCTCACCCTGCCCTTATTCATGGGTTAATCAGTTCATGGATTAGTGAGTATCAAGAAAGTGGCTTTGTTCTAGACAAACATTTTCTTGGCCTTCTTGTTTACCTAGCCATGCCCTCCACCATGTTACCACGAGGTAACAGGAAGGTCCTTCCTAGGTGCAAACATCATGCTCTTGGGATTCCCAGCTTTCAGACTGTGAGCTAAACACACCTTTATTGTATATAAATATAAAAAAATAAAATGAATATTAAAAGCACCTGCAGCATTCCGTTGTAGCAAGAATAAATGGAGTCGTACAAACAAGGACTGTCTATTTAAGGGAAAACATAAGTCATGTTAAATATTTTAACCAATTAAAATGTAGAAGAAATATTATATTTTTGGATCACACAATCTGTCAACATTGTATAGCATGATTTTATACCAAGAAAAGAAAAATAAATTATAATTTCTCCTAGCATAGTTGAGGAAACATTGGTCATATTAGACCTAAGGAAAGCTTTATTTCTAGGGTTATAATTCCACTATTGGTACTGTTGAATTTGATAACAATTTTAGAAAAATTTAAAATTGTGTTTCCTTAATAATTACACATTTTAGAGACATTTTACTTTGAGAAACTTAGAATATGCTAAACAGCCATTAAATTGGCAACACTTGCTGTTCTCATGCCATGATGCTTGGCAGAGTGAGAATGGGATACTGCCCTTCAAGGCTTGCTGTTTCAGAATGTATTCAGCAAGCATTATATCCATAGTTGGTACTGCAAAACTTCCAGGTCAGGTTTCTCCAATTCACCTTCTCAGTAATTGCATCTCATGCTATCAGGGGATGTTAAAGTGGAAGGAGAATGGTCCTCCAGCCAGCTATGGTTAAGATGTTTTCCTAAGACACAATTAAACACGTGAACACCGGGCTAGGGTACCTCTCAGGGATTTGCACAGGTCCATGGATGCCAGGGTCCCTACAGCTTGAACCGTGAGTATCCCCTAAAATTCACCTTTGCTTCTGATTTCTAGTTACCTTTTCTTCCTCATACTCTGACTGGCTCTTTGGATTTTGTTACTATGTCTGCTCCCTACATTGTTGTTTCGGAGTGAATCCAGCAACTTGGTCACCATCCTCACCAGATTTGATCTTGTATCGCTGTTCAGGCTCACATGCTCGCACTTCTGTCATCCCTACAGTCCTATTACCTTCTACCTAGTCAGCCCTGTGAGTGTCAGGGTGGGATCTCTCAGCACCAGGACTAGCTGAATCCTCTGCACGGGTGAGCTCTAAGCCTTAGGCCCCCATCTTATTCTTTCATCATGGTCGACTTCACTTTCCCATCCTCCAAAGCCTCCAAGTCAATCATTATACACCTCATAGTTGCTCTTCTTAAATGTACCCCCATTTGTGTCGAACTACTTGTAAAACCTAGTTATTTACTGACAGAATTGTGGTGTTTTTTCTCAGAAGACTATAAGCTTATGTCTTTTCTTCGGCCCCTTCCTCCTCGTTTTCCTATAAATTCCTAAGCAGAGATGGTCACATAATGGATGACCCATAAATTGGTGCCTTATAAGTAATTTTATTCAAAACAAAAACAGAAAAAGAGAAAAAAATTAAAAAATAATAATTCAAGTACATTTTTTAAAAATATTAGGGTGGTCCTATAGTCTGTTCCTGATAGCTTTGTTTTGTATTTATTTGCCTAATTTGACTTAGCAAGCTTAATATTTACTAAACTTTGAGGAAATCTTAACACATGGAGAAGTAACCACTAAGAATCATAATGGCATTGACCCAAAATTCAATGGGGTGGTCCTTCATTAGATGAGAAAATCTGTCAAATGTTACCCTCTGCCTTCCAAAGAATGGTAAAACCAAAAACATGAGTAATTTGGTTCAATTGATGACTCAGAACAAGAAGACAACACATTATATAATGAGTAATGCAATCTGAAACCACAACATAGCTGGGGATAGAGGAGGAGAGAGGGAGGGGAGCAGAGGGAGGAGAAAAAGGGGGAGAAGGAAGAAAAGACAGTGAGGAAGAGAGGGGAGAGGAGGATAAGAGGAGGAGGAAGATAGACAAAGAAGGATGGGGAAGAGAAGTGGGAGGGGGCAAATGGAAAAAGAAAGAGGATGAGGGAAGGAGAAGGGAGGACAGCAGATAATAACCCAGTTGCCATGTTCCTACAGAGCTATCAGCCAAGAAGATGAAGGGAAGGATGACTAAACCAGTCCTCATCATTAGCAACCTAGTGCTGGGGAGGGGCTGGGTATGTGCCCTTCAAGGCTTGCTCTTGTTTCAGTGTGCTTCAGTGTGCTTGGTGAAGCCTGTGATCCGTGGTGGGGAGGGGTAGGACAAAGGGATGAAGTGTTGAGAAGTTCTGATGTTCCCTAGGAACATAGCTCAGTCCTAACAGAGCCTCCAGATCCATGGCTGACCCAGCTCCGGACAACAGTGTGATTGATAGCAGAGGGAACCAAGGCACATGGAGGTTAATACATTGCCCAAGGTTTAAACAACTTTAAAAAGTAAGAGCCAGGGTCTGAAGGCAGGCGGTCTGCTTTCAGATTTCCTGTTGTAATGAAGAAATGTCCATCCTTGTTGCATAATGTACTGTAGTGTGGTGTTGCACTCTTTAGTTCATGTGAATTCGTTTACTGTTAAATGTCCACAAAGCTGAAAGTGCAGGGGAAGTGGGTGTAGCTGTCACCTAATTGCTTCTTGTGTGTGTGTGTGTGTGTGTGTGTGTGTGTGTGTGTGTGTGTGTGTGTGTGTGTGTGAGATGCTTGACTGCTCACTCCTGCAGGTCTTGTGGAGGCCATTGGTTTGAAGGTCTTCCTCGGCTCCTAGAACTGATTCATTGAATCTAGAACTGGCTGCTTCGGTTAGACTGGCTGGCCAATGAGCCCCCAGAAGGCACCTCTCTGTGTGCCCCAGATTATGTGGGTACTAAGGATCTGAACTCAAGTCCTCATACTTCCACAGCAAGCATTTTAACACTGAGCCTCTCCCACACCCACTTTGTTTTTAGTTAAGGGGTTACAACATCTTTGTAAAATATTAACAGACTTAAATATCCACCACTTCATCTCCCAAGTTTTCTCAGACTTCATAGAGTTTTACAGCTGATTTGAAAACCTTAAGATTTGAAAATCTTATGTGCTTAAGATTTATTTTTGTTTTTTAATTTTAATGAATTGTTGAAGATAAAAGAAAATACTTAAAGAGCTTATTTTCTGCCCCCAAAGAGAACTAAAACAGACAAATTCTAGTTAGCCCCTTGCCTCAGAGGGTTTGGAAAAGATTTTTGAGATTTCCATGTATGAAGTGATTGAGAGAATCTGGCATGAACCACTTTTTAAAGTTTCCTCTCAAATGAAACATACATATTAAGGCAAATTTCTAATATAAAGTCCTACCTTTGTGGGACCAGCCACAGAAGACAAACCTGAGACCACGATTACTCAAGTGCAGATAGCTTTGGAGAAGATCAGGACAGGAAAGAGGGGAGACAGAGACAGGGAAGGAGGACATCCAATAGTGTTGCTGTGGAGCCACTACCCCCAAACCAGACAGGCTGGAAGGAAGGGGCCACTGGTACCTCGATGTTTCACTCCTCTAAGGTTGTCCCTTCAGTGGCTGCTCTGTGAGGGCTGACAAGACTGCCAATTGCCACACCTGTCATCCTGCAGGCAGAAGAGCTCAATAGCAAGAGAAGGAAAAGACACTGTTAGCAGAAGCCCATGCACATCGGGTGCAAGCCAGGGGACCTTCCTCCCTGTTGTCTTTCAAGTTAAGCAGCAGCATCAGTATTTCCATAAATGTCCCATCCAAACAGCATTCCACAAAGAAAGTGAACTATCAAGGTATGTAATGATTGGAACCCCTCAGTAAACTGCTGCCATGCCTTTCCTCTGCCATGTGAACTCTAACCCTCTCAAACTGTAAGCTAAATTAAACACTTTCTTTTATAAATTGTCTTGGTCATGGTGTTTTATCACAGCAATGGAAAAGTAACTACTATACTACCTAAGTTTGATTCAAGAACCCTTGGTGAAAAGAGAACAGACTGTCTAACATTGTCCTATGACATCCGAACATGTGTACTCCCCATACACCATATACACACAGCAATGATAAATTAAAAATTAAAAGTCAAAAAGAAAGGTGGAGACAATAAAGGAAGGTACCCATTGTCAATGCCTAGTCTTCATATGCACGTAAGCATGCAACCCTCTCCATATACATATGTACAAACACATACATATGCCTCAACATGCACATAAGAATACACTTATTCTTTGTTCTGAAATATTCTCAACTCATTGTTATCTTCCATTTCTAAAAGTAAATATTCTCCCCATGTTGGGAACAAAAGCATTCATGAAAGTAATGCTAATGAATTCTACTGTTCTCCTCGAAGAAGAAGGAGGAGGAGGAGGAGGAGGAGGAGGAGGAGGAGGAGGAGGAGGAGGAGGAGGAGGAGGAGGAGGAGGAGGAGGAGGAGGAGGAGGAGGAGGAGGAGGAGGAGAAGAAGAAGAAGAAGAAGAAGAAGAAGAAGAAGAAGAAGAAGAAGAAGAAGAAGAAGAAGAAGAAGAAGAAGGAAAGATTAAAGGTGGAAATCATTTGCCTTGAAAGAAGGGGTTGATTTATATTTATGCAATTTGAAATTTGTTCTTAGCCTGAAATTAGATCTCTGGGTTCATATAGCCAGAAGAAAAGATCATGTTTCTCACAGAAAATACTGGGTATTTTTTAAATGAACACCAAGAACAATGACTATCTTCTAAGCATCTTGGAAGACAGGATCCTAAGGGGAGAATGGGAGAATGGAAAATGTCTTCCCCATGGTCCTCAGGAAGCCCTGAGGAGGGCAGACATGCTGATGGTATGCTGAGAAGTTGCAAGGATGCTGCTCTGCTCTCAGTGGGTCTCACCTTCAGGTACATGCATCTGTGTGGATGTGTGTACGTGTGTGCAAGGGAAGGACTGCTAAGCCAGCTTGCAGAGAGTTGTAACTAGACTCTTGCTTACTTCTCTTTTATATATCTGGAAAGAAAAACCACAGAGGTATGAAGTATATGAATAGAAATAATGTAGGAAACAGGAAAGCAAAACACAGTGGCCCAAGGGTTTTGCTAAATCATCCATTTCCAGATAACATGCATTCCTGTACAAACTTTCCTGGAGCACAGCACATGTGTGTTTTACATGAATGGAGAGCTGATGTCAGTACTCACTGATTTAGGATTGTGAGCATCCCACATGTTTGGGGCTTATTTACTTTTGTCTGGTTGAAAAGAATTCCATTTATTTATTTAATGTTCTTTGAAATTTGTTCTCTAACACATGTCTCTGATTATTCTCTAGTGCAAACACTGCCTTGGAAGCATGTATTTAAGATGGGGACTTTGTTCATATCTATGCGACATTGCTGTCTGCATAGTAGACCTAAATGCTCGAGTCAGACAAACAAAACAAAATCCTTGGTTCTCAAGGAAATACTCATGGCTTCTTTTCATGTCATAAGCAGGAGCTTGGGATTTGAGGTATCTAGATCCTTAAATATGAATAAAATATTATGAAAAGATAATAGGAAATTTATAGACACTTATAATTGTCAGAAACATCTCAGAATAGTGGTGAATTACCATAGCTATTTCTAGCGATCATTTCACTGAGGTGAAAACTTGAACAGGAGAAAAAAATTAAAGGTGTGAAATTATTCAGGCATTACAAAGAGAGTCACTATAACATGCAAGCAGAAGACTGTAGCCCACAGTTGTTATTCTATGAAATACCCCAAAATCTGCAGAGCCTAAAACTACCTGTGTATGCTTTGGCCATCATGCACAGTAGCCTCTGGCCTCACATGGTCCTTGGAATGTAGGCAATGGAAGAGAGAAACAGGTCTTTAAACTTTGACTCATCCTAGGAAACTTAAAGCATCCACATGCGGTTACCATGGCTACCATATTGAACACTATAGTTCTGGGATGGAAACAAACTCACTTATCTCTCGCAAAGGAAAGTTATGTTGGAGTGGCAAAGGGGAGATAAAATCAGAGATTTGAGAACCAGTGAGTATAGTCTGGAAACATATATGAAATTTAAATCAGGATTTAATGTCAAAACTTCAGAGATCCTATTGTTGGGCAATATGTCTTTTTTTATTTTTATTTTATTTTATTTTTGTAGCTTCTAGTTTTAGGAAAATAAACGTTCCCTAACCCCCTTGTCTGTTCCATGAACTTTTGAAATGTTCTCTTCTTTGGGCTTCTTGGCATCTGGCATTTACTCTGTTTCTGAGGACTCAAACTCAGGCAGGCCTCCATGTCTGCACACCTGACCATCTCTTCAGCAACAAAGAAAGACTCAAGTAGGCATCTCAGGTAGTGTCTGCCCTCCTACATTTTTCTCTCAACTACGGCTTCCTTGAAAGGCAAACACTACATCTGGATATATGAGAGCAATGGCAGTCTGAAGGACAGTGGCCACTCAGTGGGAGCCCAGTTGGTGTTTGTATCCTTAGCCCCTGGCTGGGCATTCGCTATAACCTCATCTGAATCTTTATTGCAGGTCCATTTCAGAGTCAGAACAAGTTAGTTTTTTAGGTAAGAAAACTCACCAGCACTCTGTGAAGAGGAAAGATGCAAATTTAACATGCTTTGTTTAGATTCCCACAGCAGGTCGGTTACAAATTTTGAGAAGTGGATTTGTTTTTTTTTATGATTATCTGCCTGATACAAACGTTCTGTTCTCAGCTAGAGGGAGAGCCCTTTAATTATCTTTTCAGGAATCCTTGATGAATGTGTAGATTCTAAAGTTACCAACCAGAGCAGCCTCCTGACAGCCCATGCAGCCTCCTGACAGCCCATGCTTCTTCTAAACACGAGTTAACTGCAAACCACAGCTCTCCTCCACACACACAGTACTTTTCCCCACACAAAGTAATTAACATCTCCATCAAGTAAAATCTCCAGTTGCATCATGTGGTCCAAGCTACTCTCAGGCCACTCACCCATCTGGTTCCATTATTTCTGCCATTTGCCAGCATGTGGGTTTGTGTGTGTGTGCGTGAGAGGTGGGGGGCGACAGGCAGCTGGGTGTCTGGGGTAACACGTTACCACATGTGCACGGTCAGGTTTTAACTTGGAGCCATTCACTCTGTCCTCATGAAGCAGCACAGAACAGCTAGCCCCAGTCACAGTGCTCTGGGATTGAAACTAGGATGTCTCTGGAGGGCATCACAGTGTGGAAGAAATACACATTTGTGATGAATTATATGGGAAGGAAGTTAGAGTCTGCCAATTTGTCAGCTGTGAAAGTAAACTCTACAGGTCAAAGAAATAATAGTGATTTTGAATAAAAGACCAGTTTCTTGAGCCATTGAAGAAAAACATATATATATATATATACATATGTATATATATATATATATTAATTAATGTGAGGTAATCTCAAACTATGTATGTATTCTAAAATTATGCATAGGTTACTTTGTTCATACTTCTCAACTACTTAGATCAAAAGTTAAACTCTATCCTGACTTCTCAAGTGATTTGGTTTTATGACATTATACATACAGGTATTTTCAACCAACTTTTCATTTTCCTTTAAATTATGATGAAAGAGCATAAATATGATTAAGAAATAAAACTGTAAGGAGAAAGGGCCCACTTCATACAATATTTGATTCTGTATCTAGGAAATAGTAAACCTAGAGTCTTGATTATCTAGTTACTATTTATCTAGCTTTTCATAGAAATCACTGGAGGATACACATAAGAGACCAGACAGCTACTGTGACTTGTGAACAGCCTTTTTTGGAAGAAAGATGATAGCCAGTCTACAGTGCTAATTATAACACCTTTGATGAGAATCAGTCAACCCCTTCAAGGGCCATACCAGCTTCATATTTTAGTTGTTCTTGCTTCATTGTACCACTTCCATTATTTTCCATTAGGAAAAATATGCACACACATTAAAGTCAGCGTTTGATATAGTCTCCTCACCAGTGACTCCAGTGGCCTTGGGTGAAGGTGATTGTGGGTGCCGAGCTGGGGCCAGAAATCTAGTGGCAGAGGCAGAGATGAGAATGGCCAAGGGTCCTAACACAACATGGAGCTCAGTGTGCACTGTGCTGCTCTTGGCCCTGACTCCTTTGGTCCCATGTGAAGGGACTTCCGCTCACTGAGAAGGAGGGAGGAGGGCACACAGGGGAGGGAGGAGGGCACTGGAACACACAGGCTGCAATGGTGATGCTGTGGCTGGAATCTACTTCCCTAGGCTGGCAGCTTGGCCACATTGTTTAGTCTCTCATCCTTTCTTTTCCTTTCCTTTCCTTTTCTTCTTTTTTGTAAATTGTGGGCAATAACAGAAAGCATCTGACAGGTTTGCGGGCACATTGAACATAGTAATCAGAGGGACTACTGAGCCTGTGTGTTCTTGTAGTAGCAGCAAATAGGGAAGTGGGGGCAGGTTCACTTTGCCTCCTGAGGATATCATCACTTCATCCGTTTCTTCACTGGCTGTCACACCAAGTGCCTGTTACCTTAGATGGACACACTGCTTTGAACAATTGGAAGATTCTCAGGCAGGTAACTGGCCTCTGGGGTTCCCTCACTTCCCTTTCAAGACAGCTGTCTTGTTCAATTTATTTTTCACCCCACTGCTCTCGAGGATTGGGGACACTCACTTAAGTCTACAGATACACCCTAAGCTATTACTTCAACTATCTCTCATCAAAAATGTGCTGTGCAGAATCCTGTCCCTGGAGAAGGAATGAGAGACAGAGGGACAGAAAGAAGGGACAGAGATACAAGGAGAGTGTGTGTGTCATGTTACTAAATTAAATCACATTGCTCTGCCCAGCACACTGCATTAAGGGCATGAGCCTCCTGTGGGGACAGTGTGCCAGGTACAAAGGAATCTTTTAAATAATGTCAGACAAAAAGTAGGCTCATTGAGGAAAGAAAGACAGCAACAGACCAGGTATCTGTTTAGTCACTTCCTATACACAGTGGTGGCCTGGCAAGAGGTGATGTCCTGTGTAAGGATCTGATGATGGTGTGAGTGGTATAGGTGGAAAACAGATACATCAATCAGATAATAACAGAACAAAGCAATGCTCAATGGTGTCCTGAGAGCACATAAAAAGTCCACAAGTCATTTATTAATAATAACTGATACTTGCTGAACACTTGCAATGTGGCAGAGTTTCTTATTGTGGTAAAATATAAATTCTATAAAACTGACCATTAGCATCATTGAGCACATTTGTCATGTAACAATTATCACTATTCCAGAATCTTTTCATCATAGGAAACCCCATTACAGGCCCCATTCTTCCCTTCATTTTAGTACTAGGGAACTACTTTCTGGCTATATAGAAGCTGAATCATACAATATATATACAGTTTTTAAGCCTTGGCGTCTTTTGCTTAGAATAGTGTTTGTAAGGTTGTAGCACTTATTAGTACTTCATTTATTTTTGTGGATGAATAATTTTCCATTTTTTGGATACACTCCCATTTCTTTATTTGGTCATCAGTAGTGGACACTAAGATGGGTTCTGTTGTTTTGCTGTTGTGAGTTGTGTTTCTTTGAACATTCATGTAGCACTTTTCACATGCTTGCCTGTTTTCGTTGCTTTGGGCTACACACTCACAACTGAAATTGCTGGGGCCAATATATTATTTTTCTTAACTGAACCACCAAGCAAGCAGTCCCCATTTACTTTATCACTACCAACGTATGAGGGGTTTAATGTGCCCATCCTCCTCAAACTTACATTTTCCAAGGAAATTCTAGCCATTGTAGGTAATGTGGAATGATGTCTAATTGTCATTTTAATTTTCATTTCTTTGATGACATGGAGCATCAAACACCTTCTCATATGTTTGCTAGTCAATTGTGTATAGTCTTGTATGATTTTAAAGATCTTTATCATTTAATTCTTATCACAAACTTGGTAAGAATCTTATAGATAAGTGAGCGGAGGTTTTGTAAGACCAAGTCAAGTGTGAGGGGTCATGGGAGAATCAGGTTCACACACAGGAATTAGAGGAACTTAACTTGGGAAGACAGAGTGAGATACTGAAGTATTTGAACATCTCAGATAAAGACACACCTCAAGGGGTAGTAATGTAACTGTGGTGAATGGCTGTGGAAGTGTTCTACCCATCAGGCAGGTGCTTGCCTCAGAAGCCATGCACTGGCCACTGTCTGTGTCGTGCTTAAATAAGTGGCCTGAAACATTCAGCTTTCATGGGAGGCTTTTGAACGCCTTTGTGGATCACCAAAAACTTCTTTATGTTTGAAAAGAAGTGGTTTGTCCTAATTGCACCAAGATCTAATATCTTTCAGAAAAAAAAGAATGCCTTTTTATTTGGTTAGCTAGCATGCAGTGATAAGAATATAAAAGATTAAGTTAGACAAAAATAACTCAACAGGAACAGAATCCAAGTAGTTTCAAAGAGTTTCCATGTTCAAAGACCATTTAGATAAAACAGGGGAAGAGAGAACACATGCCCGAGAACCAGTAGGCTAGTCCAGAGTCCTGTGAGAAAGATGTCTCAGCACATGCACATGTCACCTGCATTATGTATGTAAATACTGTACAGTGGCACACTATGGTCCTATCACAGCCATCAGTAACTGCTAAGACTTCACACACACTTGAGATTATTCTCCCATTGATCATTGCTGGGAATTCAGCAAGGCACAGAAGGGTTCTCATGAAGTGCCTTTGAAAATTCTGAAGAATTTTCCATAAAAAAGATGCCTGAAGTTACATGGGGACTGGGTAAAATGTGAGGATGTTTTTAGTTTCAAGTCTCTCTTATCCCCAACACTGAACACTTGTATGATATAGAATTAGAGTGATGGATGGGAGAACATTGTAAGTCAGGAGTAAAGAGAATCAGCACTCACTGGGATTAGACAGGGAAACCAAAGGTTAAGATTCAGGTAACTTTAAAGTAAACTTTGAAGAGAAACCAGTTTACTGGTTCTTTGCTTGCTGCCTCTACTCCACAGCAACTCTGCATTTTCTTGGGGACTGTGTGAATAACACTGGCCTGTCACATTGCCCTGGACCTTGCGGGTATTTTCATTAGCACATAGAGGCAAACCCCCAGCCACACCAGGACTTTCTGTTTACATTAAAGGAAGTGCAAAGTACAAATGTTTACCAAACCTAGCTTGTCTCTGCTTTCTGTTATGCACTTAAATGTGTTTTGTTATGAATAGAGCAATCTGGAGCAGAAACCCCTGAGGCTCAGCTCCATAATTTTCTCCCATGATCTCCAAGTCCCCAAGAAAGAAATAATTGGTGGGAATTTTTCTACTAGACATGGTGACTGTGAGGTGACATGTCTTTAGTATAGTGTGTGATGATTTTAAGAATATATTTCAAAGAACATGGTTTGTTGTTGTTTTCATTTTCTGTTTTCTGGCAACTGTGTTTTTAAAAAACATTTGCCCCAAGAATCTCCTTTCCTCTTATTTAAAAAAAAAAAAAAAAGGCCCACAGCAAAAGTCACATTTGTACAAGGACAGGCACTAGTGGAGACAACTGGGGAGCATTTGCTGATGTCCTGACTGTATCGTCAGCATTTGTTTCCTGGAGAGCAGGGTGAGATAAGACGAGATCTTCTGAGTTACCACTAAACCCTGTGCAGAGCTTTGTCAAACATGGATCTGACTCACCGGGTACAACATTTCAGAACTTATTTTTACTTAAGACTTTCTAGGATGTAGAAGGTGCCCTCAGGTGACCTACCTGAACTGGGTGGATATTGAAGGTCTTGTTTGTTTATTTGTTTTGTGTGTGTCTATGTGTGTGTACATTTGACCTATATAAATCCAAGTTCAGAAGGACATGCAGGGTATCCCACACAATTGTATGGAGGAAGTTAGAAGTGGATATGGCTGGCTTTTTTTGCATCTTTTCCCCCCTAAAACATAGTTCACTAAGAAAAGCACACTGTCCAAATGTACCAAGGGCTCACCTGTTGATAACAGGTAGTGAGCATTTTACTTTTCAGGTTTTTCATGATGGGGATTGGCTCCAGGTTCTTTCCCACAAATGCAGGACTTTCCACAGACCTGCATCCTCAGGACCTTTTCCAGCATTTTATATATTATTTTAACTTTATCACTGTTTTTGCTCTTGAGAGAAAACATGAACATTGTTAAAGTAAAACTTTTTAAAATAAAAAGAAACAGTGGCAATTGCAATCCTAGCTACATTTTAAAAAATATTTGGCCTTTTTTTCTAGTCACCTGTCTATGGTTGTATGAATGCATATGTATATTGCCTATATACCGATTTACTTCCAGGACTGAAATCATACCATATATATTTCTTGTTTCTATTTTCATTAGACATTATAAAATGAAATTTTAGTCCTTCACTCAATATTCTTTGAGCATATGACTTCATATTTTGCGTAATTTCTGTTTGGGCATCATGTTTTGGGTATACTTGTATAATATGAATATGTGTATACTTGGGTAGAGTTATATTTACTGAGTGTATCTAGAGGTCAACTCTGGGTATCTTCCTGTGGCACACTTTATCTTACTTTTGGAGATAGGATCATTTGCTTAAGCCAGTTTGGCTAGACCAGGTAGCCAACAAGCTCCAGGGATCCTCACATCCCTGCCTCCCCAGTGTGGGGTTACAGATGGGCACTGTGTCGTGCCTGACTTTTATATGAATGTTTGAGATCTGAACTCAAATTTTCATGCCTTCACTGCAAATACTTTCTTTACTGAGCCATCTCCTCAACCCCTGAACAGAGACTTTAAATGTCTCAGGGTCATTAGCTGAGTACAATTTTCTTGTTTTTATGAATAATGACTATTTTAATGCATACATTTTGGCATATGTCTTTGATTACTGCCTTCATATGGTACCGGAATGAGAATAAGATGTAGAAGTACAACTTTCAAAGGTTCGCAGTGAATTCTGCCCTTACTGTTCTGAATGAGTATGTCACTGACATTTGTGTGATTCTCACATCACATCCTACTACTACTACTGCATCCTGTACCTGTTCAGATGTTTACCATTAAAAAGGTTTCCAGTGATATATGCTTAAAGAAGAAAAAAGGAAACTCCAATGTGCCTTTAGTTTGCTCTTTTCACTTCTAAGTAAGTACACCATAGAGTTGTTTTTTCATTTGTAAGCATAGCATAGACTCACTGGCTACGGTGGTGCATGCCTGTAATCCCAGAACTGGCAGGGAGATGAGATGGTTAAGTTGGCTTATGTAAAAACTTCCACCACCCACTTGGGCTTCATGAGACAGTCACAAACAGGAACAAACTAAAAGAGTACGTTCCTTATTCATCTGGCATCTCATTGGTAGTCCTCACTCATTTAAAAAGTGCTCTGTTCTGAAACTTCTGTGTGATGTGGTTTAACTACTCATTGTGCACATTCTTATCCATATATCTTATGCTCGTCATGCGTAAGACTTTGTTCTATTTCTGTGAATCCGATTCAATGTAAAATGCAGATATAAATTTTCAGTTTGCTCTTTTCTGAGGGGAATTGCACCCTGAGTGCACAGGCTAGTAAGAAAAACTAGCCAAGGGCAGCTATTAATAATAATAAGAGCCAAGGGTAAGGGCTGCTCTAATAGGTCCCACTCTCAGGACTGCCATGATGTCACAAATTCTGGAAAAGCTGTGTGTTAGGGGGAGTAGGGAGAGGGAAGAGAGAGAGAGAGAGAGAGAGAAGAAAGTGACTTCTTTCATCCCTCCCCACTCCTGACCCAAGAAACATAAGCAGTGTGGTCACGGAGCCTGGGGAAGAGAGAGCTGAGGCTCCATCTTGCATCCTGTCCTCTGCTGAGTTGTGGAGTTATTAAACAGACTGCCATTCACACACAGGGCAAGGCTGCCCCTCTTTCTAGTATATGAACTCTAACACTCAACATAGCAAGTAGGCTCTTGGCATCTGCTTGCAGGAAATAGCTCCATGCCAAAATCCTCGAGAGACCAGAGGAGGCAGAAGTTGCCAAGCTAGCCCTGTGCCTCTTTTACTCTAAATACACCAGTCTGGCCTGCTCCAGGGGAGAAGGATGCATGCATGCATCCATGAATACACGCCCCATCATTCACTAATTTCTGATGGAACGAGCACTACACTGCAACATTTACTCACCAGAGGACAGGCTTCTCCAGGTGTGAAGTTGGTGGTGGAGGCAGAAGGCTTTCAGGAAGGACCAAAAGCCCCTAGACATTTTGGTGGTCAGTTCTGTATACTGATACTTTAAAAACAAATGACAGATTTAAGAAAGTCCACCAAAAATCTATTTTGAAATACATATTTGCCATTATATATTACATATTCAACCACAGTGCATAGATGTGTATGTAATTATTATATTACTATGAACAGATTTTCTATCAAATCTTGAGTAACTTAAAATAGTCTAAAATCTCTCTCTAGCAGTAACATGGAGAGAGAGAGAGAGAGAGAGAGAGAGAGAGAGAGAGAGAGAGAGAGAGAGAGAGAGAGAGAGAACAAACATGTAGGTGTAGGTGCAGACGTTCTGGGAAGAATTGGGGGACAGGAAATAATATGATTAAAACATTTTATATGGAAAGCATTTAAAATAAAAAAATTTAAGTTAAAAAATGGAAGAAGAAAAAGAAACATCAGACTCTGTCTTATTTTTATTTATTTGAGTGTTTTGCCTCCATGTGCGCATGTGCACCGCACATAGCCAGTGCCGTAGGAAGTCAGAGGAGGGCATCAAATTCCCTGGTACTGGAGTTGCAGACAATGAGCTACCACATGGGAGCTGAGGCTTGAACCCAGTCCTCAGCAAATGCTCTTAATCACTGAACATCTCTCCAGTCCCTGATTTTTAGAATTCACAATTTCCATAGTATAAACATTCCCCCTGTGTTGAATTTGAAGATAGCAATGGCAGCTGTGGAAATCCCTGACAAGTTAGCAGTCCTAAGCTAGAGGAGGCCAGAGGGTTACAGCAGAGTGGCATTTAACATCCAAACGATAGCACCAACTACAGAAAATTTTAGTAGTCTCTAACACAAAAATAAGATTATGATTAACTTTTTATAGACTTTCATTAAAATTCACACCTGTATGATTAAAAGAAAATTCCCCTTCTGATTTTGGTGATAGATATTTCTAGAAAAACAAGGAGAACAAAATTAATAGATATCTACATTTCATTGTCCAAATGTATTTTTAAAGCGGACTCTTTTTTTTTCTTTTTAGCTTATGCTTCCCTCCTCACTTACTGCACCACTTACTTATATTATTACATCTTCTGTTGCTGACTTTGAACCTCCTGCTTACCTCTTCCAAGAATCTATAATTATTAACCTACCCAGTGAACCCAGGGGAATCTTCCAGCTGGACACTCATCATCGTATCTGCACAGACCATGTGTGTAAACACAGTCATAGGCTTTGGGTACCATGTTGGTTAGAACTCTTGGATTATATGTTTCTGAATGATGGAATACTTAAGACGAGTTTTCTATTTTAGCAGATTTCCCTGAAGAGTGAAAGAATAGACTTGAGACAGTCCGAGAGATGGTAGAGGTCCTGGTCTGGTAGAAGATAAAGAAAAATGACATGAAATTCCCAGCAGAAGGTAGATATTTGGTAATTTTGACTATGAAATATGTTTTATTCTTTCTTTCCTCCTTTTTTGCTGATTGGGAGGGTTGGAGTGGAATTATTTCCTTACTGTCTGGGAGTCTTCAAAGACCGAGTCCTCTGTGCCCTTGAAGAAAGGGAACTACAGCTTTGTTCTGTGCTCCAGACTTAATGAGCCACTGAAGTCTGTTGGGAGAGTGTGTGCAGAGGGATAAAGAGGTTGTGAAGTAAAGGAAGGCTATGGAAAGAAGGAGCCAAACCAGAGAGGACCCCAGAGGCCGGGAAACGGATCTGAGTTCCAAGAGAGTGGTCTTGGGAGTGGAGCTCTATCCTGTGATGGCTCCATGACTACCTAGCAAAATTCTTCCTCCACGAAACATAAATACCCTGGGGCTCAACAAGCCATATTGTGTTCCTTCTTTAGACACAAGAGCTTCCAACCCCAGAGATCTCTGTGGGACACTATAACTGACATTACCCAAAGGCCACAGGTAAGTACTGAGAGCCACTTCCAGGCTGGACCATGAAATGTTTGTGCCTGATTTTGTTCTGGCTCTTCATGTGACTTCAGCCAAGACAAATAGTCTCAGGTCATATCAACCTCCCGAGCTTGGGGATTTATCTGTGAAAGTGGCATAGCTTAACTTGTCATGACTAACACCTAGATGCCAAAGTCAAAGCCGAAGCAGAGCTGAGGCTGGGTGCCTGTGAGTCAGGGCCCTGCAGGTGTCAAGTACACAGCCTCCTTCCTCACAGCAGCCTGACTTCTTCATGGAGAATTCTTGGAGGTCAGAATTCCTAGCTCTGCTCCCTCATCTCCCAGAAGCAGGTATGCCCCTTGCCTGATGTCAGCCCACCTTATCGGTGAGTGGCTACCTCTCAGAGACAAGGTGCATACACCTCAGAAGGTATAAACATGACAGGATTAAATCCCATTTCCATGTGTAATACTTTTTTTTCAGTTGCTGTGTTAAAATGCTCTGAAGAAAGAAAACACAGTTTGAGGATGCAGTTCATTGTGGCTCACAGTTTGAGAGTTCAATGTTGTAATCCAGGCAAACCTGGCCCGGCCCTTGGTAATTTGGCACAGCATATCACCTCTCTGAGCAAGAAAGACTACATACCCTGGCCCTTTAAGAGGAAAACTCCACCCACTTTCCTCTCTCTCTCTCTCTCTCTCTCTCTCTCTCTCTCTCTCTCTCTCTCTCTCTCTCTCTCGGTTCACCTTGTCTTTCTGTCACTCTCTGTCCCTATTTCTGTCTCTCCTTCCTTTTCTGATAAGCCTTCACCAATAACCGTTCTATATAAGTCACATCTACAGGTCTCTGTCCCTCACCCACCGTGGGACCACCATGGTTTCCACCTTGTGCCGTATTCATCTCCTGCTGTATTCCTAACAGCAGTACATCACAGTGAAGAAGTCGCAAAAGGAGGTGCCTGGCTACATCCATAGCTAGGAAGCAAGAATCATGAATAATAATGCTAAAGGAGCTTCCTCCATGTTATATAGTTCAGGATGCCTGCTCAAGGCATGGTCCTGCCCATAGCTGTCTTCCAACATAATTAATTAAGACAGTTCCAGCAGCCATGTCCAGAGACACATCTCCCAAATGATTCCAGATCTTACCAAGATGATAGCAAGTACTAACTATCACACTACCCTAGAGTACAGCTTGGTAACATCCCCTTGGAAAGGCTGAGTTCAGGCGTAGGTCTTGAGTCTTGAGACTCAAGCAAGAAGCTGACAATGGGTCTGGCATAGCAGCAGCAGTACTCTGACCTTTTTGAGTGGATTGTTACCCTTGCATCAGCTTTTCAAGTCTCCTTAGTCTTACCATTCTCTACCTTTAATTCTTCTCAGTCGCCCGTACTTTACCCTTCTAGGAAATTCCCCTTCCGGTAAGCCATATCTAAACTTCATTGGGAGAATGGGTGACAGCATAGAAAGAGGGCTAGAAGTAGGGCAGGGAGAAGTGAGGCCCTCGCTCTCTTGAAAGAAATCAGTTTCAGCCCCACCCGTGATCCTTAATGATCTGTGTAACCCACTGTACTCAAACCCCAGTAGGCATTGTGTATGATGTGTGCCTGCACACAGTAAGCTTGTTGTGACAAGTTTGTAAGTAGACTTGTATATAGGAATTAGCTCTTGTGCTATCTTGCTAGAATTAACATTATCAACAGAAAAAAAATCCCTCTAATTTCTTCTTTGGCAATCTGTCCGTATACTTGGATTAGAACGGATATCCACTTCTGATTTGGTACTGATCTAGAGATCTCCTTGGTTCTGCTTTACTATGACTTAAGTTTAATCATGTAATAAAAGAATCTAGAAATGTGGATTGAGCAGACATGCTTTTCTCAGTTCCCTAATAAGTGCTGCCCAAAGGGCGGTAAGGAAACCAAAATAAGCTGTGTGCACAGAGACAAAGGGAAGAGGAGGAGACGGAGGCCCTGACTGACTCATCAGCGAGGGAAAGAGACACCTGAGCCAGCAGTGGGAGACAGAAACAAGCTGACTCATGCTGCAGAGCTCTGGGGAGACTCGAGAAGTGAGCTGTGGGGTTCCTGGCAGAATGAGAATTCGGGGGAGACATTAAAACAACGAGACGAAAGTGTATTTGCCTCAGTTAGATCCGTTTCCCCACAAACCAGGAAAATCCCCCACTGTCCACCACAGCTGCAGACTGGGAAGGTTAGCTCTGACATCTCTCTGGATGGGCTCACGGCCATGACAGCTGAGGCACACAGTCCTGAAACGATGGGGTCATCAGTTAACCCATCACAAGCAAGCACCATGCACTCAAATTCAGCAGCACTGGGCACAATGAGTGCCAATTGCCGTGGATATTTCAGAATTTTCAGAATGCTGTTATTGTTGAGGTCAATGCTGTCCCCTGAGGGGTCATGCTTGGAAGCCAGCCTGTGGTCCTGTTGGCATGTGGTAGGACTTTAAGAGATGAGAAACAGCAGCAGGGAATTAGGTCAGGGGGTGTGTCCTTAAAGGAAATGTTAGGACCTTAGTCCCTCCTCTACTCTCTTTGCTTCCTGGCTCCCATACACCGTGTACTTCTTGCATGATAGCCTTGCCACATGCTCAGAAGTCACAGGGCCACCTGGTCACTGCATAAAGCCTTTGGAGTTAGAAGCCAAATGACCCTTTCTCTGGGTCAGTTTACGATCTCAGATCATTTGTCATGACAATGAAACCTAACTAGTTATCTGTTCCCATATCATTGCACTTACAAATACATTCAGGGTCTCTAGAACCAAGAACAGAGAACAGCCCTGCTCTCTGAGAGCTAGAAGAATGCATGGTTGTGAACCCAGATAAGGAGCCTGGCCCTCGGCAGACCAGTCACCTGGAAGCTGGGCCTTCCAGGGAGTATAACAGGGCTCCACACTGGTTACTTATAACACAGTGACTATAATACAATCCTAGAGTCATGTTGCTTGAGACCAAACTTAGCTCTACCCCTTGTCTCCTAAGACAACCTACTTCCCCATGTATGTCTTAGCTTCATTGTATTAAAGTTTAAAAAGTCGTGCACATCTTCTGAGCAAATAGCCAGAATTTGCTATAGTTTTTGTTTTTGTAATGCATCAGAATTGTGTTTCTCTCTGTGACAGTACTCTCGAATGTCACTTGGGCAGGGCCTGGGATCACTGAAGAGAGAGAGCTCTCAGGCATGTCTGTGATGCTTTTTCCAGAATTAATGGAAGGGAGAAGTAACTCCTTCAAAATGGGCAGTACCTTCCAAAGGGTAGGTCAGGTGTGAAATGATATGGGGATCTGACTTCTGCCTGCCTTCATTTCTTCACAAGTGAGTCTGTTTATCTCTGCTGCTGCTGACAGTGGTGGTGATGACAATAATGGTGATGATGTCACTGCCATCTTCTGCTGGCATCAGACACCAGCTTCTTCCCCTCTCCAGTATGGAATGGATGTCAATGACTCTAAGGAGTAAGGCTTTTAGCATTAGATTTAGATTGCTGAGGCATCTAGCTTTATGCACTGAGCAGCCACAGAGGTTTCTGACTCCGCAGCATGCAGATGGCCATTGTTACAGGACCTAGCCCTTGTTACATAAAGGAATCTATTAAGTCTCCATTAATATTATATAGAACATTATAATATTAATCTAGTAAATCCCCCTTTATTATATATAATGTATATCATAGATTATATTATGTTATATATCAAATATATATTATTATAACATGTTTATATAGCACATATATTATAAAGATTGATTTATTAGATTGCTTTATGTATAAATTATTTATAATATTATATGTGTTATATATATGGAAAGGTTTATCTGACTTTATAAAACAAGGACTATATATTATATATGTGTTTAGTTTATATATGTAAGTATATATATATATTATAATTGAATACACATACATGAATTCTGTTCCTCTAGAGAACTCTGTTGACAGACTCTCGGGTAGAATTTCAAGTGATTTATTCTCAAATATCAAAGGTTGCTTTATTTTCACCCGCACCCACCAAGTTAGTTACTTCTCTCATTCCCATGAGCAAAATATCTGCCAAAAAAAAAAAAAAAGAAAAGAAAAAAGAAAGAAAATCTTACAGGAGAAAGTATTGGTTCATGGTTTCAGGAAAACAGTCCGTTATGGATGAGGAGGTGTGTAGCAGCATCTTGCCTGTGAACCTGTAACCGTGGCCACAGGTACAGAATGAACTGGAAAGGCATGAGGCCTGGTCTCTCTCATGTGCTCTCTCTCTCTCTCTCTCTCTCTCTCTCTCTCTCTCTCTCTCTCTCTCTCTCTCTCTCTCTCTCTCTCTCTCTCCATCCCTTTGCCTCTTCTCCCCTCCCCTTTCTCTCTTTTGGGTTGTGGATCAGATCAGAAGGGCAGAGAAAGCCTGCGGTGGTTTTTTATTGTTCTGTGTAAGTTGTTCCCCAATAAAACACCCTTTTATTATTTGTCTTGGGTCTAGTAAATTCATTATCCCTCACCTTCAGAAGTGTGCTACAGTGGCTCCATCCAGGCAAGAGGAGCATGACATGGTGCCTCACATCCTGGTAGATAGAAACCAGAGAGCTTAGCTAGAACCAGAGTTGAACCACCTTCAAGGCCCACTCCCAACAACTTGCTTCTGCTAGGTAGTGCATGGTCCTAGCCTTCCCTAATAACACGATCAAGGGCACTAGGTGTTCAAGCACATGAACCTGCAGGGGACATTTCACATTGAGCTGTAACACCCTCAAACAGAACTCTGTGACTCAGACAACCGTGATCCACTGTAGGTTCACTGCATTGTTTTTTAAACTAAGAACTAGAGGCCCACAGTGTCTACTAATGTCCTAGGAGGAGTGATAGAGCTAGAAAGCCTCATTTTGGAACCATGTTCAAAGAGGTAAATAAAAATGGACATGCCAAACAAAACGAGAGGTAAAAGCTTCTTGGGAAACAGAATATTTACATAGTTTCAGGGCATTGATACATAATTCCCGATTGATCACTAACGGAAAACAACGGGGCAGGCACCAGGAGAAGAAAGTGACTGAAGTTAACATAACAACAGAGAGGCAAATCCTCTCTGGGGAGACCTGGAGGGTAAATGCCACTGCTGAGATCCTACAAAATTTGAATAACCTGGATTAATCATCAGGCTATGTGTCATGAATTTAAATATTTAAAACCTACAAAATAATTCATTGGTAAGCTTAAAGAAGCTGAGGTCATGAAAGGCAAAGAAAGACTGAAGAATTGTCAAAGATCAAAAAGGAATAAGTTTATATATAAACTAAATCCAATTCATGGTCCCACATTGAACCCAGGGCAGGAGGAGAAGAGGTGTAAAACACAGCACAGGGACCACTGGTGAATATTGAATACTGGCTGGGAATTAGATAAGTTATTATTTTATATGAAAGGGATTGATTTTAGAATACAGGTTCTATTAGTCAGGGTTCTCTAAAGGAGCAGAATTCAGAGAATGAATCACACACACACACACACACACACACACACACACACACGCACACGAGAGAGAGAGAGAGAGAGAGAGAGAGAGAGAGAGAGAGAGAGAGAGAGAGAGAGAGAGAGAGAGAGAGAGAACTGGCTTTGTAGTCCATGTCTGTCTCACGCTGGAGAAGCCTAGAATCCAGTAGTTGCTCAGTATGCAAGGCTGGATGTCCTAGCAAGGCTGGATGTCTCAGCAATCCTGATCTGGCACTGGGGGCCTGGAGAGCTGCTGGTCTTCAGTGTACACCGGAATAGAAAAGGAGTTAGCTTCATGTCAGTGACAGGATATCACAGCTCCCGGCATAGACAGACTTGGCAGTGGGAGTGAGGGCAAGCAGGCAAAAACACTTCCTTCTTCCTCATCTTTATCTGGGCTGCCACCAGAGGTGCCATCCACGTTTAGGGTGGGTCTTCCCACTTTGAATAATGTGATCAAGTAAATCCCTCATAGAAGTGTCAGCAGCTCGAGTTTTATGTTTCCAGATGCAGACAACTTGACAACCAAGATTAGCTGTCACATAGACAATGGAGTATTTAGGACTAAGGAATATAGACTTTGTAACTTACTGTCAAGTAGTCAAGGGGGAAATGAACATTAAGATAGAATTCATCTAGGTATGAGGAATGCTTAAGAATGAGTGAACCCAGGTGAAAGATATACTTCATTGTGGCATTTTCATACATGTGTGGCATATTTTCTTCTAATTCATCTGCCTCCCCCTCTCTTGCTCCCACCCTGCTCTAGCTGGTCCCTGTCTTTCCCGCAGCACATTGTCCCCTCTTCTGGTTCCATTGCATTCTCTCTTCTCCTCGTCCCTTAAGATCTCTTCCTTCCCTCTCCCGAGCCCATTTCTGATTTTTTTCTCATACACACTTGCACACACATGCACACAGATTTATGTATACAGTTATGTAATTTTAAATCTACGTTCTACGTGTTTTCTTTCTGAGTCCAGTTTCCTGCAAGTGCTTGGTGATTAATTTATAGAAGAGAAAAATAAACAGTTTTTCTTAAGTCAATGTAAGTTTCTCTTACACAATTTATCACCAAACAGTATTTACAGAAACCAGGCCTGATCTAAGCCTCATGTCACGGTCTCTATGACACTCAGGAGGCAGCTCACTCCTCAGGGGTGGCTGCCATTGTCTTCACAGAGTTCCAGTTGAGAAACGTGTGTTTTGAACTAACTAGGATTCTGTTTACAAAAACAACTTCATATTATTACCTGTAACAGCTATGAAATTTAACCTAAAGTTGTGTTCATTATTCTTTGCTAAAATTACAGCAAACGTAAATGTAATATTTGACATAAAAATAGATATTTGATTTAAAATAATTACAGTATCTTCCCAGTCTTCGATTTGCTTAAATTATAATCTTTCTTATTATTTTTTTATTTCCATACTATTCTTAGCTAAAGTGTAATGAAGTAACATGACTCAGCAGAAAAGGCTGAGTGTAAAATCCCCAAGTACTGGCTTGTGAAAACAAAGATTTGAGACTAGACAGATTTTGTTGATCCCTCCTGGAAGGCATCACCCTCCCTGTGGGGGGCTGGGGGGTGGGAAGGGGGTAGGTGAGCATGGAAGGGAGGGCGAGAAAGAGGGAGGGAGAGGGGACTGGGATTGATATGTAAAATAAAAAATTAATAATAAAAGATCAAAAAACAAACAAACAAAACCACACAGATTTGAGGCAAGGGACACAGCTTGCTGTACAAGCCCGATGACCCCAGTTCAATCCCCAGCACCACATGAAAAGGCGCCTGCCAAGCACTGGGGAGGTAGAGTCAGGACAATCCCTGGAGCTCTCTAGAAAGATGCGAGAGAAACTGTATGGTCCAGACTCAAAGCAAGATCCTATCTCAGAAAATAAAGTGAATAGTGACTGAAGAAGACACCTGACCTGGCATTGACCACTGGCCTGAACGCACGCACGCACGCGCGCACACACACACACACACACACACACACACACACACACACACACCACAAGGTTTATTTCAATTTAGTAGGGGCATCTGGTCCACATCATCTTTATTGAAGCTGATGCCATCTTCTCCATCCAAACAGGGAAAGGAACCTAGCATATTGCCCACTGTTGCTCTCTCTCTCTCTCTCTCTCTCTCTCTCTCTCTCTCTCTCTCTCTCTCTCTCTCTCTCTCTCTCTCTTCACTCCTCTTAGGTGTGTGTGTGTGTGTGTGTGTGTGTGTGTGTTGCTTTCTCACTGAATCAAAAGCTCGCTACCTTGGCTAGGCTGGCTGAACAGTGAGTTCCTGGGATCCACCTGTCTTCACTTCCTAATCCTGGTGTTACAGGCATGCATAGCCATACTTACATTTTTACATAGGTGCTGATGACTCAGGTGTCCTCAATCACTCTCTACCTTATATTTTTGAGACAGGTTTCTCCAAATGCTCACTGAATGCTCAGGTTTCTCAGTGCTCACTGAAACATTAGGTCCAATCCTTTATCACCTCCAGAAAAATGCTCCTCATGCCAGCCCAGCAAGCAGTCTGACCCTGTTCCCCCCCTCCCGCCCCTATGCCCATTGGTTCTTAATACTTCTAACCGGGAGTGAAATCTATCACTTCTGCTCATATTTTATTAGCTGAAATTAGACAGCCACATGCTTAACCCAAGAGCCAGGAAGTAAAACTCCACTTCATACACAGGGTGAAGATGCCAGAACACAGAGAGCTCCTCTGCCCCCACCCCAGATGCTACGCTTCATAATGATGTTGACCTGGTGATTTCCCTTTAGTCTCCTGAACTTGCTCTCAGTTATTTTTAAGGCTCATAGATTTCTTGATTAATAGAATTAGCCAGCTGTATTTTGCCATGGTTCCTTTCCTGGAATTTTTGTTGGGGTGATTTAATTGTGAGTATCTGATGACAGTCAAGTAACCTTGACCTTTCAAAGTCTCATTGATGTAGTCTGATGTGTCATCTTAGATCTGTGGGAGAGGTAGGCAGGACTCTTGTGGATTCTCCAGAACACAAGGAGGCCAAAAAACAAAACAAAACAAAAAAACATAAAAAAAAAAAAACCCTTCCTTTCTGAGACATACTCATTTGAGAACATTTCTCATTTCTTCCTGCCTTCCAAGCAAGACAACATATTGTAAGAGTCTGAATACAAAGAAGACATGGGAAACCAGGTATCTTCTTAGGCTGAAAGTTAAAGAGATGCACAAAAGAAATAAGTTTTGAAAAATATATTTGTAATATATAACAAATATAGATTATCTAATATATGTGTATAATATAATATGTGATATAGAAAATAAATAGCATTGTTTTGTGGAGATTATAAATATCAGTAAGGAAACAATGAAACTTGTATTATTAATTGTGAGGACACATCCTCTTGGTGGGAAGATGATTTAACTACACTTGTTGAAACACCAAATTATTTGAATTTCTCAGTTATAAGCATGTTCAGATAATCTCCTGAATAACATTTGGTAAAAACTAGTTACTGATTGGGATACACAAAGTAGCAAATAGAAAGTTCATTAAAGACATAAAATTAAAATAAAGAAATTCATATTCTCATCTACTGGGAAGCACAGGGGCAGATATTTACAGATGGCAATTCCAATTCCATAGACTCAACAGTGTAAACACAGTCTCAAGACTTTTACAGCCTCCCCATCTATTTGTTTCAGCGTGCTGGCTCAGGAAGATGGCTCGTCTCCTGAGCCCCACTCCTCATGTCAAAAATAGCCCAACTGTACTTCCCTATATGTAGCTGAAGAAGCAGGCTTCCCAAAGGTCCTTGATTCCTCGACATCTGCACAAAATTAGGGTCCATTTAGCAAGAAATGAGGGTGGGGGGAATGGTGATTGGATAACTGACCAATAAGATCTTATTCTACTGTTGCCACAAATGAGATTGCGGTGACTAACACTACCACAAAACATTGGGTAACATCCTAAGTGTTACCAAGAGCAGAGCTGCCTGTAGCTCAGTAGTCACTGAGAAGCCAAAACATTACAGTTTGCACGATGTTTTCTTAAGTGCTCATAGACAATTCCATTCAGCCTCACACTACCATGCTTTTGTTTACGTTCTTCTATCATCATGTGCTTGTCACACTGACACATCCCATCTTTTTAAATTAACATAATTCTTTATTTGTTCTTTGGGAAATTCACATTATGCACCCCAGTTCCACTTATCTCCCAGTCCCTCCACACCCACCCCTCTCCCTTGTAGTGTCCTCAGAAAGTAAACTAAAAAAAGAAATAATAAAACTAAGATAAAGTTGAAAATAAATAAATGAAAAAATAATAAAAATTAAAAACACACACACATCCCATCCTTTAAACTGATTCTGCCAGTTAAAAACCAAGAGTCATTTACTCATTCAAGGAATATTAATTTTATTTTAGAACCCAATTAGTCCTTGGTCAGTTTCCTTCAGGTCTCAACTTAAAATTGTCTAGGGGACCTTCCCTAGCTACCCTATAGAGAAGAGGCCTCCTCTGGTTAGTTCTCGTCAAATCCGCCTAATTCTGTCTATAGAACTTTTGCTGGTCTGTTATTGCATGTGTGCATTTGTGTACTTTGCAGCTTCTCACTAGAGGGCTGTGAGGACTGGAAGGCATATTAATCTACTGTGCTGTACATTCCACACTTACCACTCACTCATCATGCCTGATCAGTGAGTGTTGGGTAATTGAATCTAATTTTCTGAATGATCTCTCATTGAAACATCTTACTTTGTACACCGAAAGCAAACTTTAAAATAAAAATTCCCTGCTATCTGTGCTATTTTGGTTAATGATACTGGATTTTTAAATTTGCACCATTAGGGGAAATTTCATAGAAAATATCAGATTTGCAAAAACAATAAAATAAAGTTTTATGGTGGGAAAGACTAGTTTCTTTTTAGGTCTGTGGGTAGATTCTTTTTTGCACTGTGTTTTATTCTAAATAATTTATCATATATGAAAAATTAATCAGTTTGAGTCAAGCAGAGAAGTTGAAAAATATCTAGAAGTAGAGCCTTCAAGAACCCATATTTATTTATCTGTTCAAAACTGAGTTTCTGAAATTGGTTTTTATCTTCATAAACTTTGATTATAACCACTGCTTATGAACAATCTCTTTGTCTTCACGGGTTGAATAATACAATACACACTCAGCTGTAACTATAGTATGAAACATTAGCTATTCCATGCCTTCAAATATCACTTATTCTTGTAGTTATTAACTGAGTAAGACATACACACACACACACACACACACACACACACACACACACACACACACACACACACGGGAAGAGTGCAGGGAAACTTGGCTGTTTTCAGTGGAGGCATTCCCATGCGTGAGTGTGATTAGCACAGACTTGCTAAGTCTCTCTCTGAGCCATCTGTGAACACCTTCTTGCTTTAAAACAACACACACTAGCTCTGCTCAGTTCTAAGTCAGTTTTTGTCACAGCTGTTATCTTCATTTGAAACTTGGGGACATTCTCTAGTACCCCAAGCTTGTAAATGCCACCTTAGATAAAGAATATGGCCCTCCAACTGAAAAAGATTGTCATCAAATTAATTATCTGGAATGTTATTGCAATAAAATACTGATCACAGATGTTTCATCTCATTTGTAAAGGGAAAAAGGGGGAGCATTTTGATTGGACAAGTGAGTTTCAAACATGTTCATGTGTTCAACCCCCTAGCGATCTAATAAGAAAGTCACTTGGGCTTACTGCTTGCTCTTTGATGCAACGACCAGATTGATATAAATGTTCCTTTCATGAGGGTAGCCTTGGTGTGAGGTCCTGGACCTCACTGCTCTGGTCAGACACCAAGGTCTTTGCTGCAGAGCCAACACTCTCAGACCTGAAGGACTTGCTCTGATTACCATGACGAATCAAGCAATTCATATGGAGTTTCCAGATTGCTTGCCTGCCTGGAGCCCAGCACAAGCATAGGCTATACTTTAAAACAGATACTGATATTATCATAGGTATAGCCGTGTTCTCTATCAATGATACATGTGCAAACCCTGATCTTTTAAAAATGACTTATTTTAGCATTTATTCATGTGTATATTTGTGTGCACACTCATTTGTCTAGAGAGACCAAAAAAAGACATCAGGTTCCCTGGAGTTGGAGTTATAAGTGACTATGAATGCTGGGAACTGGAACTCAGGTTCTCTGGAAGAATAGTAAGTGCTCTGATCACTGAACCGTCTTTCCAGCTCCCAAGACACATGTTTAAAAAAAAAAAAAAAAAGAACCAAAAAACAAAACACAAAAAAAAAAATCTAAAAAAAAAAAACCTTGCAGATCTTCAACATTTAAAACAGGTTTGATTGTTTGGTTCATCAGAACCAATCTGAGAACATACAAGAATCAATTCTTTAATGTCGTTCATTGTTTTCTGTGCAACTAAATTATATAACCGTGTAAGTTAACAACATTGAATTAATTCACAGAACTCTGCACCCCTCACCACAGTTCAATTTCACAACTTCTCAATTATCCCCTAGAGACTCCTCATACACATTAGGCTCGGGGCTTTGTATTCAATTTTTCATGAGTTTTCTAGGAAAACGTAATTATATAATTAACCAGAATACTAAAAATGTTAGTACATTTAACTGAATTATTATTCAGATAGTAATGGACAATTTTTATATAAGCAATTTTTACGTAAGCAGGTGTTCAGTCTTCCTTACCTGTACACTCTTCACAAAACCACCAGGGAGAGATGAGTAGGAACTGCCCTCTGGTTACCAGTGAGGCCAGCATTTTCCAGGGGCACACCGGGGCGTGGCGGGAGCAGCAGTGAGTCATGGCAATGCCGGTTCCTTCACACATCTGTCTGCAGCTCCGTTTATAAGCGGGGGATAAGTCATATCCTATGAGGTCATCCTGTCCCTCAGGAAATGTGCCACAGTAGGCCACATTCAAAGTGGGTGGGTAGTTTAAATTCTGACTTTATCTTTCTTTTTTGTGTTGTCCAGATACTATTGCTGCTCAATCTGTTTAAAATGTGGGTTTGCTTTCTTCCTGGGTTCCTCTTTAGGGACCATCACCTAGCTCTTTGCCTCTGGAATAAACTCCCTTTCTTTCTCACGTTAGCCTTGCAATAATGAAGAAACAAATGAGGAAGCAGGTTAAGCACACATATGTGAAGTAAATTTGTAATTTTTCTCTAGAAGAACATAACGCTTGCTGGCTTGGGTGTTTGTGAAAATGTAGCTTCCTGAAGTATGGCAGTCATGACTTTATTGTTGATGACTGGGCCCTAAATTGTAGGAATTTGAACTAACCACCCACTTTGAATATGGGCTGCTGTGGCACACTTCCCAAGGGACAGGATGACCTCACAGGGTATGACTTATTCCCCACTTAACAAATGGAGCTGCAACCAGAGGTTGTGAGTGTGTGAGAGCTGTCCCCACTACTCATCTGTCTTGTGATGGCATGGGCAGGGGAGAGATATCCCCCACCCCCACCAATGGCCCTGAGAACTGTAGAGCTGCCTCTGTCCCCTACCAGCTGCAACCCTGTAGGGCAGGTGCTGCACCCTGGCTGGGCAGCATAGTAGAGCTGTCCCTGTAGGTGGGGGTGTGGTATAAAAGCCCCGAGGGCATGAAAGCCAGAGAACAGCTGCCCTTGCTGAATTATGAAGAGCAATGCTGGAGACCTCAGCCTGCTGGCGAAAGACACAGGAGATCTGGTGGGCTCAGCAACCCTGCAACTACCCAGGCCCAGGACCAGGGTTATGTGTTGGCCCACCCCATCTGTGATCTGCTGGAACATGGCAGGGGTGCGGTAGAGGGTGGGGTCCTGCCAACCCAGGGCTGCAGGATCTCCATGACACAGGGTGCCAATGGGATGCATAGATGGTGCAGCAGAGACCAGGGATAAAGGGGTTGGCTGTATGAATTACTGTGTCACACTGCAGTTTCCATGATGAGATTTGCCCCTTCTCCCTCTTCCTCTTTTATTCTCATATTTGTTTTATTTGGGGTAAGGAGGGTGGGTGGGATCAGGAGGCATGATGTGAAAGACACGGAATGAGACATCGTCCTGACTCACTGCTGCTGCCACCACCGTGTGTCCCCATATATCGCTGGCTTCACTGGGAATCAGTCCCTACTCATCTTTTCCTCACGGTTTTGTGATGACTGTACAAGTATGGAAGTTAAGGAACACCCACATAGTGTGTGTTCAATAAATGCTTGACTCGGTGAAGTTTTTAATATTCAGTCCTAATAGATTATAGAGGTTGATGTCTAACTCATGGGTGTGTTTTGTAGAGTATATTTAATATGTTATGGAAGGCATGTACTGCAAACACACTAGTGGTGCTCAACATGAAAATCTAAAGCCTACCCTGTAACGTGTATATGCTAGACTACAGATCCTATTATAAGTTTGCGTTTATCACATGTTTGAAATTTTATTACATTGTAACTAATTGTGTATGTGTGTGCATTGTGGACCTCAGAGTGGATTCTCTGCTTCCACCCCGAGTCTCAGGGATTGAAGGCACTGAACTCAGCCTTTCCCTGCGCATCTCAGAAGCTCTCTGTCTAGCTGTTTTATAAGACTTTATATCCCCATGCTGAATCAAGCTCAAGCAGTACGTGCATCCATTCTAAAATAGTAAATATGATGTTCCTGAAAAGTATGAAGTTGTTCTTGCCTTCTGGAACAGCTTAAAATTAATGCTTCCTTCATGATTTATCTATGTGAGCCTATCTTTGATGAAAATGATAAGCTGTTCAGGAAAAAAAAAAAGAAATACTTCATAAATAAAAAGAAAAATAGTATTTTGTTCCTGGTGCCATAGGGGACCCAGCTTCAACCTCCATACAAATAGATGGCTTAATACAATCAGTGTAGAAATGGAAGGTTTGGGACTTTTGTAGTTGTAGTAATCTATATTTTTACTACTCAGTTTAACATGAACTTGGCCAAGAATTATTCTTGCTATATTCTTATTAACTGGCTGTCTCCTTTTCTTCTGGGGATGCAAGGTTCTTGGGTTTATGTATGTCATTACCACACTCTCCCCCCTTCTCCATGCCAGATCTAGTCACCTTGACTGTCAACTTCTCAGCTATTTGATCTCTACGAACACTAATTTCCAACCTCATGAGGATCTTGTTCCAGAGTTACTGACCTCATTTCTTCCTTCCTCTTTGGGAACCATAGCCATCACTCAGTCCCTTCTCTCCTAATCTGCATTCCCCTTCACTATTTTCTTTTCAGGAGAGTGTCCTCAACATTCTTCATTTCTTTTGTCTGAGTCTACAAACAAACTTGCAGGAAAGAGCTTCTGTCCATGCATTCAAGCAATGTTTTCTAAGGTCATATAGAATCCTTTAGTGGCCAAATCTAATGAATACCCATCATTATTTTGTTTGGCCTTCTTCTTCCTTGTTGGAAGTGCTTTACCTCATCTAAGGTCATATAGAATCCTTTAGTGGCCAAATCTAATGAATACCCATCATTATTTTGTTTGGCCTTCTTCTTCCTTGTTGGAAGTGCTTTACCTCATCTTCCAATGTCACCTGAGCCTTAACTCCTCTGCAGTGATTTTTGTTGATTCTGGCTCATCTAAGGAACGTCACCTTCCAGAGCTCTGGCCTTGGTTTGCTGTCACAAGCTAAATTTCCTTAGGAAACCAATCAATTCATATTGTTGACCACGTTTTGTTGATGTCCCCACATTTAAGCCTTTAGCCTCAAGTTCTCCACTGCACCCTAGCACTCATGTCTCTGGTTGCTCCCTGAGTATCTTCATCTATACTCATCAAGACTTTTCAGGAGCCACCAGATCCGTCTGCATTCTTGTCCTGAGGGTGAAGGACAGTGAACTGAACAGAGGCATCAGGGAAAGATGTCTTTTTATGCTGGGTTTTTGGTTTTTGTTGTTGTTTTGTTTTTCTGTTTCCCCTCTTTGAGGGAACATGATGGAAATGTATTTCCCTTCTCCTTTGAGATCAATGTGTCATCTCACTAGTTTAGGAGAGTGAAGTGTTTTGGGGGGGTCACTTTAGGCATGCAATTTTTCTTGCATCTTCCTGTAAAAATAACTGGCAACAGTTCAGAGATATCAAGCTTCATCAGCTTGCCTCCAAGAGCCAAGAAGCTTAAAAGCCAGTTTCCCATGAGATAAAACAGGATGTATACAGGATGACTGAAAAATTTACCCCTGCTACATTAGGCTTGTGAAATTTTAAAATTATTTCTTAACTACCACATGACCAGTCTATCCTGACTGATTGAAGAACCGGTATCAAATGTGTGTTATTTTTTTCCCCTTTCTGGGCCATTTAAAAAATGGAAACAGAAGTATCTCTTCTGCTGTGGGTCTGCAGTGATCTCTTCTTCGCCTGAGCCAGCATCACCACCATTCCACTCTCTTGCTTATAGGTTTCCACCAGAACTTACAGAACAAAGTCAGGATGTCTGAGCACAGCCTGTTAGATTCTCAGCAGCCCAAGATTGTCCTGCCTCTTTATCCGCATCTCTATGTCAGCAATGCCTTGTCCCTTCTCCTCTTTCCCAGTCACCCCACACACAGACAACAATATTCTTCAACTGGTCCTTTTAGAAATCCCCACCTAGGTTTTATTCGCTCTAAGCAGTCTTTCCTAATTGTACCCAAAAGACACACCAAGTCACCTCACCTTCATTTCTAAATGTAAAATATTCTTTAGCAATTAAATATGTTCTTTTTCAAAAGAAAAAAAAAAATCATTGGTTTTGCAGCCACTGTAATGACCATAGATTACAATCTTCCTGAGTAAGGAAAGAACATGAACATTTAAGTCATCATATGTCAAAAAAATACCATATTTAACACATCTCAGATGCATCAAAGATATTTATTCAACTGGAATAGGTCCCTTCATCAAATAGATCACAGCTGTAAGGCCATTATATTTGTATTACATTTATTCATGTGGTATATGTGTCTATGTGTTTGTGTGTGTCTGTGTGTATATAGGTGTGTACATGCATGTGCACATGTGCATGTGTGTTTGGCTGTGGAAGTAGTGGGTTCTCATGCCACTGCTGTGTGGGGTCAGAGGACAATTTGTGGGAATCAGTTTTTTCCTCTGCCATGCAGAGTCTGGGGGTCAAACTCAGGTTATTGGGGCTGGCAGTAAGCATCTTAACCTGCTGAGCCATCTTGCCAGCAAGCGATAATAATTTTTAATCATTTTTTATCATCTGTCAAGAGAGGGCTTACTGTGTGCCAGACACACAACAAGCACTAATAAACATTGTTTCTCCAAGCCATTGAGTCAAGCAGGAGGCATCCATCTTCGCTGATAGGTAGATCTCATTATATCTCATCCCCATGGCAGTTACATCACTGCAGCCTCCTAGGTAATAATAAAGCTGATTCTTTATGAAGTAACCAGGGGAATGGGAGTAGCACTACTCACACCGAGGTTTTTAATCAGCAGTGCTTGAGGAAATTCAATTTCATTATTTCAAATATTTTGGAAAGAAGTTGTAACATTTGCACATCATATTTACTTTGAAACAGAACATTTCTTTTTAAAGTCAGGATTAATGAAACTCTACAGGTAAAGGAGGTATAATCTCCAAGAACTAGTACAGAAAGAGTAATTTGTCTCATATCCTAACCTTCCACGATCCACTATCATCTACATCTTCCCCAATCTACAAAGGGATTGTCTGATTATCTACTGACAAAGTACCAAGTGATGGTGGAGGTGTAGAGATGATACACTCAGGGCTTACTGGAGAAGGCCAGATATGGCACGAATTTGGGAGAGTCATGAGGACATGGGAAGGCACTGAGACCACATGCCAACTGCCTGCCCCTCTTGGCTGTAAGAATTAGGCCTATTAAAAAAAAAAAAAAAAAAAACTACGTTTATTATTGATCTGTATTTCCACAAAGAGAGGCTGTGTGTGTGTGTGTGTGTGTGTGTGTGTGTGTGTGTGTGTGTGTGTGTGTCTTTGTTGGTCCAGAGGGGAAAAATAAAGGCTATTCTTTTTTTCTTCTTACTCCATATCCAGTTTTTAGAACACAAGCTGCTGAGAGCCAGCTGCATTTGCTGAAGGCCAAAGAGCCCAGCCAAGAGTCAAGCCCTGGGGTATTTTTGCAGAAATACACAAAACGTGTAGAATCGCTTAATTCCATCCCCTCCTAACCTCTTCACTTGGAAATTGGCTGCTTGGGCACATGCTGTTTTTCTCCCAGGCCGTGTGTCTGGGGGGCTGGTAACACTGGCTCTTGCAGCCGGTTCCCCGGCCATTTGGGATGTGCACGCGTTCACACCAGCGCACGGCCCGCGGCGCCTTCACGCGTTGCCGTTTTGTTTATGCGAGCGAGGGCAGCCGGGGTGCTAAGGTCTGGGAGCACAGCGGGCCGCGAGGACTAGATAAAGCCTGGCTGCGACACTGAAAGTGTCGCGCTGCCATGGACCCAGCGGAGAGCGCCGAGCGCGCGCACAGCCCAGCGCGCCCACCCCTGCGCAGCCTCTGCCCGCCGCCGCCGCCGGAGCAGCCCCGGTACCTATCAGCCCGGATCCATCCCTGCACATTCTCCACCCTCGCTCCATGCCTGCCGCCTTTGGAGCCGGAGGACCGCCTGGCCCCGGCTCATCCCCACGTACCCTCCACCTCAGCCCTCGCCCTGTCCCCGCTCCCCTGCCCGTACCCAGTGTCCGTGCTCGGCCATAGTTGTGTGCCTTGGCCGGGCTCACATTCTTTATGCATGCTTGCGCGCTTGCCATCCTGCAGGTCTGAGGGCTTCTGGAGACCTTGGCTTCGAACCCCTAAAGAGAAAGAGGAGCAGGTGGAGCCCCATGCTGCAAAGGCGGTAAGTGACAGTGTGGTCTGCAGTGGGTCAGGCTGCAGAGCATCCCCACTCCCCGCCCCCAACCCAGGCCTGAGGACGAAGGCCCAGGGTGACCTGAGCTCCCAATCTGTCCATTGCTTAACAGTGTGCCTGCCCAGTGATGTAGCCACTTGCAACCGAAGAGCTGGTCTGAGAAGAGGCCCAGGGTCACAGTCCCTACCTGAACTAGAGACACTGGGTGGCATACATCTTCCCAATCTCTTCAAAGAGATGCACGGTGACTATGATTTCTCCTTTTCTTCCTAGTTGCCCAGTGGCCCTGGAGTGACTGAAGTCTCAAGGAAGCTTTCTCAATACAGACACCCTGTCAGGTGAGTCACAGGCCTTGCTGAAGCTCTTCAGCTCCAGCCCTAGGGAGGACATGGGACCATCATCAAGCAGCCTAGTTTGGTAGCACGCTCTGCGGTTTCTCTCTTGGAAAATTTGCCATCAGTTACTCTGTGTTCCCATTCTGAGGATTCTGTTGCTCATGGAATAGGAAAAGACAGGATTTATTCCCTAAAATGATTGTCAGTTGGTGCATGGTGACTGAATACTAAAAGAATTGGCTATAGGGCTGGGGATGAAATTCAGTGGCAGTGTGCATGCCTGCCCTTCAGGAGGCTCGGGTGATAAGATGGGAGATACTCCAGAAAAGTTGTTTTGAATTTTTATTCTACTTTGATTGTTTTCAAAGGACAGTATGAAACTGGCTTCATGGCATGCAGAGTGCATGTATTATTTTCTTGCAAACTAAAAGGGGTCAAAAGTGGCCTAAGGCCGGTCCAGCTGTTTACTGTTTTAGTTTTGCCACAGGAAGTCGGCCATTCTATAAAATTCTTTGTAGCTTTTTACCTTTTATTTGAGATGAAATGTTTACAATTGCGTGGTGTTCACAGGACTGTTAAAAGAAGGCCTGTGTTAAAGAAACCCTGGCCTATGACTGTGTGTTTATATGTGGTGTATTGTCGTCGATATGTGTTGGTTACCTACATATGCCAAAAGTAATTGAAGGACAGCAATGGACAAAAGTTGGAATATTTACTGCGGTCAGATTTTTTTTTAAGATTTTATTTTTATGTATCTTATTATTTTGCCTGCATGTACGTATGTGAACCATGTGTATGTCTGGTGCCCACAGAGGTCAGAAGAGGGAGTAGGATCCCCAGGAATTGGAGTTGAAGTTGGTTTTAAGTTGCCATGTGGGTACTGAGACCTGAACCCAGGTTCCCTGAAAGAATATTCAGTGTCTTAACCACTAAACCATCTCTTCAGCCTTCCTTTGGTCACTTTTGAAGCAACTTTAGAGCACTAAATATGTAATTGTTGAGGGGTTGGGGAACGCTCACAAAGGTTGAATTATAAATTAGTTATGATTACCATGTTGAGTTTCCAAAAGTCAGATAAGGGGACATTTTGGTCAAAAGAAATGATGTTGAAAAAGAGAGACAGGATATTGGAACAGCGTGTCTCCTACTGGAGCTCCAAAGACCAGGGATTTGGGTGTGTAGCTGCAATGGTGACAGCCAGGGAGTGAAAGGCCAGAGCCTATAGACCTGTGTCCACAGCTCATGGACTTTATTTACTCTTTAGGAGGTGTTGGTGGTTTATTTTAGCCCGAGAATGGTGTAACCAGATCGATGTTTCAGGAAAATCATTAAGGGTCTGGAATGAAGACTTAAAGCACTCAAAGTGGCATTGGTAGTACTTACAAGTAAGAAATGAAGGAGAGCCTTTCTAACCTTCGGAAACAGATGTGGGACTTAGTGGAGATGTAGAAAGTACTTAGGTGACCAAGCTGGGCTTTATAATGCACTGGGAAGGTAGGTGAAGAACAGCTACACAGCTAAACTATCTCTCACATTTGTGGCTGATGACCAGGTGAGTGCCTTTCTATGATGATGCAGATGTGGGGGATGAGGAAAGGAGTCTGAATTTTTATTTGTTGTATTGAGTGAGTAATTAGAGAGTCGTGTACGTGTCGGAAGCCTGCCTGAAAACCTGTGCAAGCACAGGTGAAAGGCTGGGTGACGTTATGAAAGGGGGTGAGGTCATCCTAAAGAAATGCAAAGAGAAGAGGTGATCATTCTCAAAGAAGGTACTGGGGAAGGGCAGCCTCCACCTAGCACATGGAGTAAGGGAGGGCTACGGAGGTGATAGAAAAATCAGAACAGGGGAAGTCAAAAAAGGGTGCATCCCCAGGAGAACTATCCACAGAGAATTCTGACCAGAGTGTGATGATACCATCTGACCATTTTTTGGGGGGTGGGGGTTGGAATTCCAGTTACATATTAGAACATATATTGGTGTATTAAAAACAATTCTTTTTCTTTGCTGAAAAAATTAATTGTAGCTTTCTTATTTAATTTTTATTAATCTTTGTGTTGACTAATATTGTGTGCTTTATGCTTTTTATTCAGTGATCAATTCTTTGAGGATAGGGTTCTTAAGTTATTCACTTTTGATTGGTGGGTTATGTTGGTACAAGAGCTCAACACCACATTTATTGGAAGATAAAATGCTATTTGGTCAAGCATCTGGATTATAAGCTTTTAATGTGCCATGCTAGAAATATATGTACACTCTGTTGCCTAACATCCCATTTTTTAAGACACAATATAATCTTTCCTTGGTTAAACACACTCAATTATATATAGATGGAGTTCTCTGCCCTACACTGAAGTGACTTCACAAGAGTTGTCAGCTCAACCCTGTCTATTTCTTTTCTTTGGTTGAAAAATAGAAGTGAACCACCAGGCCAGATTAATAGTGGTCAAAGTTTGAAAATTCTGAGGTAATGATGCTTACCTGCAAATTAATGTAAAATTCTCAATACAGTAATATAGTGTTCCCAGATTTGGTTGGATGTGAGAGAAGAGGGACTGGGAATAAAGGAGCAGATTTTCCACCTAGCAAGTGTGGAGGTGTAGACAAGCTTTTGAAAGTATAGTTCTTGTGCATTTCTGAGCAAGCATATTGGCTGTATCCATAACAGAGTTCTATGCTGGAGATATTGCTGCCAGTTCGGGGTCTAATGTTCTGTACTCCTTGTGAATTTGGCTATCACTCACACCCATGTGTTTGATGTAGTGATAGGATGTATTTGCCTTCTAAAAAAATTAGTAAATTATCCTTCTACCTTTTGTAAGAATAAACATACACATAACTCGAAAAGTAAAATAAGCACTGATTTTCATAGAGGTTATAGCCAGTTTTCAAATCTAACCTATGCTTGGATAAATTTATAAAAGAACCAACCACTTATTTTTACTTTGGCAAGCAGACTCTATGAAAGCTGTGACTGACGGTAGCTGTTTTCAACTCTCTATCTCAAGGCTGTCTCTAAAACATGTAAACAAATTGTTAGGCATAGGGGCCTTGTGGAAATTGATCATTTTGTGGCTATTAGAATTATGGATGTGAAAACATAAGGTTGGTATGTCCTCTGCTTCTTTCAGACTGTTCTGGCCCAAGTCCAAGTGTTATGATTACTTATATCAAGAAGCAGAAATTCTTCTGAAAAATTTCCCAATTCAAGCTACGATTTCATTTTATGAAGATTCTGATAGTGAAGATGAAATTGAGGGGTTGGCCTGTGAAAATCAATCTAATTAGTTACTCTTGTTGACAACTGAGCTGTCTAGGATTCAAATTTTGTGTATAAATATATTATAAACTTTTAAAAATAATTTATTTGTATATAAATTGTTAATAAAATATTTTGTAACCACTACAGTGTTTTGGCCTCTCTTTGTCCATACACTAGAACTAATTGCTGGGATTTAAGATAGGCATCATGTACAAATGTTCTTCTTGTGTTGTAAATATCTGCAGTTCACAAAGGGCACTTTGGTCTCTTTATTAAAGTTTATCTTTAGTCATACTTTTTTCAAAGAACAATAATAGTATTTGTTTGCTTGGATTTTGAAGACTAGCTCTTGTAATGTCTGCTGTTTGCTATTGATCTCAATTGGATGTTGAAGTTACAGATAATGCAATCTTGGTAGTTAGTGAAGAAAATTTCATCATGCTGTGAGTCTCATACATACTAGTATATGTTTGCTAGTTGATGGTGAAAGTTCTTCAAGTAATTATCTATAATTGAGAAAGGAAAGCAATCATATGTCTCAAGTTTTAAGGACTGCAATTGAGCAGTGAATAGTATGACTCTAACTCTCTCACTCCTCTTTTGTCCTCGATCTGGTGTTCAAAGCTTACTGTACATGTTGAGGGATTCCTACAATTAAAATAAAATGTTTAAATTGGAATGATTTGTATGAAGTCTAAAAATGTTCAGAACATGAAAGAATTTTTTTTGTCCTACGTATAGCTAAGATTTGGCAGACATGAACTTCAACATTATCAATTTTCCTTTTGCTCCAGCTTCCGTGCTCACAATATTCTCATATAAGTATTTTCTTATGGGAAGCAAAATAAATTCTCAGTGATTGGTTTTTCTTACATAGCCATCACCTAAGAAAACTTACTCTATCATTTAATGAGACAAAACAAACAAACAAACAAAAAAACCCTGGCAATTTGCATGGTTAGGGTGACATAAAACTATAATCATGATGTCCTTTCAGTTCATATATAATCATCATATAACAGTTCAACTGCAAGTAGACATATTTTTATTAATTTAAAATCTGTGAGGATGAGGCAGAAACATTTAAGCTTGGTTCTTGCCTGGCAACATCTCAAAATTATTTCCATTCAATATTCTAGAATAAAAATTGGTAAGGTGGAGATGAGAATTAATTAGCCAGCTAAGAAATGTCTCTTGCTTGAATAACTAAACTTATCCACAGACTTTCTCTTATAATATTAAAACATATTACCATAACTTTGACTGCCAGGAACTCTGTATACTACATAATTCAAATAAATAATGTGTGAAGAATTAGGAAAAAATAGTACCTAACAGAGAATAGATAGCATTATTCAGAACTGCTCTTTGAGAAAATGTTTTTTTTCTATTGAATTCTACTCTATGGATCTGTGTATTCTCCCAGATACATGCAAAAGAAGGTCCAGGACATCACCAACCCAGACCCACAACATTAGATGCTTCTCTTGTTAACAAATTAGGATAGTATAAGGTGCCCTGTCTTTTGTTAGATAGCTATTAGTAATCATATATGTGCTGTAGTTTAGATATGGCCACATATGGAGGAATGTGTGAGTGTGGATAGAGCAGGAGGCTGGACGCGTTTTTTGGTCGCTTTTCAGATAGAGGATGTGAAAAGGTGAAGCTTTCTTCTTAACCCACAGAAGAGGCTCCTTGCATTTGGCTTCTTGGCTCACAATGTTGTGAGGTCCTCTTTTCTTGAGCTTAGTGTTTTACAGGAGAGAAATACTCAGCAATCTGAAAGTTTCTTCCATATCTCAAGCAGTCTGGTGTTGTTTATCAAGGGACAGGAGCTAGTGTTCTGGGTGAACAGGGGTCTACAAGAAATTACCCTCCGACTGGATCAGCACCAGGGCTGAGGAACAGCTTCACCCACTAATCTTTCAGCAGGAAGCTGTCATTTCCCGGTGGTGCTGAAGTTTCGGGACAGAGAGTATCTGGGCATGCGCTTCTACCGCAAAACCCAGCCCCTCCACCCAGGTTCCCAGCGCTCGCTCCTTCCCTCTGGCTCCGCCCAACCCCGTCCCCGCCCTCCGTGAGCGTGCTACGTCATGGCGCGCCTGACCCCTGGCGACCCCGGAAGTGGGTCGGGGGCTTGGCCTCTGCCCGGCCGCGGAGCCGGAGCAGGCGGTGGTGGCCGCTGGGGTCCCGCCAGGCGATCCTGTCTGGTGGCGGAGCCCGGACGCGGCCGGGTAGCGGGCCAAGGATGCTGAACGTCCCTTCCCAGGCTTTCCCGGCCCCCGGCTCCCAGCAGCGCGTCGCTTCCCAGGGGCGCAGCAAGGTAAGCCCAGTCTGTTGGTGCTGCTGAAGCTGTAGGTCAACCCGGCACCTTGCTTCCGGCGTAGGTACATCCCTCCCTCGGGCTGCCCTCTCAGCCTTTTGTTCTTTACTGTCAGAAGGACAAGGCTGAGTGGGCAGTAGCGGCCTGACAGTCTTCACTGCAGGGCTGGTGGCTAGGGAAGACTGGAGTCTGTAACCTCTCCAAGTCATTCTCCTATTGCTCCAGTACTGCCCCTTCCTTCTATGACCACTCCTGGCCGACTCTACACTTGACATCGTACTTTTGAATAGTTGTTGAATATGTTACTGTTAGCAGCAGGTGGAATACGGATATATTTACAAAATTCAGTAAAAATTGTGCCTTGTGTTCACTGCAAGGCGAATGCTAGCTGCTTATGTTATTTCGGCACTTCCTGATTCAGTAACCACATCTCGGTGCTTTCTTTTGGGACTTCTAACCTTCTTGAGTCACTTGATTTCTGGTTTGAGTTTTACTTTATATGACTTTGGTGAGAACTTCACTGAACGTTCCTGTTTTACTCTACTTAGACCTGGAGTTCTGACCTTAGATCAGAAAACGAATTGAGATTTACATTTGCTTTTTCAGAAGTCTGGGAACCCAGCTTTAATCGTACATAGTATTGAGATGTTTTATGTGCTCACTGATGGCCTTATGTATCTTGAGTACTTTTCCTATGTCCATCGAATCTTCATAGCTACAGTATGGAGTGGGGGCTTTTACATTCCTGGTAAAATGAAATAGGTTAGCAAAGGTCTGCCATTAGTCATTTAGTCTTGTGATGTGATTATGACATTTCCTTCATTGCTGTCTGCATCTGGTCATTATCTCATCCACTTGCTGCTCTCCTTAAGCTGTGTGCTTGACTTCCTAGTCAAAGGCTGCCCTTTGCAGAATGAGAGAATCAGTTACTGCCTTTCTCCATAAAACCTGTTATGTTTTCAGCAGTCATTTAAAGGAGAAAAAGCTAAGCAAAGGCAAGAAGATGCATAGATGTGTGATGGTTTGACTGAGCAATAACCTCCATAGGCTAAGGCATTTGGACGTAATGCTGTTTGGGGATGTTAAGGGACCTTTAGGAGGTTTGGCTTTGTTGGAAACTTGTCACTTTGGCAGGCTTTGGGGGTTTATGACTGCCACAGTTGTAGTATGTTTTCTCTGACTTGTTTCTGTGTGCAGGTGACATATGATCGATCAGTCAGCTTCCTGCTCTGGCTTCCAGCTGTCATGCCTTCCTTGCCGCCATTAAGAACAACCTTTCTTGAACCATAAGCCAAACTCTTTTTTTCATACATTGATTTTAGACACCGCAGCAAAAAGTAACTAATACAGTATGGTGTGGTGAAGATGTGGTCTCTGGTTTAAGGATCTTAGTCTCACAGGAAGTACAGATGAGTAAACAGGCAATTATAATTGATACCTGAATAGGGTGTTATCACCAAGTAAGGGTTGGAGTCAGATTGGAGAAACACTGTGAGCCAGTACTTGACACCAGTGGGGAAACCTATCCCCATTGACCAAAGCATTTGATAGAAAGGAGCTGAGGCTAAAACGCAGTGCAAACCATGGCCAGGTTATAAAGGGTGTGACTAACACTTGAGGGATTTGAAGACATTACTGCACAGAACCACTGTACAAGGGAGACCCATGATTTGTTTTGCTCTTCCAGAAGATTAGCTACCCTGGGGATTACAGCCTGGAGAGAGAGCTCAGGGATTTTTCTCTGGGATAGGAATTGTTTTCTTTGGTTGGAATTAAAACACCAGAAGAGTTTCATGAATATCCAGAATGAGAGTATAGAATGAGATGATAGAATGCACCCCAGAACTACTGATCTATTTATTTTGGAGGTAAATGAATGCTTAAGACAGATAGGACTCCGGAAACTGAGTTATACAAGCTTCTTCAAGTGTGCATGATTCTGCAGTACCATTCTCCTGGTACTTTGTAATGAGGTAGTTGGACAGATGTAAAGAGTGGCCCTGTTCAATACAGATTATTCCACTAGATTGTCTTAACCAGTTAAGATACTGGTGTAGCTTTGTGTCAGTACACTTTGTGTCATTGTAAGAAAATACCTGAGACTGGATAATGGATAAAGGACAGACTTGTTTATTGTAAGGGGAGGGTTAAAAAGCTATCTGCTTTGTTGGAATGTGGTGGGAGGCATCATAGGGCAATAAAGAAGACAAAGAACTGTGTAGCTTCAAACCCATTTATAATTAAAATAAGCCCTCAGAACCTAAACATCTCTCATTGGGCCCCACCTTGGAGAGTAGGTTTATTACTTTGTTTTTTTTCCGGGAGCACTTTTGGACCAATCCTTCATCTTAAACCTTGAAAATTTATTTTGTAAAAGAAAACGGAACTCAGATTAAAATCCTTAGGCAGGGGTTGGTAGACATTTTTGCAAAGGGCGCCACTATAAACACAGTAGTTTCCCCAGTTCATGATTCAGTGCCTGTGTTTTCTGTTACCCACAGTCAACAGCATGAGTCGTCTTGTCCTGTGTCTAAGGTGCATGTACTGCCCATCCCTTAGTCACTCAGTAGCCATCTATTTTGTTACCAGATAGATAGTTGAAAATGAAAGTTCTTGTCTTCAAGTTACCATTAACTCACTTAGTAAAGGCCCAAGTTCTGGAGTAGCAATTCTGGAAAATCTGTACCATGAAATGCTTCCCGTAAGTGGAAATGTGAGAGTTCTTAGTCACTAATATTCACAGTAAAATTACTTTCCATGAATTGGGAAGGAAAAAAGAAAATGTATGAATTAAAAAAAAAAAAAAAGTATCCATAGGATGTTTGGTGCTGTCCTTGGTTTCAGGCAATCTTTGAGGAAGGGCTAGCTAATCTTGGTAAGAGGTCTCTCAGCAGGGAGCTCATCCCAAAGGAGGAAGCTGTGGTTGGTAGTTTCTACATACACTATCAGCATTCACTCTCAAGGCTAGAAGATGGCTTTGCCAGTTCCCCTGTGTCTGAGGTGTTGAGGTCCTTGACACTGCTGCACTGTGCTCCTATCAGAGACACACTCACCTATGCCTTCCTTCCTCCCCACTCCCTTCTGCACAGTGCCAGTGTTTCCCAGTGCTTGATAAACTTCACCAGTGTGTTTGTACAGTAATTTCTGATGTTCTGTTTATATTGATAACTCAGAAAAGGTCCGCTTTAGCCAATCATTGGTGTGTCTTCTGTCAAATCTCTTGATTGTTAAGGTCACAAATTTTGATTCAAATTGGCAACAATACCCAGACATTTCAGTTCTCGACTTTAGATTCAATACTGTGCCTGGTGTACCATAATACCATTATGAGGAAAATGTGTGAGAGCATGTCTAAGTCCCATCTCATAGCTAGGTATCCTAAATAGTATTTTGTTTAAAATTCTAGACACTTGAATTCCTTGGACTTCTTGAATTAGAGAGAAGGGCTCCCTCTTTCCCTTTAATAATAATAATGATAGAATCAATTTTAATTATCCAAAAGTTTGAAAAAGAAAAAGAAAATAAAAGGGAGGTTAAATTTAAAAATAAATAAATAAAAAAGAAAGAGCCAGATGTGGAATCTTACCTTTGTAATCCCAATACTTGGGAGGGTTGGTAGCTGCCAGTTTTGTGAGCAGCCTGAGCAGCTACATAGCAGGAACTCCCCTGTTAAAAACAAAGTAAACTTAAAATATAGTAGAAGAAATTTGACACCTCCGCACACAGCAGATGAGAGGATTTGTAGGTAGGATTGATGGGCTTTAGTTTTGTCTTTTCTTCCTTTTTTTGGAGATGGAATCTTGCAATGTAGTCCAGGATGTCTTTCTTCAACCTTGCCATGTTTCCACCTCAGCTTCCCAGGGTTTCTTTTTAAAGGAGAAGTAAAGGACTGACATAACCCAAAAGCAAGTTGAAAGAGGCAGAAAGGGAAGTAGCCAACTTGAAACCGGATGTAATTTCTGTTTTCTTAGGTACCTTTAAAACAAGGCAGAAGTCTTATGGACTGGATTCGATTGACCAGAAGTGGAAAGGACTTAACTGGACTGAAAGGCAGGTTAATTGATGTAACTGAAGATGAGCTTAAGACACACAACAAGAAAGATGACTGTTGGATATGCATAAGAGGTAGGTAGTTGTTATTTAACACTTTCGAAACTTGCTGGATTTCCATTGGTAATGCACAGAGCCCAAGTCAGGATGTGTTTCAGACTTTGATAACAAAATTACCTCACTGGAACAGATAATGTCATTCTCACTTTGGACTGTATTCTTCCTTATAACCTTTCCCATTTTGATGCAGAACCAGGATACTTCTGGAATGGAAATCTTTCGTCACATCCCTATGTTGCATTCCATTTGAAAGGAAGTACGTGTTTGCCAAGTAATTTACCACCAAGGTGATAGAGTTAAAATGTTCAGTGGCACCATCAGAGCCTTGAATACTGTTAGGAAAAAGGTCTCTGAGAATCTAAAGGGAACTCTGTGTGTGTGTGTTGTATGCATGTGTGCATATTTATATGTGTGTATGTGTTTGCTTACGCACCTGCATGCTTGTGAGAACACTGTTCCATGTATGTCTGTGGAGACCAGAGGTTGATGAGCTTTAGGTTCAGTGAGAACACTGTATGAAAGCATAAGGAAGAGACAGCTGAAGTCAGCCTCTGGCTTCCACACACATGCGCACACACCTACACTAACAACTACATACACTACACACATACACAAAAAAATCAGTTCATTAGGAAGCCCTGTTAATGTGCGGTTACAAAGCTTTAAAGTACATAACAGACACTAGTAGGATTGAGGAATAGAATTAAAATAGAGTTGTAAATTTTAATTCCATTCAGCAGTTGTTAAAACGAGATAAGCATCTGTAAACACAGTAATGAAAGTGGTAATGCAGTTTCTTCATTGAACACAAGATGGCGAAGTCATTACAGTCCTTAGACTTTAAGGCTTAGAGAAACACCCATCTTTGTAGTAGAAAAATAGTGAGTTACACCATGTTTTTACCTTATGAACATATCTGTTCCCATCATGTCTTAGGGCCAACATAATTAACAATGATAAAAATTTTAAGTAAGTGAAAATGCTGTTCTATAATGGCATATACTTTCTGTATACATGATCAATGTTAAAAACATTTATTGAATGAATATAATCTAGAACTTCAATATTTGTTTAAATGTTAAAACCAAAAATTAGTTTTGAATGTTTACCTTTACTTAGCTGAGTGAGTCAAACTTTTTTGGGTCTTGAAATTTCCCTAATCTTTTAACAATTTATGAGAGTATTAAAGAGCTTTTGGCTGGGTGTTGGTACATACTTTAGTCTCAGCACTCAAGTGTCAGAGGCAGACAGATCTCTGTGAGTTCTAGACCAGTCTGATCTACAAGAGCTAGTTCCAGGCTAGCCTCCAAAGCCACAGAGAAACCCTGTTTCAAAAAAACAAAACAAAAAACAAACAAACAAAAAACAATAAAGGGCTTTTGTTTGCATGATGTCTCTAATATTATCAGTAATTAAGAAAAAGTAAGGAATATTTAAAATTAATTTAATAAAGGTAATAAGCCTACTATGTGTTGTAAATAGTACCTATGTTATGAAAATAACTTTTCAAAAAGAAAAATACAGAAGTGCGTCATTTTCTATTTTGGTAAATATCTCTAATCTATAGTTTCATAGATGACAGCTCATATATATTGTTGTGTTACTGTCTCCATTCTCATATTACATGTCCATGTAGCTTCTAGAAAACCCCACATTTATGAAAGATCATGAATTTTAAACATAGTATTTTAGCTTTATTGGAAAAAAATTTCCACCTTGGATCACCAGAAGTGTCTTTCTTGAGCTTCTTCTGGACTCTCTGGGCTCTACTATGAGACTGACTTATGGAAGAGAAGAAAGAAGAAATGAAAAATTCCAGTTGGTAACATGTGGCCAAAAGTATGGTGATAGCACTAATTCTGTGGTGAGCCATTGTGGTTCATATGCAGTTACCTGCCCTGAGAAACTGAGGCATCTTCATGTGGGAGATAGATGAGTACACACAGGTGTCACTTGGGTCTAACATGGTGTTGTCTGTAGGCAATGTCACATAGATCAGGGTGCAATTACAGTGGAGTATGTTGCAGTTCTGAATCTAATCATCTGAGATCGTGTGGCTTGATGGAGGTTCTGAAGGTTGATAAAGGCTTTCCCTGTCTCTGGAGAGTTGGAGATAGGACTAAAAACCAAGCACTCCAAAAACCTGAGACATTCAGAATTGCCATTGAGGGGGGAGGGATGACATAATACTTGATATGTACATGATAGACAGTGATAAGTACATAAAAAATGTGATTTATCCACATGGCATATTACCTAGCCAACAAACAAGAAATACTTAGGCTTGCAACAGCATGGATGAACCTTGCAGATATGCTAAGTGGAAGAAGGAAGTCATAAAAAACTGTGTTTTCTACGATTGCTCTTTTGTGAAATGCCCAGAATAATTGTCTGGCTCCTTCACCCTTCTTCCCAGCATTCTCTCTGTCCCCAAAATTCTGCCTAGCTATTGGCCATTTAGCTGTTTATTAAACCCATCACAGTGATATATCTTCATACAGTGTAGAAGAATATACCACAATTGGACTGGAGAGAAGGCTCAGTCATTAAAGGCTAGGCTCACAACCAAAAATATAAGAATATACCATAATATTTCTCCCTTTTGTCAGAATAAAATGGAAAGGTTTTAACTCTAAGAACGCAAAGCTGTATATGTGGCTTGGTTACCTTTACTTGTAATGCTGTGTGGCTTGCTCTACATCCCTGGTGTCTTTCTGTGTCTCTGCCTTTCTTCCCAATGTCTTCTCTTCCCTGAAAATCCTGCCTAGCTGTTAGCTTTGTATTAAACCAATCACACAGGGTAAAGGAATATTCTACAATACTCAGGTACCTGCCACCTGTGTCTTAAAAACCCTATTGGGGTGATTTTGATCCTATTACAGCTCACATTTTTGAAGTGGTAAGGAAGAGGAAAATGTTCTCCTAAATATGATGGACTGCTGGATTGTCTGAATTCACCACCTTTTGTGTTTGCTTCTGTAATTTTGTACTGAAACTGAATTGTAAATTATTTCCTAAAATAAAAAAGTCGCAGTAGCTTTTTTGGATTTATAACAACCTCCTCTTCCCTCCAAGATGAGTATATCAAATGAACATTTTAGTTGTTTGGGGTTATTAAATGTATGGAAGTCTTCCTGAATAAGGAATCAGTTTTAGATATTCAAACAAAAACAGTTCTCATGGCACCTGTGAATTGTTTTTACAGCTGGATTTGTCTGCTAATAGCTTTCTAGTACAGATATAGAACATTTGCTTCCTTGATGAGGCCTCCAAAACATTTCCTGCTTTGTTCCCTGTTCATCTGTTTTCAAAGATAAAAATGTAGTTGAATACATGCATAGATTAAATAAATATTTGGAGAAGGTCAAAAGATGAAGGTCTGAAAACCTTTATTCTTTGGGCAACTGCAGAGATGAGGTAAGCCTTCATGCTCATCATGAAGATTGACTCATGAAGAAGAGATCCAACTTTCTCATCAGACTTTCATCAGGGCAATAGGCAGCAAGAGGATCTTTGTGCTGGAAGGCAATTCCATGTGGTCTTTTGCATTTCTTTATGTTTTATGAGCAGAGACAGTGTTCTGAACAATATTTTCATAGATGTTTGAATTCTGAAAAAAAAATGTGGTTAGTATATCTTCTCCTAGAACAAAACCAGGTTGCTATGGATCATTCTGATAACGATCATGTCTCTAGAGTAGAGAGCAGACACTGTCACTGGCAGTTAGAAAGGGTCTGAGTTTCCTAAGGCCCAGGTTCCTCTCCCTCAGGAATAGGAGTGTGCAGGTCACTGGCCCTTATTCAAATACCTCTGTAGGAATTGGGGCTCAAGGAGCTGGTGCAAATGTTACTTTTCTAGTGCAGGTATTGATATATTAAACTTTCCTGTCTTAACCAACAAGTCCCCTGTTGTTTATAAGAGACCAGGAAACTGGCAGGTTAATTAGCTAGCTTTCAAGAGCAGTGAAATTTCAAATTTTACAGCTCATAGTACTTTGAAAAAATGAACTCCTAAGTGGACCTTATGTCTATAGCCTTTATACTTTGCAGGAAGTTCACTTGGATCTTATTTCTCCTTGCTTTGATGCAGGACTTGTTTACAATGTCAGCCCATATATGGAGTACCATCCTGGCGGGGAGGACGAACTGATGAGAGCAGCAGGAGCAGATGGAACGGATCTCTTTAATGAGGCAAGTTTCTACAGGTAGTCAGAGCGTGGAATGCATGGATTTGCAGTGAGACATTTGTACGAAGAAATCACTTGAATTCATTTGAGATGGATGGGCTTGAATTCTGAAATGCAGGCAGATGTTCACAGGCAGCAACTGTTCATGTGATTTTTCAAATCATTGTATTAAAATTCTAGAGATGGTTTCAAGTATATGGCATGAACTTTGACTTCTCTGCCAGCAAGGCTTGTGTTTGTTTTGACTTAATTGGGTAGTGGTGGTAATTGACCTACAGAAAACACTGTCAATGGGAAAAGGGGATAGCTGTTACTATCACTTCAGTTTTTGTTTTTTTTTTAATTTTAGTTTTTTAGTTAGTATGCAGCATTCTTGCTCTTTCCTTGTGGGGAGGTTGTTGTACATCAGTCCACGTTACTATGTGGGACCCATACGTCTTGGAGGAAGTTAAATAAAGTTGGTTAATGAATAGGGAACTTTCTTTTTCTAAATTAATAGCAGTAGTTTGACATATATCTCAAAAGATGCTTATATCAGTACCCTTTTCTCCAAATTTACAAAAGAACATTAGTTTCCCCACTATTTAGAAGTTATATAGGATACATTAATTTCCATCAATTTTGTTAATGGTTATTCTGATAGAGACATTAGAAGTTTAGTAATTTGCCTTTGTTTCACATTTCAGTTTGTATTCATGATAACTGTGTTATATAATACTAGGTTTTAACTATTTAAGATACCTGAATCAGATTGGGGTTTTTTTTGGTTGTTTTGATCAAATATAATTTGATTTCTGTTATTTCTTAGTACTTTTTCTTTATCTCTGAGGTTATAGGTAGTTATTTTTTATCAGGTTGTCAGAAATGTAATTTGTTCTATGTTTAAAAACACTAAGGTGCATCTGCTTTAGTGGTGGCACTTACTTGCTCTCGTGCTCATCCTCAGGATGCAAACTCTTCTTTGCTCATTGGTTGTGTTAGCATTTCCTTGGAAGAGTCTTCTTGCTCCTTTAAAAGATACTCCCTTTGTTGTTTGCTGTTTGTTACTTTCTAACAGTAAAAACCAAATCAGTTTAGGAACATTTGTCTAACTTGTTTGCTGTAGCTGTCTCCCCTCCCTGCTCTCGCTGTGTTCTCTGGTGGAATGTACCTCTTCCGAGGAAGATTCTCAATAAAACCTTGTGTTCCCCAGCACCAAGTTTATCTGGGACACACGAGAAAGGCAATGCTTTACTTAATACATTGCTGCATCCCTGGCTTTAATGAACCAGTAAAATTTATTATTTATGACTATAACTCATTGTGGAAATAATTTTAGAAGCTTCTAGTGTATTCTATAAACTTCTGGTGTCTTTCACTATATAAATTTCCATACATATCATGTTAGAGATGTACAAAGAATATATTGGTTCATATTTTAATTGGCTTTATCTGGATCCAGTTTTGAATCTAGTCATCTGACTGGTCTTTGAAACTCTAAATGGAATAGTATGTCAGAGTGAATATTCTACTTTGAACATACCTAAGTGCCTGCTGTTTTAGAGTCCTGTGACTGACAAACCCTGTACCCTTGCCTTCTGGGATCTCTGTCTCCTATATCTGTTTGCTGAAATTACCCCCATTCTTATACTCCCAAAGGTAGGAATTTACACAGCAGTGTAAATTTACAGTACAGTGGATGTACTGTAAGCAATTGCAAATAACATTTCGTTTCTAATAACAATAAGTTCATGTTTATTTTGTAATGTATTTGCTATTTAGTGTTATTTCCTCAGGATTCTTAAGACTCTGTTAACAATATTATTTGACCTAATTATTTTACCATTTGAACAATACATTATGACTATTGATGATTGTATTGAATAAATTGATAATTGAATAATTGGTTTTCCTTTACTGATGTTTTTGAATGTTGTGGGGTTTTTTTTTGTTTGTTTTGTTTTTTTTTACTGATCTTTTTACAGTTGAACTAATTTAAACAGTGTTATGCTGCTGGAATAGTAATGTATTCCTGTAACCCAAACACTCAGGAGGTTGAGGCAGGAGGATGACTGTGAGTTAGAGGGCAACTTGGCTTACATAGTGAATTCCAGACCAGCCTGAGTTAGAATTTTCTGTTTCATCTTTCAGGAAGATATGACAATAATTTTCATATATTGTGAAGGGTATTTTTTTTTTAACACTTTGTAAAAAAAGGGCAAGTTACATCTATCTGTGTGTTCTTTTGAACTTGTTGGAACCTTGTGGACAGGTGTGAGAAACACCCAGAGGTCTGTAGAGAATACATCGAGAATACCATTCTGAACAGTCTCTATCTGTTGCTGGCTCAGAGCAGTGTATGAAGTTTTAGCTTGGCTCATGCTAAAATGAGAACATCCTATGGAGGTAGAGTCATGTTGCTTGTCGGCCATTCGTCTCCCAGGTTCATCGTTGGGTCAATTATGAATCCATGCTGAAGGAATGCCTGGTTGGCAGGATGGCTATGAAACCTGCTGTTCCAAAAGGTGAGTAAAAAAGCGAGTGCTTTAAAAAATAAAACTGGATTTCAATGAATAGGAGTAAATAAATGGTATTTCCCCCATTTTCACTGGCCTTCTGATGCAGATGTTCTAAAGATTTTATTCAACCTTGGGCCTCCACATGCATGCACACACACATATGTGCATTCGTACCCATCCACATGTGCTCCCCCATGCCCACACATGTAAGACACAAACACACACCTTACATGAAATGAAGAAAAGAAAATTAAGGAATTCTATAGTGACTTTACTGTAAAAATATGATGTGTTTTGTAGAAAGTTGTAAGGAATAAATATAGAAGGAAAAACTGTATTTGCTTCCTTGTTTTCACTAAATCTCACATTTTGTCATTAACCAGATTTAGAGACATTACTGGTTATGAATGTTGGCTGAGTTTTTTTTTAAGTGTAGTTGTTTTGCATTTAATTTTTAAAAATTATTTTTAGAGTTGGTATCTCACTGTGCTATTTCAGGCTAGTCTCAAACTCACAATCCTTTTTCTTAACCTCTGAAAGGTTGTAATTACAGATATGGCAAGTGTGTGACCCCCATGCTCAGCTTATAATTTATCTGTTCTGATTGCTCTCGCATGATTCAAAAAAATCAAATACTATAAGAAGTTATACGGTACAATGTCACCTCCTATCTTCATCCCCTGCTTACCTTGATTCTTCCTCGTCTCTTCATCTGTGTAGTCCCATCCTTGGCTAAGCTCCTTTTAAAGCATAATTACCTCTGAGTTAGAGCTGTTCAAGGTCAGATCTCCTGGGACCTCTTTCGGAAGAGCACCCTCTGACAGCCTGAATAGAATTGCAGTAGCACAGATACTTTTATAAGCCTCTGTGAAGGGGATAGCCATTTCTTTTTAGTCACTCATGACATTGACGCTCAAGTTTAGAATGAATTGGTCTGCTCAAGCTGAGCCTTCACTACATAGTTCAGTGATTTTTTTTTTGTAATTTGACACCTCATTGCTGGGAGTTTCTCTTGGTAAGCTCTTGTATAGGTTCTGGAGTATTATATCTGCACAGGAATATCCATGGTCACATAGGGGTAAGAGACAGGGACTTAGATATGTAAGAGCCAGGAAGTTGGAACTGAGCCTCTGTTTATGGCCTGTGCTTGCTAGGCCTATGTATTTAATGGAAAAATGTGTTTAACAGCAAAGGGAATGGCTGGAGTGTCTTGTCTGTCCTGGCCTTTTCTGTAAGGTGATGAAGGAGAAGAAAGAATTTTCCTCTGAGGATCTGGCCACAATTCTCATAGCCGCGAGGGTGTACTCCCTGGTGTGCACTGAAGCCAATATTGTGGAAGTTGGTTTTTATTGAAAGAAAATTTCTACTGTACTTCTAGCCCAGCAAGGAGGCCGGGGGCTCTTCAACTTGGATTGTCTTCCACTTAGGTGGTAGCATGGATTTGTATGAAGACAGGAGAAGCCGCTTATTGATTAGATCGCAAGAAAGAATTTTAGGTTCTTACTGCAAACATAGGAGAGCAGTGATCCTATTCACAGATTGCATGTGTCTTTTTTCTTTTGTTTTTGAGGTGGGCTTGCTGTGTAGAGCAGATGCACCTCAAATGTGCAGCTGTCCTATAGGCTCTGCCTCCTGAGTGCTGGGATCACTAGTATACACCACCATTCCTGACTATGCTCTCTTTCCTGCAAGCTCTCTTTATTTTATTTTATTATAGTGCTGGCGATTGAACTTAGGGCCTTGTGTATGCTAAATAAGCATTCTACTACCAATCTATAATACTTGCATATTTAATTTTGAGGAGAGTTAGTATGTTATCCATTGGGGATGTTGAGCTCATATTAGAAGAGCATTGACTGGCAGAGCTTGCTGCTTCTATGCATGTTCACCCTTGAAAGCCAGCCTCAGACCATGCTTGGGAGGATGTTGGGGTTTTTTCCTGAAACAACGTGGGTTCTCTGTTACTAGATTTGAACCAGCGTTGCCAGGCCTTTCCTAACCAACCAATTCCCACCTGGGGATTCAGATAGGTTACTTACTAGTAGTGTGAAGCAAGCTTGGAATAGAAACACATTACTTGTGTGCTCCCAGAGACCTCAGACCAAGAACTGCTTCTCACTGCTGATACCCCAGTGTACCTAGCAAATGCCTCAGTGGGGCTGTAGAAGAACATGAGCTCCGTCCTGAACACTCTTCCCTCAAACGTGGGTCAGTTTTTAGGACACCCAAGGAAATGAGTCAGTAATAAATGGCAGTTATTTTGTTATTACTGTCCAGAGCCAGAATTGTGCTTTAAATATTTAGGGAAAGGGGATTGAATTGATAAACTTTAAAATGGGTTATCAAAAGCAACCCTGCAGAATTGAAAAGGAACCAATTAGAACTGATTTATAAGAATGAAATAAAAAACAAAGCAGGTGAAGTTAAAGGCTTGTCATATGACTAGATCAGTGGGTTAGGCACAATGGGTTAAAGGCTTGTCACATGACTAGTTCAGTAGGTCAGGCACAATGGAAAACTGTGAACATAAGATTGAAGAGCAGAACTTAGGCAGAACATGGTACAGGGACATGAGAAGATGGAAAATCATGCAGTAGACATGAAGTCTTCTAAGGCTAAGGCTTGCATCAGATTTCTAGAAGAAGCTGTTGTGAGAATGAGGAAAAGGCAGTGCACGAAGGGAATAAGGCCTAGAATTTCTCAGAATTAAATAAAGTCAGATATCTAAAGTTCAGCAAACCCCAAACAAGGGAAATAGCAATATCATACATGGGGACTGTGTTAAAAGTGTAGACCACAGATGGTAAGATAATGAAGTGTAGCCAGAAAGAGACTCACCAAACCAACAAAGCAGTGACTTGCATACAGCAGCTAGTTTGGTGCTGGCTACCATAGCTGAGTTCTCAAACAACAGAAGAGGATTAAAAAACAAACAAACAAACAAACAAACAAAATAGAATGAAAGAACTTTGAGGGTATTAAGGAAAAACAGCTGTCCACCTACCTTACTCGGTAGAAAAAAAACAGATGTACATTAGACCAACAAAAAAATCAATTGCCACCCATGAGGTAGATCCAGGGGATGAGGAAGTGAGTACTTCAGACTGTGTCCTAATCATAGAGGACCAAGTTATAAGCACTTGGTTTGGGGGAGGACAAGCATGTTTCTTAGGAAAACAAGGTATGAACTTTAAGAAACCCAATAAAAAGCCTCCTTTCCTGTCCCATCTCTGTTTGTGATACTGATTACTGCGGCAACATGGCCTTTGGAACGAGCAGAGATTCATAGACAGTTGGGTTCAAGTTTTATCTCTGCTACTTATACCTGGTTTTCTTAGGTACCAGCGGTAGATCTTAATGTTTTTAAGAATAAACACCCTTAGCCAGCTGGTGGTGGTACATGCCTTTAATCTCAGCACTTAGAGGGCAGAGGCAGGTAGATTGCCAGGTTTGAGGTCAGCCTGGTCTACAAAGGGATTCTTGAACAGCCAGGGCTACTCTTGAAAAACCAAGACCAAAACCAAAACAAATCACACAAACAAGATAAAACAAACAAACAAAATAAGCACCCTGGGTCGAGGAAAAGACTCCTTAGATAGATGTGCTTACCACACAACACACAATCCTGACAACCTGAATTCAGATCTCCAGAACCCAAGGAAAAGTTGCACGTAGTAGTACCCCATCTGTGATCCCAGAGTGCTCCTACTAGGAGATGAACACAGGGACAGGAGCTAGGCTGACTAGCCTGTACCCAGCTAGCCTGGTTTTAAAGCAGGACCAATACTCAATGGCTGCCCTTTGTCCTCTACCTGTGTTCACTGGCCACACATCAACAAGCACAGACACAACTTACTTAATTTGCCAGCCACCTAGAATCTAAGTGTTCTCTCTCTCTCTCTCTCTCTCTCTCTCTCTCTCTCTCTCTCTCTCTCTCTCTCTCTCTCTCTCTCGTTGTGTGTGTGTGTGTGTGTGTGTGTGTGTGTGTGTGTGTGTGTGTGTACAGGTTGTAGGTGGTGGCAGTAGCTGGAAATGTCACTGCTGTTTCTGTGACCCTCCTTTGCTTTGCTTCTTATAACAGTGAGGCCATTTTTTATTTTTCAGTCTGTTTCTACAATTACTAGCTAGGTATGAACTAGCATGTGATGCTGTGTTTCATCATGAAAAGATGATTTTGTTCCTGTGAAAAAGTATTCTTGTTATTGCCAGGACCTGTGAGAGTATGGGAGAGTCAGGCTGTTTGGGTCAGAAATATTTTATGGGTTAGTAGCAGACAGTGATTTGAAACAACATGCAAGACATGAGGAAGCAAAGACAAGACTTTTACAGAGCAGAAAAACAATGTTTGTGAACAAAGGGGCTTTTTTTCCTTAAAGATATTTTTATGTGTTTTGATCCTGTTCTTTTTCTTCCCCAGATCCTTCTTTCTCACACTGCCATGATGGTTGCCAGTCACATGTGGCTATTGAGCTCTCATGGTGAAGTGCTCACTTTATGTAATTAGCCATCAAGTAAAGGGACTAATTAAAACCTAGTCTTAAGATCCCCAACCAAAAGATTGAAAGTCAAATCAAACAAGCAATGGGGTTGGGAAGACACATTATGTAAGACCTAGAAAGATGCAGACTGAGCAGAACATTTAAAGGGACTGAACAGTTAACAGAGAAAGATTTGATGATGTATCAGAAATAAGCGAACTGTTTTAGCACTAAGTAGCTTCTATGCCTCTCAAGAAATTACATTAAGCTTCCCGTAGGAGAACTCCCAAATGACATGAGAACAGAGCTCGAATCGGGATATCTGAAAACAGAGTGAAGAGACTGTCTACAGTGGAAGTTGGTGGTGGGCAGTAGAGATGCTAAAGAAGAATGGTATACAATGGCTTTTTTAGTGTCAAAGGTTGAGGCTTTCATAATTACATAAAGTGAGCACTTTTCCATGACATTTCCATACATGCATATAATGTATTCTTCTCATAGTCACCTCCTACATCCCTTATCCTCTTTTCCTCTTTGCCATCTTATATCTACAATATTCTAATCTCTTTTACTAAAATTGTCTTACATGAGGCAAACTGTTAGAACCCAATGTAGAGAATCCCACAGTGGTCATTTTGTTGGGGCATCTCCACACTAGGCACTTCTGATCCTCAGTTTACCTGGTAGATTGTAGTGTGGTCATGGTGAATATTCATGCCGGAATATCCAGGAATGAAAACAGCAAAGCTGGCAGACTCAAAACCCAAGCCATGGCAGGAGTTATTGTCTTCAGGCAAAAATTCAACTGTTTTAGTCCTTTGTTTAAAAGATATTAAAGATTGTATTGTGCCCTAGAAAGATTTACTAATAATAAACAAAGGACAAATAGAGATCACTTATTGATACCTTGTATCACAGAAGCACTGGATCTTCTCGTGAATATGAAAAACAAGCAATGTTCTGCCTTCGTTCTTTCACTGCCATGATGGTTGCCAGTCAGGCATGGCTATTGAGCTCTGTGTCAAATCAGATGTGCTATAACTACACACTGGACTTCAAGGATTAGTATGAAAAAGAATCAAAGTGAAGTATCTCATAACTTTTCAGTGATTACACGTGAAGTGGTAATATTCCAGATGCAATGTTAAATGTAATGTAGTATATTTCTTGCTTTCACTTTGGTAATTTGGTTATTAAGAACATTTAAATTATGTTTTGAGTTGTATTATATTTCTTTTGGGAGTGCATAGTTATTGATTATAAGTGTACTTTAACATTTTGATACCTTATTTTAAAAATACTCATATGCTTCAGTGACCAAGTATAGTCTCAGGAATATTCTTAATTTCTCATTGCATTTTAAGTTACATTTATGTATTTAGGTATTTATGTTAGGTTCATTTCCTAACAGTGAATGGCTGCAAACATCTAGAAACATAGACTAGAACAGTCAGAGGGACAGGACAGTCAGGTATGGGAATTTAGAGCTGTCCCCACATCTTAATTTAAAAGTAGAAATACCAAGGCTTATAGGCACACATACCTTATGGGACTACAGCATTGTTTATCTGCCTAATGTTGTCCACTTTTGAATAATTTATTGTTCCTTTGTTCTTAATGCTTATCTTTTGGGGTTGATTCCATCCTTAAGGAGCATTGTCAATACCTAGCAACATTTTGATTGTTATGACTAACCTGGGTGGATGCTGCTGGTATTTTCATGGACAGAGTCAGTGCCTAGGACAGACTCTCATGACAGAGACTTACCAGCTCAAAGCATTACTAGTGCTGAGATGGAGAAACCTTTGTACATGAATTGGTAGTGGTAGTAGTAGTTATTGTTACTATTTTATTTTAGCATGAGAATCTAGCCCAGGCTGGTCTCAAACTTGCTAGGTAGCTGAGGATCACCTTGTTTATACCTGTATGTCCTGAGTGCTGGGATTACAGGCTGAGGTGCTGAGCTATTACTTTCAAGGAGTAGTGTAACCATTACAGCACTGTCGGCAAGCTCAGGACACTGGTGAATGGGCTGACTGCCATTGGAAGTTTGGCTTTGGTGGAGAGTTAGTCAGAGGTTCTTTTCTGAAGCTTCAGTTTCCTTTTTGGTAGAATGGAGAAGTCAGATAGGCAAAGCACAAGCTTAGAGGCCAACAAGGTATGAACATGGGCAAAGGGACTTGTGAAGCAACCTATACTAGATGAGAAACATGCTGCCATAGTGCTAATCGTTTGGATGATTTTTTTGGTGTGTTTGTATGGTATTTGTCAGCGCACATGCATGCCAGATTTAAGGGTGATGAATGGTTAGACAAGACACTTTTCTCTGAGCCAAACTACTGCCATCTTCAAGAGTCCTCTGAGAAGTTCACCATTGCTGGGCTTTGTTAACGGTTGACGTTCATTCATTCATAGAAGGAAGGGCAGGGAGAGTCATGGACCATTCATTTGAGAATTCAGCCATCCTTCCCAACTAGTTGTGTGCAGTTCTGCCCTAACTGTATATGGCTTTGGGGGTCTCAGAGAAGGGCTAGCGGACATAGGTGGGGAAGAACTAGGGAACAGGGCGCTATCTACGCAGCCATGGAGAAATTGTCATTCATGCTGGGTACAGACGTTTCAAAGTTTCTGCTTTAAGGTCACCGTGCTCTTGCCTGTAACCCCTCACACATTGCTCAATAAGTGAACCTAAAACTCAGTGGTTCCCAGAGTGAACTTTAGTAGAATCATTCATTGGTTTGCCATTGGGAAACAGGAAGAAGGGGTTGACATTGTTCTTGTCTCCCCCAGGGAAGAATTTTAGCAACATAATTCAATCCAAGAGGTGAGATATCCCTGTTATCTGAACATCTGAACTGCAGTCTTGTTTTGCAGTATTGCAGTGACTGGCTTTTGATGTTTATTTGGTTAGGATTTATTTTGCTTCTGGTAAAGCTGATCTAGGGACATATGTTCATCCTTGTCACTCCTCTCTCTAGTCTTCCCTTTTCCTTACCCTGTTCTGAAGAAGGACTGGGTGCTGTTAGCTGCCAGGGCAAACTCTGAGTGACTGAGCCCTTCGAGACAAGGGGCTTTGACCAGGCAAAGCGTTACCATTTGGCCAACATAGGAAAAGGCCTCAGTTTTATTTTTCATGGAGACTTCCAAATGATTCAACTAGTTATCAAGAGAGAATATTGGATTTCTTCTCAGGGGAAAAATTTCTCTTCCAACTAAAACAATGCAGATGTAAATGTGCTTAACATGGAAAAGAGTTCCTATGGCTCAGCTTTTTAAAACTTTGACTGGTGTAATTTTGAAGGCAATTTAAATAATTTAAGAGCAAACTTTCTTCACACTGAAATTTCATATATTAAAAAAATAGGGGAAAGTTACTTCTGCAGAATCCATTAAGTTCTGACAGACTGAATTCAGTGCATATTAAGGAAATAGTCCTCTGATGTAATATTTTTTCCTAGAAACATTACCTGGAGTAATTTTTCAAAATCTATGAGTGTCTTGGGTAAAAACATTTTTTTTCCTTCATGATGAATTAGATTTATTAGATTGCTGGCTCTGTAACACACTGAGATGGATTTAGTATACAGTACTGTGAATTTTGCTGTTTGTTCTCAGGTAAAGTAGATAATCACAGCTGCAATAGCCATAACAGGTAAGACTGGCGGAGGATAGTTAGTGCCTGGCAGTGGGCATCAGTGATCCCTTAGAAATGGCAATGGCTCGATGTTTCTTTGGCAGTTATAAACAATAGCTACTTGAGGTACCACTTTTATGGTATATTATTCTTGTGTGTTTTTAGGAAGTATTAAACAACAGCATGTCAAGAAAAATAGGGCTGGATTTCAGGGAAGACAGATTCACTCTTGGATTATTGAAGAGCTTTGGATCATTCTAGGCCTTGGGCTCTTATTTTCATTCTTGAAGAAGAGAAAGGCAGTCGTTTGTTGCATATTGTAAGAGTTCTTTTAGTTAAAAGGAGGAAACGATGGCAAGGTGGTCTTCTTAGTCATTGTCACTCTGTGTTGGATGAGTGAGTTAGAGTTGTGTGTGGGATTCTGGATTATTAGAAATTAGAAGACATGTCACATACCTGTAACTCGGCACGTGGGAAGATAAGAAAGAAGGGCTACAGGTTTGAGGGTTGGGCGAAGGCACTTTGATTTAAGCATATTTCTTATTCTTTAAAGCAAGGAGGTGTCATTCTACCACGTGCTACCTTTCAGTTTGACTTTGGGATATGTATTTTAGTTTATCATCCTTTAAAACTTTTCAAAGCACCTAACAACTTGCTGAGGGGATTAAACTATAATTATGTCACTGTTGTGATTACTAAGATATATTAGACCTTTATGAGTTGGCTGCTATCCTGAAAGAAAATACCTCTTGACATTTTTCTGGATTGTAACTGTAATAAATGTATGTACATATAAAAGTCTTAACGTTTCTGTCTCATTGTGACCACTTTATAACAGAATAGATTCAGATATAGACATACAGACTTATAATAGATAATAAAAAACTCTTTGGAGTGTTAATATTTGTATTTTATAGGCTATAACCTAATAAATTATGTTTTCTTTATACTGATTTAGAGTATGACATTTCAGACAAAGCTTGAGGTGTATGTGCTCTTTGGAGAAATGAACTATGGCTCAGTGGTAGAACACATGCTTAGTTTTCTCAGAGTCCACAGATTGCTTGCCAGTACTTGGGGTTAGGGGTCAAAAAATAAATTTACCAAGATATTGGGGCGAGGGCATTATGCACATAGAGACACCCAGACACACATACATGCATGCACACACGCACGCACACATGCATGCACAAAACCTTGGCAGAGTGGCCTGATGGTCTCCAGAGTCCAAACTGATGTACTTGAAACAAAGATTTTCCATGTCATAGCCCCATTTTGTCCTCAGGCCTTAGAAGAAAGCAGCCCTTTGAGACTGTTAGTAGTTTAACCAATAAAAACTATCTTCTCTTTATTGTCATAATATTCTTACCTGACTTTTTCCTTCCCAAATCATACAGACTGTCATGAAGGGAAGAGAGTCTTAAATGGTAAGTTATGTAAATTAATAATAAAAATTACTTCTATTTGCATACTTATATGTGATATTGCCTCTCAGAATTTTCTGGGGTATTTAGAGTTTTTTTAAAAATGTAAAAGCTGTCTTTGCTTGTTCAAACTTAGGGGATTTGCTAGAACTTTAAGGGCCCCCTATTTTAACTATTACCTTTAAAACAATAGCTCCCATGAAATCTCTAAGCCCAAAGCATAAATGCTTATAGTGACTAAAACAGGACTAAAGTGGCTCTCTTAGGTGTGAGTGTGAGTTCACACTGATGTTAAGTCAGACTCAACTAGCTTAGTAACCTGCTCTGTTCCTCGACTAAGCAGCACAGACATCCTCATGGTTGGCACTGCCCCTTTCACACCCAGTTGTGGTGTGGTGGTCAATACTGATTCATGAAATCTATGGGGCTCCTTTGACTGAACTATGTTATTGTGCCTGTAGATCGACATTTTTTTTTTTCCTTCCTTTGTGTAAAACACAGTTATAGAAATAGAGCTGGGTTTTCAATAGACTCACCTCCTTTTTTGTAAGTGTGGAAATCTGTAATTTACAATTTATGATGTTGAAGTTGTTATGGTATAACACTGCAGTAAATGCAGTAAATGAAGGTCTGATCTTAGGCTTCATCTGATGGTTGGCTCTTCTGTGATGCTACAGAAACAACCATCCGCCTTGCCTGGCACATGTCACTTTCAGCATCTTTACTTCCAAGTAATGTGGAACCATTACGTGTTGTCACTTGGAGTTTTTACAGTAGTGGGGTATATGTGGATCTATTTCTGCGTATGTTTCTATGTATATATGTATATACTTGTATTTTGTAACTGTTTCTCATATTTGGCTTGGCTAAGTTCATGTGGTAATTCTATATGTTCGCAAATGTGATCTGCCTGCTTTCCATGTCTTTATTCCAACAGCTGATTAAAATCCTGAGTAGGATAGATGAGTCCTTAAACTGTCGTCATTCTGTCAATTAGCACTTTGAGAGGGAGAGCATTTTTTTGGACCACCTCACTTACTTATTAACTCTGCTCTAACACAGACTTACCCCCATGTTCCCAGAAGGATGTGCTGTAAGATTTAGTTTATAGTTTTCTTTTGCACATGTTGAAGTCAGGATAAAGGCTGTCAAGTTTGACTTTGTTCTTCTAATAGCTGTATTTCTGTGCTACTGTCTTGATTTTTAAAAGGTATCTGGAAATGGTCTCCTTTGTGCTTTCCTGTGATTTGAGGAAGAAAAAGCAGTGGTTTGCATAACGTCCCAGTGCTAACACCAACCTTAAGTGCAGCCCTTTTCTGATCTTAATCAAACATACAAGATTGTATAAGATCAAAAATGACTGGGAATTTATGAATTCTGTTGATGCCTCTTCTCATGGAAATTTTTAAATTTTGATGCATTTTTTAAGAGACCCACCAAAAGAGAAATGACAATCTTTTAGTAAAATATCTTTCAGTACTTCTCAGATAATTTAATAAGACTATCTTTTTAGTGTATTCATTTTGGAAAAAAATAATTCTTTTAGCTCTGGCTTTAGTTACAAGGCCTTGTGGTCACTTCTCCGAGGCTTCTTGGTCTGAGAGTGTAGTGTGCTCTGCATAGTTACACTGGAAGAGACGAAAACTGGACAAGACACATAGCCTCCCCAGGAGCCTCATTGCAAACAGTATTGCTATTCTGTGCTCTGTGCTAACCCTGTGTATCCAGGGGAGTTCTGAACACCTCTAGCCTGCCTCGTCTGGAAGGTGCTTCCAACTGCAGCCTCCTGCAAGGACTGTGACTAGTCTGGGAAGTCCAGGCTAACTGGCTGACTATTTTTTCTCATACTTTGAGAATTTATAACACGGTTGATGCTTCTTTTCAAAAGTTACTTACTAGCAGTCCAGGTGCAAACAGCGGCCTTCTCTTGTGGGAGGAAACACTGAGTGCTTGCAGACTCTCCAGAGTACTTCCCTGTCTCAGAGCTTCCTGAAATGACTTGAAATCCAGTTTCATTGTCTTAAAGGCAATGTTGATGTAGACCCATGTGAATGAATAAAATGGAAAAAGAATACCATATTGGTGATTAATAGAACTGCAGTATGTGGTAAAGTGTGTCAGTTCCTACAACTGTGCTGGTGTTTTAAGTCTACGTGATGTAGCTAGAGCCATCTAAGGGAAGGGAACCTCGATAGAGAAAATGCCTCCATAGGATGTGGCAGCAGGCAAGCCTGTAGGGTATTTTCTTAATAAGTGATTGATGCGGGAGGGTCCAGCTGATTGTGGGTGGTGGCATCCTTTGGCTGGTGGTCCTGGGTGATAAAAGAAAGCTGGCTTGAGCAAGCCTTGAGGAGAAAGTCAGTAATGGCACTCCACTGTGGTTGATATTGATTTTGATTATGATGTTTTATCACAGAAGTGGAACCCTTAATGAAGATAACAGCCATTTTGACTAAATCTAAACATGCATGCAAACTCCATGCCCATCAGAAATGTAGATTTTGCCTTTTAAGAATATGTGTGAAGGTGTGCAAGATTTATAACCATTCTCATAATAGCTCCTGACCAGGAGTGACCAGAATGCTTACCAATAGAAGAGCAAGTGAATTGTGATTAAGTCATACAGCGCTATACTTTCCATTATGAAAAGGAACAGACTATTTATGCATTTAACAGAATCTCAGAAAATTCTAGGTTTGACTTGTTAGAACTGTAATGTGTATAAGGTTGGACAAAAAAGCCAGACTAAAATAAGCCATGCCTTATGATCCCCTTTCTATTTAGTATATAGTGCCCCTAATATATGTCCCTCAACACAAAAACTAGTCTGGTGTTGTAAGTCACAATAGTGAAAATGCATTTAGTAGCACATTTATCACTTATGCCCTTTATGTATGTGTTTGTACATGTTCAATGTGGTATAGATAAATTACTGTTTTTCTTTGTGAAGGCATGCGTCCCAAGAGCCAAGTGACAGATACACTGCCCAGGAAAGACCCTAGTTTTCCAAGGTATGAACTCTTTTTACATTTCAAAAAGAGAGCAGTTCTACACAAACCCACAACATTGCAGGAAAGAACCTAACTCAGGGAGGGGATGGTTTCGCTTAACATACAAATGGCTGCACCTTGCTTATAAGTTGTGGTTGCAGAATGAGGCTGTTCAGTAAGTGATTTTTAGATAACTGAAGTCTGATCCATTTTAAACACTTTAAAACACTATTTAATTTATTTTTTTTTTTTCTGGCCAGGTGGTGGCTCCCACCTTTAATCCCAGCACTCATGAGGCAGGGGCATGTGGATCAAGGCCAGTCTGCTCTACAGAGTGAGTTCTAGGACAGCCAGGGTTGTTATACACAGAAACTCTGTTTCAAAAAAAAAAAAAAAAAAAAAAAAAGCAAAAACAAAAAGGCTTTTTGGTTTTTTTTTTTTTCTGATGATAAAATATATAGTCAGGGTAGAAAGTTTAGAAAACATAGAAACACAAAAAAACAGTTGTAACCCCATTAAACATTAGACATAGATGCCTAATATTGGGGCTAACCAATTCATGGCAGTACCTTTCCATGCTATTTTTATAGTATTGGTATTATAGTCTCATTGGTGAGCAATATCTTTTGTTGTTAATATTCTGTGAAAGCATTTTTTTTTGTATTCCATCACATAGCCATACCATCATTTATTTGAGTATTTCATCTTTATATGTCTATTTTGATATTTTTTTAATTTAAGTTTTAATGGAAATACTTTAAGATGTTTTAGACACTAATTTTCTTGTATAATTAATACCAAATTTTTGTTCATCATACCTCAGATGTACTCAAGGTTCTTTTTTGTTGTTCCCCTCCACCAGTCTGTGTTGCTCTAACAGCAGCATCCTGCTATACATGTTAAATAAGGTTGTAGACACTTTTGTTAGGGGGCCAAGGATGCCTCCTCTAGATCCATGTGGTTCTCTTCAGGCTGGTGATCTGTGAACAGCAGTATTGATTTGATCAACAGCTAGAGCACAACAGGAGACTTACGTTTGTTTCTCCTGGCCCAATGGCCCTGAAGAACGGACTTTCTTAAATTGTGTGTACAAAAAAGCTACTGTGCATGTGTGAAGGTTTTGACAACCTTGGGCATTGGCTCTCACCTTCCAACTTATTTGTAACAGGGTTTTGTTGTTGTTTTATTTTCCTGTTGTTTGTGCTAAGGGCAACTGGCCTGTGAGCTTTCAGGGCTTCTCCTGTCTCCGCCTTCCATCTTGCCACAAGAACACTGGGATTACAGGTGTGCACTCCTTCATTGGGTTTTAGGTGGGCTGTGCAGATTGGAACTCATGTCTTCATATTTATTTATTTAGCAGGCATTTTTCACTAAGCCATCTTCCCAGCTGAGGAATACATTTCTTTTTGAGACAGGATTTCTCTGTATTGCTTTGGAGACTGTCCTGGAATTCTCTCTGTAGACTAGACTGGCCTGGAACTCACAGAGATCTGCTTGCCTCTCCCTCCTGGGTGTTGGAATTAAAGGCCTGCACCACCAACACCCTGCAAGAATGAATTTCTTTAGTAGTGACATTTTCATTATAGAGAAAGAAGGTGATGAGTATGCTGATGTCTTTGTGCTCCTTAACAACACATGGATTTATACTGTTACTACTCTGAGAAGATCTTAGTAGAAAAATGTGTAGCCTTTATTTTGCCCATTTTGGTGGTCTGTTTGGAAATAAATGTCAGGTATATCATGATGACTTTAACATATTAAGGATGAGTTTTGCCTGGAGAAAGATATTTTCTTCTGGATTTTAAACATTACTGATCTCATGTGTTATTGCACATTATTCTGAATGTTTTCTCGTTTCCCTTACTGTCTTACAGCTATGACTGGTTCCAAACAGAGTCCTCAGTCACCATTGTCATATACACCAAACAAAAGGTAAACATGCTGTCAGAAACAAGAGCAAAACAAATAGAAAGCAGGAGTTGGATTTATTTATATGCAAGTCCTTTTCTAAGATCTTTTAAAATATTTACTTATTCGTTCTCCACAACAACCCTGAGGCAGAAAGCAAGCTTCTCCCTATTTTACAAAGGATTAATTTTTTTCCAGAAGTTTTGTGTTTGGAAACTAGGTAGGTATTCAGGCTCCTGCCTGGCAGATATCTTGTTACCACAAATGCTGTGTAGCCTTTAAACTTATAAAGCATTGTGTGTGCTTTCCAGTTAACTTTGCCATGAGATACACTTTCTGGGATTAGAAAGACTATTCTGCTGAGGCTTAATATACTTCAGCTGTTACTGGCATTTGGATGCCTCTTTGAACAAAGGTTAGGGAGCTCATTCATTTATGAGTCTTCAAGAGGCACCTCTTCTATATAAGGCACCATTAGATATCAGAGGTGTGGTTCTGGGCCAGGTCCATTTAGACTTGGTTTTCACAGGGTGGACAGCCCAGCTGGATAGTTGGATGAAGGTATTTACAGTGTTTGCAGCCACATCCCCCAGCACCTGCTGACCTTCCACATTTGAGGAGCCCTATGAATTTAAAGGCAAGTTCTGACAGCTGGGGATTTTCACAAGTTCAGGCTTCTTCTGTAGTCACATAGAGCCATATCTGAGCCAGGGCCTTCTCCCTGTTTTGCAGCAGTGATTTGACCACTGTGCCGGAGTGGCCAGCCTCTGCCTGATGAAGATGAGTTGGTCCAGCATACCACTAGTCCTACCTTCTACTCCCTCTAGCTATTGTTTCCTCATTCCACAGTCTAAAACCAAGAGAGTAGGACCTACAGACAGTGGCATCTGTTTCTACAGTAATTTCAGAGGGGTTTGAAATGCAGTGACAGAGGAACGGGGAACTTAGGAATAGAACGATGTGTTCAATGCATGGTATGAGTAGTAAGTACTATAGCACCCTTCCTAAGTCTACAGAGAAACAAAAGCCGCCTAAGAAGTTCTTGAGCAATTTTGGGATAGGTTGAGATCAATAGGTTATATACCTTTCTAGCATCACAAAGTAGTGAAAAAACTAAAATGAAAACAACTAAAGATCTTGATTTCTGGGTCATATTCTTATTTTTTGTTACATTCATTCTTAAAATATATATATATATATATTCTTGAGCAACTAATAGATGCTGACCAGTGCTCTACAGATAGTGTCTAGGGTTCATGACTTCAAGACCATGGCCACAATAGACATCAAACAGAGGAGATGTGGGTTTAGGATTACAGTGATGTTCATAGGAGGGAAGGGATCGACTTGAATGAGGAAGAAATGAGAACCGGGAATAGTATTTATGTTTTTGGGAACCTATAAAGTAGCTCCATGAAAACTTCACTCATCACCTCACAGATGGAGTTGTTTGGGGGCAGTTCTTACTTTTTAATCTTGCTGTTTTTTGCTTTCTTTGAAGAGTATCAATTTAGACTCAGTAATGGTTGACCTCCAGGATGACTCCTTTAGAGCAGAAGTGATTATCAAGGATCATTCTTACCTTTTGCATATTGGTGAGTATCTTATTTTTATTAATGAGAATATTTTTGTTTTCTTTCATAATGGCAATATCATGGTCTGCATTCTAGAAGGCAGTAATATTTTATCTGTTGTCAATTTGGTTTGTAATTTCTGATCATTTTGTAGTTGCTGTTTTTTCTTCATACTAATAAAAATGGCAGTATGGTCCTCTTTCCAAGTTGAAGCAATTAGAAATCTAAGTGCTGCCCATTGTGTGACAGAGCCCTGATTTTGTGCAATCAGATGTGATCAGAATCAATCATAAAATGTTGGGCCACTTTATAAGGCTCATAATACCCATAAATAAGTCTCTGGAAACCTCTGGTCACTATCTGAGCATTCCTTACTGGGATGCCCAGTCCAGGAAGTCAGAGGCAGCAACCAAACAGCCTGGACTACAAGTGTGCTTTGTGTTACTCCTTTGCTCGTCCCCTCACAGCCTGAGATAAGCATTGTTGATTTTGGTCTATTAGGGGTAAGAAGTCAGCACTAAAAGTCTGGACCCAAAGAGACCAAATGTTGGATCTGTTTGTCATCTGTAATGAAGTTGAGTCTAAGGTTTCATTGTTTTCTCCTTTTATGACTATCACATATTTCTGAGTTATAACTAGAGTTGTCCCCAAAACAATGCTGGAAGGAATTCCTAAAAGGAAGTGTCTGCACACTGTCCAAATGAGATTCTTGAGAGAAGGAATCCCTAACCACCAGTCTCCATTTAGACAAGCGGTTCTCAATATGTGGGTCTTGACCCTTTAGGCAGACCTCTATCATCCAAAATTATTTACAGTACAGTTACTAACAGTAGCAAGATTTCATGTATGAAGCAACAACAAAATAAGTTACCATAACATGAGGAACTGTATTAAAAGGTGGCAGCGTTAGGAAGGCTGAGAAACACTGGTCCAGACACATACTTATTTCAGAGGGCCTGTAGCACAGCACAGGACAACTGTTAAAGGGGAGATTTTGTTCCTTCGTATGACTATAGTGGTGCAGAGGAGGAATCGTGTGTATATAAGGATTTGCCTCAGGACTGTAGTTACTTTAAGATGTTTTGGGCCATTCGACAGCCACGTCTTTCAGTGTCTGAGACTATTCATAGCTTCTGGTTGGCCTTAAGCCCACAGAGGAAAACATGTAACTGACTGGATTCCATCACAGCACTTGGTACACTACAGGACAGATGAGGTTGGTTGGAGAAACTGACCCACATAAAATCCAAAAAAATCCAGTAAAAAATTATTCAATTCAACAGATGTAGTCAAGGTAGAACTGAGCTGGAACCCTCTCCCCTGCTTCCCAGCTTTCAGAGTGCCAGGGTGTGGCACAGGCTTCTGAGCGGAAGAAGGCAACAAGTTTTCCCTAGCAGTGAACGCTGTGAACTACAGCTTCAGCCTGACAAGGGCTGTATCACCTGATTAGATTTTAGTGTGCTCCATAGAAGGGACACCATGCCAGGTGCTGTACACCTAGCCCAAAGCACATGTAAGCAGACATAAAGTCAAACTGCCTTCTATATATATCTGTGACCATACCCTGTGACCATAGAGAGGCCAATCTCAATCCTACTCAGAGAAGCTTCTGTTCACAGGCTGCCCAAGATGCTGAGAGTGACAGATGAGGGCTTAGCCCTAAAGAAGTCACTCATATCAACCCTGTGGAAGGGGGAGCAGAGGGAATTTAATAACCAGAAGACAGGGAAAAGGGGAGTGAAATCCCATCCTCTAGATGATATAACCAATGTAATTTACAGACTCACAGCCACTGTGGTTATTTGTACTGAATCTACATAATATAGGCCTTCTCAACAGTCATTCATAGATGGGAGATGGATGTAGGGGAGGGAGCTGTGGGACCCTATCCCTTGCTACTGAAGAACAGGTACAACTGTCTTCAGTTGTATGTGCACTGGTGAACCAGGCTCCAGTGGATTTGCAGTGTTCCAATGCAAAGACCACACAAACAACCATGGTCTAACCCAGAGGGACACAAACAAAAGACATAAATGTGAGAAAGAGATGAGCAGAGGACAGTGGATGAGAGAGAGGCGAGGAAGAGTAGATAGAGCTTTAAGTAGTCAGAGTACATTCATATACATATGAAATTATCAAAGAACACAGTTAACAACAAAGCAACTCCTGGATGCCAATTCCACATTGGAAAGACTGAAACTGTGCAGAATTCAGATACCAGATAATCATATTGAGATTTAGAGCAGACAGTGGTGAAGCTACAGCTTGCCCTTTCTTTCTGTTCGTAGAATAGATGTTAGTTAAGTACAAACATCTGTCTCCTGTTGACGATTGAACCCATAATACCTGAAAGTGCTCGCTTGTTTATAGACTAGAAAGAATTATTTGGGGGTACTAAATGGTGTTCAGATGTACACACACGCGTGCGCGTGTACACACACACACACACACACACACACACACACACACACACACACACACACACACGAAAATCTAAGTTGACTCTGTCTGTCCTGTGTGAACAGGACATAGGGGTGCACAGCCAGGCCTGAATCCCAGGAGTTTCCCCCTCCTCCCTCGGTTGCCCCACTTGATTCTTACTCTGTATGATTATCAGTTTGATGAAGGTAGGTTACCAGCCTGTGAGTGGTTGAACATTTACTCCTCAGTTAATAGGGAGAAGTATGGAAAAATGGAAGAAATTTAAGTAATTTGACGTTTTGGGGGCATGAATTTTCTTTTAGTCTCTCAGTACATTAAAATGATCTTACGTAAGATTGGTTTATTGAATTGAATTTTGGTAGTAATTAAAAAGCTTTTTTGTTTTTAAATCTCAGAGTTAAGCCATGAAGTTCAAGAAAATTTTTCTGGTAAGTACTAAAAGCTAGAAACAAAATACACACACACACATACACACACACACACACACACACACACACACACACACACACACACACACAAATGTATAGGAAGAGAAAAATTTCCAGGCATTTGTCTTACTTCTCTTACATACATTTTCATGTCATAAATACATTAATTTTAAAGTAAACTCCTCCTGGTTTGTTTTTCCCTATTTTTTTTCTCTTTGCTCTTAATTCTGTTGTTTTTTTTCCCCCCCTTAAAAATACTTGGGTCTCATTTTTGTTACTCCTCTACTCCACTCCTCACATGCAGCTCATAGGCATGAACTAGATAGACCAGACACACTTTTCATTGTTACGTACACTCAAGTGGGTGCCAGGGCAGAGCCCACTGAGCTGTGATCATCACCACATACCCGTGTGCAGTGTGGGTTCCTTGGTAGCTGAGGACTCAGAATAGTTTCTGGCTTCCATGCTTCTCACACTGCTTAAGCATCTTCCCTTACCATACACTATAGTAAGCTCTGGACATTGGAGGAGCTTGTTTTATTCTGGTGGAATCTGAGATGAGTGGTCATTCAGTTTGCTCATCTGTTTTAAAGAGGTGCTGCAGTTACAGGACTCAGGTTCACAGTGTGGAAGAATAGGTACTGAGCAAAAGTAAAGTGTGTGGTCACTTTAAAAGCGTGTCTGCTCACCAGATTTAAGTCAGTAGTTAGGAATCCTTGTTTCACGATTGGCCCCACATATGGAACTGTTCTCGTCACTGAGAAAGGAAGAAGAGTATCTAAAAGTTTTCAATAATGAGCAGTGTTGGGAGCGGTCTTTGTGGGGCTGCAGTCTGAGCCAGCCGAGCAGCCCCAAGTCTGTACCCGAGTGGGGAGAGTGGATGAGGGAAAGGCTAGCTATAGACAATAAAGAAAGACAAAGAGACAGAATAAAGGTCAGGGGGGCAGATCTGCAGTTCCCATGTCCTTTACACAATTAACGTGCTTCCTAGGTGCTGATTCTTCTGAGTCTGCCCTTATGTTTTTAGATTCAGGGCTGTTCTCAATTCATAAATATAGACCTCTCAGGTTTAACTAAAAATATTAAAAGGGAGTAAATCATATTTGGTTTGATGAGCCTGTTCCATGTGACTTGTGTTTCAAACTGGGGCTAGATCTCTATTCATGGCTCTATCTGTGCCCCCTTGAAAGCCATACATATAACATGTGGCCTTGATAAATTGGTTTGAAAGAAGCCAATCTGAATCTAAAATAAGCTGGATTTAGTATTAGATAAAACAAAAACCAAATTTACTAAGTGAACAAAAATCTTACTTTTTTCTGTTAATTTTCATCATCATTATATAAGAGCAGGATAGTGTAGCTATGTGAGAAAGTTTGGTTTTAAAATAACATCTTACATTTAGTGTCCATGAAACTAGTTAAATTGCTTTTCTTTTCAGTACGAATCCTTGAGAATGTTGGAAAAGTAGATATTGTCCTACAAAAGACAGAAAATATTCCTTGGAAATGTCTTGGTCAGCCCTTGGAGAAGCATGATTCCTTTATTCCAAAGAAAGATGCAGGTATGCAGTACTCTTGTTTCTTATTTTTGCTTTTTAAATGTTTTAAATTGCATTTTATGTATTTATTTGGTATGTGTGGCTTTCATGTGGGGGCTAGGGGACAGTTTGCAGGTTCTCTTCTACACTTGGGTCCTGGGGATCAAACTCCGGTTGTCAGGCTTGGCTGCAAGCACCCTTACCCACTGAGCCATCCCACTGGCCTTTTGTTTGTTTGTTTGTTTGTTTGTTTGTTTGTTTTTGTTACTGTTTTGATTTTTTTTTGTTTGTTCTTTTGTTTTGTCATGTTTTGTTTTAATAGCTGATGGTATTCCAGGGTTTTCTTCTCCCTGTATGACCTCTTGTCTCACAATCTTGTTTGTTTGTTTTGATGTTTCATACCAGATGCTGTCTTTGATATATCTGATTCTCATGTCTGTTTATGTTTCAGCTGATTAACAGCTGTGCATGAAGGGCTGGGCTTGTTGCCAGTATATTCCCTGTGCAGTTGAGTATTTTTTCTGAGTAACATTTGATGCCAGGATTTATGAGTCTCTGGGGACACTTCTCCCTTGCACACAGTCTTTTGGAAGCCTGTTTGCAAAGGAGGCTGCAGTTCTGCAAGTGACTTAGTCTCCTTCTTTTCTTCCTCTTCTTTTTTTCCCCCCTAGAATACTATAATATTTAGCTAAGGCACTACAATGACTGCTGACTGTGTAGCTTAAGAACAAAATTTGTTTTCTCTCAGTTGTGGAGTTTATAAATCCAGTCACAGTATTGGCAGGGTTAGACTCTTCTAAGTTCTCTCTGCTTGGTGTGTGCATGGCTGTGTGTGTGTGTGTGTGTGTGTGTGTGTGTTCAGTTTTCTTAAAAGGACACCACTCTTGCTGGAAAGGGACGCCTATTGCCCCCACTTTGCCTTAAGTACCTTTTTAAAGACCCTGTCTTCAAATGTAGTACATTCCTAGGTACTGAGTGTTACAGTTTTGTCACTCTAGTTGAGAGGACACAGTCTAGTCTAGTGCATGTCCATCCCACAGGCCCTCTGCTGCTTTTTTACACAGCCAATTTGTGCTGTTTTGTTCAGGTTAGAGGAGGCCACTGCATGGCTATGGTAAATAGGAGAGAGATTAAGTGGAGTGGCAGAGCATCTGAGCTCCTTAAACTTTCAACCAGAAAGTTTCCGTTCTACCTTGACTCTGGTGTTATCAGTGGTAGATCCTGCTAGCCTTGGGGTGTTAAAGAGACTTTTCTATTAAAAAGTGCTACTCTGTTGCTGCTTACATTTCTGGCTTAGGATTTCACCTTCTCATGTCTGCTGAGTCACTTGATAGTCATCTGCTTGCCTCGTTTGTTCCCAGCATTTATTTTCATCCCTCTTGTTCTTTCTGTCCTTGTAGATTTATGCCATAAACAACCAAGCATGCATGAACAGTATATTGCAGTCATTTAGTGGATTCAGATTGGTAACTCCTTGTATTCAACTAAGCAACTTTTAATTTTTAAAATAATTACAAGCTGTGGAAAGCCAGATTAATTTTTCTACTCTCACAGTTCAACACAGAACTAAAAATGGGTGGGAATTTCTCACCACCAACAACAAATCACTTAGTAACTGCAGTTGAGTGTCTGAGAGTCTGAATCAATTGTAATACTAAGTGGAACTAGTGTAGACCCCAGTGTTTAAGGACTGGGTCTCATAAACTTCCAAAACTTCATGTGCCCATTGTAGTTCTCACACTGACATTAGTGTTTTCATCACCCCCACCTTGTGTTAAAAAAAAAAAGTGCTAGAATGTTTTGCAGAACTCAGACAAGCAACATATTTATGCATTTATTATAAAGGACACAGAGGCTTTTGAGAAGAGGTGTGGAGCTTCTATGCTAGCTATAGCTGTGCCCTTCTCCAGGCACCCTGTGTCCAGCAATCTTTAAGCTTCCCAAACTCTGTCCCAGAGGTTCCTGTAGAGACTTCATTAAGTGTGGGGGCTACATTACATCATTGGCCATTGTTATCAGCTCCACATTCAGGCCCCCATCCAACAGGCTGTACAGTCTACTACGAGTTCTCTCCTTAGAGCAAAAGATCCTATTGCCTGGACTTTCCAAGTGATTTGCAGTTCTGTCTCAGACATACCCTCACTTAGGAAATTACAGAGACTTCAAGAACTAAAGTGAAGTCCAACCTCCCATGGCTAGAGAAGTTCTGTGTCAGAAACTGGAGGTAAAAGTCGGTATCTTTTTTTATTATTATTTCTCAATTATAAATATAAATTTGTGTTTGATTCAAGCATCATGGTTTTATGTGTGTGTGTGTGTGTGTGTGTGTGTGTGTGTGTGTGTGTGTGTGTGTGTGTGTGTGTGTGTGATGCCATATGTTTAAGGCTGATTTAGCCACTATACTGTGCAACAAAAACAGAAATTATATTTCTAGGAAGGACATATACAAACATAAAATGAGATAGACTCAAGAGAAACCAACAAGGGTGAGTTATATATAGCCCAAACACAACACACTTTACATGATATTGGAGCCAGGGGTGGTTCACAGTAGATTTCCTGCTGTGCAAATAGCTCAGTGTTTAGGCAGTCATTTTCTTTGACAAATGAGCAAAGACAAATTTTCCTGTCCTTTTCTTAAATCATGACCTAAACTGTAGTGAAGCTGAGTTCTTATCTCACCAATGTATTATTGACTCTCTGTCAGTCAACCTTGCTTTATAAGGCAGCTACCATATGGTTCCTAGGTTTTTGATGAGTATGAATAAAGTTATTGGCTTTTTAAGATTAGTATGTTGCTTAGGTAAAATCATTTTAGTTTGAAGACAATCCTATAAGTTGAAAGCCTGTAGTACAGTGTGTTTTCAGGGCAAATCTTTATTGCCATCAAAGATTCAGATATGGTCAAGCAGTCAAACACATGAATCAAAGAATGGAAATTATTCCATTGTTTACCTTTGCTCCAAATGCAGTTGTTACTACTTTTCAGATTGTGTGGTGCTTTTGACTGCATTTTCCTCCCCCGGAATGAAGACAGTGAATGTATAGCTGTATGTATGTATATGTGTACATATGTATGTGCCTGTATGTGTGGACACATTGAGGAACCATTGTTTCCTTGTTTTTTCTAGTCCTAATCTCATGTTTTATTTATTTGTTTTTTTCTTATATATAGACTTTGACAGATAAGGGAGGTTTTAAAGATCTGTCAATACAAAACCTAGAAAATTGGTATTAAGGGAAAATATTTTTAATAATGTCATAATTTTGATATGTCAACAGCCATGTGTGTGCCTTTACATTTACACACACACACACACACACACACACACACACACACACACACACCTTAAATTCAGGTTGAATTATATGCAACTGCTAATATTTAATGCTAGATTCCCCAGGGCTTCTTAGCTACTGACACATGTCAGTACACAGAACACAGACACAGGACACAGGAGCGTATGCCTGCAAGAACGTCTGCTGGAACATGGTGAGCAGACATTTCTCTCATGTGTTCTGTGAGGCCTGGGCCCTGCGGCTGCAGAAAGAGCCACTGTCACTTTCCCAGCCCTTGCCTGTGCATCCATGTTTCTCTGTCACCTTGAAAAACATTAATAATTACTGGGAATGAGTAAATTCTGTGACTATCAGTAAATGTTTCACTCTCTTAAGTTGTCTGCTCTGCTTAGCTTGCAAAAAGCTGTTGCTTGCAAGGTAACTTAGATATGCTGTGGTGTCTTGCTGTCAGGCTTCCCTGTCTATGAAAATTATTATGAAATCAGAACATTACAAACTGATGAGGCGATGTGTAACTAAGAAACCCCTGCTATGTTGTAGTGCAAAGCAGGAGTTTACACAGTTAGGACTAAAATGATGTAGGCACTTCAGTAAGACGGTGTTGGTGTGGGAAGGCATAGAAGGATCCAGTTTAGTAGCAGTCTTGCCATAGTTTTGTTTTCTGATGTTCTATTGAATCTAGCCTTCAAGAAAGATTTTTCCCATGGTTTAAAGCCAGCATTTAAATCTAAAGTCATAACTGAAGGAGGCAGTCCCATCCCTCCATTTGCAGTAGTAAAACATTTTAATTGGCTTTAGGGGTATTTTTTTTTTTTAAGATCTGGTTTGTCACCAACATTTAGAAAACCAGACGGTTATATATTTTTTTAACAATACAAAGAGGAATCAAGAATATTAATTTTTAAGTCACATGAAGATTCTCACTCTCTTGAACATTTTGTTTCATCGTGTTTTACCCCAATGTGTAAATTGGTATGTACCTGTAACATTTGTCATTCAGAGTACTTGAAGATACGTTGCGATTATATTTCTCTTATTTGTGTGTGATTTGATTTAGACACTATAACACAAGAAGTTAAATGAAGCCTTTTCAAAATTAGTGGCAAGGTTGAATAATCGTCAGTGGAATACATTCAGTAATTTAATTCTTTTTAAAGTAGGTAAGTCTTCAGACTTCTTTCTTCAGTATGCAATAATATGCAAATGAGTTATTTTATCAGCTTCCAAATTCTAATAAGCATTTGTGACATGTGTGAGTAGTTGTTCTCATTTGTTCAGAACATTTTGACTGCAGTCAGGGTTACCGCTCATTGGCTACTGTCTTAGAAACAAAGAGCAAATATGATTCGGTGACCACTGATGTAGAACAGTGACAATTTCTAACAGGAGTCTGCTGTGCACGATGTGTAGGATATGGGTGTTTGGAGCATGGACTTGTTTAGTCACTTATATCTATATATTTTGAAGTAGCTTATTTTAGTATATTTTGAGTTATTTTCTATAAACTGCAATTTTCAGTGTCTAATTTAGGAGTCCTACAATGGTTCAAGAAATTCTTGTTAGGAATGAATGATTAAAGATTGTAAATTAGGAGATGAGACAATGTTTAGATAACAACCAAGAATGCTTTGGGAAAATGTGATCAGAATAGTATGAAGTTGCAAATGTTGGAGGACTAGTCTATACATCTCTACCTAGTCACACTGAGTGGGAAGGCACTAAACCACTGCTCTGGTCCTCCAGTGTCTTGCACAGGCCTATTCACATCCCACCTCATGTCTCCTGTCTTAGACAGAAGCCCGAAGCCCTATGACTTTTCAAATTATGTTGGGCTCTGTTTCCAGCAGGGAAAATAAGATTGACCTCGTGGTTAAAAGTATGCCAAGGGTAAGAAGCTGGCCTTGACTGGGTACTGCAGACCATTAGTCCAAAGTTGCTTCTGTTCTCCCTCTGTTGGAAGCTTTCCTGTATTTTCTGTTTTAGCCTTGTGAAATCCTTTTTTTTTTTTTTTTTTTTTTTCAGAATGAAAAAAATATGTCTTTTCAATATTGGGCAAAATTGTGTGTATCTGTGTGTATGTGTCAATTATCATCTTATCCTCAGTATTTCAGCTTAATCTCATTGTGCCAATATTGTATGTATTTTATTAAAAGAGGTTAGCTATTTGGAATGGAATTCCTGTTTTACCATCTTATGTTAATTTCAGCTGCTCATTTTCTTAAGTCATAAGCTTGACAGGTGAGAAACGCTGGTGTCCCCACAGTAGTTTGTTCCATCTGCTCTTCTACATTCCATCCCCCTGCGTCAGCTTCATGCCGTTCAAACTCTCTGGCCCACAGGACAATTACATCATAAAGTCTTATTTATTTATTTATTTATTTATATTTATTTATTTTAAGTTGTAATGTAGGACCTATGTTGAGGAAGGTCATGTGAAACTAGGCCTGCAGTTTGTAGGTTAAATGATGCTGTTATCTCAGTAATGTTGAATGGTAAGAATGTAAGTCTCTTAACATGGGAAGTCTGAAAGTCACAGTAGCCTGTGGGTCAAGGACAACTAAGAAAGGGGTCTCTGCTGTAGCAAATCCGTTGTGGCGAGTGTAAAAATTAGCGAGTCATTTAAGGCAGCCTCTCCACTATTGCTTAGATTCTTAGCTGGGGTCATCCTTGTGGATCCCAGTGCCAGGTTTCTCGCTAAGCCCATAGTGGCTCCCTATGTCAAGGTGTCAGTTTCCTTGCTCTCCTTCCTTGTTCTTCCCCCAATTGACTTTCCTGATTCCTCATGTTCTCCCCCCCTCTTTCTCCTACCTCCTTCCCCTCCTCCCATGCTTTCGATTTTCTGAGGAGATCTTGTCTCTTTCCCTTTCTCAGGGGGTCCATGTGTGTCTCTCTTAGGGTCCTCATTTCCTAACTTCTCTGGGGTTGTGGATTGTAGGCTGGTGATCCTTTTCTCTATGTCTGATATCCACTTATGAGTGAGTACATACTGTGTTTGTCTTTCTGTGTCTGTGTTACCTCACTCATGGTTTCTTCCAGTTCCACCCATTTGCCTACAAATTTCAAGATTCCAATTTTTTTTTTTTTTTTGCTGAGTAGTACTGCATTGTGTTAATGTACCACATTTTCTCCATCCATTCTTCAGTTGAGGAGCATCTAGGTTGTTTCCATGTTCTGGCTATTACAAATAATGCTGCTATAAACATAGTTGAACAGATGATCTTGTGTTATGACTACCTTAAATGCCATCATAGAGCCTTCATCTAGTAGCTGATGGAAGCAGAAGCAGAGATTCATAGCTAAACACTGAGCCAAACTCCTGGAATCCATTTGTAGAGAGGAAGGAGTGATAAACAAAGGGTCAAGACCATTCTGTGGAAACCTACAGGAACAGCTGACCTGAATAAGGGGGAGCTCAGGGACCCCAGACTGAAAACTGAGGAGCCTACATAGGACCAAACCAGGACCCCTGAGCATGGTTCTCAGGTGGGGGTCTTGGGCAGTGTATGGGGCTACTGGCAGTGGAACCGTATTTATCCCTAGTGCATGAATGAGCTTTGGGAGCACGTTCCCTATGGAGGGATACTCTCTCAGCCTAGGTACACGGAGGGTGGGAGGGCACTAGATCCTGCCCCAAATGATGTGACAGACTTTGATGATCCCCATGGGAAGCCTCACCCTCCCTGAGGAGTAGATGACAGGGTGGGGGCATGGGAGGGAATGGGAGGGCAGGAGGGAGAGGGAACTGAGATTATTTTTAATTTAAATAAAAATCAATTTACAAACAATTGGCAAGTCAAAAGATGAATAGTGTTCATCCATCAGGAAAGTCAGGATGACATGTACTATACATAGTACCTAATTAGATGGAAACACTGTGGCCCTTAGACTAAGCACCTGCCCAGGTTCCTCGCTTGAGTGCATAAGGTTGTTTTCCAGTTCGTTACATCTTCCCACATAGGAGGAATGTACGAGGTTAACATGTATGTTCCTGGACTCCTTCAACACCATTCTCCCACGGTCTGAATCCTCGAAATTCCCTGCCCAATGGCCTCAAGTGTAGTATCAAGAGTGCCCGGGACTGTTGATGGATGAACTTGGATGAGTTTGAACATCTGGTTCATTCATCCATCCCTGTGTAAACCTCACTTGGTGACAGGTAACAATGAAGAAATGAAAGGGGAGAGTTGGGCTGTAGGCCTTGGTTATCTCAATGTGTGATGCTCTGAGGAGCTAAAGGATGCTAACTTGTAGCCCAATCTTCGTAGACATTATAAAGGCATATGTCTTCAAGATGCAATGCAGAACACATTACATGTGACAGTTTTTGGCTGATGTATAATATTTTACTATTTGGACATGTAATATCTGAGTTTTTGGTTGTATTTTCAATATGGAGCCCAGGAACTAGAGCAGTGGTTCTCGACCTTTCTAATGCTGCTGCCCTTTAATGCAGGTCCTCATGTTGAAGAGACCTCCAACCATAAAATTATTTTTATTACTACTCCATTACTGTAATTTTGCTACTGTTATGAATCATAATGTAAATATGTTTTCCAGTGGCCTTAGGTGACCCCTGTGAAAGGATCATTCGATCCATAAAGGGGTCATGAGCCACAGGCTGAGAACTACTATTGCATATGATTTCTAGTTTTCCATTAAACATTGATTGCTAGTTTGGGGGCCCTTCACCTCCTGCGGTCTGGAGTAAATTTTTCTATACCAAGTTATATACTATTAGTTGAGAGAAAAAAAAGTAACTGGAACAAGTATGTTATTAATCAGTTCTATTTCTGTAAATACTATTTTCTGAGAGAGGAGATAAGCTGTTATCAGTCTTTGGTGGTATACTGTTTATAACAAAGAGATAATTTATAAATGACGATGTTTTAGAATTTCTAGAGCAAATCCTTCTAACGTTAATTGTTTTGTGTGGGGTATACTAGTTTGGAAGTGTGACTATTAAAGTATTTCCAGTATTTATAGAAATGTGTGATTCCTTTTATTGAAATCAGTATATGTCACAAACCTGTCTTCAGCTGCCACTTAGTAAGAGGTTATGTTTTTGTTTAATCATTTAGACAGGATGTTTTATTATTCATATGCATATATAATTCATATATACAAGCATAGAATAACATATTTTTCTTTCATCAGAATGTTTGTTAAGCCTACTTGACAGTTATAGTACTGTTAAATTTAAGTATTCAACTACCAAAATGTTTTAATTGGGGATAAATATTTAGACTGTAACCATCTTTATCAAATGTTTTTCATATGTACAATTAATATCATTGTAAATATAAAGCCTAAAATATGGAGTTACTTACAAAATAAGTATAAGAAGAAATTAGGTTTTAATTTCTTGAGACATGTTTTTAATGTGCTATTACAAGTATGAAGAAATAATGTTCATTTTAATAACTATTATTAATTCTCCATTTTTCAGATTTATAGATGTTTTTGTTTTACAAATTATCTTAGAAAATGAAACAAAAATAGCCTTGTACAGTTACTGAGTTTTAGAGCTATCTAGGTATTTTAGTGGAAGTGAAGTTCTAAAAGAGCAGAGTGGAGTGTGGGTTTTCACTTAGTAACCTGCTTGTGTTGCCTTCCAGGCTTGTACTACAGAAAGTGCCAGTTAATTTCCAAGGAAGATGTTACTCATGACACGAGGCTTTTCTGTCTGATGCTGCCTCCAAGTACTCACCTTCAGGTGCCAGTTGGGCACCATGTTTACCTCAAGCTCAGTGTCACAGGTAAGGGAAGTAGAGACTGGGACTGGGTGGGGGACAAGCTCTTTTGTACAGTCATCTAAGTTACTGGTCTCTCTGGGCACCTGGCATTAATGTCAGGAAGCCTCTGGACTTGTAGATGCAAGAGGAGTGTCAGGAATGTCTTTGCTACTGATAACCTGGAGAAGGTTGCCTCCAGTAGGAAAGAGGGAGTGAGCACACGGTGGTCCTCCACAGGGAGCACCACGGAGAGCACCACTGGAAACAGACCGTGTCTTTGGTGTCTCCTAGGGGCTGCACCACTTACAAGATTGAGTCCAAAAAAATTCTAAACAAGGGAATAATTGCATATAGTTTCCTTAAGTTCAACTGGCTACCAGTTCAAGATGTTCAAAACTGTGTTCCTTGCTGTGTGGATTCTTTTTCCCTTATTTCATCCTAAATCTCTTCATCTACTTATTTCAGGTACCCCAGTTCTTACTGGTAGCCAACATTTCTTGGCCTTTGGGGGCTGCAGAATCCTTACTTCAGTCTGTGTTTGCAGTGTGCCATCTTGTAGAATCCCGGCTGGGATTTGGTGTAGGTGGTGTTCCATGATGGTACTCTTAGGTTTTTCTCTTTGTCATCATTAATGCCAGATTGCCATTCACTGGCTGCTATCTCCCTTAGCATTGTTCTTAACCAGTTTGCTTTAAGACACATGTGAAGTAATTAGAGCCATGTATGAAATTTTAGTCTTTTAAATGTTTGGTGATTCTTTTCTTTTGAATTTAATTAAATCATTTTACTTTTTAAAAATAATACATTTCGTGAGATAATTGGATTAGTGTTCCTTTCATTCAGCTGCCAGAATAATTATTTTAGAACATTAAGACAATCCAATATATATAATTAAAAGTGAAATGCCTCCCTGTCTTTTCCTAGTTTAGCTCATTGGTGACTACTAACTGATGCTAAATATGTGGTTTATAGTTGGAATTGTTCTGTCTTTATTATTACATCTCCATGGAATACTTTTAGTGCCATTTTATTGTGGCCTATTACAAACTTTATATGTCTATCTAGATTTATTATTATAGATCACACTTAATCAAGAAAAAAAGATTGTCTATATAATGGTTAAGCATTGGTTTGTTAAAATTATAGCCTTGAATTAAAACATGGATATGGGCCATCTCTTTAGAGGTATGAACACATTAGTCTTAAACACACACCAATAGCATCATAAATATTTTGTTTTATTTATGCTAAGAGCCTTTTAAGTATTACACTTTTCTTTGTTTTGAATTTTTATTTTCCAGGTGCAGAAATAGTAAAGCCATATACACCCGTGTCTGAATCCTTACTCTCAGACTTTAAAGAACCAGTTCTTTCCCCAAATAAATACATCTACTTTTTGATCAAAATCTATCCTGATGGACTCTTCACACCAGAGCTTGATCGTCTTCAGATTGGTTAGTAATGTTGATTTGTAGCCCTGTTTATACTATAGATTGGGCCAGAAACCCTCTGTTGTCTCCATGTGGGAGTCTATTATGTGCCTTAAACTCAGCATGTCTACAGTGGACATTATCTTCTCTTTGTCTGGTACCCCATGTCCTTCATCTCTGTTCATTTCTGCCCTGCTCTGGAAGACTTGTTCCAATCCAGTCTGCTACAAAGTTTAAGGTCATCTTTCCTCCCAACCCTATGCTCAGAAAGTAAGCCTTCATCCTTTCTGTTTGGTCCTATAAGTAATCTCTCATGTGACTCTCACTGGTGTCTTTCTCCCCATCTGCATTTTCCAGGAACTTCTCCAAGCTCCTCTGAGAATAGTCCATTTTTGTTGCTCCCCAGCTTTGGAGCCTTGGGCTGGTCTGCGTTACCTGTACTGTTCAGGCCCCTGCAAGGCTTACAAGGACTGCTAGGCTCTAGGTTTTGTGTTCCTTGTAGCCTCAGTTTGTTGTTCTCACTCTTAGATTCCTATAGGACCCTCATCTAGAATTACCATCAGCCCTTTTTTGTTTTTTCTTTTCTTTTTTTTTTTTTTTTTTTTTTTTTTTTTGGCCATAGTCCTTCTAAGACTCAACTCAACAGAATGGCCTTTCCATTCTGAAGCCCTCCTCTGAATCACTTAATAACAGCTGCTCATGCACTGTTGTCAGATTGAGCACACAAGCTTGTTTATAAGATTGACATTTACAGGTAGAAATTGTCTTATTTCCAGGACCTAGCATGACAGTTGGCACATGCTAGGCTATCAGGAAATAGACTAGGAAAGATGCAAAAACTTTCCTTCTTGTTTCAGATCCTTTCTCTGTGTTTTCTCATTTTTCTCTATCTCCTTTTGTCTATCTTCCTTTTGTCTCAATGGAAAATGACCTTCCTCTTTCTCTGTCAGCATCAACTCACATTGGGACAGCACAGCCATCTGTCACTTTAGTCTTTATGTTACTTCTGAAAGTTGACTTAGAAGTCTTGTAGTGTGATTGTCCCTTGGTACTGTTATTACTATCTTGTAGAGGAAAACCAAAGAAATTATAAGCACCCAAATACTCTGATACAGTATTTGAAATAAGTTGACAATAGTGAACAGTTTTGTTTTTCTTTCAAGTTTACATTGGAGATTTCTGGATGGACCCCTGGTGGTGGTGGTCTTAGGTGAGAGGTGTGTACAGTCCTGTCAGCTGATCACCACAGAAACTAGGCAGCTGCCTAAGTATAGCTGGTTTCTGATCTTGCTGTTTTCATAGGAATTAAACTTATAATGGCTCTTGTTGTTTAAATTGGTAGGTCTTTTCAAATTTTACTGGAGAACTTATGACACTACCAGTGTATGGCTTTGGAATACATTTGTTTCCAGTCTCCTGCCAGGCTTGACTCTGGTTACTAACCAATGTGTCAATAGCAAACATCTATTCTCTACCTACCTTGTATTAATTACTCATTTATCTGTTTGTGGCGCTAGAACCCTGACATATTTGGATATCTGATGATTGCCTCTGAAACTCCTCTAATGTCCATCCTGTCACTCATCAGGGTTCTGTCCCTGTTTCCTTTCTAGCTTTTTTGTATTGTTTTGTTGTCTGATTTTGTTTATTTTATTTGTTTGTTTAGGAGATTTTGTTTCTGTAAGCAGTCCCGAGGGCAATTTTGAACTATCTAAACTGCAGGGAGTAGAAGATCTCTTTTTATTGGCAGCGGGGACAGGCTTCACGCCAATGGTTAATGTGTTGAACTACTCTTTGACTTACATGTCCAGTCTCAGGTACGTTTGGTTTCTCTGATTACTGAGTTTGGGTTCTTCTGTCTCATTTCATGTTTTTATAATGTAGACTACCTAAAGTATTCACCAATTTCACTTCAGGCATTTCCACCTATGCATATTTTAAATGTAATAGTGACTTCCATTTAATGCGGTTCCCTTTTTTTCTTTTAAGGAAGGTGAAATTGATGTTCTTCAATAAAACAGAGGATGATATAATTTGGAGATGCCAACTAGAGAAACTAGCATTTAAAGATAAAAGGTATTGCACATGTTAACTCAAATTTAAATTTTCCTGTATCCTGGGGCAGTTCAGGAAAGTGTGCTGGTAGCACACTTTGTGACTATTGGAGGGTTCCTTAGGTCCTCTGGTAAGCCACATCTCTGTGCCTGTACAGGAGAGGTGATGCCCACCATTGTCAGCAGACAGTCTTCGTTTTTAGTTTCTGAGTTAATGGGTATTAATAGCTCTGGTTTTCTTTTTATGCTGTTCTTATCAAGATAAAGCAGACCTTGTCAAGCTGAACTCAGGGAGAGGGAATAGCACAGCAAGAGCTATGTCATTACAGAAAGAAGAAAAGCTGCATATCACAGTCAGCTGTAAGCAGTACAAAGTCAAGAACATTGAGCTAGATAGGCCACCATACTTTGTAAAGCATTTATGCAGTCATCTATTTCTCAGAATGTCAGGTGTGTCTAATTTGCATAGAATATTTGAGGTGATTATTTATGCTCATATAAGCTCATAAAAATCAAGTCACCAGTCCTTGAAAAGCCAGAACACCCTTAGACACCACCGTCCCTAGGGTAGGTCCTTCACTGTTAGTGATAGGTAATGCTGTGGTCCTCTTTGCTGTGTTCTCTGTTCCTTCCCACAGTCCTCTGTCTTCCTTTAATGAATGCCTAATAAGTTAAGGCTGTAACTTGAATATGCTTACCCTTGAAGCACTATTGTTTTTAACCTAGCTAAAGCCTCTACCTGGGCATATTTACTCTGGTGAGGAAGCTAAGAATGAATTCAGGGACTACAGATAACCACATTAAGCTTTCACACTGAGAAACATTGCCCAGGAAGCCTATAGACCAAACCCTAGCTCCTATGTCCTCATCTTTAAACCTTACTGCTTCGGGGTATAGGAGAGACAGTTCAGTGAGTAAAGAGCCCTGGTTACTGTTGCGGAGGACTCATATGGTGGCTCACAACTGTGCATAACTCCAGTGTTAGGGAATCCAGTGCCCTTTTCTGACTTCCGGAAACACCAGACACTCACATGAAGGGTGTGTGTACATGCAGGGAAAACACTCATTCATAAAGAATAAATCTTAAGCCAGGTGGTGGTGACATACACCTTTAATCCCAGTGCTTAGGAGGCAGATGCAGGTGGATTTCTGAGTTCAAGGCCAGTCTGGTCTATAGAATGAGTTCCAGGATAGCCAGGGCCACACAGAGAAACCCTGCCTCAGGAAAAAAAAAAAAAAAAAAAAACACAAATAACCTGTAAAAAGTGAATTAAAAATAAAGTTGATCACTTGAACTCTTCTTTAAAAATTGCTTTGCTTCATGGACCTGTGCCTTTGTCTGAGAGTCAGACAGTGGTACCTGTACTGCTCACTTCAGTACCCAGCTGTGAGGTGTGGAGACCATGTAAATGCTTTGGGACCTGGAACTCCCTCCCTGGGGTGTTTAGAATGGGCTAGAGGCCCTCTATAAAGGTTTGCCTTACTAGAACCCCTATTTTCCCCAACATTTAGAAGATTTTTAAATGGACATAGGTAGGCTTTGAAATAAATACATGCTTCTAGTAAATTTTTGACAAAAGTATTGTTGGGTCCCTTAAGGGAAAAATTTATAAAATTTAAGAGATTTATTTTAATGACTAGACATTATATCTTAGTCTGTTGATAAGAGTTCATTTTGATCAACTGTTACGAGGAGCATGTACTTGTGAACAGGAAGTGGTTTTGTTTTGGTCTTCATCAAAAGTAGTTGGTTACTTAAGCTACTGTATTGAGGATTTGTTTTTATTCCTGCCTGTGACTGTACTCAGCGGCTGGGTGACCCTCACGTAGTCTATCTGATCACAGAATATGTTCTGTCATCCTCAGGGATACTTCTGTTTGGAGACAGGTTTCATTGTTACTGGGTTTTTGGTTGTTGATTTGTTTGTTTGTTTGTTTGTTTTTCTGAGACAGGATTTCTCTGTGTAGCTCTGTAGACCAGGCTGACCTAGAACTCACAGAGATCCACCTGCCTCTGCCTCTGCCTCTGCCTCCTGAGTGCTGGTATTTAAGGTATGTACCACCACTGCCCAGCTTCATTGTTACTGTTTGTAAGATTTATTTATTTTTATGTTATGTGTATGAGTGTTTTTCTTGCATATATGTAAATATTCCACATGTATGACTGGTGCCCAAAGAGGCCATAGAAAGGCGTTAAAGTACCTAGAACTACCGAGTAAGCATCTCTCTAGCTCCCGGAGCCTTTTTCTTTTTCTTTTTTCTTCTTTTTCCTTTTTCTTTCTTTTTTTTTTTTTTTTTTTTTTTTGGTTATTGACAACTGGTGAAAGAGTAGCTACTGACATGTAGTTATTAAAGCCAGTAATGGCTCAAAATGCCATAAGCTTGGGCTGGGAAGCCCTGTGTTGTACCATGACTTTTAATAGTAACAGCATTGTGTTGTGTCACTTGAGCACACAGTTTAACCAGCCCCTGCTGTTTGACATGGAGAGTTCTTCTGTACCCTGACTCCTTAGGATGAATGAGCTGAAGCACTACAGGTGAAAATGTGCTCAGGCTAGGACAACTCTCGGACAGACGTCCACAGCACAGAACGCTGTCCCAGCAGCAGCATTTAATGTCGTTAGTGCCCTTAGTTTGCCATTGGAATGGAGCAAGAGAGAAAAGAATCCCTGGCAACTCAGGGATGGGCCGCAAAGGACAGGCTGTTTCTGTGCCTGAGGCTTCCCTGAGGCTTCACTTTATGAAATTCTACGCTGTCTACAGATTGCCCCAGCACACACAGCCCAGTGATCCCGTTGAAGCTCTTTTTTCATCCAGGACAGCAGCACCATCACAGTGACCTTTTCATTTTGTTCATTGAGTACCAGACTGTAGGCAAGGAACCATTCTGGGAATAAGTGCAAAGGCACAATAAGTGTGTGCTGTTTATACGGGGAGCTCAGCATCTCACCATTGTTTAAGCAGATGCTTGTAGAAACGATGCCACGGGTAGGTTAGCCGTCTTTAAAAAGCATGCTAGTAAATGCAGGCAATGAATGGGTATCCATCACAGATTAGAGCCTATTTACTCTGAATTTATATCTTAACAATTTTATTGTGGTGAAAGGTTCATTTGAAATACAGCCACAAAAGACCATCTTTAACAGTTAATTCACCATGGTAGACAGGTATTTGGATAAAAGATAGTGATTGTATTTTAGTGAAACAAGATGTGGGTTAAATTTCCAGGATCCAAAATGCCTGGAGCCAGAAGTTCTCCAATTTTAGAGTGGGAGTTTCCCAGTGTTTGCATAGACTTCACTGACTGGGTATCTAATCTGAAATCATAAGTGCTCCAGAACCTGATAGAACATGATAGTGTCATGTTGGCACTCAGAAAGTGTGTGATATTTGAGCATTTTAAATTGAGGTTTTCAAGTGAGTGTGCTTACCACTATGATTGGGGTGGCAGTTCTAAGTAGCGTGGTTTAGAGCTGCTGCATTGACTTGGGAACCTTGATAGGAAGAGCTAAAACCGTTGTGATTGATGGGCAAGTTTCCTCTCCATGTTCAGTGAATGCCCTGGGGACAAGCTTGAGGCAGGGCTGAGTGCAGAGCTGGGCTGGCTCTCCCATCTCTGCCTGGTGCTCACTTGGGCTGCTGCTGTTCCTGGCCTGTCAGTATTTGGGAGTCTGAGCCAGCTGTGACAGCAGCTCAGCTTCCTGCTCACATTCAGCTTCCTGCTCCTCTCACTCAGGACGCCTTTCCCGAGGCTTAGACTGATGTGAGCGGTCCCTGGGGAGTACAGAGGCCTGTGCTGTGGAGATGGCAATGGAGCAGGTGTGGCAGGACTTTGATTTTCTAGCACTAAGCCAGCAGTTTACTTGGTAACTCACTTAACTCTGTGCCCTCTTCAATTTCCACACGTCTGATTTCATAACATTTGAGTGTTCCCATGTTTTGGTCACTAGGGATACAGTAGCTGCAGCTGGCATGACCCTGGCTTTCCTGGAGTTTAAGGTCTGAAGGCAAAGTAGACAGTGGGATAGACCACCATTTCTACAGCACATAGAGTAAAAGGGCCAAGAGCAGTGGGACCATAGCATTTGCTGATAGACATGGAGCTTGAGCTAAGATCAGAAGAGTGGGGCCCCTAGGAGCGTCACAGAAGGAAGACTGAGTAGGCAGTGGCATGTTGTGAAGACCGAGGGACAGAGGCTAGAGCCAGGCTGCTCATAGGCTGTATACAAAGCATAGAAGGGGTGGCTTCGAAGAGAAAGGCTAAGGTTTTGCCTCACACAACCAAGTTAATGAGTACCACTCACAGGGTTAGTACTAGGCTCTGGACCAGGAGACCACATCTGCCTGATGAAGTTGGAACCACCAGGGCCAAGAAGTCAAATAGGCTTCTTGGTCAAATTGTCCCGGGGACTGGGACTCATGGGCAGATTTAAATGGGGATTAAAACACCTGTCACTGGAAACTACTCCTTTCTGTGACTCACATAGGCGGATTATTAATTATTAATAGCAGTGTATCAGCCCATGCAATCCCATGGAAGTCTTTTGCTAATGAGGTCAAGAAAAGAAACAAAAACCAAAAGCAAATCATTGCCCTTTTCCACAGCAAGGCTAATCCTTGGATTGTCTTTACCCATAGCAAGGCCAGTACTTAGTGAATTTGCATTTACATGTGTATCTTTATTAATATTGATAGGACCTGTCTAGTCTTAATACGGCAGCCTTACTGACTTTGAAATCTGACAATAATGGGTTTGAAAGAACAGACTTTGAAAACTCTTTTCTTTGCTTGTCCTAGATTTGATGTTGAATTTGTTCTCTCAGCACCTTCTTCAGAATGGAATGGCAAAAGAGGACACGTATCACCAGCTCTTCTCTCTGAATTTTTGCAAAGAAGTTTAGAAAACTCCAGAGTCTTCCTTTGCATCTGTGGACCAACACCATTTACAGATGAGGGGATAAGGTGAGCAGGCAGTCAGGGCACTGGAAATATAACGTGAAAGCCCAGAGAGACAGCACTCAGCAAGATTTTTGGTTCCTCCTGCCATGCCAACATTCTCTTAAAAATCTGTGGTAGCTGTGAAAATAGTGGCGTTTTCAGTCTCCTTACTAGGAGCAGGGGTTGGGGCATGGATTGTGCTTAACATTAGATACCGCTAGAAAAAATGAGATTCAGCCAGCAGTCAGTGTCTTCTGCCCATAGCTGTCAGCATGAATAGTCACAAGACCAGGGCCACAATTTCATTTGGGACATTGGGCTTTTGACCTCATCCTCTACCAACTTTAATGTAAATAATTATGAGCCATTTTCATTTCAGTGTGGCTGTATCTTTATTCTCTGCAGCTATGTAGTATGGACCATGCTAGAAATCACTTTGTAGACCAGGCTGTCCTCAAACTCACAGAAATGCCTCTGCCTCCTGCCCCCTGCCTCCTGCCTCCTGCCTCCTGCCTCCTGCCTCCGCCTCTGAGCTAAAGGCATTTGAATGAGTTGACTGTCTAGTTACAGTGAAGCCCTTGCCTGTCAGAGACAGGATACATGTCTAAAAAAGTAGGGTGGCTGTCGGAGAGAGAGGCTTGACTACTGTACCCTAACCCTGTGCCACCTAGGCCCTTTTTTTGTGAATGCTGCTGCTTTGGACAGAGAGTACTGATTAAACATTGATTATTTTCACAGCCACTTCTGTGGTCTCAGTCTCTAGTTATCTGATTCTCCAAGCTGAAATGTATTTCTGCAGTGTGTTTTCCTACTCCTCACCCTGAAAACTGGCGAGGAAAGGGAGGAAATTAAAGCTTTATTCTGCCTTCTCTGTCTGAACTGTATTCCTTTATTCTATCTTTCTGTGTGATAGCATGTGAGCATGTTGCTGGATAGCCACCAACCGCAGAGCAGGTTTTCCTTACAGACGCCTTCAGTTGATCAGTGATGAAAGAAGGATGGAAATAGAATCTTACCTATTTCATGGGTCACCAGTGGTTGCTAGCATCAGATAAGAGCGGCAGCCATGCTTTATGTGGCTCTTACAGTAACAACACTGATGAAGTAGCCAAAAGCATTAACCCTGTATGTGATGAAGTTCTAGACTCCAGCCACTTACTAAGTGTGAGGAATGAGAGGACACGGGGCCATGCTATTGAAGAATGCCGTGGGAGTGGAGCAGAGATGACTGTGGGGAGTGCACAGTAAAAATCTTACCGTTCCCTGCTAGGAAACTGCAGAGGTGGAATTAGAAGGGGCGGGGGATGAATGTTAGAAATCCAATGTATCCAAAGGCTTATTCCCCCATTTATAATGAGTGAATTTATTAGAATTGGATCTTGACTCAAATCTTTTAAAAGTAGTGGCATTTGTGCAATTTGAAAATTTGAACACTCATTAACTATCTAGTTCTGTTAAGTTTCTGGGGTGATTATTGTAATTTTAAAAAAACAAACACGACTTGAGAAAATGAGGAGAGTATGTTGGCAAGCTCTGATCTCATGTCTTTAATTGTGAACACTTTCCCTAAAAATCATACACTTTCTGTTTCTCAGGTTGCTGCATGATCTTAACTTTGACACTGATGAGATCCATGGATTTACAGCATAATGAAAAGCTGCCATTGTCTTTTATTCAACTGGTTTATATTTGTGATTGCCTAGGATTTTTTAAAAGAATTTTGTATGTATGAAAGGTTAACCAGGCTTCCATTTCTGGAATGAAGTCATGTGTCTTCAGTACAGGTACCTTGGTTTAATTTTGTACCGTGACTTACTTTGCTACTGATGCCTAACCTGGGATGTCAATCATGGCAGCAGATGCATACAAGAACCTTTGTTATGAACTGCAAGTTTTCCTTACCACTGAAATGTATCACTGTTCTGCAATAAACACTTGTATTTTATGACATGATAAGGTAAGCAATCATTTTGATCACTTTCTATGCTGCAAGATGTTTTCTGAGCAATACAGATTAAGTTTTACACTGCACTGTTTACTCAGGAATTGATGGTCTGTGTCCTCATTAATCTTTTTTTTATTATTAATAATTTAAAATTTTTTTACATATCGATCCCAGTTTCCTCTCTCTTCTTCCTTCCCTCCCTCTCTCCTTCTCTCCCTCCCTCCCTCTTACCTTCTTTCTCCTGTGACATGCACCCTGGCCACCCTCCCCTCCCATCCCCTCACCCCCATTCCACTTGTAGGGATATGCTATCCAGGTTGGGTCATGTATATCTGTCAAATCATTTGAAGTAGGGACTAGGACTTCTCTCCTGTCTCTAGGTCAAGGGGGTATCCTATCCCTCCATGGGGGATGTGTCCGCAAGGCCCTTGTCCTCATTAATCTTAAAACATGGAATGCTGTAACTACTGGTGATCAGTCCTGTGGGTGTCCATGGCATTGATACAGAGTAGAATAAAATTATGCTCCTATACCTTTACTCCCTGTGTTGGACTGAAATGTAACGAATGGAGTAAATGGAGTAGCTGTCTTAAAGAGAATTTTTTTTTTTTTTTTTTTTTTTTTTTTGAGATTCTCACTTTGTAGCTTTGGCTGGCTGAAATTTGCTATGTATACCAGCCTGGCCTGAAACTTGTGACAGTACCCCTGCTTCTGCCTCCTGGAGTTGGGATTAACGGTCCGTGCTACCATGCCTGAGTTTAAAGAAGATTTTAAAGAGAGCAGTAGAGTTCAATTTCCAGGCCCCAGATGGTAGAGGAGAAATGACTCCTGCAAGATATTCTCCATGTGCGTAGAGGAGCAGTGCACTGTGCCCATCCTCAGACACTAAGTAGAAATAATTTAAAATTTTTAAGACACCAGTGAAAAGTACTGGAAGTGCTTCACACTTGCAGCTTGGGACTAGGTGTATGAGGAGCTTACCAGAACACTAACTGTTTCTAGGTCCACACCAAAGTTACCAGCAAAGATTAAAGTTGGCATCCAGCCCATGGCCTGAGATAATCATCCATCCTCTGCAGCCCATCCACACCAGCTGGGGGAAAGAGGAACATTCTGTCCTCAGTGGCTCTCTCCAGACTGGCTGCTTCCCCAGCAGCTGGCAGATCAGTGGGGAGCCCTCCTGGCTCTGCTATAGGCAGTCTTCAAATCCTTCCAAACTTGGAATTGAGCAGAGTATCAATATCAAGAGCTTTTCAGAAGGCTATGTTGAATGCATAGGTGGCTGCTGTACTCTGTCCTAATCCATGCAGCAGTAGTGTTTATACAGACAGCATTGGGAGGCATCCCTGTCTCTGGTTTTCCATGAATGGTTTTGTAAATAGCTACCATCTCTGAATAATGTGGCATTAGCACTTCCCAAAGGACCAGCATGCTGCTTGTGAAGCCTCTGCTGGCAAAGACTGGTTGAATACCCGTTGTTCCTGTGTCTTCCTCTTCCAAGGAGCTCAGCTTCAGCCCCTGCTGCTCACAGGGCTTCAACTTCTTATTACCCCATCATCTTTGTCCCCTGTAAGGATATGTGTGCATCTTTTCATCTCTTTATATCTTTCAGTAATTCATTGATAATGTGTCAATTTACTGTCTTTCATAAGTATCATTGTGTTTCTCCTTCTTTAATTCTCCTCCAGTCCTGTTTCAGTTACTTCAAGAAAAGTTTCCCCTCTGTTATATTTCTTCTTTGTTCTTCCTTTTTTGTTCTTTAGAGGAAAAGAAAAGCCAGAAGTGCCCTTCACCCTTTGGATAATTTCTACTCACATATTAGTTTACACATTAGTAGTTCCCAAGATGGAGTCAGATTTCCATGACCATGTAGTTTTCCCCCCGTTTGTTAATTGGATAATTTGTTCTTGGGGTATTTTTTGTTTATTTTTGTTTTTTAAGTCTTTGTATAGTCTAGATATTAATCCTCTGTCAATTAAGTAGCTGGCAAAGAATTTTTTTTTCTCTCCCATTTTGTAGGCTGTCTTGTCACTATTGATTGCTTTGTCTGATATACAGAATCTTTTTAATTCCATGTAATCTATTTGGCAACTCTTTCTATCATTTCCTGGATTGTTGGAATCCTATTCAGGAAGTCATTGCCTGTGTTGTCAGTGTTTTGGGGTGTTAAATTAAAGCCTTTGGTCCATTTAGAATTGATTTCATGAATTTTTCTACATGCAGATGTCCAGTTTCCCCAGCACCACTTGTTCAAGAGGCTGCCTTTTTCTAGGGTGTGTTTTTGGTGCCTTTGTTGTAAATCAGATGTATATAGCTATGTGGGTTTATCTCTGGGCCTTTGTTCCATCCCATTGGCCTACATGCCTGTTTTTGTGCTAGTAGCATGCTGAGTTTGTTACTCTAGTGCTATAACATAGTGTCAAGTCAGGTATTGAGATGCTCTTGGCTGTTTGAGTGTGATGATTTGAATGAGAAATGTCCCCTAGAGCCTTCAATATTTGAAGGTTTGGTTCCCAGTTGGTGGGACTATTTGGGGGAGGATTAGGAAGTGTGGCCTTGATGGGGGAAGTATGTCACTGGTGGTGACTTTGAGAGTATATGGTCTCACTTTATTTCTAGTTAGTTCTCACCTGGGTCCTCTTCAGAAGCCCAGTCAGAATTGTGAGCCAGGGTGGGCTCTTCCTAGGAGGCTCCAAAGACACATGTTCTCCTAGCCTCCTCCAAGTACTAACATGAGACCAGAGCATCTGTCCCCTGGTCTGCAGGGCACCTGCTCTTTGCAGCAGCAGTAGGACCGCCCTCATTTCCTTCGTGGCCATATGCTTCTAGAAGCTGCACACATTCCCCCTGCTTTCCCATGGCCTACTTCCAGCACTGCTGGGTTGTGTCCTCCTCAGACATGGAAGCTCTAAACTCTCCCTGCCACAGCCACTCTCCCTGCCACAGCCTGCCACTCTCTTTCTGGCCCCAGCTAAAGAAGACCCATTGCTTTGCAAAGCTCTTGTATTTAGAACACACCTACCCAGATGCACAAGGTGGCCTCTCTACTTGGAGATCTGCAGTCTGTTCTTCTGCCATGGAACAGAGTGTAACCAAAGGTTGCATGCATTAGGTGCTGGAGTCTTTTTGGAGCCATCCTGTTCATTGGTTTATGAGGAAGTTAGATTTTATGTAGCTATCACTACAGGTCCTTACATGAGTACTCAAGTTCCTTCTACAGGCCAACTACTATCTTCTCTGTGGTCTGCCCTCTCAAGCCTAGAAAAGCATGTCCCAAGCCAACTCAGTGCCCAGACTGTTGCTATCTACGGATCTTTTTGACAGATGAACCAGTCTGTGTGTGGTTCACACTGTTTAGAATCATTGCTGACCATTTATTCAAAAAATAAAAATAAAACAAAACGTGAGATCTCAACCTGCCCAGTCTCCTTGTTTTTTAGCTTCAGTTATGGTGAAGTCATTTTCACCTGTGGCAGACCTCAAACCAGAGTGTGAGCATGCTTGTCTAAAATGAAAAAATGTCTTTCTTTCTTGGTTAGCATTCCTTTACACTTTTTCATGAACAGAACATGATTCTACCCCAATGAAAAACATCTAACAGGTAGGTACATTTGCAAGTGCCTGTGGTGCCCAAAGGTTGACTTTGGGTGTCTTCCTCCATCACTTACCATCTTAGTTTTGTTTTTGTTTTTGTTGAGCTAAAGTCAGTGTGTGAACCTGGGACCTTTTGGTTTCACTGACTGGCTAGCAAGCTTGATGTTTTCCCAACACTGAGGTGACAAACATGTCCTCACACCAAGATTTCCCATGAGTGCTGGCCATCTGAGTGCAGACCATCATGCTTGTAGTGCAAGCATTTTATTGGTTGAGACATCTCCTCGAACCCTTAAAACTCCTTTCTGATATCCATTCCCCATTATGGGATGGAGGCTCTAGCTTGAATCCAGCATTACTCACAAAACCAAATGGTAGAAACAACCCAGATAGTCATCTGTGCATGTATTGGTAAAGAAAATGATAGTATACGTATAATAGAATGTATTTGGGCATAGAAATGAATGGAATATTAGGTGAGCCTTAAAACACGCTGAACATAGGAAAGAAGTCCCCCTTTTATAAATTGCCACATTTATGATTCTTTCATATGAAATTGCCACACTTGCACAGCCAGAGTACCGAGCTTGGCAGAGGGTGTCAAGATTGAAACACTTAACAGATCACCAGGAGAAGTTAAGAAGCTGCTGCCACCACCACTGTCTATTATAGAGAGTAATGGGCTTATATACCCAAGCCGGGGATGGGCTCAGTATAGGAGGAAGTCATGCACCACCCACACCTGGGGTCAAGGCACACCTGCACTGCCCACTGGAAAGTTTTGAAAACAACCTTGTTTGCTCAACCTTGTTTGCAGGGAAGTTCTACATCTGGGTGGGGAGAAGAGAGCTGTGAGGGACAAGTACTTAAATTTCCCAAATGAAATCTTTAGGAAGGAGTATCTATAGAGATAGAAGAGGATTGCGATTATTTATGGAGTATAAGAATGGAAGGTATGGGTTTTTGTTTATGACTTTTAAGTTTTTTAAAGTTGACGTATTTGTGAATATGTGCTCAATTTAAGTAGACACATTGTATGGTGTGGGAAGTAGATCTCAAAAAGGGATGGTTTAAGATGAAAGTAGAAAGAAAATAAAAATGAACAAACCCCAAACTTCATTAAAATGAAAAGAACACAAGTCTTCAAGTTAAGATTTAAAAAGTCAAAGAAGGAACAGTAAACAGTGGAGGCAATGAGGAGTGTCTGTCTACCAGAGCCACAGGAAAGTGCGTACTTTTTAGTGGAAAAGCTTAAAACCACTTTTTAGTGGGTGAAACATAAAGAAACCCTGTTTCCAGAAGCCTCCCCTAAGACTAAGGCGTTTATATATAGACTGTGGGGTATGTTAACCCTGTGGGACTGAGGCTTGATGAACGCTAAAGAAGAAAGACTCCCGACACAAGCTAGGATGTGAGAGGGTAACCTAAAGATGAGCTTTAGGCTGGAGGATGGGGCTCAGTTGGTAGAGTGCCTGCCTAGCAGGTGTAAGCCCCTGGGTTCAATCCCCAGAAGCAGTAAAAGTGCATGCATGGCCACACATGCCTGTATTCTCAGAACACAGGAGTCCAAGGCAGGAGCATTACCTCATCCCTTACTACATAGAGAGATCAAGGCCACATCTCATCCCATCAAACAAGCAAAAGAACAATGCCCTTAAAAAGACACCACTGCCCCCACAGTAGTTGTTTTGATACTGTGATTTTGGGGATGTTGAAGAAAGCAAATTGGATTTTTTGTTCTGTTTTTAATGTCTCTTAGTCCTCAGCCTCTCTCTATTTCCCACCTAAATACCTTTGTAGTGAGGAGCATTAAAACTAGTTCTGCCCATTAAATCGTTGTTTGACTTTGAAAGTTTTTATTAAAAATTTAAGACTGTAAGCAAGAGCCCATAGTACTGCTTCTCTCAAGCTGTGTGTGTGTGTGTGACAGAGAGAGAGAGAGAGAGAGAGAGAGAGAGAGAGAGAGAGAGAGAGAGAGAGAGAGAGCGTGCGCGCGCGCGCTCACACGCATGCAGGTACATATATGGAGCTCAGAGGATAACTTGCATGTCTCTGTTCTCCACTCCCAACATGTGGCCCTGGGGGTTGAACTCAGTGTTGGTGGCAAGTGCCTTTCCTCACTGAGATACCTCTGCAGCCTGAGAATGGCTCTTGGAGGCAATCACTTCCTCGCCTGAGGATTGTTAGCACCCCAGACAAGTGTCTACAAACCAAGGGGAGGTAATCAGGGCAAAGGGCACAGGGCTCCCTCAGAGAGGCTCTGTAGGGCAACAGTGGAGTGACCTGGCTTCCAGGGCACATACCTTCAGCTTTACCAGTGTCAGAGGCCTGGGGGAAAGTGTTCAAAAACAGCCTGTGCTAAGTGGTGCGTGCTGGTGCACTCTCCTAATATTCCAGCTTGGGAGGCCCATGTCCTGGTACATCTGTAATTCTGCCCATGAGTACAAAGCCATCTTGGAATACATAGTGAGTTTTGGGCCAGCCTGGTCTACACAGGCCTTGCCTAAGGTGAAGATGCTGATGACCTGTGCTGAAGTAAATAAAACCGAAGTGTTACTGTTGGTTTTACTGCCAACAAGATACAAATTAGAATCACCTGAGTTGGCCCTTCCCCAGAATGATTGCCTTAACTGATGCCCAAGACCTACCCAGTGTGGGTTATTGGCCTCTCCGGTAAAGTTCTTTATCGAGTGTGTGTGTGTGTGTGTGTGTGTGTGTGTGTGTGTGTGTGTGTGTGTGTGTGTGCGCATGTGTGTGTATTCTTTCCCCCTGTTAGTTTAGCCATACAAAAGAGAAGCCATCTGGAGAGTGTGGCAGGGACAGGAGCGACAGGTTAGCAGAGAGATGCACTTTGAGCAGCTCCACTTATAGATGACTGCACTGAAAGAAGTCCTTCTTTAGTGGTAGATGGCACACTCCACCCTTTTAATCAGTCTTTGCAAAACTGCAGTTACTCATCATTTGGTGTTTACCTAGCTCTTAAAGATGGCATTATCAGCCCCTACTTGAACTTTCTGGCTGGATACATGAGAACCTTGTAGAAATGGTTATTTAGAGCGAAGTAGAAGAAAAAACTACAGATGTCCCTGCCCCCAGGGGTGGGAGATAAGACTAAAAACAACATCAGCAAATTAAACCACAAAGTAACTTACAGGTGCAAAAAGAGTGTGCCGTGCATACACACAGGTGCAATATGTTTCACACCCTTACACTGTAGCCCAGGTTGCCTTCAAATGCTGCCCTCCTGCCTTTGCCTTTCAAGGGCTGAAATTACCGCTGTGTATCACACTAGAAAACTGTGCTTTCACATGAGCCAGAAGCTCTATAACAAATTTATATCCGTTACCTAAGTTGAATTTGTTAACGTGTTTCCTGGTAGCCTCATGGCATTAATACAGTTTCCTAGCATTCTAATAGAATAAGTTTGTCTGCATTCAAATCCATAGTTTCAGTCATTAAGCTTTCTGTGCCTGCAATATGTGAATTTTTTTGAATTTATATTCATTTTTGTGAATTCATATTCCAAGTATTCCCTATATTGTTAATAAGGACATTTTAGAGTGGTTAAGTTGAGGGGGCAGATGGCTAATGACACAGACAGGACCATGACCCTGCAGACACTTGCAGTTGGGGTTCAGTGAATTACAAAGTAGCAGAAGTTACAACTGTCTATGAAGTCACATATAAAGTGTGCAGCTGTGTGCACTTGGCTGGGCAGGAGGAACAGACCATGTCAGTGTTGAGGTGCAGCTTTGTCCTTTATTTTGGAGCAGCTGGGGCCTTGGAGGTGAGCCTGAGAAAGAGCTAGCAACTTGTCCCGGTCAGTTATACTCTTGACTCCAGACATTGTCATGGGCCATGGTGATTAGACATCAAGGGGGCATGCTCACAGTCACGTCTTCAGAGGCAGCCTGTGTGGACCCCTCTACATGACTTTCCTTCCATGTAGGATGTGTTGAGAAGAGCAGTTATCTGTGCTTCACAGTGGCTTTAAATATGTGTGCAGACAAGAGTTCTGGATTTTTTAGTGAAGTACATTCAGGTGTTTGTTATATTAGAAACTCCCCACATCTGAACAAGTTAATATTTTAATATACAGAAGCTTCAACAAGCAATTTGAAGGCCAGTATTGAGAAACAAATCAGAAAACTCTAGCACGGCATCTGGGCTTGTTTGCACTGTTACACTTTATGTTTTATTAATATATACACTTACATTTTAAACCTGGAATTGATTATCCTGAGCCCCATGTGAGATGGGACATTGGCACACAAATATAAGCTGCAGTGTCTTGTGTTGAGTGTCCAGTTAGAAGCTCATGCCCAGTCCAGAAGTAAAGAGGAATCACAGAGTTCCCTACCCCTGTGGGTGTTTGGGGAAGCACACAGCCCAGATACTAAAGTGGTCTGACAGCACCAGCAGTTAGAAAGAAAGCCAGGGAGCTCTTCAGACTGGGCTGAACTCAAGCCCTCGTCTTGTGCACAAGGTCTTGCCAAGGTCAGTGCAATGTTCTTGTGGGAGCAGTGTTCAGTGCAAAATGTTCCAATCTGGCTCCTTTGGTCTGTGAAATTTTTAATAATAATGGCTAGTATTTATGTCATACTTTTTTATTAAGAAAACAGTTTTCAACGGCTCTTCAGCAAGCAGACCCTGGGGAAGCAATTGTCTAACAAAACAGCACACATAGGCAAGTGTTCTTCTAACTGAGTGACATTCCCAGAGTACCACTGAGGGTCTTAATGTGCAGATATGTGTGTGTGTGTGTGTGTGTGTGTGTGTGTGTGTGTGTGTGTGTGTGTGTGTGTGTTGGTGTGTGTGGTGTGTGTGGTATGTATGTGATGTGTGAACGTGTGTGTGTGTGTGTGTGTGTGTGTGTGATGTGTGAATGTGTGTGATGTGTGTATAGTGTGTGTGTGATGTGTGAATGTGTGTGATGTGTGTATAGTGTGTGTGTGATGTGTGAATGTGTGTGATGTGTGTATGGTGTGTATGTGATGTGTGTGTGTTGTGTGTATGTGTGTGTGTGATGTGTTATGTGTGTGTATGTGTGTGGCGTATGTGTGATGTGTGTATGGTCTGTGTATTATATGTGTGATGTGTGTGTGGTGTATATGTATCGTGTGTATGGTGTGTGTGTGGTATGTGTATGGTGTGTGTGTATATGGTGTTTGTGTGTGTGTGTGGTGTGTGTGATATGTATATGCTATGTGTGTGGTACGTGTGTATATATGTGTGGTGTGTGTATGGTATATATGCTGTGTGGTGTGTAAGGTGTATATGCTGTGTGTGTATATGTGGTGTATGTGGTATGTATGGTGTATGTGGGTATATGGTGTGTATGGTGTGTGTGTATATGGTGTATATGGTATGCATGTATATGTTGTGTGTGTGTGTTTGTATATGGTGTGCAGTGTGTGTGTTTGTGTAACACTGGGCTCTTTCTTTTTTTTAATAAGGTAATGATCTAATAAGTAAAACATAAAGATAAAATTGATCTAAATCTAGCCCATAGTGTATTTTTTTAATAAACTCTTGCAGGTGAAAATATTACCATTTAATTGTTTTTAACATTTGAATTATTTACTGATATTAGGCTTTTCTCAGTGTACATAAAAGTGACCCACACTATTTTCATTCTTTTATCATCCTAACCTAATTTTGATACCAAATTCATATCAGTCATAAAACCTGTGTTTTTGGGTATGTAATTATTTATTTCTATTTATGGTATGGTTCATTCCTTCAGTACCTGGGCATATCACCTGAATAACTATATTTATCAATATTTTCCTGATGTTGAGAGCAGATTTTTTTTAAACCTTGGTTAGTTTTCTTTAATATCTTGAAGTTTATCTGGTTTTGCATGGTTTTGAGTTTTCTACCTTTGAGTTGGTTCTGCTAACATTTATTTAGAAAATAGTTTGCTTCATCTCACCTTTCTAATGAATTGGGGGAAATTATTCAAAGTATTTTATTATTTTTAAGGGTTGAGAATATAACTCAGTGGAAGAGTGTTACTTGCCTACCAGGCAAAAGGCCCCAGATTCAACCCCCAGAACAGAACGACAGACATACATGTGTACATACTTGCACACAGAGAGACAGACAGATACACAGCTGTGTTACCGGTCCTGCTGTGCCTGCTGGTTGATGTTTTGGTTTTAGCATTGCTTCCATGCAGCTGGGACCATTTTAACATGTTCCATTTTTTTTTTTTTTTTTTTTTTTTTGCATCGGTCGCTTCCAAGTTCCAGCTATTTTAGTATCTTTTGAAGAGTCAATCTCTGGCTTTGTCAGTACTTGTCAACTTCACTTTCTTTTCTGTTTTTATTCTCTACTAATTGGCTGTTCATCGGATGCCTGTTCTCTCTGAGAAGCATGGGGGTGGGCGGAGGAAGAAAGTGTAGTCATGTGTAGTCATGTAGTAATTTGGAATTGAGATTAAGCTAAGAAAACCAGAGAGTGCCATTTCCTCTGAAAAGTGCTAGACTCAAGCTATTGTTGTTACTGTTTTGTTCTTCAAATTTTTCATTTTAATTTATTTTCTATGTGTGAGTCTTTTGCCTGCATGTATGTCTGTGTCCTGTGTCCATTTAGTGCCCACAGAAGCCAGAAGAGGTCATCAGGACCCCTGGGACTAGGTTTACAGGTGGTTGTGCGCTGCTATGTGGGTGCTTGGAATCGAACCCAGGTCCTTTGGAAGATCAGCCAGTGCTCTTAAGAGCTGAATCATCTCTCCAGCCCTTAAAGAACAGTCTCCCAGTTTTCTTTTGTGCTATTTGGAAAGCCCTTCAAGCCATGCTGTAAGGCAGGGGTCCTCAACCTTCCTAATGCTGCAACCCTTTAATAAAGTTCCTCCTGCTGTGGTGACCCAGCATAAAATTGTTTACGTTGCTACTTTGTAACTGTAATTTTGTTAGTTATGAATTGTAGCACGAATATTTTTGGAGGCAGATGTTTATTAAAGGGTTTTGACCCATAGGTTGAGAAACACTGTTCTAGAGGCATATCTTAAGAGAATACTAATTTTTTATTGAATAGAAAACTTCTATGTAACATCAGGGGCAAGAGGAAAAGGATTTTCTGTTTTCTTTAAATGTTGTGATTTATTGCAAAGTTTGCGAATGCAAAATCACAGCATGGAGGAGAGAAGAAAGCAGTGACTTCTGCTGGGCAGCGGTAGTGCACACCTTTAATCCCAGCACTTGGGGGGCAGAGGCAGGTGGATCTCTGTGAGTTTGAGGCCAGCCTGGTCTACAAGAGCTAGTTCCAGGACACAAAGCCTCAGAGAAACCCTGTCTCAAAAAAATCAAAAAACAAACAAACAAAAAGAATATGGTCAATGGTGTGTCAATACATGTCTACCTTATGAACTGTTTGTGTGAAAGCCAGCCCCATGTATGATGAGTATATTTAATAAAACTTCTCTTTTAAAAGAAGCTCCTGGGTCAACCATGCACACAAATATATAGTGCAGCAGCTCTGGTGTATAAAAATAGATATACTAAAGGAGGGCTGTGGAGGGGAGGTTCGGACCTGCATTAAGCAGATCTATGGAAACACCTGGAGGAAGAATCAAAGCTTGGATTGTGAGACAAACAGAAAACTTTTCAGAAAGTGTCTGAATGGCTACCAGAACTTATGGCCAGAAGAGGAAACAGACTGATTAGGGCTCTGCGAAGCCAGTGAGGCCAGGCCCACCCACGCAGGATTCGGTGTTCTCATTTGCTAGAACACTCTGGGATGCCAGAAACAGGGCCGGAGAGAACAAGGAGTACCGTGGTGAGTGTTTTAATTGAATGTCAGTGGTGCTGTCCAGCACAGAGGTGTGCAGCCAGCTCTCATCTGTCACCTCAGAGCAAAACACCACCACCACCACCCTCAGGCAGACCTGTTACACACAAAAGCATCTGCTGTCTCCCCTTCCTGGCCTCCTTTTACTCACGAAGCAGCCATGAAGATATGATTTCTCTTCCCCATCTACAGCATACCCTTGGCTGACCGTACCTCTTCATCATTTCTAGGCAGGAACTCCAGCTGCCTGGAGATGGGTCAGGGCTTAAGTCAGAAAGGGAGAGGCTCTAGGACAGGAAAGCTGGTGAAAGGTACACGAGTTTATCAGATGGATGACCCTCCAGGTGCCAAGGTGATGCAAAGCTGCGTATTTTACTGAAAGAACTTTCTAGCTCAAAAGGAGCTTCACCGCTCCCGTCCTGGGAAGAGAAAGCCCTGTGGTATGGCAAGACCAGCCCTCCCATCTTGTGTGATTCTGTAGTAGCAGACAGGTGATGCTGTCACAAAAGCACCTGGGAGCCAATGTATCTCATGGGTCCCCACTAGTCCCCACAATCTGCACTGTATTAGTAGCTCGCGCTCGATGAGCAGGTGGCTAAGAGAAGCTGTGTGTTTCTGGGTTCAGGCAAGGTGATTGGTTAGAATTCACAGCAGATCTTTGCCTCCTAGACCACACTGCTTCCCCTAGCCGTGACTGTGCCTCCTGAGTAACTGAAGGAACCCATCTCCTTCTCTTTGCAGTATAGGAGGAGCAAGAGAGATGCAGGAACACTGATCCCCTAAGATCCACTCCACCCACCAATGGGGCTCTGCAGAGGAAAATGCTTTCCACATTGAAACATCCCCATGCTGTTTGATGACTCTGAGAAGTTGCCCTGCTTCCAAGTTCCTAGGCTGGGACATTAAGGAGTGCATACAGCCTGCTCTGAGGGGGTCCTCACTTGGAAGACAGAGAATACCTGTGAGAGGTATTCTCTCCTGTCAGGCTGGAGCTTTAACAGTATAACAAGGTCACTGTTACAGGAGAGATGTCATTTTAGATTATAAGCATTGAAAAACTATTTCTAATGGGTTTAATATTTGAGCTGACCTTTGTCAGAGGTCAGATTTTGATGATCAGTGTTGAGGGCAAGTTATGAAGACTGGAGAGGTCTGATGAACAATTTGCAGCTGTGTATGAAGATAATATACCCTCCCCCCCATCCTCCCAATCATACATACAGTCCTCCACTTCTGGATTCTTCTGGATATCCTAATTCAGACCCCAACTGTTTCCCAGGGCTTTGAGATTACAAAGCAGCCACATTCCGTAGTACAATTTTGTTTTATATTTTGTAGACTTAAATGATTGCTTTGGGGGTCAACAAATAGAATTAAGAGTGTCTATATTTTTCCCCCAGTGGGAAACTTTCCAGCAGAAGCCTAAAAGCGCAGGTTAGGATGTAGCTGAGTAGACAGTGCCTTCCAGCATGCACAAAGCCCTGAGCTCTACCCCAGTACATGTGGTGATCCCAGCATTTGTGATGTGCAAACAGGAGGATCAGATGTAGCAAACTTTTTGTTGGCTGCCAGCTCATAAATAACAACACAGAAACTTATTATTGATTATGAAAGTGCTGTCTTAGCTTAGGCTTGTTCTCAACAAGCTCTTATAGTGCCACCTCGTCTCCATACTGCCAATCCTGTTTCTTCCAAGTCTTCCCAGAGTTCTTTCTCTGCCCCAAAGTCCCACCTGTATCTCCTGCCTAGCTATTGGCCATTCGGCTTTTTATTACTCCAATCACAGCAACACCTCTTCACACACTGTACAAATATCCCACAACAGTCAGAATGTGAAGGTCGCCTTCAGTGACACAGCCAGTTGCATCCAGACTGATACACAGGAAAATCTATCTCAAAAAAGACCAAACAAAACAATAGATTTGACCACAGATTCACCAGTGACCAGACACAAGAATCTTGAAATTAGCACTAATAAGCACAAACACAGTTGTACCTCTGACGTGAGACTTAGACGTCATGTAAGAATGAGATGGCATTGCAGAAGGGAGATTACTGTACCAGGGTAATAGCAGGCTGGATCCTGAGATGAGATGGCTCACAAGTTCACAATGGGGTTTGATGAGGTGATAGGGAGAGAGGGGAGAGTAAGTGATGGCCATTGTTTCTCTAAGGGTGATAGGTCAGGACTCTGAAGTTCAATATCTCCCAGATGGCCCTCCTCTCTCTCTCTCTCTCTCTCTCTCTCTCTCTCTCTCTCTCTCTCTCTCTCTCTCTCTCTCTCTCTCTCTCTCTCTCTCTCTCTCTCTCTCTCTCTCTCTCTCTCTCTCTCTCTCCCCCTCTCTCTCTCTCTCTCTCTCTCTCTCCCTCTCTCTCTCTCTGTCTCTCTGTGTCTCTCTGTCTCTCTCTCTCTCTCTCTCTCTCCCCTCTCTCTCTGTCTCTCTCTCTGTCTCTCTGTCCCTCTCTGTCTCTCTCTCTCCCTCTCTCTCTCTCTCTCTCTCTCTGTCCTCTCTTCTCTCTCTCTCTCTCTCTCTCTCTCTCTCTCTCTCTCTCTCTCTCTCTCTGTCTCTCTCTCTGTCTCTCTGTCCCTCTCTGTCTCTCTCTCTCTCTCTCTCTCTCTCTCTCCCCCTCTCTGTCCTCTCTCTCTCTCTCCTCTCTCTCTCTCTCTCTCTCTCTACACACACACACACACACACACACACACACACACACACACACACACACTCACACTGGTGGTTTGAAAGAAAAAGACCCCCAAAGGGAGTGGCACTATTAGGGGGTGTGACCTTGTTGAAGTAGGTGTGGTCTTGTTGGAAGAAATGTGTCACTGTGGAGGTGGACTTTAAGGTCTCATATATGTTCAAGATGCCACCCAGTGTCTCAGACCACCTTCTGTTGCCTACAAGATGTAGAACTCTCTGCTACTTCTCCAGTACCATGTCTGTCTGCATTCTGCCTTGCTTTCTGCCGTGATGATAATAGACTGAACTTCTGAAACTATAAATAAGCCACCACAATTAAATGTTTTCCTTTATAAGAGTTGTGGCCATGGTGTTTCTTCACAGCAATAGAAATCTTAACTAAAGACACATACACTCATACACGTACACACAAACACAGAGACAGACACACATACACAAATATACACAGACCACACATAGACACATGCAGGGTTTTTTATTTCTACATGACCTTAGGAGGCAGACCTCCTCCCCACTGCTGGGGCCCAGTTTCCCCATCTGTGATATGACAGGGCTGAGCCAGTATATCTGTAAACTTGCTTCAGCTCTGACTTTCTGTGAATCTGTAATTGCTTTACTCAAATTGTCTCTGTGATTTGCAAGAGAATTCTATGATACTTCAGTGGACCATTACAGTTATTTCAGAAGACTGAATTGAAACAGTCCTGCTTGGGCATTCAAATCCGCCTTTGCCAGTTCTGATTAGTATGAAGTTCTCTCTCCCAAAGCTCTTGCAGATAAGTTTATCCCATCTCCCAGGCCCTGCTCACACCCTACTATAGCATAGCACAGTGCAACAAGCCTTTTCATGGCCATGACATTCTCCAGGGGGTTTGCAAGATGACATGCTGACCTTGTAAGCAGGCTTTCTTGGACCACAAGCCCCCACATCATGACATGAAGACTTGTTAATTATGAATATCAGCTTTAGGTTAGGCTTGTTTCTATCTTGCTTTTTTTTATTCAGTTAATCCATATGCTTCCCCAAGGCTCATTTACCTCATCTACATACAGCCCATCCTGCTTTTCTGCTTCATCTGGATCAAGTTGGCTCTCCCCCCCAACCTCCCCCCACTGGCTGATCCCCAGCTGGCTGGCTGACTCCTCTATTTTCTCTGCCTGACAGTTCCACCTGTCCCTCATCTGTCTAGCTATTGGATGTCCAGTTTATTTTTAGACCACCCGGGTGCCTTAGGCAGGCAAGGTAAAACAACAGCACATCTTTATATAGTTAAATGTAGCATAAACAAAACCAACACATCTTTACATAGTTAAACAATTCAGCATAAACAAAACCAACACATCTTTACATAGTTAAATAATCTACTCCACACCACCCTTGGGATGGGATTGCTTCCTGCTGCAAACAAAAATAGTTTTTAAATCTCATCAATGATATATGATAAAAGTCAAACAATACATAAAAGCAAATATAGAAATGGATAAAAACCTTCCACTCACACATAACGATGCTTAAGATGTGACAATATTATCTCTATTAATATACCCATATACATATAGATTTTGTGAGGTTGTGTGTGTGTGTGTGTGTGTGTGTACAGTAACTGTGTAGCACAGTTTAAAGTTAGTGTGTTGGCACCACTATTCATTTTCTTCATGCTTGGCCATGTGGACAGATGAGGGATTTTATGAATGTCTCTACATGAATTTTAGTATTCTTTTTCTTTCTTCCAATTATTTATTTATTTATTTATGTGGTACTATAGTTTGAACCCAGAGCCCCCAACCCCAGCACATCTTGTTTGTTTTCTATGAAACGTGACTTTGGGATTTTAATAGGGATTGCGTGGAGTCTATAGATCATGCTGGATCCTATGAACATTTTAATTACATTAGTTCTTCCACTCCATATCCATAGAACATCTTTTCATTTATTTGTTCTTCAGTACCCTTTATAGTTTTCAGTATATAGGTCTTTCAACTCCATGACTAAATTTACTGCTAAGTATTTTCTTGTTTTTAGAGTTCTTGTAAATAAAATTATTTAAATTTCTTCTGATGGATGTTCATTCTTTTCTATGATTCACAAGGTATGATGTCTAATCTTTGCTATCAAATTGACTAGATGTGGAATCAACTAAAACCCAAGCAATTGAGTATATCCTTAATTAATTTTTCTTAATTGGGTTATTTGAGGTGGGAAGACACAGCTTCTCATGGCAGGCTATATAAAATGGTGTGGAAGAAGAAAATTTTGGCTTTTTTGCCTGCTTGCCCTCACTCTCACTAGCAAGTTTATCTGTCCTTCTGCTGAGACATCTCTTTACTAATATTAAAGCCTACTTTTGGGGGGATTCTGATGTATCTGGAAGACCAGCTTAGACATCCAGCCTCATGGACTGAACAACTAATGGATTCTTGGATTCTCCATTGGAAGACATCCATTGTTGGGTTAGCTAGACCATAGCCTGTACACAACTTTAATAAATACTCTGTATTAGATTGAGTCCATGTGTTCTGTCCCTCTAGAGAACCCCAATACACATTGGTACCTCAGGCTTGTTCCTAAACAGAGGGGTTCCAAAAAATTTTTTTCAACATGTGGAGGGTTGCTAGACAATCTTTGTATTGAGGGTGGAGCCTGAGATTTCCCATTGTGGTATCTTACTTACATTCACTTTTCATGTTGTAACAAAATAAGTTCACAAAAGTAACTTAAGGGCTGAAGAGGTAGCTTAATGGTTTAGAGCACTTGCTGTTCTAACACTAGAAGACCAGAGTTGGGTTCCTAGCATCCATGACAGGTAACTTACAACTGCCTGTAACTCCAACTTCAGGGTAGCAAAGACATTCTCCTAGCCTCTGTGGGCACCTCTGTGTGTGCATATACCTACACACAAACGCATAATTAAAAATAAATATTTTTAAAAGCAACTTTAAATGAAGAAAGGGCTTGTTTTGGCTTATAGTTTATGGAGAAGAGCATCCTGGCAGGAAGGTGTGATGGCAGGAGCTTTAAACTGCTGGTCAGATCACATTGTGTCTGTAGTCAGTATGTAAAGCATTGAACTCTAGTGTGTAGTGCTTTCTGTCTCCTTTTTATACAGTCCCCATTAAATGTTACTTCCCACAGTTAAGCTGGCTTTTTCTACCTCAGCTACTGTAATCTAGCAAGTTTCTCACAGGAATGCCTAGAGGCTTGTTTCCTGGATGATTCTAGGTCTTGCTGACAATATTGGCCATGACATTTCCTCGAGTTTTGATTTTTCGTGGATGCTGAAAAACATGACAACTGACAAAATAGACTTTTATAAGAAGAAGAAAAAAAATCCCCACCAAAATGTAAATTATATGAAGAAGCAGAAGCTGTGCTCCCCACTCTTTAGATTATATGATGGTGATAAAGGATATACACAGGTGAACATTTATAGATAATACAGTTTCAAATATTTTGTTGCAAAATTTTGATGTTATCATAATTTTCATTATATGTGTGTAATGGTGGGGCACATGTGCTGTGTGGTACAGGTGTGGAAATGATAGGATAACTTCCTGAAGGGTACGCTTGAGGAACAGAACTAGTAAAATGAAAATATAAGGAGAGTTGTTAGAGTGCTGCACGGGCTGTGGTCTGGCTATTCCAGCAATGACTGAACTCCCAACAGAAAAAGTCCACGATTGTTCAGTCCACATGGATGCATGTCGTATCTGGTCTTCCATCTGTGTTGGAATCTTGAAGAAATAGGTTCTAACTCCAGGGAAGGAATGCCTCAGTAGCAGCGCAGATGAATTTATTGGCAAGATTGAGGGTAGAGCAGGCAAGAAGCAAAAATCCCTTCTTTCATGGACTTTTATGTGGGAGGCTACCAGAAGGTATGGCCCAGATATAGAATGGGTCTCCCAACCTCCAGGTCCAGAGTTAGACTGGGTCTTCCAACCACAAATGATCCAATCAGTTAAATCCTACACAGGAATGCCAGCTGCTCAGGTTTTGGTTGACTCCAGATGTTGATAATCAAGATTAACCATCACACCTTCTGCAGATCAAACTTGGGTCACCATGTTTTTACAGCAAGCACCTTTAGCTACTGAGACATTTTCTCAGCCCTGCAGCCAATTTAAAAAGCAGTGACTCTGAGTTTAAAGAACAAATACTGAAAATATTTAATGTCTTTAAGAAAGCATGCTGAGATCTTTAAGTTTCCAAGATTGCTTGTTACTGCCTTCTGAACTAGAACTTGAATGTGCCCTGAGTCATCTTTAAGTATGAACCTGTGTTGACTTCGCTACGGAGAGGGAAACAGTGAGGGATCTTTTCAGTTCTATGGTCAGCTGCCTTTGAAAGCATCCTGGATGGAAAGGAGCAGGAGGGATCATAGAGCACTTCCCAATGTCACAGCCACTCATGAGAACCTTTTCTGCCCCACACAGGGAAGAGCAGCTCACCTCAGCAGCTGGCAGAAGCATGAATCAGTTGTCTGGTCACATAGCATCCACAATCAGGAAGCAAAGAGTGAGGGACTCATACTGCCACTTGACTTCTTTCTCTATATATGCAGTGCAGAGTGGAAGTCAGGGAAGGGAGGGTTCCCCACACAAGATACTCTCCTTCAGGCATGCTCAGAGTCCTTTCCCAGTTGCTTCTAGATTCTGTGAAAGTGACAAGCCAACACTTGATGGGAGATGTCATTCTGTAAATATGTTTCTCTTATTAGTTAATGAATAAAGCACTGTTGGCCAATAGGAAAGAAAGATAGGCAGGACTAGGAGACGAGGAGGAGAGAGGAAGGAGTAGGGAGATCCAAGATGGAAGACAGAGAGAGCAGAATGCCAGCCCCTCTCTCCGGTAAAATGAGACTACATGAAAATACTTAGATTGATAGAAATGGGTTAATACTTAAGACAAGAGCTAGCCGATAAGAAACTAGTAACTGGCCAACAGCTTTATATCAAATACAGAGTCTTTGTGTGTATTATTTGGGGCATGGTAGTGGGACCTAAATGGCAGGAAAAACCCTTACTCATAACAAACACTAATCATCAAAAGGGCAAATTTAAAAATTATTCACTGTACTACACAGAAAGAACAATTTTCTTTAGGGATATTATTAGATTTTGAGTCTGTTAGTCTGTGATTTATTGATGTTTGCTCCCCTAGCCATAGCACAAATTCTAATTGTTGTTAATAATTAAAAACCCAGAGACAGATATTGGAGTTAAAGCTGGGAATCTGAGACACAAAGCAATCAGATACTAGAGAGTTCTCACCTCTACCAAGGGGTGATCCTGTCTACAGGCTGCTTCTCCAGACTACACTGCTCCTCAGACTGCACTGAGTTCCTGTCTCCTCCTGCCTTATAATCCTCGCCAATGCTGGGATTAAAGGCAAGGGATCCCAAGTGCTGAGATCACCTTTGAGTGAGCTCTGTTGTTCTTTTAGACTGGATCAATTTCATGTAGCTTATGGAGGCCTTGAACTAGCAGAGATCTGTTCACTTCTGTCTCCACAGTGCTGTGATTAAAGGTGCATACCACCACTGCCTGGCCTCTATGGCTGACTAATGTGGCCATATCTTCAGGCAAGCTTTATTTGTTAGATCATAAACAAAATATCACCACACCTAGCATTCCAACAGAGTTGCTGGTATATTTGACACATTTAAGATATGTGTGTTGTCACACAAGAACATTACAAGGTCAAGCCAGACGGGACCTAACACTGAAAGGGGGAAGTAGACACAGGCTCCCACCCCTAGCCAAGAAGCTATCTGCAATTGATAACCTGTTGGCAAAGGGAAAATCAGTTTCTCCAATGGAGTTTCACTGGGTATATCAATCCATAGTATAAGACAAGCCCCGTGCCTAGGAGTAGTTGGTCAACACAAAATGAACTCAAGGGTGTTTTGTGGACTTTTTGTTTCACTTTGCTTTTATCCTGGATTTTTTTTTTTTGTCTTATTGGTCTTTTGATGGTTTTGATTTGGAATATTGTTAATTGATGCTTGCTTCTTTAGTTATTCTCATTTTGTTTACAGGAGAAAGAGTGGGGGAGAAAGAGAAAGAGAACATAAAGTTGGATGGGTAGGAAGGTGGGGAGGATCTAGAAGGAGTTGGAGGGGAAGCATAGTCAAACTGAATTACAGAAAAAAATTCAATTAAAAAGAGAAATGTGTGTTGAACAACTGACAAAATGCATGAAGACTGAGAAAATAAGTTCTTTACTTAAAAGAGAAAAATTAGCTTTATACTTATTACATCATAAGTTCAAAATAAGAAGAGACATCCATCATGTTCCACATCCAGAGACCCCTCTGGTTTGGAGCACCATCCCTCATCTGATAGGTTGCCCACAGCCTGCTTGTGATCCCCCCACCACACACCTTTTGTGCTGCTCATGCTGAACTTCTGCACCTGATCCTCCCAGACTCTGCTATGCTCCATGGCATGGCCCACCATGCCTTGAGGGCTTTGACTGGAAGCAACATAGGGTAGGAGGAAAGAGGGTAGGTTCATGGCTACTACCTCCTACATGCGTGTACTTAGGCAAGGTTCTTAAGTTGTCTGTGCAAACAGGTGATGATGAGAACTATTACCGGAGTCTTTGCAAAGTGACCACAATGGTGCCTGCATATAGTAATCTTATGAATGTCCATTAAATATATAGATAAATTAGCACAGCCTGGCTGGCTAATCTTTAGAAGCCTTTCAGACCCTTGGTAAGTGGGAGGACCAAGGCTGTATCCTCTCTGCCAGAAATTGCCTATGCCAGTGAGCAGCACCTGGAAATGAATCATCCTTCCCCATGGAGTCTCATCTGCCTGCATCATAACACCACCAGCCTACCTAGAAAACAAAGACTTCCACATCTGGACAAACAAAACAACCGCCTTACAATTATTTCACAATGGCTAGGCTCAAAGAGCATTCTCCCAAGGGCAGTATTTATAACAAAACAGAAAGATATTAAGAATAAGTTTACACTGGGAACGAACGCCTCTGAATTATAAGTCATGTGCAGTTGGGTAAGTTGCCCTGCTAAAAGGACTAATGAATCCTCCTTGCAGTAAAACACAATGAAAGCCATGTGACTGGGATGACTTTGACTGTAGTCTGTGCAAGAGATTCAGGTAATTATTGAATATTTGAGGTAGTCACATTATCGCAGTAGATGCGTCAAATCATTTCTAACTGAGTTAGTTGCAAACCTTTCTGTTTACCCTGGAAGCTACAGAGCCCAGAGTTCAGATATGCTTAATTTCTTATTGGCTGTTAATGAGAATAATGCTCTTCTTCAGAGCAGGGATAAAGGAACAATCATCTTATGTAAGCACCAGAGGCCTAGGAAATCTCCAGAATTACTATGCCCTAGAGTTAGGGCCCAGCCACTCTGAAGGGAAAAAAAAAAATCAATAAGGTTCATATGATTTTTTTTCACCACTGACTCAAAGTCTCTGAGAATGGACAACTATTAGTAAGACCGGGAAAGGATTGCTGCATTTGCTGATGATGGTGTGTGGCACATTCCACAGATCTAAGCAACCGACTATTCCTGGTGTTGTAAATACACAGAAGGCATCAGCGGTTTGTGTACAGAAGAGCATGATGCTGCGAGGCAGACAGGAGGAGTATCTAGGGTGGCATTACTTTTCCTGAAAAGATGCAAATGCATCCCTGTTCTCCCCATGTGGGCAGTGATGACAGAGCAAAGAAACAAGTTTACTAACAGGTGCATGGGTGGCTGGGTTAGCAGAGCTACTGGGGTTAGAACTTAGGCTCTGGCAAGCTAGGCTCAGCCAGAGTGTGCAGTATTAGGACAAGTCTGGTCATCTTTTTCTTGAAGGGAATAATTGTGATACAGTTAGGATCACATGAAAACGGGTCTTAGAAGGGTTGGCAGCAGGGACAATTCTGCTTTGTATGACATCAGCCTGGCAAAGTGTTCTTGTAGAGAATCTTTGTGTAATATATAGAGGACACACATGCATGAACCATATAAAGAAGCCAGTGACAACTAGCTACACCCCACTGGAGTCCTTCACATCATACCTTAGCGTCTACATTTGGTCAGAAAATTTGACTCTTCAGCTCATTATAACAATGGATCTACATACAGCATTGAAGGAAGAATACAACAAAACTGTAGCTCTCTTACAAATCTATGGAATGCCGCTAGTTACCATAAAGAGACTCACTTTCTGACACAAGCCCATCCCTTAGGACAAAAACCAAGATACTTCTTCAATCATAGTAATAGATGTAGAACAGGTTTCATACAGCAGGACTGCCTACATGGCAGGCGGCTTCTCATCTGATGCTGATTGCAAATAGCAGAAATGTCAAGAGAATTCCCTTGGTCATTTTATATGTCAAGAGTCCAGATACAATGCATATAGATCAATGAGGGTGCTTTGGATTACTTTGCATGTGTTGAACCTATATGCCTCTAGTACTACAACTTTTGCATAATATGTAAAGTTCTGATACGCACATAGTTTAAATCACAGAAACACAGGGGGTTAAATGTGTTTTTAAAAATCACCTTAAAATAGTTGCTTACAAATACTCTGACATTGACAGAGACATTTAAAGGAGCCTTGATTTAAGACACAATTTTTTTGAAATAACCAAAGACCTGACAAAAATCAGAAGAAAACATAAATAACTCACCCTCCCGATGGTGTGTGCTGATACCAGCTGTCACTAACTAGATTCACCATTCCAAGGGGTATCTGAATCCAGAGAGATGTCAGAGGCCTCAGAAAATTTGGCAGGCCACCTGAGTAGAGGGCAGACGCTGAACCCTCTGAACCCTCCTTATAAAACCTGTTGGTTGTGGTGATAAAATGGTTGTTGCCATTTTGTATTTTAGATACCTCCTGGGATTGGCAGCTCTCTGATTAAGGCATATGTAGCACGAGTTTTAATTGAACTTGTAATAAAAACCCAGAGTCAGATATAGGGATAAATCCTGAAAGACCAGAGAGACAAAGGAGCCAGCCACAGTCACACCTTACCTTGCCAACTTCTGGAAAAGAGAGCAAGCTCCTGTCTCCTCCCACCTTATAATCCCCTCTCTGCCCAACCATGTCACTTCTGTCTGTCAGTACAGACCTCCAAGCCTCAATGTTAACTAGTGGCTAGCTCTGCCCTCTGCTCTTCATGCAAGTTTTATTCATTAGAGTACAAACACGATATCACCACAGGCATACCTTGGAGACCCAACCCTGTGTCCCTCGCTGTGTTTATGGTACAAGCAGCATGATCTCTAGCTTTCTAGACCTGCATCTGCCCCATTCTTAGAAGCCAAGCCAGGCATCGGCTGCCATAAAGTCCAGTGCAAAGCCCTATAGTTTTCCAATGCACCTACTACTTATTTCTGCAACTGCTCATATGTATGTATGTATGGTATGTATGTATGTATGTATGTATATATATATCATATGAATATATGATATAGCAATAGGTAGCTGAGCTTTACCTCCCACATGTGTCATCACTGAGAACTAAGAGAAAGAACAAAAAGTTGAGGTGTGCTACAGGTTTGCTTCTATCTCTAGTTCCCACTGGGAGAATCCCAGAAAGTGATGTATGTTCACACAAGTCACTACATTTCTGTCCCTGTAATCTGGAGCCAGTCAGTGGGTGGGTCACATACACACAGCTCCAATTGGAAATAGAGATCAACTTGTCTTTCCATGGCCCGACGGAGATCCTACTTACTAACTATTAAAAAACAAAAGTAGTTTATATTTTGACTTGCAGGGAATAGTGGAGATTTTCAGAGTATGTGTTTTCTTGCAGAAATTGTGGCAGCCATAGTTCACTAAATTAAGGGACTATGTAGTTGTTGTTCATTTTTTTAACAGTCACCTTGGTAGATAGCAGTAAATAAAAAAATCTCATTAGAAACCCTTCCTTTCCCAACAGCCCTGCTCCAAATAGCTTTGAAATAAAAGAGAGGTTCATTTCCTTTGTTTCACAGGAAGGGAGATAACGTGAAGATTAAACTGTGGATTTGTTTGACAAAAGACTCGATCAGACTGACTTCATCATTTGTTGATGTATGTTCTCATATTTACACAGCCTCTGTGCCTCACAGAACTCAAGCTAATTTATCTTCTTTATGCAGTGCTTCCTTCCCAGTCATCCTTCTAGCTCGAACAGCAGCATCTGTGGCCATCAGCAGTATCCATGGCTGCCAGCCGCATCTATGGCTACCAGCAGCATCCATGGCCAGTAAGCAGCATCTGTGGCTATCAACAACATCTGTGGCCTCTAGTAGCAAGGTCCAAGTAAAAGGCTTAGATCACAAAGATACTGCTTACTTACCAAGAAATCTTATGGTCCCTTGGCATCTCCATGCTTCATCTTCCTTTCAGGGTTTGTCTGTCATCTTGGTTGTCATGATAGGTTCACAAAAGAACAGTTCCCAGCACCCCATCCTTGTATGTCTGCAAGTGCCAGCAAGCAGGAAGACAAGGGCTGGTGCTGGGGTGGGAGGAAGTAACTGGGCACACTATTGGAGAGACTAGTCCGTCCAGTTCTCCAGAGGCATACAAGTTAGGAAACGGGGTGAAAACAAGAAATGCGATACCACTGAGTACTTTGTGACAAACACTATTGTTACCCATTGTCTCATATAATCCTCACAACAGCATTACGAGATTAGAAGCTCCATTTTATAGAAATAAAAAGACAGCAAAATTATAAGTATTTTTAAAGTTTTTGGATGACATTTTATCTTGTCATTCTGTACATATCATTTGCTTATTTATTCCAGCTATGAACACACGGACACATGTGACTTAGATTTTTCTTCAAGAGATGACCTGTTGCTTCAGCTACAGGAGTCTTGTCAGGTTTCCTCTTAGAGGGCAACCCTGAAGAAGGGAGGGCGGCCCCCACAGGAAGGCAGCTGCCTCCTCTCCCTGTGTGGCTGTACCCCGAGGCTGACTAGCTTAGAGTTACTAGACAGTGTTCCACGCCATAAGAAATAACTCTGTAGTCCTGATTTTTGTTTTCCCATCAAGGATGCTCCCTGGTAGTCCCAACCTACTCTCTTGGAGTCTGCTTCCCAGTTAAATTAGACTGTAGTCATTTTGCCTCACTATGTAGCCCTGGCTGACCTAAAGCCAGGCTGGCCTAGAACTCACAGAGATACTCTTGCCTCTTCCTCTATGGTGCTGGAATTAAAGACGCACACCATCATACCTGGTCTTATTTCTATTTTACGTTACTGCAGACACATTAAAGTGCTACTATTATTCAAGTTTTTGAGTGTTATGTTCCCTCATGAACAGTTCTTCTTAATGACAAATAGCCTTTAAAAATCACCTTTATAAAAATTTTTTATCTAGGCTGGTAAAATATAGCTTTGCATGTGCAAAGGCCTGAGTTCAAATCACAATATTGTAAACACATAAATTTGAAAGTAAACTAATGTAACCGCATTATACAATGTCTTCAAAAAATAAAATAGGAACTTACCCATAATCCTCTATCAAACAGTTGACCTTATTTTTATGGTGTATTTTTTTTCCTAGTGAATAATTTTTATGATTGTAATCACAGTCTCTGAGGAGTGTCCTTTTCCATATTCATTTAAAATTACTTATGTTTATGTTCTCAGTTGGGCCAGGGAGTATTAAAGATATCCTATTAAACAATATAAATTGAATAAAATATAAGCTAGATGCCAGCTGGGCCCTCCTGTTCCCTTCCTCGCTTATGTAGACATGTGTAAACATTTGAACGTGCTGTAAATGTGGCTCCAGAACTGTCTAAGACTGAGAGCATTTCTACCTGCTGTAAATCTCTAAATCTTTTCTTCCCAGTTCCTTTGTCGGTCCACAGGTCAGGCTGACAGTATGTCAATCTGGATACAGGCACAATACTTCCTCTGCTTGCCAAATATGGGCACACATAAAACCCACAAAATAGATTTAAAAAAAAAAAAAAAAAAGAGCCACTTAAATCTAGTACTTTTTTCACCTTTTTTATTATTTATTTTTCTTATTTTACATATTGATCCCAGTTCCCTCTCCCTCCCTCTCTCCCTCCCTCCCTGTCTCTCCCTTCTCTCCCTCCTTTCCTCCTTCCCTCCCTCTCCCCCACCCTCCTATCCTCCCCGACCGCCCTCTCATCCCATCCCCCCCACTCCACATGTGGGGTGATGCCTTACAGGAGGGGTCATCTAAAATCTGTCAAGTCATTTGGAATAGGAACTAGGCCCTCCCTCCTGCCTCTAAGTTAAGGGAGTATCCCTCCATAGGAGATGTACCCCTAAAGTCCTTTTGTGCACCAGGGATACATCCTGGTTCCACTGTCCAAGGTCCCTTAGACTGCCCAGGCCTTCTAATGAGACCCATGTTCAGAGGATCTGAGTCAGTATAATGCTGGATTCCCAGCTATCAGTCTGTGGGCCCATTAGCTCCTCCTTGTTCAAGTCAGCTGTCTCTGTGGGTTTCTGTAGCCTGGTCCTCTCCTCCCTCTCTGCATCTGGATTCCAGTTCATCTCAATGTTTAGCTGTGGGTGTCTGCTTCTGTTTCCATCAGCTCTATGATGGTAAATCCAGTACTTTTGACTCTGCTCCCCCTCAGTAGTGTTTTGGAGACCCTGTCTTTCAGGCTCCTGGCTCTTCATTCACCTGCTGAGTAACAGGCAAATTCTTCCCCTGCCATCCTGCAATAGCAGTTCCACTCATGATATATATTCATATACATATTCATGATATATATACATATATATGTCTGTGTATGAATATTTTCTAAACATGATCAGGTTATAGTCTATAAGGGGCTGTCTGTTTTCAATGTTTGAGAAAAGAAACATACTTTGATTCTAATGATAAATTAAGAGGGTATAGAAACTAGTTGGAGAGTGGAGTATGATGCTAGGAGGGACACTAGCACACACGTGTGTATCATGAAGTTTCTGTAAACACTGCTATGGAAGGGGAAAGATATGAAATCCACAACATTTCAAAGAATGTGAACTGAAGTTCCCAGCAAAAATGCCACCCATGTTGAAGATTCTACAGAACTGGTTGTTTAGAAATTCGTAAGTTTGGATGTCATATAGACCTATAGCCAAATTATCCTGGGCTACCTCTAGCCCCCACAATACCTGTCTTAGGTTTCTATTGCTGTGAAGAGACACCATGGCAACTCTCATAAAGAAAATATTTAATTGCAGTGACTTACAGTTCCAGAGGCTCAGTCAATCATCATCATGGTGGAGAGCATGGTGGCATTCAGACAGACATGGTACTGGGGCTGAAAGTCCTTACAGCTTGACTTCATACTGAGTGAAACTTGAGAAAAAAGACCTCAAATCCAGCCCTCTCAGTGACACATTTCCAACAAAAGGGGTGGCGAAGGTTAAAGGTGTGCTCCAGCCGCAAGGTCTTGATTAAAAGCACATGTTATCCAGCCTCCTCCAACAAGACCACACTTCCTCCAACAAGACCACACCTCCTAATAGCGCCACTTCTGACAGGAGGTAGTTGCAGCACACGTCTTCAGTCTCAGCACTCAGGAAGCAGAGGCAGGCAGATCTATGTGAGTTCAAGGCCAATCTGGTCTACAAAACCACACAGAGAAACCCTGTCTCGATGAATGAATGAATGAATAAATACAATAAATAAATAAATAAATAAATAAATAAATAAATAAATAAATAAATAAATAGTGCCACTCCCTATGAGCCAAACACATTCATTGTTCACTTCTGTGTCTGACTGACCTAACATCTTTGTGATCATCATGTGGAACCTTGTGGAATGTTTTAATAGACCACTAGCTTCCACCACCCAAAATTAAGAATTGACATCAAGTGGTAGCTGAAACCTATAGCAGAGATGTTGCAGTTTCCTAAATTTATGACTTTCTTTTGTTCTTTAGCTAAAACTGTCATAACGCTGTTACTATATTAGAACACAGAATTTGAGGGAATTATTTAAATTCATATTCCTGACCAGAGCCACTAATATTTGTCTCCAGAATAAACCATTTCTTATTCCCTTTGAGGTGACAACAATCAGTGTATCTTAATAATCCAGGGGCTGTTGGATTAGCAGAACAGGACAGATGGGGAAGAAACAGATGGGGAAGAAACCTCGGAGAATACATAGAGTTGCAATGTTTATACACATCAAAGGATGGATCCAGTGAAGTGTCAGCCTACAGAACGGATGGAGTCCTTGCTAGCTACACATCTAACAAAGGAGTGTTATCTAAAATATGTAAAGAACCTAAAAGACCAACTACCAAGAAACCAATCAATCAATAAATGTGCTGGTAAAATAAACAGTCCTCAAAAGATGAGCTAATGAAAGCATATGAAAAAAATCAACATTCTTAGCTATTAGGAAAATGGAACATAAAACAACACTGAGAATCCATTTTGTCCTGGGCATAACAGCTACACATCTTGATGAAACTGTGGGGCAAGGGGGACACTTACACACGCTTGTGGGAATTAAGTCCAATCACTGTGAAAATCATTGTGGAGGTGCCTCAAACACTGAACATAAGAGCACCATAGGACCCAGCTCTAACCCTGCTGAGTCCTTTCCTGAAGGTTCTATATTGAGATCTGTGTTTACTACAGAACTGTTCAAAATAGCCAGAATCAAATAGAACTGTTCAAAATAGTAGAATCAACCTCAGCGTCTGTCTTCAGATGTATGGGGCAACGTGATATAGACAGCTACAATGGAGCTACATTCAGCCATAAAGCAGGACAAAATTAGGTTGCTGTAGGGAAGCAGGTGCAAAAGGAGATGGTCCTCTAAGTAAAATAACTCAGAAAGGTTAAGTATTGCATGCTTTCCTCTCATTTGTGGGTTTTAAATTTTATGGAGATACATGAAATCACTCATGTATAGAGCACATGAAAGTACAAGCCAGATTGTGAGAATAAATGAAAACAATGGGAGCTGAGGAGATGGGAAGGATGGGAGGGAGTGAATATGGCCAAAATACATGATGTACTTGTATGGATATGTCTCATGAGTCCATCACTACTGATGCGAAGTGGGCATTTCGCCAAGACTCAGGTGGGAGGGTGATTCATGCCTCAGAGCTCGAGCCTTTCATCTCCCTCCCTCGTGGGCACTCTTTCCTCATATTTTGTACTGCAGCCATGCTTAGTTTTCTTTCTCTTCTACTCCAGGCCCCCAACCCATGTCTGTATTCAAATTGCTGTGTATACACAAATAGAACTAGTTTTAAAAGGGCCCCCAGAATTATGAATCTGCAACTTCTAGGAAACGTGTCCTTGCTGGGAAGTGAAATGGGCAATGCAGGGAGGGTAGTCAGTTCAAACATGATGTGTTCAGATTCTTGGGGTAGGAATCCCATTGAGATGGTTTGCAATTGGAGTTGGAGAGTATATGAACAAATTGTAATGGTGATTATCAAGGTTGCCCTGGCATTTAGCTATCTGTGACATCTGTGGAGAACTAGGGATAACAGTGTCATTGCCAAAGTCAGTTCACAGAGAAGGGCTGGGGCAGATGCAGTTGGGTGCTGAGGTGGAGTATGGAGATGGGTTTGTAAAGAAAGAATCTGTGAATACAGGACTGTCCATGATTAGGGCTTTTTTTGTTGTTATTTTGCCTGATTGAATATAGCATTCTTTATAAAGGGGGAAGGCATCTTGCTGGGGATGAAAAATGATTTTCTGCTGCTTGCTGCAGTGAACTCTTGTTACCATAACAACCGATTCCTTCAGCTAGGAGGGAGGATTTGACTGTGGAGACAATGTACATGGGACCATTCTGATTTCCAAGGGAAATCTTGACAGCCATTTCAGCAGAGCTCCTGTGGTTGTGGTTGTGGTTGCGATAGTGTGGCAAGCTATGTTTCAGTTTAAGGTTTCTAATGGACTTGTCCATTGTTGACTCTAAGTAACCAGTAACCATACTGTTTCTGACCCATTACCAAAAGCAAAGCCCCACAGGAGATTCATCCTATGGTGGCGGAGGTTAGTTCATCTTTTCCTTTGAGTTCTGCTTATGTTAAAAATCAATGACACCCTTTGGGGGTTTAAGTCAAACTAAGAGACTAACAGTGTCCTGTGGCAAAATTTTATCTCCATACAGAGCTCCAAGGGTTCTCACATTCTTCCCATAGACAAATGTCACCAATAATCACTGGTGGGAAGTAGGCATTTCAGTGAGGCTTACTGGGGAAGCTGGTTCAGAGCTCAGATTTCAGGACAGTTCACCCCCAATCATTGCAGCCACAACCGAATCTTCTCTCCTCTGCTCCAACCTTCTTCCCTCTGCCCTTACTCCCTCCACCTTTCCACCTTAGGAGACACAATTACTGGCTATGATGCAAGCTGATCCTACTGGGGCTGCCTATAGCATCTGTCTATTAAAGGTCCCTACAAGACAAATCAGAGGTCATCATGCTGTGGAGGGTAGTGGCTTTGTTTGTGTTGTGCAAACAAAGTATTTACTAGGATATTCCCTTCTTAGATGATAGGGGGTGTGTGTGTGCATAAATCTCCCTCCCTCCCTCTCTCCCCTCCCCTTTCCTCCACCCCCCTCTCTCTCTCTCTCTGTGTGTGTGTGTGTGTGTGTGTGTGTGTGTGTGTGTGTGTGTGTGTGTGTGTGTGTGTAAATAAGTTATTTCAGACCTCTTCACATCTTTAAAGCTAGGTTTTCCTGGTCTTTAATGTAGAACACCTCTCCAGATTCCTCCCATGAAAAACCTGAGTACTGTCTCTACATCAGTATCCTAAGTGGGGAAGGAAAGAATCTTCCAGGCTCAGCTTTCTTTTTATCGTGTATAAGGTTGGCTCTGATCTTTGCTGGTAGCAGCGTTATTATATTATATGCCATCATGACGGTTGTTTAGCTTATTCCTTTCTCTGTCCCACAGTGGTATTTCTGACTTGAAAAATGATCTTCCTGATTAAATTAATCATTATTGGAGAAATATTTTTATGAAGAGAGATTTCTGAGGAGGAAATGTGGAGGATTCTTGTGCATCTCCAGCTGCCTTTCTATGCCCGGTATTATGCCCTCTTAAACAAGGTTCATTAGAGAATTAAATACTATCAGCATCTACTTATAAACACTCCTCATTAAACCCCTTGAAATTTTCACCAAAATATAAGTTCTTTCGTTAGTCCTGCTTTCATATATAGGTTTATTGATGTGTTCTTGTGGGCTTGGGACTACAATGGATAATTGTTATGGGCATTGTATCAGTCAGCTTCCTATCAATGTGAAAAGAATCCTGAGGCAATTTATAATAAAGAATGGTCTATTTTAATTCACAGTCTTAGACCTCTCAGCTCAGTTTTTGTTGTCCTATCACTGTGGATAGTGGTGCAGGAAGATGTTCACCTTTTGGCCCGCAGGACCAAACAAAATGATTACAAGAAGAGCTGAAGGTCCAATATCCCCTCTAGGACACATCTTCAATCTCACTTCCTTCCACTAGACCTTATGTCCTGCAAGCTATACCACCTTCCAGGAGTATCACAGATCGAGAACCAAGCCTTCAACACAAGGCCTTTGTGGGAGTTGAAGCCCAGATAATAGATAGCAGTATTCATACTATATTTAAATATGCTTCTGGCAGTTTGTATTTTGGTTCATTCCTATGATAATTAAGAAAAAACACTAAACTCAGAATCTGAAACTGTTTAGGCTAATGGAACAGATCTATCATTTTACTGTTTTTAAAAGAAGGACAATAACTAAATTGGGACTTAATTTTTAAATATTTTGTCATAATAGGAATTTTCCTCCCAAACTGTTTATCTTGAGCAGCAATTGGCTTTCCAAAAGGTATGTATGTGGTATTGCAGCTTGATGAATTTAGAGATAATTATGTTTCCCATAATCCGGTCACACTTCCAAGGGTTTTCTCCATCATTTAATATTTTGTGCATGTGACATGAATAATTAAAATCTAACCATTTCAAATTTTAAGTATGGAAAAGAGTACTGTCAACTATAGACACTTCAGTGCACAGAAGGACTCTGGGACCAATCCAGCTTGTGCAGCTGGAGCTCGTGCTCTCTAGCTGTTTGTTATCTGCATTTCTCCTTCCCCTCCCAGCATCCTTTACACACCATTTTACCATTCTTCCACGAGCCTATACATCCCCACACGAAGTCTTGTTTTCTGCGTCTCATTTTATTCTGCATATTATTTTCCAGTTTCATTTGCCTTGTTAATAAATGGTGGGATTGGTCTTTTTTTAAAGACTGAAGTCATAGTTCATTAACTGTGTATATAATGTTTTCTCTGTCATCCATCAATGAACATTTAGGTTGCTTCTCTGTTATCTTCATCTGCTTGAACCACTGTAACAAAATGCCACTGACTGGGTAAGTTATAAACAACAGAAGTTTATTTCTTACAGTTCTGAAGGGGGGGAGGCTAAGACAGAGAAAGCAGATCTGACATCTGGTGAGGACTGCTCTTTGCTTCCAAGATGGTGCCTTATGGCTGTATCCTTGGGGGAAGCAGAGAGGGACAGCTGAATACACTGTCCTCATGTGCTGGGAGAGAAGACAGCACTCATGCACTGCTTTTATGAAGCCACTGATCCTGCTTGTGGGTGGTCCACCCTCATGGATAATGAACTAATGACTCTGCCTCTTAATGGTATCTCAATGATTGCTTTTCAACACCTGCATTTTAGAACAGACCTGCGCATTGGCTTGCAACACTGTCTTAGCTTTGTGAAGAAGGTCAACAGATAAGTCAGGACTCTGTATCTTCAAAATATTTTGCACAATCAGAAAATTGGAACCTAGTTCAGTTCCTTTGGGTGTGTTCCCAGAACAGGATTTTCTCCATGTTCTTAGTCAAATGTCAGTAACTGGTAGAGTTTTTGGTTAATTTGGACTGTGTGACAAAGGGAACTTACACCCTGGTAAAGGAGGGGTCGACCAAATAATAAAGGTGATGGCTGAGAATGTTAGGGGAAAGCTCAGAGGGAGAGAGACAGAGAGAGAGGTGGAGAGAGGAGAGAGGGGAGGAGAAGAGACTGGTTAGGGAAGTCAGAGGGAAACAGGCACAGATAAATGCCTGGTTAGGGCAGGGAAGGTAGCAGTGTGGGCAGGGCACTCCAAACTGAGGACCCATACAGCAACAAGGGAAGCAGAATACTGGGATTCCAGATGGAACATCAATTAGAACCAGCCTTTTGAGACTCTAGTGTTCTCCAGATACAATGCGTAAGCAATTTCTTATTCGCAGCTCAAACTCTTCTCTCTCTTGTGAGTGAGGAGCAAGGTTTTAGGGGACTGAGTTGTTTTCTGTGACAGCACAGTTGTGACTGAAGGGCGAGCACAGACCAGCTCAGCCTGACTCCAGTGTGTGCCATGCTGCCTCTCTCACGCACGTGCAAAATCAACTGGAAGTGTTTCTAGGAGATTCCATGTCCCAATAAATCACAGTTGTAGCAAATGATCACACAATGGATTCAGGTGTTAGAACAAGGCTTTGGAGATAAAATATGAACATGAAACTGAATTCAATGGTGGGCAATTATAAAGGAAGCATAAATCAGAATATCTTTTTCTGACATGTGATACACCCAGTTCCCCAAACCAAGGCTTCACACAGGGGTGCTATCTACAATTATTTTATGATTGGAGATGCATAGGTTGGTGTTAGTGAGGAGGAGGCAGAAATAGTTGCAAGCTTTTTTTTCTTCTCCTCCTTTTACTTCTTAATGTCATAAAGCAAAGTGCTAAGATAAATGAGCCAAGTTTGATGGTTTTGAATAAAAGGGTAGTCAGAAAACACACCCTCACATCATGGCAGACATTGAAGGAGCTGTACTCTCGGAGCAGCTTTTGCTCCTCCAGACCCACTAAAGGGCTGTGATGATGGCAAGGCCTCTGCACCATCTGAAGTGGATGTGTTCTGTGTGTTCATAACCTAGTTAGGTGACTCCAGGGCTTTCGGTGATTCTGTTCCTGAAGAAGTAAACACAGTAAAGCAGACATTTAGTTTTGTTTATTTTATATGTATGACTGCTTTTCTTACACGCATGTGCATATCTGTTGGATGGCCTAGAACTGGGATTACAGATAGTTGAGACCCACCATGTGGGTGCTGGGCATCGAACATGGGTCTTCTGCAAGGGCAATGAGTGCTCTTAACTGCTGACCATCTTTCTGGCTCCCCAGCTGATCAGACTCTTGCTCACTCTGCATTGTAACACGATAAATAAAAGATCCAGAATTGGGGTTCAATTTTCAAGCTGAAGATCAGAAAAGCAAAGCAGCTGGTCCCTGGCTCTCGCCTCTACCTCAGACTGAAAGGGCTGATTCTGTCTCCATAAGCTCTGGCCAAGCCTCAGACTATCGCCTCTCCTGAGCATGGCAGGAGTATCCTGAGACTTCAATGTCTTCCTATCCTCGCTGTGGCTGGAGAATGAATGTCTGATACTGACTAGTGAAGACCTTGCTCCTGTCTTTTATACCCCTCAAGTGTTGAGATTAAATGCATGTGATCCCAGGTGCCGAGATCATCTTTGTGTGAGCTGTTTCTCTTTAGGACTGGATCATCTTGTATCATCTTGTATAGGTCTGGGTGGCCTTGAACTCACAGAGCTCCATCTACTTCTTAATCCTGAGTTCTAAAGGTGTGTACCACCACCTCTTAGCTTCTTACTGCTAGGATTAAAGGTGTGTCACCCCTGCCTAACCTCTATAGCTTGAGGCTGACTTTGCTTTCTGAATCCTCAGGCTAGCTTTAATAAATCACAAATAATATATCATCACGATGCTTCCTTACTGTGTTTGGATTATGGAAGCACAGACTGAGTGCCTGGATTTTATCTCTGCCTGCTCTGTATGGCCCCTTACTCTATATGAAGCAAGCATGGCTGGAGGACAAGTACTGTGCTAGTTGAGGGTCACCTCACCACACAGGCTTTGACAGATAAAATGACAACACATCTGCCAGAACTTAATAAACCTTTATTCCAATAGAACATAGACACAGTCAGAGTTCAGGAGAAGGCTCAGAAGAGCACAGAAATTAAGCTGTTTTCTGGGAGGATCTCCAAGTGTCTTGAAAACTTTATGACCTGCTGCATTTTAAGAGTGGAGAAAAGTTTTCTAGAGAGACAAGGCAAAGGATGCTCCAGGAGGTGACACCAGCATGGGCAAAGGTGCAATGGCACAAAACAATTCTACAGTGAGTTTGAAAATCAGGAAATCACACTAGGTGAAGCCTTAGGTGCATTGTGTGGAATAAGGCTGAAAGTGTGTATTGGCTTAATCTAAACCAGTTTGAGTAAGCGGAAAATAATTTGTATTTCCATCACCTGTCACTCTCCTTCTGAGCTATATAAAGGAGTCCCTCCTCTCAGGACTTATCCTCAAGCCTATTGTTGATGTTGGATTTGTAGCATTCTACTGTTAAGTTAATTTTCTCCCCAATCTTCTTTTTAAATAAAACAATCACTCCTTCTTTACTAAGCAACGCATGTATAATTCAACTTTAAAACCCAGTAGTGTCAACCCTACCTTGCCTTCCATGGGGCCATTTCAGACTCTTTCCAAGAGAAATACTTTTGTGGCTTTCCTGTTTGTTGCTCCAGAATTTTATGAATTTGAAAGCCAATTCAGAAGCTGGGGAAAAGACTCATTAGGTAGGACCTTAGTCTGGATCCCCAGCCTCCATGTAAAAGCCGAGAGTGGCAACGCATGTCTAGAACCCCAGAACTAGGAAAACAGAGACAGCAGTTCCCAGGGATTCATTCACTGGCCAAACAGCCTAGCCAAAATGGCAAGTTCTAGGTTGAGTGAGGACCCCTGTATCACAAAATTAAGGTAAACAGCAATAAAGAAATACATGCATTGTCAGCTGCTAGCCTTCATGAGAGTATGCATGGACATACACATCTTCATATGTACACATACACCTCTACATATGCACAAGGCACTTTAAACTTCTTCCTTCCTTCCTTCTCTCTCTCTCTCTCTCTCTCTCTCTCTCTCTCTCTCTCTCTCTCTCTCTCTCTCTCTCTTTCTTCCTTTCTACTGGATCTCACTATGTAACACTGACAGGTCTAGAACTTGCTATGTAGATCAGGCCTGCCTCAAACTCATAGAAATCCCCCTATCTCTACTTCCTGAGTGCTGAGTGCTGGGATTATAGGCATGTGCCAACACACCTAGCTTTACTTCTTTTTTTTTTTCTACCAAGTGTTAAATTTCATACTTTTGTCTACCTTGTTTTATTTTCCACTTAATTCTAAAAAGTATTTTCAAAGAAACTAGTACAATCGTTTCTCCTCCTCATTCTTCCTCAAAGTGTGTGTGTGTGTGTGTGTGTGTGTGTGTGTGTGTGTGTGTGTGTGTGTTGCCTCATTTATGTCTGTAACCATGCACATGCCTGCTGTGCATAGAGGCCGGAAGAGGACACTGGATTCCCCAGAACTGTGATACAGATGCTTGTTAGTCATCATGTGAGAATTTACCCTGGGTCCTTCAGGAAGGCAGTCAGCGCCCTCAGCCACCGACCTATCTCTGTAGCCCCTTGTCTTTGTTTCCTGAGAAGAACAGTATTCCCCGGGTAGGGACTATACAATTTGTTTAATCACCCTCCCCACCTCCCACCTCCATTGATGAGTGCTTAAGAATGTGCACAGGTGTTTGCATGCACACACGTGCATATTATCTTGAAACTAAGTTGTTGGAAGAGGAATTTCTGCTTCCAGTGATATGTGCAATTATAGTTTTGATAGACAATGCCAAAGGCATTCTCCACTGCAAGGCTTCGAGAATTCCTGTTTACTCACACACTCATCAGCAGGATAGGGTAAAAACTTACAATGGTTCCAGTCACATGACATGTCTGGCATGTAGGTTACTTTCAGTCTGCTTTTCTACTATGTATAAATGTGAAATTTTTCTTACAGATTTAAGAGACCATAAAAAGACATTCTGCTTAATAATTTTTATTTGTAGATGCACCTGCTTTTCTATGAAATATTTATAACTTTGTCCAATCTCATGTGTCTTTCTGACATCTTACAGGCTTTGTATAAATTTTATATTTATGCTGCACATGTCTTTGGCAATCAGCATTCACTTCTACCCCATATTATGCCCTCTCCTCCATCGTGGGAGTTGGAAGCTGGAAAGAGTTGTTTATTAGCTTCCCTTTTCCCTGGATGCAGTTTGCATTTTGTGCATGTGAGGAAATACTAAAAACCCCATCCACTCTCTTTCATCACATTGAGGTAGATGAATGGATTCAGCTCTTGAGAGGTTGGCTGTGCAGGATTCCCCAGGTCCCTCTGCCAACCATATCCCTCAGGACCAGGGGCTGCTGTGACAGTCATTACAATTTCCTGGCAGACAACAATAAACGTCACTGAAATGTGTCTGTAGTCCCTGTAAGGTAATGTACGATTAATATTCAGAAAGCATACATATGCATATAAAGTTCCTCACTGTAGTGTCGGTATAACAATGTGATGGGATAAAGGAGCCAATTTACAGGATAAAATGCCAAGAACTAAACATAATTATGCAAAACCTGAATGATGCTAAAGCCCTGTAGAAGGGAAGGCAAGTCTTAGACAAGAGAAAAGAAAGCCATCTTCTCTAGTTGTTTTTACTTTAAAAAATTATATTTATAGCTGGGCAGTGATGATGCATACATTTAATCCCAGCTGTGGGAAGGAGAGGCAGGCAGATCTTTGTGAGTTCAAGACCAGCCTGGTCTACAAAGCTACACAGATACCCTGTCTTGAAGAACACGTATGTATGTATGAATGTATGTATGTATGTATGTATGTATGTATGTATGTGGGCATGCATGTGTCATGGTGATTCTCTGGAGAGCAGAAGGTAACTCTTGTGAATCCATACATGCTCAGATCATCAGGCTTGGCAGCAAGTACCTTTACACAGTGAGCCATCTTGCTGGACTCCATTTGCTTTCTTTACTTTGTTTTACCTTATGGATCATTTATCTGATAAGTTCATTGGGTCCCATGATTCACACATTTCTGAGGAATGCTGATTTCAGGTTTTTGTTTATCCGCAAGCTGAGCCCAGGCTATTATTTTGGGTTTTGGATGCCCACTTTGGATCTTACAGTGCCCAGAGGCTGATGCTCTTTTAGGAGGTGGTACAAACTTTAGAAGATGAGGCTCTCGCATCTCCAACAACTTAGGTTCTCCAAGGCAATCCAGGCTTCAGCATCACAGCTTCTCACAATGGCCTCTGTAGGCCACCATTCAGGGATACCCCTGACTCAAGCCTGGCCTCAGTGGCTTTTCTTAATCTCAAGGGTAAATTCCAGAACCTGTTTCTTTTATCCTTTACTCCAAAGCCAGAAACACATGGCTGAAGCTGCCAAGTTCTACTGCTTGCTTTGGCTAGAATATGGCCCCTTTGTTCGATTACATCTTTACCAGATTTCTGTCTTTCACTGTCTAAGCCTGGCTGTCCTGAAACTTACTCTGTAGATCAGGCTGGCCTCAAACTCCACTAGGCTCTGCCTTCCCAGTGCTGGAATTAAAGGTGTGCCTCACCACATGCAGCTCTATGGGTTTCTGTAGTTCCTTTTCACAAATTGGAAACAGCCTGGTAGGATCTTACCCTGAGGTTCCATCCCCTATATTTGATTTCTTAATCTACTTATCTCCTTGAACACAGGACTTGGCTCCATTCTACTTCCTCATGCTCTTTTTCTCCTCAAATTTACATTTTAAAGCTTACCCTTCTCAGCATGTGCCTTTTCATCTTAACTCTTTATAAGCATGAACATTAGTAACCACAGGACAGAGTATATGCTAGGCTGTTTTGAGATTTCCTTCTTCACTTTAGCCTCAGGCAGACTCTTTGAACAAGAGCAAAAGGCAGCCACTTTATTCACCAAAAATATCATGAGAACAATCTCAAAGCAACAGACTAAAATTCTCCTCTGTAACCTCTCGATCAGGCCTCCCTGACAGTTCATCAGATCACTTTCAACACCACTCCATGCTCCTGTTAGTATGGCCCATTCAGCAGTGCTTAAAGCATTCCATTGCTATCCTAACCCAAAGTACCAAAGTCCAAGTTCCTCAAAAAAAAAAAAGGGGGGGAGGTCAGGCCTATCACAGCAATACTCCAGTCCCTGGTACTGGTACTAACTTTTGTCTTAGGATTTCTGATGCTGTGAAGAGACACCATGACCATGGCAACTCTTACGAAGAAAAATATTTAACTGAGGTGGTAGCTGATGTTTCAGAGGTGCAGTCCATTATCACCATGACAGGGAGCATGGTGGCATACTGGAGAAGTAGCTCAGAGTCCTGCAGGCAATAGGAGTTGACTGAGACACTGGGCAGTATCCTGAGCATAGGAAACCCAATGCCATCCCCCCATAATGACACACTTACCCATTCCAACAAAGCCACACCTCCTAATAGTGTCACTCCCTATGAGATTATGGGGGCCAATACATTCAAACTACCACACCTCATATCCTTGTGAATTTTCTACATTTAATAAGTTTCATTTTACTTTCACCTTTCCTTAGAACCCTAATATAAAAACACAGATGAAGATTCACTGGCAGGTGCTAGATCTAATGTTAATCTGGCAAGGCATTCTGGGTAGGATTTTGGGTTTGCTCAGAAGATGCTTAGCGTTCCCATGGTAAAATCTCTCCTCTGTCAGCTACAGGAGCTTCTTCTTGCAAATGCAAACACTAGTAGAAAAGCAGTGCAAAGGCTTACTGTAAATTTCTGCTTCTGGATCATGTTTAATGAGTTTCTTTCCTTTTTCTATTTTTTCCAACCTAGCTCACATTATCCCAGTCTGGGGTTTAGAGGAGCATTAAACATGCATAAGTTCATGCTATTACAGAAACAAAGCATGAGATTGGTTTTTTTTTTAATCATTTGGAGCCAGGAACACAATTTTCTTCAATTTGTTATGATTTCTGTGGTGGGTCTTTAGACTAATCTGACCTTGCAACAGAGGAAAGTGAAAAGGATAAAATCCATAAGTGATTTTCCCATTTCATTTTTTTCGTTTTGAGATGCACAGAGCAGGAAACTTGTATGTCAGTACATCAGAAAATGAGATGGCAGCCTTTGAACTTTCTGAGACTTATAGGGTCACTTGCTATTCATCCGGTTAAATCAAATTACCAACCAGCCAGAAGGAAATAATTGGTGTGACCTGACATTGTAAAACCGTGTGGCTCAGAATGAGCAGGGTCATCCTGATCAATGACAGAGGCAGAAATTACCTCTGAAAATATTGCAATAGTTCTTATCAAGTTTCTATAATTGCTATAAAATGATTTTCTCTGTTGTCCAGTAGATGTCATTGGGGACCTCTACCTTTGTGGCTTTCTCAAAGGACATACAAGTCCTTTGAATCACAGCATCAAAACTCATGGTGACATTTTTTGCCTTTTTGTTTTGGGAGGCCTCACATTCCATTCTAAAGGGACATGTGGAGCACTAAGGGAATCCATACAGGGCTTAGAAACAGTAGTTAGGTATAAGGAATCAGGCATTACGCTGGCCTGTCCCGGTCACCTGGAAGAATGCACTCAGGCAGTGCCCTGGTCAGCCCAGGGTTCCATGGCTGCTACGTCATTATGCAGACTGCATGCAGGTGCAAAGGACCCTTTAAAAGAAAAAACTCCACCCACTTCTGCTCTCTTTTCTGTTGTTCCTTTGAAAGGGTAGACAGGACTTTTCCTGTCTCACTCTTCTCTTCTGCCCTTTCTCTGTCTCTGAGTCTCTTTACCTCTTTTCTCTTTTCCTCCTGCCTCCCTTCCCTTTCTAATAAAACCTCTCACTTAAGCTCTGTCTGCTTGGCATGTTTGTCTCTCGCCCTTCGTGAAATCTGCCAAGGTCCCCTACCCGCCTTATTATAACATTAGGAAAACCACATGAGCCCATAAACTAATATTTCTGCCAGGGTGAAAAAGTGTCACTGTTATAACACAAGGGGACTCTGATGACCACATTAGGTAACTTCAGAAGAACTGTGGACACTTTACATCTGTAATCCACTTGAGCTATTAATACTAGGTCTTCTGAATCATAAAATCCTTAGTTAAAGGCTATGTAATCGATTGCAATGTCTGGTCAATCTCAATAGTCAACTGGATAATATATAGAACTATCTACAAGACAGGCCTCTGGGCATGTCTGTGAGGTTGTCTTGGCTACATGGATTGAGGCAGAAAGACTGTGGGGAACGACATATACACACAGTACAACAAAAGTTATATTTCATTATACTGAGGGTCATCACATAAGGCACACTCTAAATTCCTACCTATGCTCTAAGCCTTTTTCCCCAGGATGCTCACCTGTGTGACATATCTTAGCTGAAGTTCAGGTCCAATCTCTAACAGAAGTCTCTGATTTGAGGGTCAGGGTCCTGAAGAAATTCTCCAGCCACAGGGAAGATCAAGGTGGTGTTTCTCCAGATGTGTAGAGCATAGCATTGTGTGGTGAGATATTGTTTATGATTACTAAAGCTTGCCTGAGGATTCAGAAAGCAAAGTCAGCCACAGGCCATAGAAGCCAGGAACACACCTTTAATTCCAGCAGCCAAAATCTAGGAGGTGGTGGTACAGATCTTTAATCCTAGGTCTCAAGATTAAGAGATAAACAGATCTCTGTGAGTCCAAGGCCACGAAGATCTACACAAGCAGAATTATAGCTGTAGATAAGACAGAAGCAAGGTCTCAGACAGGCTTTTTATTCTCCAGCCATACTGAGGAGAGGCAACAGTTTGAGACTTGGTGAAGATCTTGTTCATGGATCAGCCCTTTCAGCCTGAGCTAGAGGTGAGAGTTAGTGGCCAGCTGCTTTCTTTTTCTGATTTTCAGCTTGAAGCTTTAATAGATCATAAACAATATCTCACCACAGCACTGCTTTTGGTCTCTGCTTATATACTTCACGGTGGCTGTCATGGAGTTCTAGGACTGTGTCTGATTATCTTGAGTGAGTGATGTCACTGAGTTCAGGTTATCAGGCGCAGCCTTAGATACAGTGGGGATCCCAACTAAGCTATTTTCACATGTCTAAAATGCACATTTTACTACATTACAAAGACAAGCTCACTGTGCATAACAGAATTCCTTGGGCTGAGATCCTAGTCTGTATAAAAGGGAGAGAACAGAGCACAGGTATTCATTTCTTTTCCTCCTAACTGTAGATGCCATGAGGCCAACTACTTTAGTCTGCTGCCTTGACTACCATGATCTGATGGACCACACCTTGAACTATGAGCTGAAACAAACTCTTTCTCCCTAAAGTTACATCAGAAAAAGTAATGAAGATGCAATGGTTTAGGTTTTTCCTTCCTAAATCTTATCCTGTATGAATACTGGGGTTGAAAAAGCATTAGCTTGGGATATTTCCCATACTTTCTGATTTCTTGCACATTAAAAATGGAAGTCCTTCTGTGTCTGTTAGAATGGACTTTTAAACTATATTTTCTTCAGGTTGTGCTTCTCAAAGGAAATACAAAACCAAAACCAAAACAACCACACACACACACACACACACACACACACACACACACACACACACACACCAATTTCTAGTCCTGTAATGGTGATTTTTTTCTTTCAGGGCCTTTTTGTCTCTGAGTACATTCTTTGATAACCCATTTAATCAGATACTGTTAACGGGTAGCTGATAGATTTTTTTTTTGGTATGGGTGTGTGGGAATGGGGGCAGTTAGTCCATTTAGAAGTAAGTTGGTTAACTTCATCAACATGAGGAGTAGTACTTTAAAAATCAGAGGCAAAATAAACTATGTAAAGTGCTTCTTGCGCTTCAGGCTGGATCTGAACAGTTTTGCTTGGTCCCCCTTAAAGAGAATCTCAGAATGTTACCTTTTGGCATAACTGTCAATTTCTCAGTGATTTCTTTTGAACACTATTGAGATTACCTTTCTCCATCCATTGCTATGACCCCAGAGTAGCAAACCTAACATCTCACACAGCCCTGAAGGTCTGTTCAATTGGTCCTTGAAAGCCTACCAGGGCCTCTTATCAAGCTTTTTCTTAAACAGACCTTTGTGTACCTCTGTTTTGTAGCTGTATGCAGATTGACTTTCCATAATGTGTACGATACAAGGACCCTCCACACCAGTGAACACGTATAGCAGACATGCTTGAACACATCCAGCATGAATTGTCCTACAAAAGGCATTATGGCTTTATCTAGAGAATATGAAAATGAAATGCTGATTTTAATAAAACTCAAGGATATAAAAACAACCATTTTTTCATGGAACCAAGCTGTTCTTTTGAGAGAGAATCACGGAGCTAAGCATAAAAGGAAAGGTATGTTCTTGTTGAGACTGGTTCTCTCCAAATCATTTACTAACCTGCTGCTGAATGAAGCTAAATTCATGAGCACAGGTCTAATCGGACAGGGATAGACATCTCCCAGGAGCACAGGTCTAATCAGAGATAGACATTTCCTAGCAGCTCCTACCTGTCTAGTTGGCTAATTGTGGTTAGGAAGGATCCACCTCCCCCAGCTATGCATACAGAAATACATGAAATGACAGTCCCTTCTTCCAAAGAAGAACATGCAGGTCCATTATGCTCAAGTAATATTGTTAATTCTTGAAGGGTAAAATTAATAGGGATCAAACTATAAAATCTTAATTTTTATTTTGTTTCTCCAGATAGTTTTTCTCTGTATTGCTTTAGAGCCTGTCTTGGAACTCACTTTGTAGAGCAGGCTAGCCTTGAACTCACAGAGATCTGACTGCCTCTGCCTCCTGAGTGCTGAGCTGGGATTAAAGGCGTGAGCCACCAACGCCAGGCTTGTAAAATTCTAATCTTATAAGACATACAAGTTAATAGTCACTCTCCTCATAAAGGATCAAATTTTTGGTATGTTCAGATTTAGCTTCTCGGATATGTTTTCAAAGTTAAGCCTAAAACAAGAAACTGGAAACAAACAACTTTTATCTAGTTTAGATATACTTAACAGATAATGATCCTCAAACACTCCAGAGATCTGAAAATATGGCATTTAAAATGTTTACTATAAAAGCTTTTTGTGAAGAGATATGCTAGTTCCTGGCAGCACCCCCATCTCCTCCAAAAGAGATGATGGGTGCAGAAGAACCTGCACATGGAGCTTGCTTTAAATGTAGCAAATTCAGTCAGGGAGCTGAAAACAAGACTTACCTCACCTGCTGCCAAGACCCTGTCCAGATTGTGGACAAGCCCTACACTGGGGAATTGATTGTTTTGCTTTGCCTAGACAAGGTAGGCTGGTACTCCCCCATCCCCCCAACCCTCACCCCTACACCGGGCCACCCCCTCACCTCTCCACCCGCCCCCCTGCCGCCCCAAGTTCCTACTCCACAGTAGAGTCTGTCAGATCTTCTGGGCTGGCAGCTGAAGACTGATGCTGCCCTGGGACCTCTGTCCCCAATGACTATGGAGGAACCTGGGGTAGCTGTCCAGGTACCCAGTAAATCCCTGCCAGTTTAATAGATTTGGAAACTACTTGGACCACACTTGTGCTTGCTCAGGTGAAATGTACTTTTCTCAGATCTGATGGTGTTGGATGACTAGACTACTGATAGCTCTGCCAGTTTAACACCCCCTTCACCCGCAAGGCCACAAACACTTTGGTAGCTCATTAGTTCATTAGTTAAGTTTCTTGTTAAACTATATGGACAGGTTTGCATTGATCACGGGCGTCACAGTAAAGGATAAACAAGCTTCAGATGTAACTTTCCACTAAGGGAACACAGAAAATGATTTAAGATACATAAATGCAGGTTGTAAAGGTATAAGTAAATGATTTAAAATATGTAAAGATGTTTTAGACTTCTGTTTCCGTTCTATGCTATAGTTACACTGGAATTTCAGAGATTCAAAGTTTTAGCATTGATAAATGGAGTTCTGATAAACTGATAAGAGCCCTATTTACTATTCAGTCACAATCTCAAGATTTTAAATTTCCTCTGGTTGTCTTCTAAGTATAGACTTAATGGTGTATTTCAACTGGCTGAAACCAGGCTCTGTAGACATAGGAAAAAGGTTCATGCCTTTTAACCCAAAGCCATAGCCTTTGCTATGATAACCCAGGTGTCTGCCTGTGTGTTCCTGGGGACAAAGGGTTGCTACAGTATCAATGAATCTGGCTGGTGAAAATGAATACCAAGTCACTCCACAAATTGTCTGAAGACCTTTGCTAATTCAACCAGGGCACATCTTTGTTCCATTCTTTCTGGCAATCTTCCCTCGCCATGGCCAGCCCTGCTCATAGGGCCAGTAGTTAACACTCTATTTTTCTCCTAGCAACTTACTTTCTCCATTTTCCCCAGTAATGGACTCCTGAGGTCTCCAGGGTGGTGGTTAACCAAATGCTGCTTCATCCATACCTCCCACTGACCACAAGTCCACCGACCCCAGACTCCCAGTCCCCACATCATCCCATGCCAAAAGGAAGTAGCCAGATTTGAACTTGTGCCATTATACTAAAAAGGTCAGATGTTCAGTTGGAACTTCCAGCTCACTCCTGCTTGGTCCAGAAAGACCCATTCCTGCCTCCCCCTCCAAACCACACCCTTTCAGAGACTCTCTGAGCAAATGGAAGGCACCAAAAAGTCCAGTTCTGCATTGTTGGTGGCTATGCCGGCTCCTCCCATGAAGTTGGCAGCAGCCCAAGTCCCCACCCAAAAGCATTCCAGCTTTTGACCATACTTGAGCATAAACTCAGCTTGTGGTGGACATGCCATCATCCATCACCTACATGCTATATAAGCCTGGAACAGGAGAACCCACCTGGGAGTTGCTTTGCTCAAGTATACTTGTTCTTTTGCTTTTTCAATTCAGCTTAATGTGTCTTACTTTGTCAGCAGAGAAACCTATTATTGTGTTACAGAAAACCTATTAAATATGGTCTTCAAAGACCGCAGGATTGAGATACTACTGCCTTCTGCGCACTGAAAGATCATCTAACCTTACATAAAACAGCCTGGCGTCACACATCTGCTCCAATGGCCCTTTTCCTTGCCCTTTGTACTTAATTAACTTCTGCCTCTGGCTCTCTCCGTGTCCTTCCATGACACATCACCTATGGAACTACCAAATCTCTCCTGAAGATTGTCTGGAAATCACAATTCAATTCCTAGTGCCCAGTATTGTGTGCCTTGTAAACTTTCATAATGAGGAATGGTTAGACTGGATAAGGAACTACTGTAAAAAAAAGTACTACTGTGTCAGGGTATCCTAGTGTTCAATACCATCTACCCTAAAAATATAATGTATAATACCAAGTCATCTATCCTTCCTTCAAAAGCTTGGTGATATGAACATTGACCTTATCTTGTTTACTTATATAATCAGTCAAGGACATAAAGATAGCAATAATATTCAATGAGACCCATACTGTCACCATTTAGTATATGTGATGGTTATTCTTGGTTGTCAATTTGAGAGTATCAAAATGAACTATAATTCAGAAATGGAGGGCACACTTGTGATCCGGATCTTGAGGCAGGAGGACAGCACCCCTTTAATCCAGCTCTTGAGGCAGGAAGGCACACCTTTAATCTAGGCCACATCTTCTGCTGGAAGCCTACATAAGGACAATGGAAGAGGGAAGGTGTGTTCATTCTTGGCCTTCTTGGCCTTCTCCCACCTTGTGAGCACATCCATTCCTTGGCTGGCATTGGAGCCTACTTCCTTGGAATTCCAACAAATACAGGAGACCAGCTGAGATACCCAGCCTTGCAGGACCAAACAACTACTGAATTCTTGGACTTTCCACTCACCGATGGCCATTGTTGGACTGCAGCCTGTAAGGCATTCCAAGATGTTTTCATATATGCATACATTAATACACAGAGGGATAGGGAGATTCATTTTTTAAGTTTTGTGACTCTAGAGAACCCTAACTAATGCAGTACGGATGTTCAATTTACATGGGATACATCACTCTCCTTGGACCTGGCTGAGCTACTGGGGATTGACATTAACTTCAGGGTTTGCCACGCCCTACTTTGTCATATTCTAGTCCTATTCTTCACTCACTAGAAGAGACTCCAGTGTTCTCCATGTCCGTGTAAGCCTGACATGCAGAAGGAGTTCATGAGATGGATTAGTGAATAAATAATCTCAGGAAAATTATTTAGCATTCATTGGGCAATATGAAGTCAGGAATCTAAGCATAGAAAAAAAGAACAGGTCAGATTCTCCAGTCAGACCTGCCCATGATGGGAGAACTGGGAAGGAAGAGGGGCTGTGTAAGCCTTATAGGATAGTAGGACACTTCCCTCTATCTTGTGCGTGATCTCTGCCCACTTTTTCCTGCAGTCCCCAACACACACATTGAGGATATACTGTGTGCACCTTTTTGTTGTTGTTACAGAAGCAGTATTTTAAAACAGCAAAGGAATGGAATGCATTTAAATCTTCTAAATAAAAACACCGAGTTGGGGAGATGGCTCAGTGGTTAAAGCATTTGCTGCACAAATGCAAGGACCATAATTTGGAATCCCCAGAACACATGTAAATGCCAGGTGTGCCTGGTGACATGCCTATTTTAGCACTGGGAAGGCAGAGACAGGGAATGCCAAGGACAAGCTCATAGCCATATCAGCAAGCTCTGGATTCATCTGAAATCCCTTGCCTCCATGAATGATGTGAGCAGCTGAGGACGGCTGCCAACGTCAGCCTTGGCCCTCCACACTCACACTTGCACACACATGTGCCTGCACACATGCAGAACCCATTTACACACAGGCACACCACACATACACATACATGAGGGGAAAATGGTAGGATAGCAGAGTGAGTCAGAACACAGGCCCCTGACTAGAGTTGAATAAGGTGGGTTGGGTGGCTTTGGGCAAGTTCAAACTCTGCTCCATTTCCTGCAAAATGGAGATGACATCAATGATAGGGTCTGGACTAACTTCAAATGGTAGTTATGGAGATGGGACAAATTAATCTCTGTAAGACACATACACCAAATTCCATATAAATGTTCATCAAATTTAAACAGTTGGGGGAAGGAAAATAAAGACTTTACAATGTGTATCAGCCACAAGGCCTCTTACTTTGCTGCAAACAAACATGCTACATTTTATGACTTCTTTGGGGTTTGTGGAAGTTTACTTTCTCCATCTGAGATTTACAAAGGCATGATTTATGTGTATGAACCTGGTAGATGATTATCCTTCCCTTGGCCAATGAGACACCTAAAAAGTAGCCTGTAGTTGATGACTCTTGGACAGCTTATTTTCATCACAGCAGTGGTGGAGTCCATTAAGGACTGGAGGAAACTATTCTCCAATCTCCTTGAAGGGGGAACTGGTTTTCAAATAATCTAACTGTTATCTATGGGCACACATGGCTCAGTTCGGTTTACGAGTTTAAGTGTTTTCACCAGCTTCAGGAAGGGAAAGGACAGCTCATTCTGTCTCATCTCTGTTCTACAAATAACTCTTTATGGCGAGTCCAGCAATTGCATGGACATTCATGTTCTGAAATGAACAGATATCATGCATCTTATGAACTCATTTGAGTTGCACAGTAGAAAATGCAAGAGACCAGAGGGAGGGAGGCTTTCCCTTTGCCACAAGGATGCACTTCATCAACTTTGCTTTTTTTCTTATACAGTAGGTACCTTGGTGAGAATGAACCCAGAGGGAATTAAAATAACACAACAGGAAATGAGCAGAAAGTCAAAGTGATTGGAGTCTGAAGATAAAAATAGACCCTGCAAACCAAGCAGCTCAGTTGGTAAGCTTGCTCAGTGGGAGCAAGCTGCTTGTGGACTGGCAATGCACACACCACCCAGAAAGCAGCATTCCTACTTGATGTCCTGCTTGGATAGCTTTCCTCAAGCCTCCCAACCTTCCATTATCATTACTACAATCTCCCCTCAGACGTTCTCTGATGTCTCACACTTTGTTTGCAGCAAAGACATTTGTTTTGAATTTGAGGGAAATTAAGTAGAATGACACTAGACAGGATTCTAAAGTTCATTCCTTTGTCCCCTCAATAATCATCGATGAACTCATCTTTGAGGATCAAGCTCCAAGTCCTCCCACACATACAGTAGATATGGGACAAATAGGACTAGGGTGGGGTACCTGATTTCAGTTTATGGCCATCTCAGCCTGGTGATGTGTGACACTTGAATGCCTACTCCCACACTTCACCAAACTCCTTACTGTTCCCCAGAGAGGGGATGAAAAATCACAATAAATGAATTAGATATCCCATCCTGTGATGATGAGTTCTACACATGATTTCAAAGAGACACTGTGATCAAGAGGCATGAGGAAACAGAGAGAAGCCAAAAAGTTGGCCCAGCCAGTCCGGTTGTTCACAGGTCCCTTCCAAAGTGATCCATGTTGGCTAGGAACACAGAAGGCCTCAAAACCATGTATCAGCTCGGTAGGCAGTCTGAGTCTTAAACCGTTTCTATTTGTTTGGTTTTGTTTGTCAAGACAGGTTTTCTCTATGTAGCCCTGGCTGTCTTGGAACTCACTCTGTAGATAATCCTTGCCTTAAACTCAAGGATCCCTTTGGCTCTGCCTCTCTAGTACTGGTATTAAAGGCGTGTGCTACCACTGTCTGGAAAAATGTTTGAATTTTTTACTGTATACCTGCATAGCTTCATGGACTGTGACATGAACCCTTCCCCGATAATTCACAGATCCAAGGTTTGTCCACTAGAAGCAATCCAAGGCAGTCTGGTGAGCACAGCTCAAGCTTTCTGGGAATCTCCCAACAACAATGTCATTCTGAAGCATCTGGAGCTCTGTCACCAGCATCATGACACAGAAATTAAAGCAGGTGATCCTGGGCCTTAGTTAAATTTCTATTGCTGTGATAAAACAGCATGGCCAAGGCAACTTATAAAGTGTTTAATTAGGGACTTATTCTTCCAGAAGCTTAGAGGCCATGACCATTATGGTGAGGAACATGGCAGCAGGCAGGCAGGATGCAGAAGAAGTAGCTGAACACCTACATCTTAACACACAACTACACACAAGGCAGAGAAAGAGACACTGATATAATGTGAGCCTTTTGAAACCCTGAGGCCCAACCCTAGCAATACAACTCCTCCAAGAAGGCCACACCTCCTAATCCTTCCCAAATAGGAAGTTCCACCAACTGGGGACCAAGTCCTAAAATATGTGAGCCTATGTAGTCACTCTCACTCAAAACACCACATCATATTTTGCTTGATTTCTCTTGAAACAAGGCTTTGAGGTCTCCACACAGCCAACATTTCTCGTGAGAAATATACCTCTTTGGCTTCAAATGCTACAAGGCTTCCTCCTCAACCAAAGAGAACTTGAAGACAGCACATGCTTTCCTGTTTTCATTAACTTCTCTCTTTGTTTTAGCGACCTGTCAGAACCCACCACAGAAATACGCATCACATCTTCCCTTCTTAATTTCCAAAGCTGAGAATGTCCTTGATGTTGCATGATGACTCATCTGCACAATTTGTCTGGTGATTATCATGAAGGCCTTGTAAGGTGCTATAAAACTAAGGGACTGAATTTGATTAAGCAGAAAATACTGGAATGTACTGGAAAAAAAAACTTACAAAGTCCTCAAATGCTTTGGAAAGAAAATGAAACCAGACCCTTGCTTTTGATGGCATCAGGTATGTACAGTTATTTCTGTAACCAACACACAATCCTAATCTAACCTGTCTTGTTCCTTTGATGGCACATTAAATACCATGGCTTCCCATTTCTAGTGTACTGGACTTTTGAGAACAGCATAACATGGGAATAATTTTATATTTTTATGCATATTAGCAAACACATAAAACATCCATTATAAAGCACGTGTTATGCACCAGACATGGTGTTTTCAAAATGAACAGGATATAGAATCTGCCTCCAAGAAGCTCATGACTTAATAATTAAAATCTGTTCAGCTTGCAGCCAGAGCAGCATCTGAGGTTTAAGCTATGTGCAATATAAAAAAAAAAAGTGGTAGTGTTTAGAAAAAACAGGATTTGCTATCCACTCTTGAAGTCTGAGGCAGAACTATGGAATAGAGCTCTCCCACATGCTGGGGTTTGCTGGTCAGGCTGAGAGGCTCGCTAGAGCACTGGAAGCTTTTCCCTTCCCTCGCACACTCATCTTGCGCTCTTGTGCAAGTCAGTGACCTTCCTGAAGCTTTGACTTCTTCATCAACAGTAGAGATGACCTACTGACCTCATGCACTCATCCTGGATTCAAATGAGAAAAGCCCTGGAAGAGCCTGCAGGGCATGCCAGGCATTTCTTGGTTCCACAAAAGCAGGGAATCTGGTCTATTCTATTTGGATCCCTGTCATCTAAAGAATTACTGGATCTTGATATAAATATGGTCCACATTTACTGAATGAATGCACAGGGTAACAAAAGAATTGCCCTTTCACTTAAACAATTAAAAATTATGGCAAGTTGATTCTTTGCTATTTTACAAAAGAGTGGGTGGGTGGGTGGGTGGGTGGGTGTGTGTGCTCTAGCATCACTGTGTCATAGGGAGGAAAGTGATCTGCAAAACCATCATGTCCATCCTTGCATTGTAACTTGAATGACCTTGACGCTGTCCTTGCTGTGTGATTGTATGTCTAGCTTGTTCCAGATCATAGTCACTGGGAAGGTGTTCTGTGGGCCACCTAGCAGAATTTTCTCTTACTCATAATGAAGCCCACTCCTACCTAAAGTCACTGCATAACTCTTCCCAGGTTCTCAGTCTTCAAGTGTTTGAATGCAGTCATCAACTTTCCCCTTCTTGGATTTCTTGTGTCTAGACTAAATGGAATGATTCTGGTTAGTAAGATAGGAAAATACTTACTGTTAAATAAATAAAAACTCTTACTAGTATGTGTCTGCTACTATGCAATAGCTTCTTGCTTGCAAGCAAGGACACTTACTGGCAGGAGCATGCAAAATGCTGAGAAGCGTAAAATAAACATAAAGGAACCTAGAAAACACCTGTTCTGTATTTAGTCATATGCAGCATTACATAAGACAAATGTCATTTTAGCAATGCTATGGTAGAAAAAAATCTAGCATCTACCTAAAGCTCTACCAAGAATGAGTTAAGTAAATCCTGTAACATACCCAGTGAAATATTACCACTACTAAAAGTTTTTGCTTGCTTGGCATGGTATTGCACATCTATAATCCCTGAGGCAGGAATATTGACAGTTTGAGTCCAGCTTAAGCTACATAGTATGACTCTATGTCAAAAACTTAGAAAGTTGGTGTTTATCCACATTATGTAATAAAACACAAAATACAATAGAGTGAAATCACATGAAAAAAAAATCAATGTTCCAAACATGGCTACCACATCTGCACTGTTTAGGCACTATGGTAATGGTCCTGTCTTACAACTGTATGTAAGACTAATGAGAAGCTGCCTGCCACTGGTGATCTTGTGGTAGTACGGGGAAAATGGTCTTTTCTTCCATAAAGTGTTAATGTTATCCTTAAAAAGAAAAATTCAATATCTGTATAGTTAATATTTCTGAGATTTTATGCACATATTCACAAGAGAGAGAGACAGAGACAGACAGAGACAGACAGAGACAGAGACAGAGAGAATTGTCACCTCATTGCTATCTATCTTCTTTACATTTGGTTCCAAAGAACAAAGATGTCCATTCCAATGGAGTCAAAAGTGTGAGGAGCCACCTTGGAGATACTTTTGGGAGAAACGGAAGTATGCTGACTGCCTTTACCACATTACCTATGCTTTGGTCCTTGTAAGTATCAGCCCCTCGTTTGCATGAGGGGGAAGATGATAATAACAGTTCTTTGAATAACTATCATTTGTTTGCCAAGCATTCAGCATAGCATGGAACAGTCCAGAGTATAAATGTCTTCTACTCAAAGTTAACTGTAAAATTGCACCAAGGATGATGACTATGCAAAGGAATCAGGGCAACTTCCCCCAGGTAGCAGCTCCCTGATGCTGAGGGCTAGATGAGGAGGATGTGGACCTTGCTGGAGGGACTCCAGACCGACGATGCTAAGGCACTGTTAGGTGTGGTAGTGTCTCCAGATTTAGCTCTACAGGTGGTATTTAGGGACAACAGCTGGATTGGTGCATGTTTAAGATGGCAGCAGAACACAGCACACAGAATGGATCAGAGCTGAGCCCAGAAATGAAGAAGAAGCTGTGGTGGTTTGGAAGAAAATGGCCCCCAAAGGAAGAGGCACCATTAGGAGGTGTGGCTTTGGTGGAGTGGGTGTGGCCTTGTTGGAGGAAGTGTGTCACTTCAGAGTGGGCTCTGAGATCTCCTATGCTGAAGTTACTCCTAGTGTCAGAAACCATTTCCTGTTGCCTGCAGGATGTAGGGCTCTCAGCTACTTCTCCAGCACCGCATCTACCTGCATGCCACCATGCTCCCTGACATTATAATAATGGACTGAACCTCTGGATTTTAAGTGAGCCACCCCAGTTAAATATTTTCTTTATAGGTGTTGCATGGGTCATGTTCACAGGAACAGAAATCCTAACTAAGTCAGAAGCCTTCCATTTAGGTGGGCTAAGAGAGGGAAGGTGGGCTTTCCAGTACAAGATGAAGCCTGCTGGACCAAAGGCCTGGTTCACTTTACAGCCATGCTCACCAGGATTGCCTGGTAGCACGCAGAAAAGAACAGAGGATTTAATACCAGTGATACAACACCAACCAGCTAACCACCAGTGTTGGCTGGAATCAACTGAAATTTCCATTTTGAAATTGTTGAAGTGTGCCTTATCATTGGCTGTAATGCAATTTAAAGACTAACAGGATGCAAAGAGCCAGGCCAAGCCAAGCCCGTTTACCATTTGCTGTCAAAAAGTAGAGGAGCCCAGAGCCAATAAACTGAAGCTTCCTCTTTACTGTGTGATAGTAAACATTGAAACACCATCAGAGAAATGCCCCGCCCCCCAAAAAGAGCAGCCCTCTCCCCCCTCCCACCACTGTGTGTGTGTGTGTGTGTGTGTGTGTGTGTGTGTGTGTGTGTTAAACATATTCTATTTGCCATTTCACGCTCCCAAAGCTTCGTCTTCCAGGCTGAATGTCAAGCATGAACTGAAAGACATTAGCTGTTTTGTCTGGCTGGTGCCACACTCTGCGGGTGGATGTCTGGAAGGCTCTAGGAGAGGAACAGTGGCACTGGATGCTAAAGGGATAGTTTGAGTAAATGCTCCAGCATTGGACAAGGAGAGCTGAGATGCACAGGGCCTGTGTGTACACTCCTGCCAAATGATACCTTGCCCTGGTGTGTGAGCCATACACTAAAAAGCGACAGCTTGCAAGTGAAAGCTAAGAACACAGATTTGGGGATGATTGTGCTAATTTGGTAAGAGACACAGGAAACTAAGACAAATCAAATTAAACCCAATTTAGGACAAAAAAAAAAAAGTGGGTAGGGGAGACTGGGAAGACTGGGAGCTGCTGCAGGAAGGGGGTGGCAGACGGTCCTGATTGGCAGGAGGATACTGAGCCTATGCTTCTCACAGTCTAGCTTGGGCTTCTGGAATGCTCACCTTCTTGCTTGGTTTCTGAAACTCCAGTGAAGGAAAACTGTCCTTGAGGAATTTGTTCCCTTAGGTGACTTTTGCTGGCAGCATAGGTAGATATGTGTTTCTGCCTTTGGTTTAGCTAAGTGATGGATTATCCAATTTTGGAAGGAAAACAGCCAAATTAGAGCAGCAAATATATCATTTTTTGTGACTTAAGATCTGAGCTCTATAGCAGTTTTTCTGTCTCACCCACTGGTTCTTGCTTGACTGCTGAACACATTAGGATGCAGCCAGGTTCCCCAAGCCAGACACATTAAATATTCACAGTGTATCCTCAGAGACAGCTCTGGTTTTACTGCTTTCTTCTGGGCTGGCTGACATAGGTCCTAAACATCCTGAAAATGAACTGTACCACCTCAAGTCTCCAGCCACTGCCAGCTGTCCCCTGCCAGCAGGCCAGGGACATTTCATCCCGTTTCCTCCCTACTGTTTCCCTTATCTTCTCCCTACCTCTGCAGTGATGCCTCTGGGTCTTGTCCAGGTTCATTCTGTTTCCAAAGCGTTCTTGTTTACTTAGATGATTGGGTACATCCCTAATATGTTTTCTTGATAGTTTTTAATTCTTTTTTTTTCATGGAAAACTTCCCAATAGATGGTATCATCTATTGGCAAGCAGAAAGGAACAGACTGGATACATGCTTTCATATTTACCTCATGTCTTTGAAAAGTTCCTTGTCTCCAGAAGGGCAATGTATAACACCCACCATTAAACGAGCAAATAAGTGGATGCTCTATTCTTCCTACAGCATTCTCCTGGCTTGTTTTCTTATCAAGTTTGTCTGGTACCTCTTTTCATCACTTGTTTTTCTCCCTTGACTCTGTCTTCGAGTTCCTTCTTCCTTTGGGAAGAGATGCCCTCCATCTATAAAAATTCTTGTCTCTAATCCAGTGGTTCTCAACCTGTGGGGCATGACCATCAGAAAACACACATTTCTGATGGTCTTAGAAACTGAGACACTGCTCAATAAGAAAAATTGCAGTTATAAAGAAGTAGCAATGAAAATAATTTCATGGTTGGGAGTCACTATAACATGAGGAACTGTATTCAAGGATCCAAGCCTTGGGAAGGTTTAGAATCTAATCTGAAAAAAAAAAGAGTAAATGCTAAATAAGAGCAATGCAGCCTGACATTGTGCATCTCATTCATTTACTCATGTTGGATGTACCTACTGCATGTGTCCCATCAGGTTCAGAGAGAGTAGCTATTCAGTTAATGACCCGGCAAACACAAAGAACTCCAGCTATGGCTGTATACCAAGGCTAGGCCAATGGTGTATTTATTGGAAAACCTGCCATTGGTCCTTCCAGTAAGATGACTGGCTTTGGTGACCACCCCTCCTTGTCCCATGGCTTTCCTTAGGCCTGTATTCCCACTCTCTTTTTCTTCTCAGCTTCCTTGTAAGGGGACACCGTGGTCATATGGCCACCAGCAGCAGTCTGGCCCCAGTTTTCATCACATGACCACCCAGCTAAGGCTCACGGGCTATGATCAACCTCGTATATCCTTGGCCTCAGACATTATTGCCCATTTCCACATACATTCTACCCCCTCTTGTTCACCTTCGGTTTCCCTAACTGGTCTTTCTGACGTGAGCCCTCTTTTCACTTCTGTTTCCAGGGATCATTTTCACTAACACCTTGCTTCAACCACCCCATCTCTCCACTCCTGCATCCCAAATTGTATTCAGATTCCCATTCCCATATTCCTACTGCTCTAGGGGGCTTCCAGGGGCATGTGAGCAGCATGGTAGCAGAGGGCTCCAGCCCACACAGGTCAATTGCTTGATATTTAAAGCTATTTGGCTATCACCTTAAGTTTCATAAACATGTTATCTGAGTTTTGAATTGGTGCTCTGTCTGTTGGCTGACTGGACCATGATCATAACAAAATACCAGTCTAGGTAACTTTAATAACAGAAATGTGTCTCCTCACAGAGACTGGAAGTTTCCTCAGAGGGCCCCAGACTTGTTTCAGATCTCTTTTTGACTTGCAGATGACCACTCTCTTTTTGTCACATAGTCAGCCTTCTATACTCATATACACCCACTGTTTCTCTGTATATCAATATGTTTTTCCCATAAGTACACTGGTTGTATAGATTAAGACTTACTCAATATGACCTCATTTAACTTAGTGGCCTCTTTAAAGGCCTGTTTACACATACTCTGAAGTACTAGAGATCAGGACATGTGACTGGGGATATATAACTTAGCAGTTAGTGAAGTCAGAGGGAGGCTCAGTGTCTCTGCAAACTGTGGCCCTACTTCCTGCTCCCTTTCTGTGATATGATCTTAGCTATCAGCTCCATAACTCTAGGCTTGCTGTGGTGATATTTTGTTTATGATCTAATAAAGCTTGCCTGAAGGTCAAGAAGCAAAACTAGCCACAGCCATAGAGGTCAGCCAGCAGCCACACTAGCTAGCCACACTAGCTGGGTGGTGGTGGTGCATGCCTTTAATTCCAACACCAGAGAGGAATATAAGACAGGAGCTCAGGTTATTCACTGGGTATTCAGACTGCAGTCATGCTGAAGACAGGATCACCCAGCCTTGGTAGAAGTAATAACTCTCTGGTGGTTGGCTGTTTTGCTTTCTGACTTTCAGCTTGAACCCCAGCATCTGTCTCTAGATTTTTATTATTAATGCTGTAGCCTGCTAGCCAGCTAGTGACTGATGAGGTGCTGGAGGGTCCGACCATTCTTGCCTAGGGGTGGCAGTACTGCCCCATGTTTGGAGGCATCTGGCAGGGCTGAGCCTTGCACCCTTCCAAAATCTAGGTGTCTGAATGAAAAAAAGAAATAAAAAGGCAAAGGCAAAGGCAAGGCAAGGCCATGACTACTCCTAGGTGTGGTAGAGTAGAAAGTCCATTGTAGATGAAAAGGAGAGCATAGCCAGAGGCAGGGCCTCTGGGAAAGCCCACAGTAGATGTGACCAGACTAAGCTGGGCTATATGGGGATGGAGAGAGTGGAGGAAGGGGAGAGGGGAAGCAGGTGCAGCAGCCAGGAGGCCAAAGGTCCAAAAGAGGATGGTAACCAAAATGTCTGGGTTATATCGGGAGGAGCCTCTGGGGGAAAGGCGGCACAGCCCCTGAGCTGGAGAGTTCAGGGTAGAGGGCAGGGTATGCCAGCTACACCCTATAACAGGTAGGGACTGAGGGATATATTAAATAGATATCTCAGTCACTTCTCCTGGGTTTGAAACTTAACAGTGTGCTGTGTATTCTGACTGATGGCACAATTCTTTGGTCCACAAATCAAACTTTGAGAAAGGAAGCTGTTTTCCCCTTCTGAAAATGTGGTTAAAACCATGGAACTTCTCCTCTGAGAAGATGAAATGCACAGTGTGGTTATCTGAATAAAAATGGCCACCATAGGTCCTTAGGGAGTGGCACTATTAGAAGGCATGGCCTTGTTACAGTAGGTGTGAATTTGTTGGAAGAAGTATGTCACTGGAGCCGGGTCTCAGATGCTCAAGCCAGGCTCAGTGTGGCAATTCTCTTCCTGCTGCCTGCCAATCCAGATTTAAAACTCAGCTAAATCTCTAGGACCGTGTCTGCCTGCATGCTGCTATGCTTCCCTCCATGATGAAAATGGACTAAACCTCTGGACTGTAAGCCAGTTCCAATTAAATGTCTTCCTTTAAAAGAGTTGCTGTGGTCCAGTATCTCTTCACAGCTATAGAACACTGACTAACACAGAGATATAACGACTTTTCATACACGCTCAAGGACAACGTAGTCCCAGAAAGCATTTCATAGACTTCTGGCCCTGCTGGTCCTGCCAGGCCCATCTGCTGCTTATCTCAAGAACTGCACATCCCCTGCCCTCCACCCACACCTCCCACCCGTACCCCATCCCCAGTAATCAAAGCCAGCCTCCCAGCTTATCTCACTCATCCAGCCTGTGTGGTTTTGCATTTGCTCCTCCTCTGGCTTCTGAACAGTTTCCTTCAGAGTCCCTGCTGCAGACTTCTATAATTCTGTCTTCTTTACTGTCAGCTCTGCTTTCTAAGCATTGTGGGTGAAACAAAGTGTTCTTTTAGGCTGTCTCTCCATGAGCCTCTTTTGTGAAGTTCACAATACTGGGTTTTGATTACTTCCTTGCTCATCTTTCTCTTTTATTGAAGTTTGAGGGTAAGATCTATCTATGCATTAATCAGTGCAATTTTCCTAGCAGCTGTTACAGAGCTGAGGCAAGTGATTGTAAATATCTGTAGAAAGAACAAACAAATGAATGATTGGAGGAGAGGAAGTATGAGTTCCTGGTGAAGAATAATTTGCATATTTTGAGTGTGAGTCCCAGCTGCTGTGCCACTGACAAGAATCATGATCTTAGGGAAATGACCTTAGTTTTCCAATCTCAGAATGGGGCAAACAGAATTTACCTCAAGACAAACAGACGGACAACATCTATAGATACATGTAACTGTACCCTATCACTAGTTACTTTTGGAGTGAAATGACAAAATTAAAGGACAAATGGATCTGCATCCTTTTATTACCTGTAACAAAAATACACCCCTTAAATGCTCACTGGATGCAAAACGTGATCTTGTAGCGTGATGTGGAACAGGCCTCTGGGAGTTAGGGTAAGCCTGCTGAGCTCTAAAGTAGAAAGAGAGAGAAGTGCTATAAGAGAGGTCTCAACTTTTAGGTTAAGCGGGCATTGGTAGTGCTGGGGGTCCTATCTTAGACAACGTAAGGACAGGTGTCCGAGGTTGTCACTCACTTCCACACAGTCACTGAGCCATGCATATGTGCCATGCATGAAGCTGCAGCCACACAGGAACATGCACACACACCTGTGCTTCTCCTGCATGAAGAGCTCGTAGCAGAGCAATGAGGTTCTCCAGGAGAAGTGCTGCTTGGGATGGATCTAGAAGGAAATGTAGAAAGATGTTAGTGACTCAGGGGGAAAGAAGAAGCCGTGTGCCATCAGGAACAGGTACAGATACCTAAGAGGGACATGTGAGCATTATTATCTTCTTCCTGATACTGTTGCTTTCTAGGAGCCTACCATTTTGGCTTCTGGAACTGATGGTTAGCTATCTGCCTTTGCTCCTGAGCAGTGTTCCTAGACTATCTATCTTGTGGACCGACCCCTGGTCTGCTAGGTAAAAGAGCCCCTGCCATCCACAGCTAAGGTGGATATTGGCCTGTTTGGTAGTTGGCAGTGGCAGTTATGTTGCTGCTCTTTGCAGTGTCACCGTGTCCTGACAGAGGTACAGGTGCCATTGCATGGGTGATAAATCACACCCCCACAAACTGAAACTCCACAAAAAGAGTCAACATACAGTCTTGGGAACCAGTGACAGTTCTCACCACTGATATTAAATTGTATCATTTAGAATCAAGCTGCTTGCCAATGAGCCAGGGAAACACACAGAGATGCTATAAAAAAATGATGGTTCTCAAAATACTTCATTTTACATGTGATAATGAAACAACTTTCTTTTCTTTTTTTTTTTTTTAAATCCACGAATCAGATATCATTTCCAGGAATCCCTTTCTGGAGCCATCATATTGAGTTAGGCCATTGCCAGAGAGCCAAGAAGGCTCAGGCTGTCCTGGAACTTGCTCTGTAGACCAGACTGGCTTTGAATTTAGAGTTCTACCTGCCTCTGTCTCTTGAGGGCTGGGATTAAAGGCGTGTGCCACCACCACCCAGCTTACTTTCTTATCTGTAAAACCGACATGGCCATGCAACCTTTCTCATGTGGCACTTGGGATTGGCAATAAATGAATGAATGAATGAATAAATAAATAAATAAATAAATCAGTATATGCTAGGGACATCTTAGTGCCTGACTCATAGTCAGTGTTCTTTCTTCAGACACAAGCCTGGCTGCTCTCTCATCTCCTTGTTACCCAGTAAGGCCAACCCTGACCCCATCCCCCACCCCACTCCCATTGTCCTATTTTCTGCTTTGTATTTTTGTCCACAACGCTTTATTCACATACCTTGAGTTGTGTTTACTGGTAACGTTTATTGTCTGTCTCCTTACTAGATAGATGCTCTACAAAGTTGGTGTTTGGCACCCGAAATAGATCAGATGAACAAATACAAATACGTGCAGAAGCGAGTTGTGGCTGCTAACTTGAGCCTGCTCTCAGCCCACTGGTAAACTGGATCAGCCTGGATGATGTTTGATGGCCCTTGGCATCTGTATCTTTAGGTTGGGGGAGACACTCAGAAACCGAGAGAATAATTTAAGTAGTGCGTTATGAAGGGCGCTAGCCCAGGGCTGAGAAACAGGGCAGCCTGTTCAAGTGGGCCATCTTCTTCTTGTTCAGTTCAGAAGAGCCTGGTACCCAAAGTTCTCCTAAGAGATCCACTACAGTTCCGGAGAGGTCAAAGTATCCCCGGATACCCCCGCCCCCCTTTCCTATATTCAGTGCAGGATTTTATCCACACTCATGAAGTCCTCTGGTGCCCCAACGCTGGAGAGGCATCTCAGGAGCTCAGCACCAGCCTCTGTGCCCAGCGCCGCCTCCGCCACTAGGTCGCTAGCGCGCATCTCCTCCGCAAGGCGGCACAGGGAGTGACTCGCACAGCTGTGGCCAGCTATGGTGGCCGTGGCGAGGCTTGGGCATTGAAGGAGCCTGCGGTAACCCGGGACAGGACAGGGCGCGGGGCTTGCCTGGGGTCTGGGTGCCTTTCAGTCTGCCCCGCGATCGGAGTGGGTGAAGATGGGGAGCGGAATGGGTGAAGATGGGGAGGGCGGGGAAGAGGGACCCGGGTTTGGATGGTATGGAGAGCAGCTTTCGGGCGTCTTGAAGGGCTCTCAAGTTCGAAGCCCGCCCGGCTGCTGAGGTCAGCCTTTCTATCCCGAGGGGATCAGGAAACCCTAGATACAGCTCCTAGCGCTGTGAGCGCAATGGGCACCGCGACCTGGCCACACCCTCTCCGGCAGGTGAGAAACTTTCCCGCCGCCAGGGCCCCAGCAGCGCATCTACAAGCCCAGAGTCTGGAGTCCTGTGCCTCCAGAACAAGGGTGTGGTCCCCAGATGCGTACCCCCTGCAGTGTGAGTCTGCTTTTCAGGACTAACCCTGCGGTTAACAGGTTTGTTCAGACTGGGGAACCGGTCTTGTGTCACCTTAGTGGTGAGGTCGCAATTGCAACTCCCTCCTGCGTTCTTCTCTGTCCTGTTCTGGGTAGTGAAGTGAGGAAGGCCTTCTGAGAGCAAGTGCGACAGGAGACTGTTCAGAAGCTTCGGCTTTCACGGCACTTTAGATGACACCGAGCACCGGATATTGTACTCGATTTAATCCGGCAACGATGAAGCAATGGGGAATGTTTTGAGAGCAAAAGAAGCTTGGAAGAAAGTGCCCCTATAGCTCCAGGGAAGACGAACTGCCACATACAAATTAATCCTTGCGAACTGCCCCCTCCCCAAGGTAAGTAGCAGTATTTTCAGCTCGCAGGTGAAAACGAGATGAGAGAGCAGAGTTTTCCTAACCCGTTAACAGTGGGGGCGGGGAGATCTGAAAACTAAAGCTGTGATTCCTGGCTAGGAGTGCAGCAGCAAAAACAGGCACAAGAGAAGCCTGGGCTGCAAGGATCCAGGGAAGGTGGCAGCGCTGACAACTGGTTTTGGTGCAGCGTTTATAACACAGGGGTGCTTGGTGAGATCTTGAAGTCCAAAGGGACATATTGTTTGGAGATTAGCTGTCTGGCCCCCTGGGCCAGTGAAAGCATTTTGGAGTCTCTGTTGCACAGGCATGAGGTAGGAGAGGTAGGAGACATTTCAAAAGATGGGGGCATCAACATCGCCTCCCAAAACAAGTTCTTGTAAAAGACAGCTCAAGACCACCCAGAAAAGCATTCCCAGAGGCCATTTATGGCAAGCTGGGCTGTGCATGGGGGTGTGCCATCTCCATGCTTCTACAAATGTGAGTTGTGACTCATTAGGGTAATGATGCTAGCCTAGTAGGTGGCAACCGGTATTTTGAAAACATAAAACTCAATAGAAGGGAGGAGAAAACATCAGCACAAGAGTCGATGTGTGTTCCTGTGCATGCATTTCTGTTATGCATCCTGCTGATGCTACATTCTTAACTGGGCTGCTCCTAGCCTGCCCCTGGGCTGACCGCCTGCCTGTGCTTACTTGGGGTTGTCTTTTACTTTGCAAATGACATCATCTTCACATTCTCCTGGTTTCTATTGGCTGGCAGATGCTGGGACATTTCACCATTCAAAATCCATTTTTGAATTCTTTGGTTTGTTTTGGATTTGTAAGGTCTGCAGAGTGACAGTAACTTGCCGAGGGGCTTCTTCATATGTTTTCTTTAGTCCCCGAGCTAAGGTGACTATTATTTCCATTTTACATCAGAGGACCTACAGATACATTGGAGTCACTGACGAGTATGTATGTATGTATGTATGTATGTATGTATGTATGTGTGTGTAATATATATATATATATATATATATATATACAATATAATGTACACCTGGCTTTGCAGAGGCATGGTAGGCAATCTCCTGCTACATCAAAGGATGGGATGTAGGCAGTATTTAAATTGAGAAGAGCTTTGTCTGTGTGCCTTCTCCTTGGTGCCACTTACTGGGATAGAGATGTATGGTGGTGGGAGGCACTGATTAAAGTTGCAATAATTACAGATCTGACTAGAAATATGTCTGAAAAGGGTCCTAATCCTAGAATTTTGGGTTCACAATCAGGTCCAAGCTCTAGCTCTGCACTGAAGTTCAGAGACATTTTTAAAATAGAGGAAAGGGGAGGGACTGGAGAGATGGATGTGTGGTTAAGGGCACTGACTGCTCTTCCAGAGGGCCTGGGTTCAATTCCTGGCACCCGAACTGTCTATAACACCAGTTCTAGGGGACCTGACACTTCTCTTGGCCTCCCTGGGCACTGTACACAGGTTGTTAGAAGAATGGATGGCATTCCAGTTCTTTTGGATCTTTGAAATGGCTGTATGAGTAGAAGAGTCATGAACACTACAGTGTTCAGGCACGGAAGATGAATGCGTTTCAATGGGTGTTGGGCAGGTCCCACAAATTGTGGCTGTTCAGAGGATGGGCGTTTTATGCTTAGATTAAAATAGGGAAGGGTAGCAAGCTGTTTGCTTGATTGTACATTTACTTCTATGGAGGAAGAGTTAGCTGTGGGAACAGCTGGACAAGAAAGTGCTTACTTAGCCAGCATTCCAGAGACTTACCCGTGGAAAGAGAGGCTCATCATAATGAGAGAGAGAGAGAGAGAGAGAGAGAGAGAGAGAGAGAGAGAGAGAGAGAGAGAGAGAGAACACCACAACCACAATAAACACCCAAAGAGAAGTACCTTGCAAAATTACTGACTATACCAACTGTGCATTTGTCTGTTGTTTGTGGCTGAGAATGACTTCCGTGTGTTTTTCCCGCCACCGCCTGACCCACTTTTTGTTCCTCCCTGCCGGCCGCCCAGTCCCGCTGCCCCAATAACATGCAGAGACTCTGTATTTGATACAATGCTATTGGCCAGCTACCATTATTGTTTATGGGCTAGCTCTGTCTTAATTATGAACCCATTTCTACTTATCTAAGTATTTCCACGTGGTCATCTTATCCGAGCGCAGCAGGCCGGCATCTTGCTTCCTCTAGGCTCTATATGCTGACTCTTCCTTTCTACTTATTCTTTCCTCCTTGTCTCTTAGCCCCGCCTATCTTTCTTTCCCATTGGCCCAACAGTGATTTATTAATTAACCAGTATGAGAAACATATTTACAGAATAACATCTCCTATCATCATTTTCCTAAATATTTGACTTTTCTTTGTAAGACCCTCAGAATGAGGAGTCTCCCTGTTTCGGTTGGTATCCCCAAGAACTCAATGTCTAGTCCAGTTGATGCAGCATGCAAGAGGCTTTAATGAACGGGAAACATTTGCGCAAATGAGCCCCCTCAGCACGCAACATTCTCTGGGCACAGGTATCTTTAAAGGAAAAAAACCCCACAAGCTTAGGGAGGGGCTGTGACCCTCTGTCCATTGAGTTCGTGACCAGAGTCATGGGTTCTCTTTTTGATGCTGGATGGTCTCACTGTTCTGGTCAGCAGACCTCAGGGCCTCAGAGTGTGCTAATTAATCTTGTCTAAGCAAACCGGAGTTGCAGCTATCTTTTTGTTTCTTAAGGACCCTATTTACCACCTGCTGACACACTGACTGACCAGAGGGGCAGTTTGAATTCTTGGTATCCAGATATCTTAGGGCCTTGTGAGGGAAAGTTGCTTGTGGTTAGCAAATTCCAGGGAACTGGCTCATAGTGGCCTGGGTTATCTTTCCAGGTCAGACTGCCCTTCATTTCAAGTGGGGGGTTTCCTTAACTTGACGTTACTTTTTGTCTTTCATCTTTATAGAGCAAACGACTGGGGTGGGACAGGTGGGGAGATGCATTTTCCTTAGGAGGTAGAACATAGTTCCGGTTTCATTGTTTGGGGAGAACCAGAGTCCATCTAAGATCATGCTAATACAGTCCAGGGGCTAGGGGATTAAATTCATTTTCTCTGCCAGGCAAGATCTGAAACATAACAGGCAGCAGCAGAGAAAAGCTCATATACCGAAGTCAGAATCAGCAGTTGAAGGAAGATTTTTATTGGGGTGAGGACATATACATGCCACAGACACACGGAGAAAAAGACCCTCTGCAAAGCAGAGGCCAGGAAGCCAAAAATCTGTTCTCTTCTCCAGGGATGAGGGCTTTTGGGTCCCCTACTTTTGGGTTTGTCAGCTTGAAGACAGATAGGATAGTTGACAGTCCCCAGTTGTTGTGTTGAGTGAGTTCATCATAGGGGGCCTGCTGGCTGGAGACAAAACCTGCCAGGCTTTTGTCTCCGGTCAGAAGGTGGAGGGAATCAGCCACCTTCATTACCCAGCTCCCTATCTGTCTGCCTAACAGGGGGTCAGGCTAACTCCTAGGCTCTCAGTGTTGGTTTTTTTTGGGCTTATGCCAAGGTACAAAGTGATTTTCCTTGTCTTTCTCTACAGGAGTATGAAAAGTATTTATTCCTATTAGAAAGATGGAGAAAGCATGTGAGACGTTCATTTTTGCTTCTCCTTCCTTGCAAACATGCTGGTTCAGCCTATGATAGTGTTGCTTAGATGTGGAGTAAAAAAAGCAGAGGTCAAGAATCTCTTCAAGAGATGCTGAAACTGTAGAAGGTGAAATGTTGGTTCAATTGTTGCATTTTACCAAGACCTATGTAATTACTTCCCTGACTAGAGAACACTCACTACTAAAATATCACAGCCCTTCAAGTGAAAATGATTTACAAGCTTCAAATAAGCATCTCCTCAAAAGGTGCATTTACTTTCCCCAAACACCTCTGACCTTGTACCAGCAAGACAACCCTCATGGGGAGGCAGGGCTGACTGAGGGGGCCACCTTCCACAGTTGGACCACAGCTGCCCTGGGGTCAAGAAAGAGACAGAGGAGCTAAGTGGGGGATGTGACTGTTCACCTTTTCTATCTGCTCCACCCCATCCACGTTAACACAATTCCACGGAAGAAGCTGTGACACTATTATACAAGCCTGTGTCCTATTCATGGCCAGATTTTAAAATTTCCAGACAAATGGTGCAGGGAGAATTAACCTGTACTCCCTGGGAGGCTGAGGCTGAGCTTAGAGTGCCAGAAGCAGGATTTGGGCTACCATGGACATTCACTTCCTATTTATAGTTACTTGAACTATCTGCAGTTGCTTATTTACCATAGGAAGCTGCCTGCCACCAAGGGAAGGTGAGCTAGATGTCTTTGGGACCCTGAGGCAAGGGGCGGACTCTACTTCCCACCCCTCCTTTTGCAAGGCCCCTCCCTGCTCGGTTCTCATCAGGTCCTCTCTGCAAGGTGAAGCTGTAGACTGCAGAAGCCATCACCGCCCTTGCTCCACCAGGCTCTGGCTTGCTTCTTATCGCAGTTCTGCTAAGGTGACAGAGGGCTAGACAAATGGAGGAGGGAAACAATGCTGGCCCCTTAGGTCAGAACTCCAGATCAAGAAGTGTTTGAGCTTTTCTGATGCACTCTCTCAACCTCCTATATTTACAAGATCAGATTGACACCTTCCCCTTGTTCTTGCCTGTCAACAGAATGATTTACCCCAGGGCTGTAGGAGTAGTGTGTGCTGCTTGTGGATGGATACCACTGGAGGGAAATAAAGAAGCTGTTTATGACAAATCACCTTCCCAGCGATTTAAGACACAGCCTATTCCACTTACTGCTGTCTGTGCCAAATGTTTCAAAAACTCTGATAATTAAAACTTACAGAGTGGTTCCCCAGGGCCACACAAATGACCTGAGTTTAAAGTTTTATTTCACCTGGCCCTACTGTTTTAGAACCACAGCTCCATAAATGAGCGTGTGCACTTCCTGAGTGGCAGGCTGATCTCTCAGGAGTTGGAGTCATGCGTTAGTATTAGCTACTTTTATGTTGCTGTAATAAAATACTAGGACCAAAAGCAACTTAAGGAAGAGAGTTTATTTGCGCTTACAGTTCCAGAGGGATGAGTCTGTCATGGCAGGGAGACATGACAGCAAGGGGTAGGCGTTCCATCTTTAACAGCAGACACAAAGTAGAGAGAACAAACTGGAAGGTGAGTGAGATAGCATAACCCAGTGACATACTTCATCCAGAAAGTTTTCACCCCCCCCGAATGTCCCCAACAGAACAATGAACTGAAGACCAAGTGTTCAAATACCCAGGGTGGACATTCCTCATTCAAACTGCCACACCCTCTCATTAGTAAGACATCATAATTCCTGTCACGAAATTTGAGAGAAGACTCCTCATGTGCTAAAGTAGTTGGACAAGGTACCATGGTGGGGTAGAGATGGTACTGAAACCCTGATGTGTGTCAGAACTATTTCTGGGGAGTTGCACACTACTACACACATCTACTCATCATAGGTAGGGAACCCATAATAGCCCAAAGTCTAGCTTGGTGAGCCAACCAGTTTCATTAGGGTTACTTACAAGAGTATGTGTGAGGGGTAACTTACAGGAGCAAAAATGACTCAAAGACAGCTGCATCGCCAAGGCCTACCCCAGCATGAGTGACAGTTTACAAAAGTTAGGAGATCTGGAATATACTGCACAGGCTGCAGACAGCTCAAGAGGTTGGAGACTACCCTTTCCACAAGACTGGTCTGAATTTCTTCTAGACAACTCAGGTGTTTTCTGCTTCTTCCAGGCAGCTGGTCTGATCTCAGAGTTTTTCCAGCTTGGCTCTCTAGGGTCCAAGGGTGACTCAGCTTTTATTGTTTACTCCTGCATCAAGGGGACCAGTGAATCTGGTCAGTTTCAGGGACTTCCTGGAGCTATTTTGTATTGTTTGCCATCCTGTTTAAGGAGCTTCTTTGCAGTATGAAATGTTTTGATCAGAGAGGAGGGAACTGCTTCATGACACCCTGCCCTTAAGGAAAGAGAAGGTAGGAGTCTGGAGAGAGGAAGATCCAAGTCCAGCTTGGAGGGCAGAAGAGGACAGGTAGAAGCTTTGAGGGCTGTCTTTTTTTTTTTTTTTTTTTTTTTTTCACCCAGCCTGGGTGGGTTCCTGTACTAAAGGCTGATGTCATTCTGTAAATATGTTTCTCTTATTGGTTAATGAATAAAACCCTGTTGGCCAATAGGAAAGCAAGACAAGGAGGATTCTGGGAGATGTAGTAGAGATGAGTCAAAATGTAGGAACAAGGTGAGAGAAGAGGTCTGGACTCTCCACATGGAAATACTTAGCTGGATAGAAATTGGATATTTAAGACAGAGCTAGCCAATAAGAAATGCTAGTAACTGGCTAACAGTTTCATAATGAATAGAGTCTCTGTGTGTTATTTTGGGGCTGACAAGGCTCTGGGACTAGGCTGGCAGGGAAACTGTTCATAACAAAAGGCATCTTAAAGATGCCTTTGTATCTGTTACCTGTGTCATTGTGCTGTTATCCTGCCCTTTACCCGTGTGTGTGTGTGTGTGTGTGTGTGTGTGTGTGTGTACGCATGTGAGTGTGTTTGTACATGGGTGTGTGTTTGGGATGTGAAGGTCATCAAGAATGAGAATGATTCTTGATTCTATATATAATCCTGAATTCTGGAGTGTCTAGGATTGGACTTTTTTTTTTTAATCTCCATTGAGTCTCTCATAGTTACACTCACAGTGTTTGTTTTGAACTTTCTCCTCCTAATTTTAACTTTTTAGAAAAACCACTCCTCCTTCTCCTTACAGAGAATTCTTGCAGGAACTTTTATCACCTAGTTATCACTATCATCTATCTGTTATGTATCTACAACCTAACTAGATATACACAATCATGTGTGTTGTTGTTTTTGCAGCTAGGGCCTAAGAAACACAAACACGAGATTGAGCGCCCACGTGGAGTTTATTGAGAGAGGGGAGAGGAAAGAGGGGGGTAGCTGGTGGCCAACCGAAAGCCGGGGGAGAGAGAGGGAGGCCCCAGAGAGAGCAAGAGAGAAACAAGAGAGGGAGAAACAAGAGAGAGAAGCAAGAGAGAGGGAGATGAGAGAGAGGGACAAGAGAGAGAGGTGCGCTTGGCGCGCTTGCTTTAAAAGGGGATCTTGCGCATGTGCAAGCGTAACCCAGTCTCTGCGGCCAGGTAGCTTGGGCAGCGGGGCTTGCAGGCGCAGGCGTAACCCAGTCTCCGCCCAGCCAGGTAAGGCCTGACGTAGTGATTATGCGTCCTGCCCATCAGAGGCGGGGCCCACAGACTGTTGAGCCTCAACATTCCCACCTCTTATTACTATTAAAAAGGTGGGGGTTGGGCATGGCCCAACAGGGTGAGACTGCAGGTTTCTAACAATGTGTATAAGCTCACATACATACCCATAACATATGAAAACAGGTACACACATAGAGTTACTGACATAAGTAAAAAGCAAGTTAGTATTTTGTTATAGAATATTCCTAGAAGAAGTTTCACCAAATCCCTTTACATTTGGAGATGAGTACTTAAGCCATAGGAGGCTTTCACACAAATGTGGTGGAAGCTTAAAAATGAAGTATTTAAGACTACATGTGTTTCTAGGACCGGAAGGCCGAGCACAGATACTTCCCAGCTGTCCAAGACTCCCAGATAGAGAAAGGGGATCCCCAAAGAGACTCTGGACCCCCACTCTCTAGAAAGAAGCAAGGCTGTGTGCTTATGGCTGGGAAGATATGCAAGGCTCCTGGTTGGCTCAGCATTGTCCACTATTCCCTGGGCTCTGCTTACTTTGGAGAGCTCTCAACTGCCTCCCACAGAGCCCTGACTGAGGAGCACGTCGTATTCATTCTCATGCTCAGGGTGGAAGGGAGAAAAGATTAACTTTGTAATATGGTAGCATCGAGGGGTTCCACAACACATAGAACATGTCTGCTATGACCTCTGCCTGTGCACTATCTTAGTCTGTTCTTTAAAAAAAGAAGTGTATTATTATTGTGTGAGCACATTGTGTGTGTGTGTGTGAGAGAGAGACAGAGACAGAGAGAGAGAGACAGAAACAGAGACAGAGAGACAGAGACAGAGAGAGAAGGGTCAAAGGGAAACTTGGTGGAGTTGGTTCTCTCTCCACCTGTACATGAGTTCTGGGAATTGAATTTAGGTCATTGGTTTGTGCAACAAGTACTTTACCCACTGAGTAGTCTCACCTACATGCTTAGCCTCTTCTTGATGTTAGGACAAAATACCTTAGGATTATAAACAACGGACATTTACTGCTCACAGTTCTAGAGGATGGGAAGTCCAATATGAAGGTACTAGCACATTAGCTGTCCAGTAGGGGCTCGGAGCCTGGTAGATGGTGCTTTGTTGCTGTGTGCTCATATGATGGGGACAGACAGTACCCTGGGGCTGCTTTTATTAGGCTGGTAATCCCATTCATGAGGATTCAGCACTTGTGACCAAAAAGGAGGAATAAACATTCAGAACGTGACTAGTAGGTAGCCGTAACTCTAGCAGTGAGGAAAGTAGAAGAGACCCTTGTCTCATAGCTTACAGAAGGAGCCAGGGGGAGACAGAAGGCCAGGAGAGGACTGATTAGCTTAGTGGCATCATAACCTTTCCTGTGGTATTCTGGAAAGGTCACCCTCTATCTCCAAAGGTCAAGGACAGTTGTCATGTCCCAGCACCTAGAGTTTAGTTGAGAAACATTTTCTGGACTGAACTACAGAGTTGGGAAGCACTAACTCACAGACATTACTAAAGCAGCCTGTTTACTGCTATTAAGGAGCACCAAACCTAATTCATGGAGGGAATTCTCTTTGAGGCACTAGGTGTTAGAGAGAAGCCCATGTATTAATTGACTAAGTCTACTTAATGTGGTGGTTTAGTACCTGTCTGGGTACAATTTTAAACTCTGTTATTTGCAAATTATGGTATTGGTCCTAATGTTGATTCTAAGGGGGGGCGTCATCAGTCTTGGGGACATAATTTTTATTCTGTGGTGTGCTCTGAAACGTCACAGCTGTACCCTGGGCAAATAGGGACAGAGCCAAAGATACATCCTGAAATTCTTTTTAGCTGTCAGTCACATAATTGAGTATTCATGTGAAACAGTAGGAGATGGCATAAAGCTTGATGGTATAGATACATGTGTGTGATGGAGTTGTCCTTTAGAGAAAGGAGAATGAATCCAGTGTGTACACAGGTATGTTCAGGTATGTAATAGCGATAGTGTGACTTCAAAAGTGAGAGGTTTGCAGACCCTCAAGTCCCTGAAGCCCAAATTGGAGAAAAACTGACACATTGAAAGAGAGGACTCCTTTGTTGTCGTCTGGTTTTTTTTTGTTTTTTTTTTTTGTTTTGTTTTTTTTTTTAAGACAGGGTTTCTCTGTGTAGCCTTGGCTGTCCTGAAACTCGCTCTGTAGATCAGGCTGGCCTCAAACTCACAGAGATCTGCCTGCCTCTGCCTCCCAAGTGCTAGGCTTAAAGGCATTTGCCACCAAAGAAAAGGGTTCAAAGAAATGAATTTTGCTTCAGGAGGAGGAAGTGGCCAAATAAGGGAATAGACCTTGGTAGCTAGCTTTAAGAGTGTAATCTAATGTTTTTTTAGCAAGGCAGAGAGGATGGGGAGAAGGACAAGGCATGCTGGAGCCACGTGATTGAGTGGGAGCTCTTCAAAGGGAGCTGGCTTAGAGGATGGAAGAGTCAGGGAGCTAATGAAGCATTGGAATGTGGGAGGGAGAAGTGATTGACGCTTTCATTATAGCAGATGTCTATAGCCTGCTAATCACACTTTACCACCATGGGTTCTTCTGAAACTACCTATGCACATCTGAAAAAGGTAACCCCTTTGCCATCATACTTTTAAGGTGTAATCCTAATTGTTGTCACTGCATTCGTTGGCAACAGCTCTTTCACTTACTCAAAAGAGTAGTTTCTCTGTCTGCAACTCCAGGAGCTTATTAAGCATGTGTTTCCTGTCAGTGAGTATAGTGAAATATTCACTTTGTCCGCCCCTGTGGCACAGACCACGCCCATTGGGGGACAGGGGCTGACACCCCCCAATGGGCGTGGTCTGGGGGAACTAAGTGAGTGTACCTGGGGGGAACTAAGTCTGAGGAGAGGGCCCAGGGAGCTTTCTTGCTTGCAGCATGGGGACAGGAGAACATCTGGAGGCATCCTTGGGACCAAGAACCTGCTGGTATTCATCTGTCTATGTTGTAAGTTATTTCTCTCTGAATAAACATCTGTTCTGCTTATTTGTTTCTCCTGATCCTTATTACATCTGGAGAGCCACTGCCAGCTTTTAGCTCCCTGATGAGTCCTGATGTCAGGGTATTGCTACCTCCGAACCAGCCAGCATCACAGACAGACTCTAGGGTGGGCTTCCTAGACAGATGGATGGCAATTTCCAAACAGCCAGCAGGGCCAGCCTCCCTTTCAGCCAAGATCAGAGACAGCCCTGAGTCTGTAACATGAAGGAGTAAAACGTTGCTTTCCACGGCCCTCTTCTTGTTTGTTCTCGTGTATCCACGGGCCCAAGTATCTACCCAGGGACTTGGATGGAAAGGATGAACCTTTCAGAGGGCACCCAATGGCCGCTTAAAGGAGGGATCACAGGTTTTGTCCTCAAGCTTACCTTTGGGAGTCAAGAGCAAAGAGGAGACAGACAGTGAGAACATGTTTTTTCTTCCCTGAACACTACTGAAACTGCAGCTGGCTGGATGGGAAGATGTATCTGGCTTTTCTTTTTGCCTCACTGCGGGATCTCAGGGCTGGTTCCAGTATCATTTGCCGCCAGGTTTGTCAGGCCTCTGCTCTGAATTCTCCTACTCTGGCTCTCTTTATTACGGATCCTTTTTGGGGGGACCATGGCGTGTGGAGCTAATAGGGTGAAACTAATGTGCAGGAGAGAGAAGCATTCGTACACAGGTGCTGACTCCAGTTGGCTCCCTGACTCCAGACTAACCAGGGCCCCGTGAGCACGCCAGGCAGCTGCTTCCAATCCGGATGGTCTCTGCTGTGGAGCTCTGGGGAGAGCAGCTGGGTGCTTGTAGTGAGCTGCTTAGAGAGGAGAAACAACATTGTCCACCTTTGTTCTCTTTGTCTCATGTACTTACCATTATCTTCTTGTCTCCCTCTGCTCTGTTTATTTCCTTGGCTGCCTTGTCAATTTGCAATGACCAAAGGAGACCTCGTCTTAGACTCCTGAAAAAGAAATGGTTATTATTATTGTATTTCTTAGTTGCTAAGTCAGCCAAGTAGCAGGAACCCTGAGACACAGATGACGGTAATTACAGCTCTTAAACATCTGAATGCCTATCATTTGAGTTGTTTTTATTATGAATAATTTCTCCCCATCTCTTTTCCTCTTTCCTTTTTTGTAGTTCTGGGGATTGAGTGCAGGGCTACCACTCATGACCGACAAGCACTGAATGACATCCCATATATCTGTTAATTTTAATTTTCTTCATTTGCCTAGACTGTATAGATCCATTAACCACTGGGTTGGTTTGATAGAAACCAGCTGGCCAAGGAGATAGAGGTGTCTGAAGAATAAGCACAGGCTTTTCTGTCCACGAATAGTTCTTAGCTAATAGTAACTGTGTAGGTCACTCTTTCTTAATCTCACCTTGAACCTTTCCTATTTACCTTTGTGTGTTTCTATATGTGTATGTACATGCTCATGTGTGTACATGTGTATGTGCATGTGGAGACTAGGAGTTAACATTAGTGTCTTATTCAATTGCTCTCCACCTTAATTTTTAAGACAAGATCTCAAAACCTGGATCTCACCAGTTCCCCTGTCCGGCAAGCCCCGTGGTTCCTATCTCCCCAACTCAGTGCTGGGATTACAGGCAGGAGCCCCTGTTCCTGGCTTTTTCCGTGGATGCTGGAGACCTGAACTCAGATCCTCTTGCTTGTACAGCAAGCACTTTACCAGCTGAGCCTTTAATCCCAGCACTCGGGAGGCAGAGGCAGGCAGATCTATAGAGCAAGTTCCAGGACAGGCTCCAAAGCTACAGAGAAACCCTGTCACACACACACACACACACACACACACACACACACACACACACACACACACAAAGAAAGAAAGAAAGAAATTTGATACATTTGAATTTCATATTGTTTTATGTCAGGATAGTTCTTTAGATTTTCTTCAATCATTTGGAAATAGAGGCCTTCTTCCCTGGCAAGGTAAGAAAGAATGGAGCTATTGCATTTGTTAACTCATGACCTGGATGCATGTGCTGGGAAGGAAGGGTATCAAGGTTCAGTTAGGAGGCTTACGGCAGCTAGGTTGGGGGTTGCTGAAGTTTTGATTTGAGGGAAAAAGGAAATAAAGCGGCTCACACACACTTTCCTCTCATAGCGCTTCGTTCTTCAAGAAATGTTCTTCCCAAAAGTTCTCTCTCAAAAGCTCTCTTTAGGATTCTTTCTAAACGCCCTCTCCTCAAAAGCTCTTTCTCTAAAAGCTCTCTTATAGTTCTCCTAAGATCTAAAAGTTCCTTTTAAAAAGTCTCTTAAAGTTCCTTCTTTCCCCGATTCCACAAGGCTTCGAGTTTTTATACCCACGGGCACATTTACAGCTCTCTGACAACAGGGTAAGCATATCTCTTAGAGCCAGGAAGGCAGTGCCTCACTTCCTCCCCACCCCCCCACCCCCCCACCCCGGACTTGCAGAACGTTGGGGGGGGCAGGAGAAGGATGTCACTTGTAGAACATGCTGTTAACTGATTAAAGGGGGCTTCTCAGAGCTATATCAAAGGAAAAAACTAAGGCTATGTGGTGTGAGATCCTGGACACCTCACATTCCGGTGAGAAGAAACTCCTTCCTCTGGGATCTTTTTGAGGATATAAATCACAGCCAAATTCATAGCAACGAATATTCTGGAGTTAATACCTAGAATATTAGTTGCTACTTCTGTAATAAATGATAAAGGCTCACAGCAGAAGGTGGTTGGGTGAAGAGCCTTCTGGTCACAGGGGATGCCCTGTGTGCAGATGGCAGAGAGCATAAAGTATTTGAGGGACTATTTATTTATTTATTTTTTAAAAGATACAATTTGCAAACTGACAGGCTATGAGACAAAGTAGCTTAAGTAAGAGGAGATGGTGAGGCCCATGGCATAACCTTTGCTGTGGCCTTTTGTCACTCAGTTACAATCCACACTTTTCTTTGTGCGTTGTTTGGGGCCACTGAGAAGACATAACATCTTAATAGGAGTGCACAGCAGAGCAGAGCTGCTTAACTCATGGTGGTCCAGAAGTAAAAAGAAGAGGAATGGCCAAGCTCTCCTTAGCCTACTGACACATAAGCCCCCGTGACTGCTCCTCTACTAACCCCACCTCCTAAAAGCTGATCGTCTGTCTTCAAAGAGTTTCCCCAGTCTAAAAAGTTCCAACACTGGAAAAGCCAAGACCAAAGTGTCTTGTGAGACTCAAGGCAATTGTGAGCTCCTGGAGAAGCAAATCCAAGTTATCTTTTTACAATATACAAAGGAGTGAAGTAAACATTCCCACTCTAAAAAGGGGGAATGGGGACACAGTAAGGAAAGATTAGACCAAAGGACTGAAAGTCAGGAAGGCAAATGCCAAACCTTCAGCTCCATGCCCAGCATCTGGGGTTCTTGGTGGCATCTGGTGGGCTCCAACAGCCTTGGGTAGCTCCAGCTCTCCAGCTCTGTTGCCTATGGCATACATACCCTGTGTCTTGGGCCAGTTGAACTTTGTGCCTGCAACTTTACACCGTAGATATCCTAGAGTCCTTGCAATAGGAAAACATAGACAATGTCTGTTATAAATATTAGGATGAGATTTATAAAAATCAGTATTTTTTGACATTTAGCTATAGAGCAGGCACAAAGCCCAGTTTTAAATACATCCCAACCTGTGAGTTTCCCAAGTAAACATTTTGATTGAATACAACCCCTTAAGTTAGTGTTTGTAAATGTTACCAGAGCAAATCAAAATTTCTGCCTGTCATTGAACCCATATCTGCCCTTTTTCATCTTTCACATACCTCATGTGACTTACTCAGATCTTCAGAGCAAATGGGAAGTTTGAAATATCTGTTTGTAAGCATACATCATTGGCTTGGTGACTGGGACCATGGGTCTGGCTGGCTGGAGCCTGGGCTAGTCAAGGCTCTCTAGCTTTGTCTCCAGACAGCTTAGTTTAGGGCAAAGTCCTAACTCATAGAAGCACTTTAAAGAATGTCTTGTTATGTAAGACCCGCAAGAGCATGGTCCCTCGTGCTCCCACTCAGGAAAGGCGCCCCCCTCCCCAAATCACTCACGAGATGCAAACACATGAGGTCCTTTATATTCCAAGTGCACTGGGGCCCAACAGCCATATGCCACGCAGGGTAGAGGGCTGAGGACCCCTGGTACAGAATTGAAACAGCTTTTATAGAGTTACAACAAAGCCCGAGCATCATGAACCAATCACCTCGTAGCATCCAGTGCGGACCAATTAATTTAAACTATCCAAGCTGGTGCTTAGCCCAGGAAGTCATCTTTCGCACAGGCTTCTGGGTGGGGCGACAAGCACAGGCTGTCGTAAACATTACAGTAGGTGACCCTCAGCTTGGGATTTAAGACTCCCAGCTTCCTGGGGTCACTGGAGAATTAGGCTAAATTTTTCCATCCTAACAGTTATAGTCTTGAAATATTGTTTCTTACTACTTTTTTTCCAGTTTATTTTATTTGTTAACATAATGAAACTTAGTAGCATTAACAACTTAGTTTGTCAACCTATTAAAAAAGATGTTTTCCCCCAAATTAGGCTTGTAGCAAGAGCTGTAAGAGTGATGTTAATCAGCCTCGAGTCATAGATGACTTTGTTACCATGAAAAGGCAAAAAATCTGGTTGGTCACATTTCGTGAAAACTACTTTTTTTGAATAAAAATTATTACATCAAATCAAAACACAGAATGGCAGTTGTGAGGCACAAAAATACATAAAATTTTTATTAATGTTGGAGGCAATTTGAGAAGTTTGAAACGTCTGTTTGTAAGCATACATGGTGATATAAGCTTGGTGACTGGGAACTGTGGGGCTGGCTAGCTGGAGACTGAGCCAGTCAGGGCAGCACACAACTCCTGATGCAGGAAACATTAGGAATGGGTAATTTTCCATCAGAAAGAATCAGCACCTGAAAGTCTGGCCCCCTTTGGAGTCAGTCAGCTGAAAGGCAGCTGGTATCTGGCATCTGTAGTGAGCAGAAGAGGCAGAAGCAACCAGAGAATGTAGTGAGGCAGGCTCCGTCCTTCAGTAGCAACTTCTGGTATCAGTTACTTGATGTTGTGACAAAACACCGGACAAGAACAAGGTAAGGACAGAAAGTGAGCAGACACAGTGGCAGGAGCAAGGAGCAGTTGCTCACATTGCCCCCACTGGCAGGGAGCAGAGGCAGATCAAGGCTGGGACTCGGCTCTGTCTCCTTTTTATTCAGTCTGGAACCCCACCCATGGCCCGGCATCACCCACATTGTAGATTTGTCTTCCCTCCTCAGTTAAGCCTGTCTGAAAACATCATCATAGATATACCCAGAGTTTCGTTTCCATATGCTACTAAATCCAATCAAGTTGGTAAGATTAACCAGCACATGTAATGGTTTTACATTATTTCAAACTGATATGTGATGGGTAAATGAACGCTTAACTTAGGTAAAGTTCAGCTTTCCTTTTAGTATATGGAGCCTTCTTCCCCATGTAAGGGCTGACATCTCTGTTTCTGCCTGTCTACCCTTAGTAGTGACTTAATTCCTAACACTGGCAGGCATCTCTGGGCCTCAGCACCTTATGCTTTGGACATTGTGGCACTGGATACTCTGTGGGTCTCAGGTCTAGGCACAGAGAGGCAGGAGTCTGAAAGGAAAGATGCATGCCTTAGAGCAGAATGATGGTGAAATTTGCTTAACTATCCCTGTGGGTCTACCCTAAAGTTGACCGTGGGTGGCTTTGAGTCCCTGACGAGCAGAAAAAGGCAAGTTTGAGGAAGTTCTTTTATAGGCAGAAATGTGATGGTGGAGATTGCTCAGGGAATCTCCATTTGGATTGGTGTTTTATCCAAAATGCCACCCCCAACCCCCGCAATGGCTTCTGTTTATCCATTTGTCTGTGGGGCCCTGGTCTATTCCTCCTGTGACTCTGCCTCCAGCAGTCAGTCTCACCTGCATTAGATACTTCATGGCAATTACACATAGGCTGTACTGACCACTGTCTTCCCAGATACACATTCGAACACCTCCCAAAGAAGATATTTAAAATAATCCCAACAAACAAACAAAAAAGGTGTTAGGGCAATCCTGGGAGTATGGCTTACTTTAGGAATAAGCAGAGATGAGGTGCTGTTGTCCACGTCCCCATTGTACGTCTGCATTGGATGTATGTCTGCATTGCTACACGTAGATCCTTAAGGCAGACATGCTGGCAGTTCGGTTCTGACACTGATGTTACTTAGTCCACACAGGTCTAGGTAACAAAGCTGATGAAAAATCTCAGAGGTGTTGCCGCAGTTTCTTCTTCCCCCCTCCCCGTCCATCTCCCGGAAGTTCACATTGATTACAGGCCAAGCGTCTGGTACAGTTCACACACACACACACACACACACACACACACACACACACACACACACACACGCAAAGGCAGAGTGTCAGATTCCACATATGTTCTGCACTAGTAGGAATGAAACAATGGCTACGTGGTGTGGGGTCTAGGCAGCTAGTGACCCAGTAGTTAAAGAACTAGGAACTTTTGACCCTGAACTCTTGAAACCAATTGGAGAAACTATCTATGAATGGTCTAATGAGTTCCACACTTCCTTTCTCCATGTGTGCAGGGTGGAGATGTCTGCCCAGAGGTTGACTTCTAACAGAACATCCCTGCAGTCAGCATCCAATTCTGATTACACCTGGGAATATGAGTACTATGAAATTGGACCAGTTTCCTTTGAAGGACTGAAGGCTCATAAATGTAAGTCTTTATTAACCTGTGAAATCCCTGTGTCTGGGGTGGTATGATATGGGGGCATTGGTAGTTCTGATTTTCAAAGGACTTAAACAACAGCCCCTTGGTGGAAGAGTATGGATTAGTGTTTTAGCCTCAGCCTTAGAAAGAGCTCTTTTTTTGTTTGTTTTTAAAGAAGGCATTAACTATTCTAGTTCCCTCAAAGCCTCAGTATTTGAGTAACAGCAATAACAAAAGTGTGTCTAGAAACAGGACCTATAGTAATTGCATGAAGACTCTTTTGTAATAAGCAGTAGTATCATTTACAAACTCAGTGGAAGGATGAAGAAATGCCACAGCAGTGTAGGGAAGGTAGGCATCTGTGTGGCTTAGTGTCTGTCAACTTGACACACACGGGGGTGGGGGGTGGGGGGGAGTGGTGAAAATGGGGGTGTCACCTGAGAAGAGGGAACTTCAATTACCGAGGACTCTTTGCTATCAGATTTGGCCTGTGTACAAGTCTGCAGGGCATTTTCTTGATTAGTGACCGATGTGGGCGGGGCCAGGTCATGTGGGTGGTTCCTCCCCTAGCAGGGGCTATAGAGGTGTCTAAGAAAGCTAGCTGGCTTAGCAAGTGGCTAAGCAATGTCCTCCTCTATGGCTTCTATGTCAGTTTTTACCTCCAGGTTCTGACCTCCCTGCTTTGACTTCCCCCACGTAAGGTACAATAAGCCCTTCCTTCCCTAGGGAAATGGAACATTGCTGTTTCAGACTTGACTGTGGTTTTTTGGGGGACAGGATTTTGGCGCTTTGAGCTGAGAAGCCATTGAGTGCTCAGAACTCAGTGAGCTGTTGTGGGAACTCGGAAGGGGATGCTGCTCGCAGTGCAGATGATGCAAGTCTGCACCGGGAAGTTTCGGAAGCTATTGGGCTGTTTGTGAGATGTATCTGAATTAAGACTAGAGAAGTGAAACCTTTGTTTTACCGGGTAAATTTCTCAGCCCAGCTGTGATTGAGACTGGCTTCCTCATGGTAAAATCTTCTGGGAAGTCCGGAAGTGGTGGCCCACACCTTTAATCCCAGCACTCGGGAGGCAGAGGCAGGCGGATTTCTGTAAGTTTGAGGCCAGCCTGGTTTACAGAGCGAGTGCCAGGATAGGCTTCAAAGCTACAGAGAAACCCTGTCTTGAAAAGCAAAAAACAAAACAAATAATTTTTTTTTTCTGCCTCCCGAGTGCTGGGACTAAAGGTGTGCACCACCACCACTGGGCCAAACAAAATTAGGAAGTATTTCCTCAGGGTCAATCCACAGAAGCTGTGGTACAGAGGCCCAAGGCTGAGTTTCAAGTTGGCAGCTGAACTTGATGATGTGTAAGTCTCCCATATGGTACTGGTTTTAAAGGCATCAAGGGATCAAGGAAAGGGCTGAGGTTGACACTGTGGGGCAGGGTTGGAGTCCCCCTAAGAGAGCCCGAGAGAGGCCACTGTTGAAGGTGTGACCTCAGAAGTGGCGGAGACTCCACGGTTTTAGAGATGCAGGGTGCTGTGGAGTGCCACAGAGGACAGTGGCAGTTGTCCTTCCTTCCCATCATCCCTTCCTTCTCCTCCGCCCACCCCGTACTTAGCAAAGTGGAAGCAAGCTGTGGACCAGTCCCCGGATCCCTGTGTAAGCTGCCATTGTGGGTTCTGAACAAGTAAACTGGGTACCAAGGCTTCCCTGGGAAAACAGCTTTTAATTACGGTGGCAATCTTGATCACACTCTTGTTACAAACAAAAACCCAAAGCAACCAAAGCAGTAGCACGGGACCTTTAACATGACTTTTGTTGTGTCTCTCAAATGTACAAACATAGAATTTTATTGACCACTTTAAGTCCTTGAGGTGTGAGTCTAAAGGTGGCCCGGATGTAGAAGAAAGGGCTGCTCCAGGATGGACCAGTATCTCACATAAGCATCTTAGAATAAAGAAAACAAAACAAACAAACAAAACAAGAAAAAACCTCAGGGCAGCCCCTCTGCTCTTCCTTTAAGGTCTTTAGGAAGGCTCGTTAGGCAATGGGGGGGGGGAGCTTACAGGAGAGAGATGGTCAAGTTTTTATATAAAGACATTGCTCAGCCCACAAGGCTATTTTCTTTCTTTTTCTGGCTCTCAGGAACTCCTACCACATTGTCCTTAGGAGAAACCTTCTCAGTAAGCAGATTTGGAAATGGGATTGCATTCTTAATTCTGGGACTGAAACATGACACTGGAATGTTGTTTTAGGGTTTGTTGTTGGTATTTAGGAAATATCACTTTAACTATGTAAAGATGTGTTACGTTTGTTTATGCTGCATTTGTTTAATTGTGTAAAGATGTGTTGCTGTTTCACCTTGCTCGCCCAAGTCACCCCATTGGTCTAATAAAAAGCTGACTGGCCAATAGCTAGGCAGTAGAGGAATAGGTGGGGCTGGCAGGCAGAGAGAATAAGTGGGAGGGGAAATCTAGGCTAGAGGAATGAGAGAGGAGAGAGAACAAGGGAGAAAGAGAGGGACACATCTGGGCCAGAAGCCAGGCAGCTGCCAGCCAGCCAGATGCAGAGAAAACAGGAAAGTAAGATAAACAGAATGAAAGGTAAAGAGCCCCAAGGCAAAACGTAAAGAGAAACAGATTGAAACAAGAGCTAAGATGAGGCCAAGCATTCATAACAACAATCTCCTTGTCATGATTTGGGAGCTGGTTGATAGCCCTAAAGTAAGCCTGTTACAGTGTTTTAGGCTTGGCTCTTCCTATAAAGCAGCTGCTAAAATACAATGTGTAGAATTGAAGATACCCATACACCATTTTGACACAGCACATGACCAGATAATTGAGATTTATCATTTCAAGTCAGTTGTGCTTGAATACAGGTGGTGCACACACATGCCTTGGTATTCATGTAGAGGCCGACTTTGTGGAGTTGGTTCTCTCCCTCCAGCTTTCATGGGTTCTGGGACACAAAGGAAAACGAGGCAGGATTTCTCCACAAGTTCTTTTCCCTGCTGAACCATCCTGAAGACACCTCCCCACACCCACCTTACCTTTATGCCTTATTTCCATTATATTAAAAGGCAAGGTCTAAAGAAATTGTTGTTCTCTAGCACTTGGAATAAGATACTATGAAGGAGACATTAACTTTTGTCGACATTTTTATCCAGAGTACTAAATGCACAGGGTGGGCTCTGCAGGGCAGACTTTGACCAGCTCCAAAGTGTTGCTGTGAGGAAACTGTAGCCAGGAGCTAAAGCAAACACAGGACACAATGTCCCTTAGCCCGAATGGGATTTAAAGTAGGAGTAAATTAGGAGACTAAGATGGCTATTATAATGATTGAAGCCAGCCCCGTGGGATACTTTCTCAGCTACTGGCACTGGTAAAGTGCTGAGAGGCACTTTCAACCTGCTAATGTAGGCCAGCCTCAGCCTCAGCTGGGATAAAGCTGCTTGTGCACAAAAGGAGCCAGGGAAAGCAGTCAGCATTCATTTATTTCTGGTGGTCGGGAGACCCAGCTATATGTCCTTCCCAAAAGTGACCAAGACCTGAATTGCATCAATATGGACTTTAATGAGATGGAGTAGAGTCAATACATTTTAAACCTCTCTGAGAAAACAGTCTGACCCAGGGCAGTGGAGTAGAACGTTGAAGCTTGGGATTGTTAGTATTCAGGCATCTGAACTGGCCTGTCCTTGGGGTTCTGACAGGATACACCCTCAGCTGCGGCCACTAAGAGCACCACCTGTGCATATTCACTGTGTTCCCTTTTAAAGGGGCCCTGATAACCTCTGGTCCCTCTTTGTTTCTCTCCCTCTGTCTGCTCACGCCCCCCCCTTATCTCTGCCTCTGTTTCCTCTCTCCTGCTGCCCCTGTCCCCAGAGGCAGTCTCCCTCCCCCACCACTTCCCTTTCATATGATCCTTTCCCCCTAACTAAAATCCCTTCCACTTGAACTCTATGGCATGGTGTTTTCCTCTCTAGAATGGCTTTTGAAAATTTCAACAGGGATAACCTGTGGCCTGTCTTCACACCCCTATTGTGATGGTTGACTGGCCTCTTGTTATATTCTGTGTACCCTGGAATTTCCAGAAAGCTCTGAATCCTGAAATGTCTATATGTTAATTCAAGTTCTGGAAACACTAATTTCACGTTACCTGTCTTACAGATTCCATTGTGATTGGATTCTGGGTTGGTCTTGCAGTCTTTGTGATTTTCATGTTTTTCGTGCTGACTTTGCTGACGAAGACAGGTGCCCCACACCAAGAGTAAGTCTGGCCACTCTGTATTTCACAGAACTAGACTGGAAACCAGGGATGGGGAGGCAGGTGGGGCATGGATTGCTACCCAGATCCAGGTGCTGTCTAGGAGAGATCACACACCTTCTCCCTTCTGCCTTAGCAAATCAGGCTTCTTGGTCCTTCCCTTACATCTTCATGCTGATCCCAGATTTGATTTTTATATTGACGTTAAGATGCATTGTCTCCCTCTTCTGGAAAGGATTTCTATGGAAGAAAGGCTGCAATGCTGATGTGTTTACAGAATTGAGCCCTGCAGAGGCACTCCCCTGCCTGGGTCTCACCGCTTGGTGTCTCCTGCCTGTTGTGGGGTCTCACTTCTATACTTCAACTACAACAAAGATTCCCAGTGAAGGGAACTGTTCAGCCCATCACTCAGTTTGCATGAGACTTCAGGAGCTAGAGAAAACCTTTAAATAAAAAGGGGCAAATGCTGTTATTTTAAATCATAAGCTGACATATGTAGGAGAATCCCTTTAAAAGCCACTAGAAATATTCTCATTTTTCCTCTCTTCCTCTTTCCCCTTTCCCTTTTATCCATCCTCTTTCCTCTCAAAAACAAACAACAAACAAAACAAAACAAAACCCACACACTTTTGCTTTTCATAGTATTGTTCTAGGAAATCCAAACATATGGTGTGGTTTGTAATAGGAAGAAAAGACAAGGTTAAAACAAACTAACCAAACACCACCAACAAAGACGGTGGGGTGGATCAGCAGTTAAGAACACTTGGCTGCTCTTCCAGAAGACCCTGGCTTGATTGGCAGCACCCACATGGCAGCTCACAACTGTCTGTAGCCCTAGTTCCAGGGCATCTGGTGCCTTCCTCTGGCTTCGTTTGGCACCAGGCTTGCAGGTGGTGTACACACAAGTAGGCAAACCACTGCACATATACCTAGGTAGGCCACGATAGCTAGCTATTTGGCCAAACACTGCTCTAGGAGTTTCTCTCCACGTATTTCAAAGATGAAGTTAATACTTGAATCTGGGTACTTTAAGCTAGGGCTAGTCAGATTGCCCTCCAGAAAGTGGGTGGGCTTCATTCTCTCAGCTGAGTGCCTTTCTAGAATAACACCGACACCCAAAACAATACTTCTTCCCCAAGTCTACAGCCTTTGGAGCTTACAGAATACGACAGGGCCAATTTTGGAATGAAATATCTCTCCTCTCTCTCTCTCTCTCTCTCTCTCTCTCTCTCTCTCTCTCTCTCTCTCTCTCTCTCCCTCCCTCCCTCCCTCCCTCCCTCCCTCCCTCTCCCTCCCCCCACAAACACACACGAGAAAGAGAGAGAGAGGAGAGCAGCAGGAGGGAGAGGTAGAGGGGCAGCTTTGCCTTCTGTAGTTTCTCTGGAGATCCTGTCTAGTCTACGTTCTAAAGGAGTCCTTCTGATCTGTGCTCAGTTAGACCAGGGCTCCCTAGGGCCCTGCGTGCTTCTAACAAAGTGAAGGGGACTGTCCTTCACTCTTGGAATAGTGGATCCACCCAGAGCTACAGTTTAAACCTTCTTCAAGTCTGGAACCATGCTAAGATGTGGCCCTGGGAGGGACTCATTGGGCTAACCTGGGTTATGGGATGTCAGTCAAGCACACCAGAGGATGACTCTTCCTCAAGTGACATGATAGGTTCGCAAAGGACAGTCAGTCTTCTCCATTATAGCAGTGGCTCTCCTGTGGGTCACCACCCCCTTTCACAGAGGTTGCATATCAGATATTTATATTATGATTCATAACAGCAAAATTACAGTTAGGAAGTAGCACCAAAATAATTTTCAGGTTGGGGACTGTAGTGAAAGGGCAGGGAATGGTCTGAGCTTCCACGGAACCGGGGCCTGAGGGCCTGAGGGCCTGAGGAGAGCCGGTGCCTGAGGGCCTGAGGAGAGAACGGCTTAGAGGGAGATGTCCTGGTATAAAGCTATAAAGCTGGTGTCCCCTTTCTTAAAAGCTTTTAGACCTCAGAAGCAGCTTTAGTGATGACAATTTCCCTCATGGAGTATTTTTCATGTTAGCGGGAAGCTCTTACCTGGATATTGTGAAAAGTCATCATGTCCTACTTGTCAGCGGGGAGCCTGAGTGTTATCATGAAGCATTATAGCCCATTAGCACACATCTGTCAGAGAGGGGTGGCTTAGGGTTAGAGACGCTCAGACTCACTTTATGTTGGATATTTTGGACTTCTTAAAAAAAAAAAAAATCTAAGCCTCATACATCCACCACAAACAGCCTCCTTTTGTAGCCTTTGCTAAATGGCCCATATCCTGTTAGAGGTAGCTTTTATTTAAGGGTGAATACAGGCTTGTTCATGATCTTATAAAACTGGCAATGGCATTTTCTCTCAAACTGTAATGTAGCAGAATATGGCCCTCACTACAGGATGGGGTGTGTAATAAGAACAGACAGCATGAAAATGTCAGCGCTGGGAGTCATTGATGCTGACTGCAGCCCAGACTAGCTGGCAGGGTGCAGGCACTGAGAGTGGTTGCTAAGGAACTCTGGGATCCCAAGATGCCAATGACGGCTGTCAACTGGTAGAAGAGCTCTGTTGGGTCCGACCCGGAAACCTTTACTAAGTTGCCTTTGCTTTACCATCAGTTAGGACGTTCTATTAAGTGAGTAAAACCACTGCTTGACCAGGGCCATGCTGAGAGAATTCTAAGGGTAGACTTTGCCCTGCCTGCCCACATAGCCTGACACCTGCCTGCTAATGAGCAAAAGGTGTCCACAGGAGGGCTTTCATTTCACAGGAGTGTGTGCTAGCACCCCAACAGGCTGATTTACACCACGTGTAGATTCTGGGTGCAGGCTGTGTCTCCATGAGTGGTGGTGGTGGTGATTTTCTCACAGAGCTTCATCCTTAGGAGAATGCTTCTCAGCTTGTAAAAGCTCCAGGGAAGTGACTGCTGGAAATGACAGCTGCTCCCATTCTGCTCAGCTCTCTTCCTTCCCTGAGTAGATGAGGAGGGTAATTGATGTGTGGTGACTCAGACCAGCAGCAAGTATTTCATTTGTAGGAAATCCGGGAATGCTTAGGGCTGACTCAGGGCTTAACCTGTGTTGCCCTCTGCAGCTACAGGGGTGTATGTGGGGTCTATCTTCCTGGCTCTATTTGGGTTTCTGTCACAGGTGTTGGCTACGTGTCTCATAGCTGTCAGGGTTTCAGACAAGCCTGTACATACAGTCCTGGGTTTGGTGTTTCATATAGCATCCATTGAGGCCATGTCTTGCAAAGCCCTCTGAAGGACACAAATATTTAGTAATGTGCAACGAGACCAGAGGCAAAGGAATGGCTCCTACAGAAGGAAGAAAAGCATGACCTGTGAGAGACCAGAAAAAGATGGCAGGAGATGGGTGGGTGGACAGATGACTTCCTGTTGAGTCTTGCCATAGAGGCAGGGACCACATCAGGGCAGAGACCTGCTGGATATTACAACAGGCATAAAGAGGGCAATCAACCTCACTGCAGTGATACTGTAGAGTAAGTGGGGGGATTGGTGTGAGAGAGAGGACATGGGAAGGGATGAGGGTGTGAGGGGCAGGGTTAGGAATGTTAGGCAGAGGGTGGTGGTGGTGGATTAGGCAGTAGGTGAGAGGAATGGGGGGGGATCATGGTGAATAAGGACAGTCACCACATGGGTTAGAGAACTGTACATGCTCTTCTGGGAGGTGTTGTCTATTCTAGTGCTGATAACCCCACAGGCCTGGAGAATATAGTGAGAAAAAAGCCAAGGCTCAGAATAGTGTGGTCTAGTCAGGGAAATGGAATGTTGGAGATGATTATTAAAATCCAAATTAAAAAGTAAAGAATGCACATTCTAGCTGGATTTAATCCTAGCACTCGGGAGGCAGAGGCAGGCAGATTTCTGTGAGTTCAAGGCCAGCCTGGTCTACAGAGCCAAGGCTATGCAGAGAAACCCTGCTCTAAAAACCAAAATTAATTAATTAATTAATTAAAACAGTGAGAAACTGGTCCAGGTTTCTAGTAAAATAGTCTTCATTTCTCAGCCCTTAAGACGGATGCCTTGGGAAGACTTCAAACACTCCAGCCAGATCTTGGCTTTAGAACAACAGTGTGGTATGAACTGTCACAAATGAGGATAATATTTTCTGGCAGTATTCTTTGAGTGTTTTTTCACAACGGTCCCAGCCATTAGCCCACCTTTTCAAGGCTCCAGCTCTTGAATCTTGAGGTTTCTGATTTCACATATCATTTTAGCTAAGGTGGAATTTAAGGTGTTAGAGCCTTGTAATTTTCTATTTTCACAGGTATAGATAGAGCTATGGAAGAGTTTGCTGGTTTTAAACTTCTTTTTAACTACTTTTATAGATATAGTGAACTCTAGTTTTCACCAGGACCTCCCGAGTTTGAGAAGTTAAAGTTACAGCTAGCCCTCCTCTGTCATGAGAGCATATAACCTATGGAGTGGTACTTACACCATTATAGGCACGCATTTTATAACTCTAGAGATCATTTATGTATTTCATTCCTGAATACTGAAGGCAGGATACAGCTGCAAGCTCCCCACTGCCTATCAGGGAGCATCTTTTGATAGTCACAGCATCAATTAACTAAGAGTATTCACAGGCATGACACAACAATGACCAAGCTGCTTTTAAGATTAGTACACTCATGCCAGTGTCAGTTGTGACCTGTAGGCTGTATGTTGCTGAGGATAGCTATGTGTTTGGCCCACAAGAACATACACTTACATAAAACATAGATTTTTGTAACTTGAGGTTTTAATTAAAATTTATTTGTGTGTATGTGTATATCTGTATACCCTATGTGTGAAGTTGCCCACAGAGGCCAGAAGGGGATGCCAGACCCTTGGATATGGAGCAATAGGAAGTCCTAAGCACTCAGGTTCTTTGGAAGAAGAACCTGTGCTTATTCTTGGCTGCTGTACCACCTCTCTAGCCCAAGGTCCTCAAATGTGAACTTTGTGAACAGCAATGCTGTGTTATAACACTGAGCATGACTGTAAGGTTTCACCACCTTCTTTGAGGGCCATTTGCTCTGATAAATAGCTGGAAAATATAGCCCACCACTACCATGGTATCTGAGCCTATACAAGCACCCAGGCTGACCAGTGTAGAGTGTGCAAAGTATCAGATGGTCTATGCTTGCCAAGAACCCTGGAGAAGAAGCCCCATGGCAGACTCCTGAGCAGCTCTTAGAGGACTTGGGGAGTAAAGTCAGGGTGGTTACCTATAGTCAAATACAGATAGAGGTGAGACCTGCATGGGATTGATGGTTAGCCCTCCCATATCACTGCCTCTGGAATCTACACTCAGTGTCAATCATCTCTCCCTAGGTTCATCTGCTTCTGGTTTTAGGCTTGAAATTGAGCATGCCTTTATTTCCAGCTGTAGGATCTGTAGAAGAGGCCAAGCCAAAATTTGCTTTAATGTCAGATCTCTTCCTAACTGATGTGTTCATTCATTCACTCAGCCAGCAAAAACATGTTGAACAATTAGTAAATACCTACTGCTGTTCTTGGAACTAGGGATGCCGTGGGCAAGAAGCATACAATGCCTGCCCCGGAGAGCTTACAACCTAAAGGAGGTGACAGAGAGTAGCAATAGGCATAACAGAGGAAGAGGAATGAGGAGAAGCACTCAGTGTCTCCGTAGACTCAGGACGGGCTGAGAGGAAGGAGGCAGCTTGGCAGATACTAGCAGAGCTCCTCCCAGAAAGTGTGGTATGCTAGAGACCTGTGATTTTGAGCATCTGTAGCAAAGATTGTCAGAGATGCTATGAAAATGCGGGTTACTGAGTATCTCCAGAGATCGCAAAGGTTTGCAAGGCAGGGATTTATGTCTTCAAAAGCACCTAAATCGACTTTGATGTAAGGCCGGGAGATAGCCTAGTGGCTCAAGTGATAGCCGCACAAGCTTGAGGGCCTGATTTTGGATCCCCAGAACCCACATAAAAACTGCATGACTGTAATCTCAGCACTGGGAAGGTGGAGTCAGGAGCATTCCCTGGTTTCTTGCTGGCCAGCTGGTCTAAGCTGACTCAGTGAGCTGCAGATTTAGCAAAAGCCCCTGCCTCATAAAAGTCAAAAACAAAACTAAGGTGTAGAGACAATCAAAGACCCGGAATATCAACTTCAGTTCTTCACATGTATCTGTACACTTATTCACACACACACACACACACACACACACACACACACACAAAAAATACCACATACACACACGTACACATAAATACCATATACACAAGCACAAACACACACATAAATACCACACACACACACACACACATATACACAAGCAAAACACAACACACATGTAAATACCTACATACACATACAAACACACACACACCCCACATATACACAGCACAAATGCACACATACACATTAATACTATATACACACACACACAAGCACACACATACACATACACATAACTATCACATATACATAAGCACAAAATAAAGATTAAAACTTGACTTCAATAGAGCTAAGAATCCCTGGAGATCCCTGGAGTCCTTACAGGAATCTGGGGGCTTCTGCACCCTCTCTGCCCTTGGGAATCCAGGGGCTTTCATCTGGAGGTTTCTGCCTTGGAGTCCTGTGTTTAGAAGTGGTGCATCTCGCTGCTAGTGCTGGTCTGCATACCCTGAAGGGACACCCAGTAGGTGCTTCATGGGAATCTCCTGGCTTGCCCTCCAAGCAGGATACCATGAACCTGCAGGCAAGTGGGCTGAGGATCTGTGTGTGCCCTCTCCTCTTGTCTTTACAGCAACGGGGAATCGTCAGAGAAGAGATTCAGAATGAACAGCTTCGTGTCAGACTGTGGAAAACCACTGGAGTCAGATAAGGTGTTTTCTCGTCAGGGCAATGAGGAGGCCAGGTCTCTCTTCCACTGTTATATCAATGAAGTGGAGCACTTGGACAGGGTCAAAGTCTGTCACCAAACAACGGCCATTGACAGTGATGTCCAGCTCCAGGAAGCCATCAGAGGCTGCGGGAGGCCCGAGGAGGAGATAAGCAGATTTATGAAGTTTGATATTCCCAACTTTGTGAACACAGACAACAACTCTTCCTTTGGGGAGGATGATCTTCTGATTTCAGAGCCAGCTGTTCTTCTAGAAAATAAGCCGGTTTCCCAGACCTCACGTATAGACCTGGACTGAGAAATGCCTGTGGGCGCTTTCCTGGGGATGTGTTCTGTTTCTGGATCCACCCCCTCCCCCATGACCCGCTGTGTGTGTGTGTGTGTGTGTGTGTGTGTGTGTGTGTGTGTGTGTGTGTGTGCTGTCTGTCTGTGGTGTGTTTCTGTGTGTGTGTAGAGGAGAGGGAGAGAGGACAATGTTTAAAGCTGAAGGCCTGGGCTAGGGCTGGGACTTTGTAAAGGTATAGAGTTTGGAGATGGAAGGCACCATTTTGTTGGTTTTCTTTTTTTGGGGGTGGTGGTAGTGATATTTGTTTTTTTCTTTTTGGGTTAAAACCACACTTATAGTATTAAAGCTTCCTTATTGAAAAAAAAATTGGCTACATATGCAATTGAGCTCCCCTGGGTGAGGGTTAGATCACTGCATCCTGATCTAGCCTGTTGCCACCATTCTTTGCCTGTGACAAGCTGCTTTATTTCTCTGGACTGCCATGACTTTAACAGTAAGGTGGCATGTCTGGAGTAGATGACCCATCCCAGCTCTAGTATTCTGTGACTTTCAGACTTAGCATCCAAGACAAACTAATGTGTACATATGCAGGAGAAAATAGAACGTGGTGTCCTGGCTCTGATTGCAGGCTCTCCAGGTCTTGGTACCCTCTCTCCACTCAGTCCTTCACCAACTCATGTTTAGTTAGGGGAACCTTTACCAGGATAACCAGGACACCCTGGGACAGTGTTTCTGTGAGTCCCATTGAGGCAGTTTGTCTGAGTAACTCCATCCATCTGTGCTCTACACCTGAAACATCTCTGACCCCAGTATGTGCCAGTATTTCACAAGCACTTGAGCCCTCAAAAACCAGTAGAGCAGATGGTCATCTGGCTGATGTGGGTCCCTTCTGGGCTTCTCTGTGCTTGTATCCCTGTGTTCACACGGCTGAACTTTTTGACTTCAGAATAAGATACTATTTGCCATGCTGTCTGTCTGCTTTGTGTAGGTGTTGACTGCCTGGCTTGGAACTGAGGTGGCCAGTGGGTTGTGTGCACCACAATATATTGAGGATGGGGTAATGTTAATGTGAGCAACATGATGCACATTTCACAAAGGAGTCAACCCTACTTTGCTATGTTGGAAACAACTAGTTTTGCACACAATGAGTTGTATGCATGGCCAGCTGCTAACGAGTTTGTCCACCGTTTATCTTGCTTAATAAATGCATTTATTGCACAGAACCTTTCTCTGGTTTGGTTTTTACACAGGCAAGTTTTCATTTGTCTAAAAAGCTATCCAGTGTCTGCAATTTCTCTTGGTTTCTGAGAGTGTTTGTTAGCAATGTTGTCTCAGGCATCCTAGACGCAGTCACACAGGAACTTGGTTTGGGAATGACTCCACCAAGTATATTGCTTTCCCAAAATGTCTTTGAAGGGAAGTTCAGATCTTTAAGGACTATTTAGTATAATATAATTAAAGCCACTTTAATGAAACCTTACAGATACATGCTACCTTCATGTATATTTTTATGCAACACAAGATTGACCTTATTAACTTGCAAGAGTAGTAACAATTTATTTTCCCCAAGACAGGGTTTCTCTGTAGCTTTGGAGGCATTCCTGGAACTCAGTCAGTATGCCAGGCTGGCCTCAAACTCACACTCACAGATCTGCGTGTCTCTGCCTCCCCAGTGCTGGAATTAAGGCATGTACCACCACCACCTGAGGGACTATTTCTCTGAATAATGGTTGAAAGTTATTTGAGATCATATTGTGAAGTTGATTAGCCATATGAGGACTTGGAGTACCAAACAATAGAAGAAATGTTCCTAAATACATAATAACTTTAAGTACTAAATGTTAAGAACCACAAAAAGCCCAAGACTTGACAACCTCTTACAGGTTAGCAGGCTAGGCTCTCTGCCTCGTGAATGTTTTCTGCAGATACAAGATTTCTGAGCAAGACCAAGAACTTCATTTCAGCCAAGCAAACTACAGGTAAACCATATAGATCTTGGTTTCTGAGTTAATTTTCCACTGCTGTTATAATGAATCAGGGTGGACAGTGGCTTAAGGCAACACAAACTTTATTTTCTTACCATCATAGTATACAAGTCTAAACCAGCCCCAGGCAGTTAAAAACAAATGAAAACAGTGCTGAGTTCCCCCTAGAAGTTGTGGTTTGGTCTTGGAGTGTCCTCCAAGGTCTCATGGTTTGAGCACTTGGTCCCCAGTACATCAGTGGCAGAGGGGATCCTATGAGCTTATTCATAGATTAATGGGTTCATAGTTTAATGGACTAATGGAGGTGATAGAAACTTAGGAGGTAGAGAACCTAGTTGTCAGTGGACTTTGGAATGCTGGGTCTTGCTGCTGGCCCTTCTGTTCTCTGGCCACCATGAGGCGAGAGCCTCCTCCATCATACACTCGTGTTGTCATGGTGTGCCAGAAAGGATGGAGCCAGACGACCATGGATTGAGACCTCTGAAACCGTGAGCCAAAATACACTGATAATTTCTTTCAGGTATTTTGCACAGCAAGAGAAAGTGACTAATATAGGAAGACTCCATCACCTTGCCTTCAGTTTCTACAGGTGGCTTAATCTTTGGATCATGATCTCGTGTTACTGTGACATCTTTCACCATCTCTGTCTCTTACTGCTTTGGTTTCCTCTGATGAGGATTCTTAGTTTACTTTCATTGGATTACAGAGGATAACCTACTCCAAGTCTCCTCTTCTTGATGTTGTCTGCTAAAGTCACTTTTGTCATGAAAACTAACATAGGACCAGTTTCCAGAGATGAGGATGCAGATGTGTTGAGAGCCAGTAGCCTTTTTCTTTGGACCAGTTCATTCTCCATGTAAAATATAGTTCTCAAAATGCTGGAGTTTCAATCCATGACAATATTAACTCCAAGCTGCATGTTGTCATCATTTTAACCATCTCAGCCCGTGTTAGTCCTGGGTAAGTTATCACCATCTTCAGATCTGTAGAACTAAAAAATAGTTTTGGTCCCTTGGTGTGAAGTCTAAGATACGATTATAAAATTTCTGTCCATGGGCACAGGTCCCAATAAGTTTCAAAAACTCAAGGGAGACAATAATTCCACTAAGGTGCAGTGTCGCTTGATATATATCCTCTCATCTAAGAACCAACCTAACCTGATGCTGAGCTTCTAAGATCAGACAAGATGGAGCATATTCATGGTGGCACAGCAATAGACTGCAACATATTCTGAGCCTAAAACTCTGCTTTTGGAAGGGTTCTTTGTTCTTTGATCAGAGACTGTGACATTAGCTGAGTATTTACCAGCCTGCTTCTTTGTGAATAATTCTTACCTTGCTCTCTCTTTTTCACTTTAGCTTATCCAGACTTTCAATTTCCTGCATAATGTTAGGGGCACTTAACATGTTTGGAATTGTTTAGCTCATTGTTCAACTTCTCCAGCTTTTCTGTTTTTGCTGTTGTTGTTGCTGCTCCACTTTCAAGAATCATGGTATAATTATTTACCAAAGTACCCAAACTCTAAATGGCTTGTGAGACAATGTGTGGCTGTCTCTCAGGGATATCCCGTCATTACTGTACTCTTGGAGGAGTTAGATCCTTAGTGGTGTCAATAGCATCTGGCCATGGAAATAGTAGTTCCTGCCTCTGAGCTACTGTATTCCCAGTCCTGTTCTGGCCCTCCTTTGGGAGCAGTCACTGGTGTGGCCCCAGCTCTTAGAAGCCCACTGCTGTCTGGAATTTGGTGTAGCAGCTGCCTTTTGTTTAGCTTAACTACTTAGACTGACTAGAATCAACTGCATGGGATTAGCATCACTGTATGAGCGCCTTCCCACCATGCTCAGTGATGCCAGCTAACACTCACCTGGGTGATGATGCTCACCTGGGTGAGCAATGGAAAGCTGAGGGCATGTATGAACACTCCAGTTCTTTTTCCTTCCCACTCTCAGTACTTCTGGTGGTATAAGAGAACCTATTTATTTGCATCACCCATTGATCCTTAGAAAAGGACCATGACTGAAAGGCTGCTTTATAATTAGAAGAGAAAATCACTCCCAGAATTTTGTCCTAAATAGAATCTTGGTTAATGGTTTGAGAAATTCAGAGGATTTTAAATCCAGAATGGCATGCCTATAATCCCAGCATTTAGGAGGCTGAGACAGGAGGAATACCAGTTCAAAGCCACCCTGCATCATGTAGCAAGATGCTGTTTTTTGTTTTTTGTTTTTTGTTTTTTTAAATCTTAGAAAATTTAGTAAACTCAATTTTTAGAACACTATAGCAGCCTTAGAGCAACTTATTTTGGTGGCACTTTTGCAATGGATTTTCTCCCAAAAGTCATGAAACTATTAGGAAGTTAGTTAGAAATTAGGTTCAAAAATAATCCAGGATGACCTAGCCAAGCATCTAATCAGTGCCAGGATCCTATCTCATGTCCTTGGTAACACACCACTTTTGTAAGTGATAGGCCAAGGACTATAATTGCCTAAGAACAGAGAAGGATCACCATGCCATTTTTTTTTTTTTTTTTTTTTTTTTTGAGACAGGGTTTCTCTGTATTGCTTTGGAACCTGTGGAATTAGCTCTATAGACCAGGTTGGCCTCAAACTCACAGATATCCGCCTGCATCTGCCTCCTGAGTGCTGGGATTAAAGGCGTGGTTCACCAACGCCGGGTCACAATGCTACTTCTTAAAATTTAAGATACCATATAGAAGGAAGGTGGAGGCAACAATGGCTTTGCTGAGGCCCATTAGAAGGTTCTTCCCTCTTGAAAAGTATCACTGTTCTTACACATTCATGCATATTTTTTCTTTGTAACATTGCTTTTGGTCAGAAGAACAGGATCTGAATTATTTCTCAGGCCCTGAATGGAGATATGACTCTGAACCACCATGGAGATTATAAGAATACTATTGAACAGGAGGTTTTCTGGTAAAGAGTAAAGACACACATTGTCCCTTCCTTTGGATTTACTCCAAATAAGCCTGTCAGTCATCAGGATGGAAAAAATGTTCCGTAAAAAGAAGCTGTCTGTTACAAAGACTTTAAATAGTAGAAAGCCCCAAACATGAAGGCTGGCACAGTGGTCTCCTTGCAGTGCATTAATACTTAAGTGACAATTACATGGTAACATTCTGTCCCTAAATGTCTCCAATTTGCTACCAGCCATTTCTGAACCATGTTTCAGCCAAACAAATTATTGGGAGCCCTTTCTAATTCCCTGAAATACAGGATCTCATCTAATCCAGTGCTGGGATTAGAACCCAGGTCTTTATGTATACTAGATAAGCACTATTGACACAGCTACATCCCCAATCTGACAAGTTCTTTATTCAGAATCTTTGCTTTTGTGGATGTGTATTAGTACGCGTGGTCTGATCCAATTTAATGTTCCCTCATAAGCATTTTTATACCAGTCCCTTGGATTCTACTTGTATAAACTAGAAGCCTACACCCCTTTGTGGCTTACAGTTCCTATCTCACCTTTGGGGGTTTGTTGGAACTTAAGTCCACATATAGGTATAGAAGCAACCAGGGTTGGTGGCTCTGCCTCAAGGTAAACCAGCATTGTCTTACTTAGGATGGCCTTAGGATAGGCCATTAATGTTTCAGTGCAGGGCTAATCCCCTCTGGTGGTGAGAAGCTGCTATTGCCACTTCTGAATAGAGTTCATCAGTCTGGGGATGCGTAGTGCAGTCAACTGAGCGCTTGACTAGGATGCACACAGGGTTCAAATCCCGGCACTGGACTAGATGAGATCCTATCTCAAAACTAAAACACCACCACCAGCATCGCCATTGGAAACAAGAAGTACTCATTGGAAGCCCACTTAGGTGATACACATTTGCAGTCCTAGCACTGAGGACACTGAGGCAGGAGGATTCAAGTTTGAGTTAAACCTGAGCCACACAGCACAATTGTCTCAAAACAAAAAGGGACACCTAACTGGTACATATGGTGCTCTGGATTGGATTCCCTGTACTGTCAAAGGGGGGGGGGCTCAGTGGAATTAGCATCTTCACGTCATGTCCCAGCTCTGTTAGAGCTGCCTTCACACCCATGTCATCCCAAACTGTAGAGTCATTCTACATTCTTTGCCAAGCAGCGCCTCCATCCTGTTACTAAAAACCTGTGCTCTATGCTCTTCACAACTCTCTCACTCTGTTAAGCCACCTTAGCCTCTAAACGCAGTTGCCCCAATAAAGCCAGGACGCCACCTGTTTCCGGGACAAAGCTCAACAAGAGAAGTAGGCTTTTATAGACCACATGGTAGTGAACGGGGCTGGGCATCCTAGGACCGACAGAAATAATGCGTGTGAACCTGGCTTACTAGTCAACACCAAGCTTTTCTGCACGTTTCCCTTGTGTTTTAAAACCAGCTTTGTACCTTGAAGGGCTCATACATGGAATCAGTCAAAAGGGCAGGGGGTGGGGTGGGAAGCTATGTATTCAGAGGCATGTATTAACCAATAAACACAAAACACCTAAATTATAAAATAAATTATTTTTATTATAACTCTGAATAGTTGTACAAGAAAAAAATTGAAAAAATGCTGTTTTACTCCCCTCTCAGAAAGAAAACACATTACAAAATGTTGGCATTAAGACAATAATTACACTTCCATATTTAACAGGTACTCTCTCTCTTTATATATATATATATATATACATATATATATATTATATACATGTAATATATATATGTGAAATATATATATATTTCACATCCTTTGGTCACAAGATCACTAGACTCACTCGCCCATCCTTTATGAAACATTCTACTTGTATTACCCCAGAATCGCACTTACTGGCACACACAGCTGGAATGTAGGCCAAACTGAAATGTGCTATTAATGTAAAATGTATTCTAAAGACTTAGCTCACAGTTCCTTTTTACGTTTTAAAGTGGCTTAAAATTAAAAGTTACTGTGCAGCTCCTACGCTGTCCTGGACGCAGGGCCGGGAGCACCCGTGCGTGCGGACACCAAGTGAGCCATGTCTCCATGGACACAGCACGCCTTCCAGCAAGGGGCTGTGAGGCAGACTGGGAGAGGCACATGGAAGCAAACTGGCCGCAGCTTTGATTTACCACTGTCACACGTTTCTGATCTGCTTTTAAAAGTGGGATGGTAAAATAAGCTACAGCTATTTTTATTTTTTCTAATGGATATATTTCTTTTTTCAATAGAAAAGACTTTTTTTTTTTTTTAAATCATTTATAGCTTTAGAGCTTCCAAAAATTAGGAGTGTCATTTACTACACCTGGCCTACAGTATGGCTACACCGAACTGTGCCTTAGTTGTCACTTTCCATCGGGTCCAGGAAGCCTGAGAGAACACAAGTTACAACTGTCACCTCAGTTACTGAAGAGGCCCTGCAGCTCAGCTGACAGCTGGTGAGACCAGACTGTCCCCAGCATGAGGCTCACATTCTTTTCCCTCTGCATGAGAGAGCTGGTTTTCTGTCATCCGGGAAATGCAAAGTTCATCGATAAGACATGGCTGAGGATGAATACGGCTTCCCTCCACTGTAGCCTGGGAGCAGGCCCTTCTGCAGTAAGCCTTGCTAGTCAGGGTCTTCTGACATTACAGAACCTGCTCGCGGGTCATCTCCAATGCCAATGCGAGTAGTTAATGGTTTTCAGTAAAACACCATGACGATGTTCCTTTCCTTGTTGGTTTGGGCAGTTTATTCTGACGTGTTACTCTGCTGCTGTTCACCCACGTCTGTGGGGTAGAACCTTATCTTTCATCTGTTTCCCAGTGAGGTCACTCAGATCCAAGTTCCGACTAAAACTCTGCTGCACTCATGCCATCTGCAAGGGCGACTGGCAGCACCACCCCCTGCCGGTGCAGCTCCCGCAGAACGTCCAGAATGGAGTCCAGCTCTGTGCGGAACTTGTCCAGCTCCCGATTCTTCAACTGCGCAAGTCTCTTCCACTTCTCAACTTCCTTGTTCTGCTCAGTTTCCACCACTTGGCGTGTTTGGTGTATTATCTGGAAATATAAAAATCTCACATTATTATTCCAGTTCATAGTGGAAACGAGGAATGTTTAACAGTTTTAGAGAGCAGGACAATACTGAGTAGGTACACGGGGCTTCTTGTGGGAAACTCGGATCAACCAGAAAGCAAAATGTGTGTGCGCGCGTGTCTTCAAGGGGTAATTACGCTGTATTGATGGGGCCTGGAGCTGATGGGAGTAGTGTTCTCATAAGAAGAGACACACATCAAAGAGCGTTCTTGCCTCAAGAATGCATTATGTAAACCAGGAAGGCAGCCTCGTTAGAGACCAGGGCAGCCAGAATCCCGCCTTCACCACAGTCTAGTCCAGGAGAGGCCTATTGTGACACTGTGAGCTGACTGTTCCAGAGTAAAGCCAGACCTAAAACATGGCAGCCTCTCTCTTCAAATGCAGCAAACCTGTTCTAGTGCTAGTTATTAATGACCATCTTATTAATATGTTTTATAAACATGGGAAATGATTAACATGGAATATTGTTCCAAGGGCAGTAAATGTAAAACTTACTAGGCACCCTCAGTGTTTAAGGATATAAGTTTTCTCTTTCAAAATATAAGAAAAAGCATTATCAAAGTATTTGAGATTTTAAGTCTTTTTCTTCAAAACTATACTTTAAGGATTAAAAGGCAATGGTGGGGAGGGAGCGGTTGCTGGAGAGGTGACTCTAGCTGAGAGCACTGGCTGCTCTTCCAGACGCTCCGAGTTCAATTCCCAGCACCCATGTGGCGGCTCACAATTGTATATAACTGTAGTCCCCTGGGATCCGATGCCTTTTCTAGAGCGCAGCCGTACATGCAGACAAAATGTCCATATTCATAAACTACACAAAGAAAAGGACATAGGGACATGAAGAAGCCTGTGGTAGGGATGTAAAAGTGACAGCACTGCACTGCTCGGCAGTGACCCCGCCCGCTCCCCCGCCCCGCCCCGCCCCGCCCAGCCCTGCTTCTTATCTAACTGCTACCTGCTGGAGTTCCTGCTCTCTCTGCTTGTGCCTCATTTCCATCTGCTTGATCTTCCTTTCTAGGCCCATGAAATGCTTCATCCCTGGCGTGTGGTTTTCTTTGGCTTCTTTCAATTCTTCCAAAAGCTTTGTAACCTACAATTGAAGTAGGAATGGAAAAAGCACAATCACAAGGAAACAATTATTTTCAAACAGATAATCTTGAAAATCGAGAATACTTGTATAAATTCCTCAAGTGGCACCCTGGATTCATCTAGAAATTAACAGCTTCCCTTCTCAGGTCTCTCTAGTTGAGCTGACCTCACATTCTGATTGGCTCCAGATGTCCGCACCCCCTTCCTTCCAGGACTATGTGGGTTCAAGTGAGGTGGGTGTTTTCCTCAGCTTCAAGGGATCAGTAACTGCTTTTAGGATTAAAAGTGTAGCTCCGCCATGGGCACTGTAGTGTTCCAAACACAAGGAAGAACACACATTTTATCTGTAAGCTCTCATGACCCTATGCAATGCTGTGATTTTGGTACTTTGCCCCATGGATGAGGCTGCTTGTCAGAGAACGGAGCAGAGGCAGGTGCTGGGCTTTTGGCACTGAGTTGTGGAGGAACTGTTTCTAAGTCCTGTGGATGGTTATTTGTCATTTGAGGTTGATGGGGATGTTCTCAGGTCACACGGGGAAAAGTGCTAGTGGAGCTGGCACTTGTGTTGGTGGTCACATTCTAATAAATGGGACATGGATGCTGTCAGGTCCAGAGGAACAGGCATGGGTGGACTGCTACCTTTCTGCACCAACAGCTGTGGAATGAGCACTGGTGTTCGGTAGTAATTATTCTTGGAATTATATGACATAGATGGAAACTTCTGGATGTGAGGGACGATAGAGAGGCGACAAGAGAACTTTTTGTGTCTGGAGCTCTGCCTGTGGGGTGGAGTTATTGGGGAGATCTTCCTTAATTCTGGTAATAGGTATTGGACTTTGGTAGTAGCATTCCTGGGGCTGTGAGACACAGCTGGAACCTTCATCAGTTCCCGAGGGCCAGGCAAAGGTGATGTCAGGGATTTCTGAATTGTAAGTAGCAATCCCAAGGCGTTTGGGCCATGGGTTATGGGGAACAGCCCTTCTGGTTCCCACGGGAGAAGGTGGATCTGCAGCACACAGAGAAACCTGTTCTCTTTCCTATGGAGAGACGCAGACACCAGGCTCCATCTGTTAACTAGATACCTAGGATGGTTTCTAGCAGTGGCTGATGTACAGCAGGTTGGCCTCTTGAGTTGAAGGGGTTAGCCACTAGGAGCAGAACAGTTATTCTTAGATTAGCCAGCTATCCAAAACAGACTTAGTACCTGTGGACTATGGGTATCTTCTGTAGTGAGAGGACTGGCAGTCTGGAGGTGTCAGGAAGTAACTGGTGTTTTCCCATTATCTTTTCCTAGCAATCCCCCATGGCTAGAACCTGCACTTCACCTTGTTCTCTAGGGTGCCTTCCATCTCCAATGCTGTTTAGGGCTCTACCCCACTTCCTTCAAGTTCTAGACCTTTTCCTAATCCCCCTTCTTGAACTACAACGTTTCCCTTTGTCAAATGGTTCTTTGGTGGCCATTTTGAAAGTAGGACGTCGCTTTTAATCATCTGGAAGTCTGAATGTTAAGAGATGGGATCTGGTGAGAAGTCTTTAGGTTATTGGGAAGTTATGCCTTGGCAGGGGATTGTGGGATTCTGGGCCCTTCCTTTCTCTCTGCTTTTCCTAGTCACAGATGAGTATTTCTGCACTAACACATGATCTCTCATGAAGTATGGACTTCTTATCTCTAACACATGATCTCTCATGATGTATAGACTTCTTACTGTTCTAACATATGATCACTCATGAAGTATGGACTTCTTATCTCTAACACATGATCTCTCATGACGTATGGACATCATTCTGCTCTAACATGATCTCTCATGATGTATGGACTTCATACTGCTCTAACACATGATCTGTCATGATGTGAGGACTTCTTACTGTTCTAACATATGATCACTCATGAAGTATGGACTTCTTATCTCTAACACATGATCTCTCATGATGTATGGACTTCATGCTGCTCTAACACATGATCTCTCATGATGTATGGACTTCTTACTGCTCTAACACATGACCTCTCATGATGTGAGGACTTCATGCTGCTCTAACACATGACCTCTTATGATATGAGGACTTCATGCTACTCTAAGCATCTGAGCCAACTGATCCTGGATGAGACTTCAATACTAATTTTTCTTCTTATTAGCTGGCTGTCTCAGGTGCTGCTACAGTGATGGAGACCAAATAGCACTGTTAAGGGTGTACATATAGAATCTTACCATAAACCCAACCCCCTTCCACTGCTTGCTCAGGAAATAACAACTGGCTCCAGAATATCTAAGATAAGTTACAATAAGAACAGCAAGATTCTGCAGGGTTTCTTTTTTTTTTTTTTTTTTTTTTTTTGTAGTGGGCCTTAAAAGTCCCCAGGCTCAAGTCGTCAGATGCTGGTCTTAAATGGTTTCTTTCTTTTCCCTTTTTTCTTTTGTCCAGACAGGGTTCTCACATGTAGTACAGGCCAGCCTGGCTCTTGGGTGGCCTGGGTGGAGGATCAAAGTACTGGGGTTCCACTCATGCATCACCACACCCAGTGTGGTTTCTACGAGGTGTTTACAGACTTTTCCACTGTGGTGACATTTGTAATCAGCCCCACATCTGTCTTTAGGAGTCTAGATATCTAGATATCTAGATAGAGATTCAAGTCCTTCATCTACAACTCCAGGGTGCAAGGGAATGAGTGAACTGAAGACTTAAGTAGCCACTGAAAATTCATAATGGCTGCTACCTCATGCATGATGAGCCTTTTTGTAAAGAGTGTGGTAAATCCCAAGACAGGAGCCAATATGTGCCTGAGGTTGCAGAGACTGACTGACAATATAGTAGAGGTAACTAAAAAGTCTGCACCCCTTTGCAGCAGGTATGACTTTAAAGAGCTGTGCGATTTGAAAACATTTTAGGTAAAAAGGCTCGGGACAGACATGTAGTCTATAGAAATGCCCTTTCAGACCCCCAGCATTAGCACGCTAAGTAAGAGAGGTAAATTCCCAAAGACATCAAGGCTATTTGCTTTAACTAAATTTTGAAAACTTGTAAGTCACAGCTTTCTGACAGTCCTTATAAAAGTACACAAACAAAAGATCTACCAGACTCACCACTGTTTTAAAATGTACAGTGCACCTTCATTTGTGAATATACAAAGTGATAGGGATCTAATCCTCCCCTGAGTAACAAGAGGATAAAGTCAAACACACCAATTAGCTGCTTTCAGAGGATGGGTAACAGCTCACAGGACTGTGGCTCCTGGGGGAAGGGAGAGAAGGGCTCTGTCGTTGCCTAGCTTATCTGGCAACAGTTCAGCTTCAGGAAAACAGACTGATTCTTGGAGTTCAGAGGTGGGAACAGTTCCTTTTCCCTTCAAACTGAGGTAGGATGCCTCAGTATGCACCAGGCTAAGGAGCTGCAGGTGGACTATATAGCCATGCTCATGCAGCTCCTGTAAATGAACTCCATATTAAGCAGCAGGTACCCAGACTAAGAGGGACAAGGCTTCAACACACACTGCAGCTGTTTAGCATTCAGCATGTCCTCCCAAATTCCTGCGGCTGAAATTGTTATTGGAGGACTGAGTGAGTTATTCCGGAAATATGCTGTTAGAAATGCAAGCTTGGCTCTCCCCTGCCCCTCTACCATGGGATGATGCAGTTAGAGGCCCCCATCAGACACTGGCATGATGTTCTTGGATGTCTGAATTAACAGTGCTTTTTCATAAATTACCAAGTCTTGGGTATGCTTTTAACAAGATCTTGTTTTCTGGCCCTGCAAACATGTACATATATTTCCTGTCACTGCTTGTTTTAAAAGCTCTATTTCAATTCTGTGAGAGCTTGCAACCTTAGTGATTAAGGCTAACAAGGTTCTGTGTGCATCTTGAACACTGAAAGGAAAGCGCGTGCGTGTGCGTGCACACACACACACGCACACACACACGCATGCACACACACGCACTCACACACACACGCACGCATGCACACGCACACACGCACACGCATGCACACACACACACACACACACACACACACACACACACACACACACACACACACACACACACACACACACACACATACATTCCTAGAATCAGTGGGACCTTGGTCCAAAGAGCAGTGGTGGTTTTCCAGAGGAGCCTGTGCCTACTGACACTGCTGCTGGTGACACAGCATGACTGTCAGTGCGCCTCTCTGACGTTTTTCAGTAGACGATAACTGTGACACAGCAAACAGGACAAGCTTCCTGTGCCTGGTTTTCTGTCTAAGGCAGGGTACAGAGTCTCATTAGTAACAGTTTGGCTCCTGTCAGCCCAGAGAAGACACCAGATGAATGTGAAATCAAATCTCACTCGGAAAGTGTTCTGCCCTTTATTCCTCCCCAGTTCCCCGCTGTGGGCTCTGCCTTTCCTGTGTCTACTGTGTCCACGTGGGTTCCTGTGTCTGCTGAAGGCAGCGCTCTAAGCCATTGCAGTCACTTTCTCCTGACTTTCCTCCTGCTTGGTGAGCACTGTGTCAGCCACTCCCATCCCAACTAAGAACTCACAGAGCTGAGGAACATAATTGTCCCCGGAAGTTTCTAAGGACCCAGGGCTTTCTGGGCAAACCTGGAACCCATGGATGGGGTCCTAGTGAAACTGGCAGCAGCCAGGATAACAGAATTCTCACTGAAACCAGTTTTCTCCACATCTGCCTGTCTCTTTCTCTCTCTGGCCTTCGCCTGGGCTGGCCTCAAACTCATGTCTCAGTCTACAGACTGCTAAGATTATAGGCATGAGCCACATGTCCTCAGATGAGAGAGGAAGGTGCAGTCTTTTCTTGCCCCCTCCTTTACAAATTCTGATGGTCAGGAGGGAACAAAGTGTAAAACTCAGTTCTTGATAACGGTATCTTACAGATTTAGTTGTGGGTGGCTATCAGCTGAAGCCACTGTTCTCACTGTCTTTTTGCCGTCTGCTGGAAGAGACACAGGCACAGCACACACCAGGTCTGACAAGCCCCACCGTTCAAGCCAGGGTAAGGACTGGGAGTTAACAGTTTTACAAATGGACACATCTCCCCCTCTTTTCTCTGTTCCGACAGCTTGGCTTTTGTGACTAGTGAAAACATTAGTTTCTGCTAGCTAGAGAGATAAATGTTGGCTGGTATCAAGCAGTTTACTAGAAGGACTGGGGACAGACCACCGGGCAGCATCCCCCTCCGATTGCTCTGGGTCTGCTAGGGGCCTTTGGCGTCTCTGTCTTTGTTGCTTGGTTGGTGCTGCCAAAGCCCCATCCAGGATACCTGTGACCCCATCTAAAGGTCCATGGAGTCTGCCTACCTTCCACAGTGGCCTGAAACAGTACCTCCATAAATACATCCCCACCGACTGTGTGGCACCAGGCCTTTCATGTCTCGGCCATTTTGGGAAGGATCTTTGCATCTTGAGGGAGCCACATCGTTCGTTATTAGCATTTGTGCTCAGAAAGCCTGTACTATACACAAGTTAAGCTACAAGACTTACCAGTTAAAGAAAGACATGACAAACACAGATTTCTAGACTGATTACTTTTTAGAAAGCAGACTTTACATTAAGTTACTAATGATTTTTCTATATGGACAGGCTTCTATATATAAATTTAACGTAATTGAGATCCCTAAGAAAAACTTACTTAGTTTTATATTTTGGTTATTTTTTACCTGTTTCTGTAGGATTTCTTCTCGAACTTGAGAAACTGCAAGGGATTCTTGTTTACCCTGAAGCTCATTAACTTGACCTTGGAAATGTTTTATAAGTACCTAGAGAAAGATATCAAGTAGGGTTAGTGTATAGCCACACATCTCTGAAAGTGCCTGACCTTGCCTGAGCTTGACGCTGAGCAGGGTTGGGCCCTGTCAGTACTTGGGTGGGAGAAGCATTTGATTAATAAGGCTCTCCTTTAAATACTATGTAGATAATATAAGCCAACTCAAGACTGAAAAAAGCCTTTAGAAGTAAACAAACCTCTGTGAAGTCAAAGTTTGGAAGTGGATAATATTATCCTCATACTTTGTGATTAAGAAGGATACTAGGTTATTAAATAAAGGTATTAGTCATAATCTCTGAGCTAAAAATGTCACATCATAATTTTAGACAAAGGAATTTGGAATCTATGAACAGATTTCCACCAGGCATTCTAAGAACGTGTGGAATGCCCTGGCATCCTCTCTTCTCTTCAACACTTCATTATTCTAGTGAGCGGGTAGCACTGACTTCCAGGAAACTCTATCACACCCAGCATCTCAGGAAAACACAGTATCTGCGCTACTATGGTATCAGAAGAACACGGTTCGCTCACTGTCCCAGACTATCCCTGCAAATGACTTGGTGCAATGCCAGCTGCCTTCTGACACCTGGTGAGGCTCTGCAGGGCTACATTGGGGGACACTCTGAAGAATACTTCAGAAAAGCATTAAAACGCTTCTGACTACATTATGAGGACTGTCCTGACTTTCTTACATCTCATCCCCACATACTTCAACACAACACTTTGCAACAGGGCATTTCTCAATATATCTGATAATTCACAACGATTTAAAAATATTTAACCTGCCCCTATTTAAATTTTCCCACTTTTTTTCTGTGCCTTTACTGCTCCCACCAACCTTGTTCTGCAAGAAATGTGGCAAGCACCAACCCCACAAAGTGACACAGTACAAGAAGGGCAAGGATTCTTTGTATGCCCAGGAAAAGCAGCGTTATGACAGCAAACAGTGGCCATGGTGGGGTGGACTAAGCCTATTTTCTACAAAAAGGCTAAAACTACAAAGAAGATTGTGTTGAGACGTGAGAGTGTTGAACCCGACTGCAGATCTAAGAGGATGCTGGCTAGTAAGAGAGGCAAGCAATTTGAACTGGGAGGCGATAAGAGAAAGGGCTGAGTGATCCAGTTCTGAGCTGATCTTGTTATGAGGACAATAACATCACAAGCTTTTACTAAAAAAAAAAAAAAAAATTCCCCAATGAGGGATTTGTTTGTAATTATAATGCAGATGGGAGAGATGGTAGTAATTTCTTAAGGCCCCTCCAAGTTTATCTTATGAAAATAAAAACCTCCAGGAAGGATGAGGGGTAAAATAAACACTGCCTCACTCACCACTGCTTACATTTCCAATTTTTAACAAAAGTTCTATTTTCATCCTAATACTACAGAGAACAGCCATAGGGTGGCTATTTTCAGACGGTCTGAGTAGATGTACCTGTTATCCAGGAAGGAAGCTGCTGACTGAAGGAAATGCTGTTTGGCTCTCAGCATTCCCCGTCATAGCTGTTGGAAGGCTGTGCTTCCCATGGGCGGGAGCTGTGTGTCTCTGTTCTTTATCCCTAGTGCCTCACTGACTGGAGCCATTATTTGTTCCATGAAAGGCTAACAAGCAGGAAGAATGCATGAGGGGAACCACTGATCATTTGGGACTTGGGGTGGAGGGCAGTAGATCAACATGCAAGTTCCCACTCGGCTAGACATATACCTCAGCTATCCGTGACAGTCTATGTTGAGGGAGATCTGAGAAAGGGAGGGACAAGTCTGTATAAACACTTATTTATAGGGCATAATTTTAAGGTAAAATGCTAAAAACATGGTAATGGAAACCCCTCTATATGTATAAAAATTAAGTCAATAACTATTTTCCATTTGTATCATCAACCTCAATAAAATGAAGTTAAAACATTTCTAAATGAAATCATGTTCTAGCAGTAGTCTTACAAATACACAAGTAGCGTCTAAGAATGACCAGCTACCTCTTGAGTTGTGATTTTTCGATTCAGTTCAGCTACTTTGGAAGAGGAATTTTCTAGTGCATTCTGGCAAAGGAGTTTCTCTATTTCCCTCTGATGAGCTTCTTTGAGGGACGCAACGTGTGCTGCGGCGTCATCCTTGGCCCTGTGGGACAGACACGAGAGAACATGTTAAGTGGCTCTCACACCTCTAACTCGGCAAGCCCAGACAGTATTCAAGGCCTGGGAAAGGAGGCAGCAACGGGGAGTTACTTTTGGCTGCACATCAGATGTTTTCAACAGCATGCTGTGCACTACTTAATCACTCACTGGCTAGCATTTTCTGGGGTTTGTAAGAGTAGTGGGTTTAGGAAAAGTGACACACAGAAATCACGCCAAGGGTGCAGATCTATAAACTGTCCAGCCTGAGATCAAGTCAAGCACGAATGGAGTTTAAATGTTAGGCCTTCCTCTCTCCTCCATCTGAAGCTATATTCTCCAAGGGACTCCAAGGTTCCAATGCACCTGCCTCAATTTCAAGCAAATGTTTAGTCATTCTGTCTTTTAAGGTATACTCAAATTTCTCACTTGGGTTCTTGTTTGGATAACCACAGCTCTTAAAATCCTCAATGGTTTTTATTGGCAGCTCACCAATATTTGTGCATGCAAATGATTACAGGGACAGTTGTGATAGATTGAGAGAATACAATAATTTTATTGTAATTCTCAGACACAGAATTATTTGCTTCATTTGGATGATTTGTTTGTCTTGGTGACAAAGTACATGGATTACAGGTGGTTAAGTAAGTGGTGTGGCAACAAATTGCTGTTGCTAAGAACACAACAATCAACAAGTGACAGACAAGCATCAGTTACTTATTTGCTATTTCTCCAAGGAAGCAGTATAGTTAGCATTGTAGGAAAAGGATTAAAACCAAAATCACTCATATCTCAGAGTAAAGAACAGCCTCAATCTGGGACTAGGAAGACTCTTAATATCAGAGAAACAGACTAACAACACTAGCAAAAACAAAATTTTCCTATAAGAAATTTGAAACAATAAACCTGAATTTTAAGCATTTCTAGGGAAGATAACAACTAGATTCAGTACTGGAGAAACTGATTTCAATATGGTACTGCCATGTTGACTTAGTAGCCAACACTGCTGTCAATTGATCAATAAAAGAAGCATTGTGGGTGCTATTCCCATGACCATCCTGCTGAGTCAAAGCAGGTAGTTGCAGGCATGGGCATGCAAAGCAGTGCAATCTTCTCTCTGTTCTTTGCAAGCTATAAGGCGGGGGATGATTAATGCTTATGTAGGAGTTGTGGGTGGGAGCAGGCAATTTTCTGAGATGTGCCAAGAAACATTCTGTGGAAGAAGCAGAACTTCAAATACAACTGAGCAAGAGGCACAAAGAATCATGGCAAGTTAGGCAGAGAGAATAATATGAGAGTGGCATGGGGTTTGAAGTGCTAGGCAGAGAAATTTAGTATTGATATTTAAGGAAGTTGGAGTTATTGAAGGAACAATGACTATGAGAGCATTTAAAGAATATATATATAATATATATGTATATATATTATATACACACATATATTTTAACATACACACACATATTTTAAAGCAAGATAATGGGGAAAGTATGATGTACTGTTAGGTACAGAAAGAAGGGTGGTAAGGAGGGAACATTTATAGGCAGTATTCTATAATGAACTCAAGCAATAAAGGAGATAAAAACTGACTTGCAGTTGGAATTAATACTTAACAATCATGGATAGGGATGGGAGCCTGGGGAGAGGGAAGAACTAGGTTATGAGTAAAGAGAGGAAACTTGCCAGTCACCCCGAACACATGGCTTGGCCTGGCACGGGGGTTCAGTTCACCAGGATCTAGTGCTTCATCAGGTAGAAGAGCCTCACTGAAAAACCTCTTTCACATGCTACTACCACCCACACATACACACAATATAGTAAATATTACATTTTAAGACCAGTCGCATGTATCCCAACCTGGCCTCTAACTTGCTACATGGCCAAGAATGACTTTGGACTTAGGATCCTCCCAGTTCTACCAAGTGTTTGAGTGTTAGGAGGACATGGATGGACCACCCACCCTGTTTCTGTGGTGTTGGGGATCGAACTCAGGGTTCCACATACACTAGGCAAGCATTCTAGCAATTGATCAACTATAGTTCATGTTGTTATAGATGTGTTTCAAGATCAAATTATAGAGAAGTATGCCTTATAATTAAAAAAAGCCCGTCTGTGTTGCCATGTTTATGAACAATTTAACCTTTTACCTTTTCATGGAGTTTTCAAATTGGTACATTGCTGCTTCAGAGTCCATCTTCAGCTTATTCCTCTCTAAAATCAATCCCTCTAGCTCTTTTCTCAATCTGTAGTTTTCTTGTAAAGCCTCTGAGACATGGGAATCAGTGAAGGTGTGTGGGTGGTACAGTTTGGCATCTAGGGTTCCAGAGAAGGGGTTTGCATTCCCTCTACTGGGGTGCAGGGCTTCTTTCTTCAGCCGTTTGGCGGACGTTTCCTCTCTGCTCCCGGGGCCCTGCCTGGACAGCATCATTCTTCTCTCCTTCTGGAGCCTCTCCACAGTCTTCGAAAGGTCCTGTATCTCTCTCCCCTTTGCTGCCAGCTCTTCGTTGAGTCTTGCCAGCTTTGCTTTAGCATGTGCCTGCTCTACCTGGAATTCTAGGGACTGGAGGTCCTGATCCTCTTTGTCATTCTTCTTGTGTTCTAACTCAGCATTCTGATGTTTGAGAACATCGATTTCAGCTTCCAGCTTTCTTACAGTGACCTCATGGGCTTCCTTCATTTCTCCAAGTTCTGTCTCAAGTGCCTTAAGCCTGGCTGAGCTGTTGCGCTGGTTCTGTGGAGCATCCTTCAGTTTGTGGGCAAGCAGCTGCTCCTGCTCCTCCAGCCGCTGTTCGTACTGGATCTGAGGAAAGAATTCAGGTCCTGTCAAAGCCCATTAAATACACCATTACTTATAGAAACCCTACATTTTACTGTGTGTATATGAGTCCTCTATCCAAACACTCACATATTCCCATCTTCCACTTTCTTTACAAATCAGATGTATTGAGGTCTTATTCTCCGAAGGGTGTAACTATATCATTTAAAAAGCGATTCATATATATTAGACAACATATATGCTTATGCAGCCCTCAGGTGTTTAAAAGTTTACGAGCTGTGCATAGTGGCGTATACCTGCAACCCCAGAACTTGAAGAGGTGGAGGCAGAAAGCTCAGGATCTGTCAGGATTACACAGTGAGTTCAAGGCGAGCCCAAGCTATTATGAGATACTATGAAAAAGGAAAAAATAGTTTGAGCTTAGTAAAGTAATAGTATCAATACTTAACACTGTTAAATTAATGTCAGCCTATGATGCTTCTTCTACATGCAAACTGTTATAGCCTAAGGATAAGTATACACAGCAACTGGAGGTATTGAAATGTCTGAGAAACAGCTGATCCTCCTAGTATTTACAATTGATGGCTAATTGATTAAAGTAGTTACTAAATATCTAGTCTGGTGTTTAATGTGATCACACAGAAGTTGCTCAAGGGGTATCAACAATTGTGTACTGCACGGGGCTGGGCTCAGTGGTAGAGCATCTGACTAGTATACACGAAGCCCTGGTCTAACCCCAGAACCACCATTTAAAAGAGGGATGGTGGCGGTGTGCACACATGCATACAGAAAACAGATGTGAGTCGGGGCAAGAGGAACCTGATGGAGCTGGAGTGAACACTTCCATCATTTCTGTTCACAGAAGAATGGAAAATTCAGGAATTAAGACATTCCTGGGCTAGGATGCTCTTCAGTAACCATCCTAGCTCCGAGCCACGACTAGATGAACATCAGTGGTAACATTTTAACAATGGCAGTGCCTTCTCTCCTTTGCTTCTGAAAATACAGCAGAGGTGTTTTAATCTATTTTAACCTGACTCTAACATGGATAGGGGTGCAGAACTTCAAATCTTTGAGGAATGGGATTGAAGATATCAGAAGATAGAAAGATCTCCCATGCTCATTGATCAGAAGAATGAACATAATAAAAATGTCCATCTTACCAAAAGCAATATAAAGATTCAATGCAATCCCCATTAAGATCCAACACAATTCTTTACAGACTTTGAGAGAACAATGCTCAATTTTATATTGAAAAACAAAAATCCCAAGGTAGCCAAACCAATCCTGTACAAAAAAAAAAAAAAAAAAAAAAAAAGGTAATAAAGCTACAGAGTTGCAGTAATAAAAACTGCTTGGTATTGGCCTAGAAACAGACATTGGATCAATGGAATTGAATTGAATCCTAGATGTAAATCCACACTCCTATGGACATCTGATTTTCAACAGAGAAGCCAAAATTATACAATAAATGGTACTGGCATAAGTGGATGTCAGAATGCAGAAGAATGCAAATATAGACCCATATCTATTACCCTGCACAACTCAAGTTCAAGCAGATCAAAGACCTCAACATACATCCAGATATACTGAACCCATCTTATACCTGTCAGAATGGCTAAGATAAAAAACACAATGACATCTCAGGCTGGAGAGAATGTGGAGCAAAGGGAATATTCCTCCATTGGTAGTGGGAGTACAAACATACAGCCACTTTGGAAATCAGTATGGCAGTTTCTCAGGAAACTGGAAATCAATATACCATAAGACCCAGCTATACTGTTGGGAATATACTCAAAGGATGCTCAATCATACCAGAAGACGACTTGCTCAACTATGTTTATAGCGACATTATTTGTCATAGCCAGAACTTGAAACAACCTAGATGCTCCTCAACCAATGAATGGATAAAGAAAACTGTGGTACATTTACACAATGGAATACTACTCAGCTGTTAAAGACAAGGCAAATGGTAGAACCAGAAAATATAATCCTGAGTGAGGTAACCCAGACCAAGAAAGACTAACATGGTATGTACTCACTTATAAGTGGATATTACTGTAAAATAAAGAATAACTATGCTACATTCCACAGACCCAGAGAGACTAGGTAACAATGAGGCCTCATGGGGGGGGGTGCCTAGATCTCCCTGGGAAGGGGAAATAGAAGAGATTTTTTGAGTAGACTGAGGGTGGGTGGGGATGGGAACATGAGCTATCAGGTTGCAGGGAGGGGATAGAGGCTGAGTGTACTCCAAAGATACTCGAGAGGGCTGCATTTTGGGGCAAGGGAATCTCCCAGGAATCTGTAAGAATGAACCCAGCTAAGCCTTCTAGCAATAGTGGCTACATAGCCTCAATTGGCCACCTCCTGTGACCTGATTGCTGCTAGCCCAATAGTTATCAGAGAGGCTTCATCCAGCTGACGGTAACAGGCATGGACCCACAGACAAACATTTAGCAGAGTTTGGGAATCCTGCAGAAGAGGAGGAGAAAGGACTGAACGAGCCAGAGGGGTCAAGGACACCACAAGAAAACCTACAAAATCAACTAACCTGGGTTCAAAAGGTCTCAGAGACTGAGTTGACAGCCTGCATGGGACTCTTTTGGGACTCCTAACAGTGGGCTTTTGGGACCCTACTCCTCATACTCTGTCACCTTGCTCACCCTTAATACATGGGGAGCTTCTTAGTCTTACTGCAACTTGCTATGCCGTGTTTTGTTGATACTCGTAGGAGACCCATCCTTTCCCAAACAAATGGAGGAGTGGACTGGGGGATGGAAACGGGTAGTGGTGGGGATGAGGCACTGGGAAGAGAAGAGGGAGGGGAAGCTGTGGCTGGGATGTAAAATACATTGATTAAGGAAACACATCTTGTACTTGATCATTCTGTCTGAAATAGAAGGGGGTTGCTGTCAGAGATCAAGACGACACGATGGGATCACACTAGTGGGCAAGGGTGCTCAGGGCTCCCATGCTCCGCCTCTGCTGCCTCACACTTGCCTTCATTTTCTGAAACTGCTGTTCCATGGTGCGCAGGCTTTTCTTCGCGTCTTCATCTTTGCCTTCCAGATCAGCTTCTAGCTTTTTTATCCTCCTCTCCATAAACTCCACCGTGTTTCTATCTGCGGAATCACCAGCTGCCGAGGCAGCCAGTATCAAAGCAGGTAAGGAGTTGGGGTATCTTCTCTTCAGAATCCCTTCCATTTCTTTAACCTACGGAAATGTGTTACACATATGTAAGTTGGCAAATATACATAAATATGCAGTTTGATATCCAAGCTTAGGGTATGCTACACCAGTCATGTCAAGGATGTTTACATCCCACCTCCATGCTGGATCAAAGGCACAGGAATGCCATCATTTCAAAAGATTACCCTCTAACATCTAATTAACCTGCTCAACTTACAGACATCTCTCACAGCCACTCAGAGCACACCTCCAGCCTGTGCATTCTACTGGCAATATCCTGTCTGGAGTACAGCGCTCTTGCTCTGCCCACGGACCCCTTCATGTGGCAGCACGCCTAGTATCCCCTGGCTGGAAATGTACTGATCTGTACAGAGCAGGCAATGCACTACTGCAGACACACACTGTCCTAAGCACAGATGTCCTGCCTGTCTGGGACATCAGGTCTCTTTGCCAAGGACACGTGACATTACCGTTTAAAAGAAAATTACATGTAGGGGTATTTTCTCCGAGCACCATGTGTATGCAGTGCCTATGGGGGTCAGAAGAAGGTACTGCATCCTCTGGGACTGGGGTTATAAACTGTTGTGAGCTGCCATGTAGGTTCTCGGAATCGAACCTGGGTCCTGAGCAAGAGCGGTGAGTGCTCTGAACTACAGAGCCATCTCTCCCTCTCCTAAAATGACCTTAGCGTCTCCATAGAAGGTAGTTTGCAATCAGTCTAGAAACCAATGGCATATTTTAAGATTCTTCTGTAAGAGTGCTGTGCCCCAGTGCACAGAAATTGCCCTTTGGTATGCTAGCTATGGCATTCTGTGAACCAAATACTAAACTAACCAGTCTTCATTTGAACATTCCCTAGCCCATGAGAGTGCCATAACACATATGTGGTCAGGGTCATGTCTGGTGACTGTGTGCCTCAATAGAGGACCTTGGTCCCATCAATCCATATTTCTCGCTTTATGGGTAAAACAAAGATATCAACAACATTAGCTCCCAGGATCCACACAGGATCACCTGGCTTTCATAGTGATAAGCCTTTGCAGAGTAGCAGCACACAGCGAGCACAGACAACTGCTGGCCTTTAGTATGAATTTCTCTAAAAAAGATCAACTTTCCTAATTGCTGGCAACACAACTCAGTAGAAACGTCAGGACACCCATATGCAAAAGCTAGCAATCAGCATTTCTGTTTCTTGAAACTGCCTGCACTCATGGCACGCTATCAACTGAGATTTATCCACATATATTACAAATGTGTTTTATCAGGACAGCAGTCAGAGCTGCTTCCTCTGGTATTAACAATCTAGTTATCTGGGCGAATTACTAATTAGGGCATGTATACACACCACAAATGTTAAAAAGAGAAGTAGATTAAAATGTTTTAAATTAACACTTATCTTAATAAGTCTATTAATATGATAGACTACAAAATACAGAATACATTTTGGGGAGAAAATTAAATCCTATCTGTACCTTCTTTAATTTTGGTTAATTTATTCTTTGGTCAATGACTGGTGTACAAGGTCAATTTTAGAAAGATTTCACAGTTGAACTATGAAAAAGTCCATTAAAGTATGAATAGAGGCAATGTTAATTTTTTTTTTATAAAGTACATCCGATTAGCCTCATTTTTACTTATGTTCTGTTTAGAACATTTTACTCACAACCGATCTATTTCAGAAATCACTTGAAATGATTCTAACTGTATTGTGATATACTCTGGCTATAAAGCAGATGTTCAGGCATAAAATCATTATGAAAGAAGTGCTCAAGGAGACAGAATAAGTAAGCATATCAGATATGTGCAAGTAGCAGCCTAGCTAAAAATAGTATCAAGGAGTATTTTTCAAGGATACTCCCTAAGATGGATAATCAATAAATGTTTATTTATTGTGACTTTTATAAACAGTGTGTCTCTGGTCAATATGGAGCTCCACCTGGGGGTGGAGAGAGAGTGTGCATTCATGTGCACTGGTAAACACAAGCCTTGTCACCCTTGAGCACTGTCCCTCAGGAGGAGTCTTAGGAGACAGGATTTTTCACTGGAGTTTGTAGACTGGGCTTGTTGGCTAGATACCCAGTCAACATCAGGCTTCCTTCTGTTTCTACTCCCCTAAGGGTTGAGCTCAACTCTACATGCATAGCAAGCACTGCAATGACCAAGCCAGCCATCTCCATAACCTCACTGTCTGAAGTCTTATACACAGGTTAAACAGACTATTTCTTTACTCCCACACATCCAGTTTGACATGGTCTCTCTTTAGGAGATCATCTAATGGATTTATTCCTTTGTCTCTGTCCCCTCCCAGTTCTGGACAGCTGTTTCTACACTGGGCAACGTAGACCCTAAGTCCTGAAGACAATCCAAGAACAATCTATACTCACTTTAAAATATTCTCCCTCTTCAAGCCACTTTTGTCCTGATCTTTTCCTGGCTCTTTAACCAAGTTCCTAAGTCATACCTCTTAATACCAGAAAAAGTCCTGTGAAAGTAACAAAGTTGAATTTTTACTTCCTCATGAAACCATTCAGCTCTGTGATGACCTCACAGTCTTGGACTTGTGATGAAATAATCACTATCTGTTTAAGTACCAGGAGGCTGTTACACAAGTTCTGTCTCCTCATGAAAGGCTGGATCATCACACATTAATATTTAGCTATGACTATAAACGCTACACAGAATGTTTAAAAAGGAAATTGTCTGTATTTCTTCATAACTACTTCAATAACAATCGTCTTTATCTCAAGAAGCTCCACAGTAAGAGTTTTAATACGTCTCCTTGCTACAGCAACATTGAAATGAACAGTTGTGGTGGCCAACAGTGAGCAACGCTCAGGCTGGTGGCCAGCGGACTGGGAAACTGAATGTTCTTTGTGCACGGTGTTTTCTTTGTAACATTTCCCAAGTGTTAGCAGTATGTTCCAGATTCTAGGATCTTTCTTCCTGTATTCCCTTCCCACATTTTTTTTTTTTTTTTGTCATAATATGGGCTAATCTAAAAAAAAGAGAAAGGATTTTGTTATGTTTCTGAGATTCCCTGAATTCTTGGGTTTGGGAGATCCTACTGCCTCAGTCTCAAAAGAACAGGAATTAAAACTCACTACCCAATACGTCAAATTTCTGCTTCAGTCTTCCTAGAAGTTTCCTAGAGTGGGGAGGCAAATGATCTCTCATCAATAGGTCTTCTCCGACTGAGAGCCTAACGTTCTGCAGATGTGAGCCCTGGGTCATGCCATCTTATACACTGTATTGCCGCACTTTAAGGATATATGGAATAATTCAGTCTGTATACATTAAAAGTGCTTCAGTCAAAATCCCTCTTGGACACTTACCTGCCGCTCCAGATCCTGAATTCTTTTGGCATCCAGAGCTCTTTCCTTTGAGCGTAACCTCTGCTGAGTGTTCGGGCTCCCAGACTCTGTTTTCAGTTTTTCAATCTGTTCACAAAGAAGGCAAGATGTGTATTTACACCAACAGGAAATCTCAAAGCTGGGGGATACATAATGTTAATTCATTAATTAACTCTATAACAGACAGTGATTGAGCTAGCCCTTTGTTCCAAGCGTCTCCAAGGGCAGCACTGGAAACAGAAGATGCTGGCAAACACGAGAATCTGGGTCCTTGTACTTACAGAGAGGGATGGTTGATAAGCTGAGTAAATCAACAAGTAAAGAAATCACTTTACAGTGAGACAAGCAACCAAACAAAATGGAGTGAAAGATAAAAAACAGGGTGGGGGGTCAGGGAGGAAGTTCTCAGAGGAGAAACTTGAGCTGAGTTTTGACAAGGAAGAGAGGGAGTGAGGCCTGTGAAAAAGCAGGACTAGGCAGCAATTGGAATGACTCTGGAGGAGCTGAGTGGCTGGAGGGAGTCAACTCACTGTGGAACGGAGCAGGTGCTGAGTCAGGCCCCCATGTTTCAGGCCATCCGGTCCTACAGGCTGTGATGAGTAGCTGGCGATTATCTACAGTCTATCTAAAGAGACTAATCAAACCCAAACCTGAACTAGCTATGAATTCAGATTTGAAGAGCTAGCGGTGTAGTGCCATGGCAGGGCAAGTGCAAGGCCTTGGACAAATACAAACAGTAAGGGAGCTGTGACACAGTGATACAGTGATTCAGGAGTGACAGCACAGCAGGAGGGTGATGGGGATGTCATCCTGTAAATATGTTTCTCTTATTGGTTAATGAATAAAGCATTGTTGGCCAATAGGAAAGCAAGATAGGTGCGACTAGGAGACCAGGAGGATTCCGGAGGGAGGAGATTCAACATGGGGGAAAGAACACAACGCCAGCCCCTCTCTCGGGTAAGATAAGACCACATGGAAAATCTTAGATGAATAGAAATGGGTTAATATTTAAGAGAGAGCTAGCCAATAAGAAACTAGTAAGTGGTCAATAGCTTTATATCAAATACAGTGCTCTGTGTGTTAATCGGGGCTGGCATGGCGGAGGGATCAGACTGGCTGGCGGGACTCGGAGAGGAGAGCATCCGGTGGAACCTGCTGGTGTTCATCTGTCTAGGTTGTGAGTTATTTCTCCCTGAATAAACATCTATTCGGCCTATCTGTTTATCCTGATCCTTATTAAACGCGACAGGAGGGCTCATGAACAAAGGTACCTCCAGTCTCAGCTTCTCTGTTTCTTCATTGGCCTCTCGGAGACGAGCCGCATCTTTATCTAGAAGCTCCTGATTCTCGGCATACCACTGTAACCGCTTCTGCAGACGACTGACTTCTTGTTTATGTGTTTCTTCTAAAATTTTTATTTCATATAATTTCTCACCTAGACAATAAAATAACTCAATAACCTGATAGTAATTTTTAAAAATATTGAAATAACCCAAAATCCCAATATTTTAAATAAAGAGCAATGTCTATCTAATGAAAGCATTATAAAGAAACAAGAGGCATGAACAAATATATCAGTGTCTAGTTGAATCTTTTAGTAATGGAGACAAGAGATTGTGTTCATAATCCAAATCTCCTATTTCATAGCAAGGATGGCTATCTAGAAATATGTGATTCTTTTTCCACTGATATATTATGAAAATTAAGGAATAATAAGGAATATCTGTAGTTAAAAAATAAAAATGGCATACATTTATAGGTGGCTTAGCTAACAATAAATTTACCTGAAAAACGTTTTTGAACTAGTTTTAGAAGTAACATTTACTCTCCTTCTTTAGAGATAAGGGAGGGGAACACTATTTTCTCATATGCAGTTAAGAATGGCTTCTTTGTACAGCTTTCACACTGGAGCTGAGGCGTTGTAGACAGAAGACTAAGGTTGGCAGAAAGCCCTCCTATGGCCTCTCCAGCCTGTGTTCTGCCGCCCCGACCACCTACCCAGCATGTGTGAAGGTGCACACCTGAGCCTCCCTCCATTCCTTTACTCCCAAATCTCACTGTCTGGGCCTGGCTCCAATGCCATTCTTCTCCAAAACTCCCCCAATAAATTCTGTTCATTCTTATCTTTCTCCCTGAAGTTTTCTGGTGGGCACTTTTCATGTCTATAAAACTATGCAGTGTTATGTGTTCACGTGGCAAATACTTCAGAGCATGTTTCAGCCCTGCCTTCAGGAAGCTCTCAGCCAGGCTAACACCACAAGACTCTAAACAAATCAACACAAAGCTATGAATTTAATTAATGCCTGATTCTCCCTTGATGCTGTAATTGTTCTAGTTAAAATAAGAAGTAAATGTTTCAAAGGCTACAAGTTCCCGACAGGAAAGTCTTTGAAGGATAGCATTCAGTTTCGATTACTCTTTTTCATGACTGGAACCATCAGAGAGCAGAGAATGGTCGCATCCGCACTCACCCGTGGCATAAGCAATCTGATCTTTGGCTTGGTCCCTCTCTTTTTTTACTTTTTCCAAGTCTACTTCAAGAGCTTGTTTGTCTTGCTTCAGTCTTTTGATGTCTTCCATCAGATGGTTTTTCTCTTTCTTGATAATTGAAGGAATATGAAAGTGGGTTACTTCCAAACACAATAAATAAATCATGGGATATGCTGTTTTCTCAATCCATCAAAAATACCACTGTGACGTTCCCCCAACTTCAGGTCAAATTTTATTTAAAAGGGACAGAGGGTGCTCTACTCCTGAACCATTAACTTCCCGCAGTCTCTTGTACTGGTCCCAGTCACCCTGAAGATCCCAACTCTACTATCCTACTGCGTTCTTTTCGAAGCCCCCTGGCGGGGACTGCTGTGATAACCTCACTCTCCCTCTCAGCCCCTACGCCGGTTCTCATAGCCCTCAGCAGAATTAGTCAAACTCCTCAAGCTGACACCTCTGGTGGTTCTTCTCTTAGGGTGAACCCTAAATTAACCATGACTTTGGGTGTCATATAACCCAGCCATGACTATGACTGAGCACACTAGTATAAGTCTCCTGTTCACTCTAGCTACAGAGGTCTCTTTGCTGTTCTGTGAATACCCCCTACACCTAGAGCACTCCTGCTCAAAGGGTCTGTCAGGTATCCATCCCTCTGCCAGGCAGGTAACTTGTTCCTTCCTGTCATGACTGCTCAAGAGGAGCCTCGGGAAGACCTTGCCTGGCCACTTTCTCTGGAAATGTAAGCTTTCCCTTGACTAGCACTCATCGCTACATGACCTATTATCTATTTACCTAAAAGCAGACTGTATGTATGTATGTATGTATGTATGTATGTATGTATGTATGTATGTAATTTTTTTTTAAAGGCAGATTCTTATTATGTTGTAACCCTGGCTGACTGGCCTAGATCTCACTAGATAGATCAGGCTGGTCTCCAACTCACAGAGGTCTACCTGCCTCTGCCTTCCAAGTGCTGGAATTAAAGTTTTGTGCCACCATGCCTAGCTTATCTTGATAATACCTGTATCATAATTACATAAAAGGGTTGGACATTAAAGCAAAGGTTAAGGGGCTGAGGAGATGGCTCAGTGTTCTTCCAGACTACCCAGGTTTGATTTACAACACTCACAAGGTGGCTCACAACCATCTGGAACTCCAGTTCCAGGGGATCTGACGCCCTCTTCTGGCCTCCATAGGCACCAGACATGTATGTGGTACATAGACACAAATGCAGGCAAAACACTCATGCACATAAAATAAAAATTAAAATAAAAGCTAAAGCAATCCCCAAATATCCTGTACTCCACTGCTGCCAATACTTGGGCTATGTCCACTCCTCTGGTTTGCAAAATTCATAACTACCCTTCAGAGTTCAGTCTGTAGCCAGGGAAGGGATTTTTAGTAATCCCTTCTATGCCCACAAAAACGTGAACCTCTGTTTTATATAACACTGATCCATGTATTGATTCTTCTCACTTTCTGTGAAGCTGGTTTATGGTTTCTGCCTATTTTATAGTATAAGCACATGGCATGCTGGCATGCATTCTCTCTCTGTAAACACTGGACTCACAGTTGTAGTGAGATACTCACTTTGTCCACATCTGTGGCACAGACTATGCCTATTGGGAGTGATGACAGGGGCAAATGTTACCTGGGGGAACTAAGTATGAGGAAGGGGCTCTGGGATCTCTCTTGCTTGCAGCACAGGGACAGGAGTACACCCAGAGGCATCTTTGGAGCCAGAAACCTGCTGGTGTTCATCTATCTATGTTGTGAGTTATTTCTCCCTGAATAAACATCTATTCGGCCTATCTGTTGACTGATGCAATGCAATCCCAGTCAAAATCTCCATCTCACTCTTTACAGAAATAAAGTCCTAAAATTCATATGGAACCACAGAAGACCCTGAGCAAAAAGAACAATGAAGGGATTACCACTCCAGAGTTCAAATATATACAGAGTCTTGGTGAGCATAGATACACAGAACATGTTACTGGCACAAAAGCAGACAGACATGTAGACCAATGGTACAAAATAAAAGATCCAAACATGAATATAAATAACTAAATCCTTCTAGTATTTGACAAAGATGTCAAAAATACACATAGGTCAGAGCCTCTTCAACAAATGGTGCTGGGAAAACTGCATGTCCACATGCAGAAGAATGAAAATAGATCCCTATCTATCACCCTACACAAATCTTACCATCAAGTGGATCAAAGTTCTCAATGTGAAACCGAAACACTGAAACTGCTATAAGAAAACTCAATACCTTTCAAGATACAAGTAGAGGAAAGGACTTCCTGAATAAGATTGTTTGTCCAGGAACTAAGGCCACCAACTGGTCCCATCTTTATCTTGAGTATCTGGGATGCAATATTTGTAATACATAGTCTGCTGTCTAGATGTGCACTGAGCACTTTGGGAGACTGGGGGAAAAGTTGCTTTTCAAGGGAACAGTTACTTCCACACTGTTTTCCTATTTGAAGAACTGGGTTTTTTGAAAGATTTATTTTCATTATTAATGGTATGTGTAAGTGTGTGTGTACATGAGTGAAGGTGTCCTTGGACAGAAGAGGCACTGGACCCACCCTGTGTGTTAGAGGTGGTTGCAAGCTGCCTGAAGTGGCACTGAGAACTGAACCTGGGTTCTCTGCAAGAGCATTACATGTTCTTACCAACAGCTGGGCCATCTTTTTAGCCCTAGGAACCTGTATGAAATAAAGCATACATGTGCCTCAAAGGCAATGCCTCTGATGTGGCTCTATATGACAAATGCCTGAGGAGAGGTTACACAGCAGAATGGGGGCCATTGAAGCCAGTTTCTGAGGGTCTCTGTACATTAAAATCACATGAATAGTAAATGCTAATCTTAGATACTTAATTTTCAAATAATCTCTTAAAAATGTGTGTGTGTGTGTATGTATGTATGTATGTATGTATGTATGTATGTATGTTTGTTATGTATATTTTTCCAAGACAGGGTTTTTCTGTGTAGCTTTGGAGTCTGTCCTGGAACTCTGTAGACCAGGCTGGCCTCAAACTCACAGAGATCAACCTGCCTCTGCCTTCCGAGTGCTGGGATTAAAGGAGTGCACCACCACTGTGTGGCCTAAAACATGTTTATTTATATATTTATTACAAACAGATTTTCTTTTACATGTACTAGAATGTCTGTGATAACTTTACCAGCCTCAATAGTTTAAAGCCTTATTCAGCTTACCTGCACCACCCGTAATTCTGCTAGCAGATCTGTAAAACTCTGGTTTTTGATGGGTTCGGCATTTTCAACTGCTTGAGACAGGAAGCGATTTTTGTGCATCTGTTCTCTGATTTTGGGGAGAGGAAAAAAAAAAGACTTTAAAAATCAAGGTACTCCTTTTAATATGAAATACTCCAACGAACTCACACTATGTGTATTAGCACAGGGTGAAAGCATTAGTCTAAAGAAGAAAGTAGGGACATGTTAAAGAAAAGTAGATTGGAGGGAAACACTTATATTTTTCAGTTTGAAAGAGCAGAAATACTAACATTTTTGTTTTAATTAAATTTTTTAAAACATTTGCTTCTAGTTATCAGAATATGAAGTGTTACTATTTTTGTAGAGCTTTTGTATACTCCTTGTCTCACTGTAACTGACTCTTTTGTTCTGACACACAGAAACAAAACCACAAACATCTGGACCTCAGACTCAAATTTTAGGTATTTTTCAAGAAATTTCTATAAGATAATATAGTTCTAATGTTCTAAATGAATTTTTAAAAAAATTATTTAAGTTAATTATTTTACCATAGAAGTTCATTAGTTTGGGATTTTGGAGTAGTTCTTTCTAAAAGACAGGTGGTAAAATGAGGAGATTTTGAAGTTATATCTATTTCTCCAATATCTGACACATAGTCCAAGCCAGTTCCTAAGCTGCTATATGACTGAGGATGACCGTGACCTTCTAAGCCCCCTGCCTCCCTCCAGAGTCCTGCGACTACAGGCATGTGCATGCACCAGGCTTAGTGTGTGTACTGGGGACTGACCCCAGACCTCATCAACTCAGCCACGTCTCCAGTTCAGACAGGGACTTTTCCAGAAATCCTTATGAGACGCGTCATGACAGAATATGTATTTTCAAGCATCAGTTCGGCATACCTGGCTTTGGAGTCACATTGACCAGGAGAAAGGGGCATTAAAACACACACACACACACACACACACACACACACACACACACACACACACACACACACACACACACCCCTACCTTTCTCTCTCTCTCCCTCACTTCCTGCCACTGTTCACCAATCTGTATAGCTGTCACTTCTGGCTACTACAGGATGTATATTTTTCTATTTTACATGAAAGGTCAGTATATGCTAAAGGCTATACTTTTCATGTTATAATAAGCCATCTAAAAAAAGAGAGCTGGTTAATAAATAGTGTTAGTATTCATGACATTCCTGGTCAACAAAACTTCTCGTAACATCCTGAGTGACTGGACACTTATGTGGAACAGTGCACCAATAGTCATTTCCTAGTGGAAGACAGTGCCCTCCCTCGCGCGTGCATGTTTGTAGCTCTGGGTTTTTCTTCTAACAGTACAGTAATGGCCCAGGATCTAGCATGAGTAAGCAGTTTCTGAAGTCCATTGCTCTGTGGAGAGTACTGGATAGTAACAACTCATAGGTGACCTCCCCTCGCCCCCCAAACTCTGAACAAGTGGCTTCAGCCGAACCGCAGCCTCTGACCTAGACGACATTTGGTCTCCTATCTAGAGCTCCCTGGCAGCATCAGGGTGAAGCCAGGGTCAAGCTGATAAAGCGGTTTGCATCCTCTCCCTCTCCACCTTGTTTCTTTTCCTCCTTTCCAAAGTTATCCTGCAGTTACTCTGTTTCTACTGAACCTAAGGCCAAGCTGATACTGTTAGCTTTTATGTTTTACTTTGGTATTATTGATCAAACCACTGTTTAGGGAATAGCCGTCTACTGACAAAGACAAGTACTCTGTTTTCAGTTTCTTGAAAGCAATGTCAAAGTCACCTATGGGCATGCTGCGAATGCTGAAGTATATACTAGCTCTCAATTACTAACAAAAATTCTCTGGATACGCAATATACGAGTTACAAGACTGGAAATCAGTGTACAAATGAAAACAGACACATGTAAAAGTATTTACCACTTCTAGAGAAAAAAATTAAATAAGTAATACTGTAGCAATATGTTTAGATATTGTTAAGTACATTTAAATGTCAGAAATTTAAAAGAACTTACTTTAAAGTGGCCAACTCACTAAATAAATTCTGATTTTCCTTAAACATTCGCTCTTCATTTTTCTTATTTTGTTCCTGAAGATCTTTTACTTGATTATACAACCTTTCATTTTCCTTTTTAAAAACAGAAAAATGATTTTTGAGTTAAAAGTTAGCAGCACTTAAAACATAGAATGGAATGTTAATAGATAAGTTACTTAAGTGGCCTTTAAAATTTCCTTAGATTTTAATTTTATAAAATCCCTTTCACATATTATCTTAGAAGGCAACTTCTCTAGACACAACTCTTTCTAAAATGCTAAAAGTGCTTACTTGGAAAAAAGTTATCAAATTCCCCCAAACTGGAGTCTACCATCAGTGTAACACGCTCAATGTACCAGTGTAAATCCAAAAGGGAGAAGGAGAACCCTCTCCCCTACGTGGTGGGCTGGGGGTGAGAAGGCCCAGCAGGACTATATACCCAATTCCGGTTTTGGCCAGAAGGGGAAAAAAAATCAGGAGTAAGGGACAATTCCAGGAGCCTGGCTTCTAACAGTCAGGTAACTAGACAGGGAACAAATGAATCTGTGATTAGATGTCTGCTCTGACATACTGACCTCACTTTATATGGAGAATTTGCTGATAACTAAGAGCTTTGAAAGTGGTAAGAACAACTATGGGTCATCTCGGCATGTGTGGACTAGTGCCCAGGAGATGGCATGTCTACTCAGACACACAACTTGTGCATTGTCTTCTGAGGGAACAGCTGACACACTCAGGGCCTGTGAAGTCTTTAAGTCCCTGTCTGGGTGGCATATGGGATGGTGGATGAAGGATCTGAATGGATCTCACTAACCTGAGGGCATTCAGAGCAACCGGTGTGAGCATGCTCTCCCGATTTTCTCTGGGTGATAAGGAATGGCACAGAGCTCAGATCACAGTTGGGAGAGAGAAGTTTAATGAGGCAGAGGACCAAAGAGGAGGGATAGACGAAAAAGGAGACAGGGAAGGAAGCTACATCTTAAGCCTGTCCAGGCTGATACACATCAGAGGTACCTGCTGCTACAGAGCTCACACTACAAAAAAGCTCATCGTTGGGGCTTCAGCACTTGAGTGCAGATTGATACGCTGAAAATAATAGCAAGACTAGTAAAATAAGTATTATGAAATTTGTAGAAAGCTAAGGAAAATATACTCATTTCTAAGAAACATGGCTATTAAAACAGCACGCAACAATTTCTGATTGGCTACTGTGTGCTAGGTTAGGAGGCTGGTTTGCACTGTTGTATTTTGAATTTCGCTATTCCCCTGTCTTATTATCTCTACTCATAAAGACAGAGAGGTGAGAGGGTTGCATATGGCTCCACAGCAGGTGTTAGGTTAAGACTTAAAACCAGGTTTTTATTTAAATTCAGAATTGATGCTCTTAACTGCTTTAACCTAGCTATGGGCAATTGGGCAAGCCTGTACCCAGCACTTGGGAGGTGGATCACAACCTTGAGGCCCATCTGGACTACACGGTGAGCTCCAGGGCATAGGAGAGAGGGCGGGAGGGAAGGAGGAGGAAGGGGAAAAGGTGGGGGAGGAACACATCACATTACCTTGACTATATCTGCATGTGAAAAGACACAGCAGTATTTAATATGCCTTAGCTTTATAATTAAAGGACCAAAACCAAAGTCATCAGGGGCTGAAGGACTGCCACACCTGCTGGTATCCTTGAAGAAGGGTCTCTTGTTCTTGTATTTCTTTTTGGATTTGTTTCAGCTTTTCCCCAGTGATGGGATCGGATGTTTCTCCAAGCTGTAGCCATCTCTGTTTTCTGCTTGTTTCTTCAAAGCTACTTAACTTTAAGAAAATGGAGAAATCAGAACAGGGAAAGGAAGAACAGCCTCCATTACCGATCGTCCTGGGAAGTGCTATGACCATGGTCAAGCCAACACAGCTCACAAACACTGCAGTGACTCTCTATGGTTCTACACCTTCTACTGCAGGTTCCGGCTAAAACCCTCATTTCTCTGGCAGCCAGAATGAACTCGCTGATTTGTTTTTAAAAGAACAGCTGACACAGGCAAATTGTCAAAAGAGCCACGTTTGATTTCCCCATGGTCCAGCTCACTCTAGAGAGAACCAAGAACCAGGTCTGTAGTGTATGAGGCTAATGTGTCAAGTTGAACAGCTCCAGGCACCAGGAAGACAAGGAATTCAGTAGGAAGCATGGCTGTTTTTTTTGTTTTGTTTGTTTTAAATAAATAGGAAGGAAAGCCACAACAGTGCGTTTGGTACCTTGGCCTGAAGAATGTAATTGTCTTGGTTCAGTTTGAAGAGCTCTCCTTCCTGCTGTCTCTTCAGGGTTTCCAGTGTGTTCTCCAGCTCCTTCTCCTTCTCTGAGAATGTGACTTTCATTTGCTCAATCAGGGCTTGTGCACTCCTCCACTTTTCCTCCGCGTCCTGAGCTCTTTTCAACATCAGCGATTCTTCCTGTCCGTTCCCACCAGAGGGTCCTGGAGGCCCCTTTTCAAAAGAAGCATGACTTCATTACATGAGTAGTATGGTGAAGACCATAACACAAACCAGAAAACAGGGACTGACAGCGACATAGGAGCAATGATTTACAGAGAAACCAGTAAATGATTGAGTAAGGAAAATAAATTTCCTATTTCATTTGTACTTATTGACTTCAGTTGTGATATTTTTTATAGTGTACAATTAACATATTCTTTATAATCTAGTTTTATGATTTTAAGGTATAAAAATTATAAACATTAATATGAACTGCAATACATACAGTCTGAAACTGGACAGAGGAGTCAGCTGTGGGATCTTCAGGCCCCTTAGGCGTAGCTAGGCTATCTTCACTTTGAGGGGATGGTCTATTCAAAGCTGCAGGCTTGATGAGTTTTGTTCCAGATAATACCTCTAAATATTATAGACAACAAAAGAAAGCATCATAAAAGGAAGGTTGGATGTGCATTCAGCAATGATGGACAATAAATATGAGGACAGCAGTAATGTGGTAAAATGTAGATGGCTACGCAGGCTGAGGCACCCACACCACACCACACCACAGTCCCAGCAGCCACCGCAATCAGCATCTACAGATGAGTGTGAGGAGACTGGAGCAGGGCAGCTTCAAGGCTTCACCACCTTCAAACCAGGTATTCTTAGGTATTCTCTAAGAGGGTCACGGTAAGGATGCCCACATGATGAGCCTGAAAGGGCAGCTGGTAAGTATGAAGAATTTATAGAGTCACTGCCTTCACTCTCTGGACACCCAGTGTGAGACAGCATTGATGGAGCGAGCCATGTACATCATGGTGCCATAACAGTTAACCCAAGTCTGACTTCAAAGATGATTCAATAGCATCATCTAGCAAACTAGAAAAGAATGTGACTAATACATATTCAGTCTCATTTTCTACTTTTACAGTAACTTCTAAACTCCAAAGACAAGTAATTCTGAGGCTAGTATATTATTAAGTTAGCAACAAGTAGTGTAGGGAGACGGCTTCTGTGGAATTTTAAAGCCCACATCCAAATGTGACAGGCTCTGAACATCCCATAAACATTATCCAGCTGCCTTAGAGGTAAATAAGTAACTTCAAAGTTTTTTTTTTTTTACAATGATTTCTTCAAGACTCATTTAAATGTATTTTTAAATCAAAAATATCATCATATATTTGGAAAATACAAAAAAGCTAAAAGAAGAAATAATTCAGTACTTCCTCACAGAAAGGTTCATTTCTATCCTTTCTGTAGGCACATATAAAGCTTTCCTTACAGTCATCTCCATACATAGTATGCTGTTTCTAAAGAAATTTCTTAAAGTATTCATAAAAAGAATGAATCATTATAGATGCAATGTGTGATCTCTCCCATCACTGGCAGATTATACCATGACCAAGGGCTAGGTGTCTTGCCAGCACACGACTGTTAGTACCAGACAGCTAAAAACAGGTGGTTTTGTATGTATATGTTTAGCCTGCTAGTCTTTTTACAACAGAATTTCCATTCCTGAATCTTTTTTTCCCCATATGTATGAGTGTTTATGGAATGTCTATTTGTGCACCATATTTGTGTCACAGGCCCAAAGAAGCCAGAAGGTGACAGTGAATCCTCTGGTCCTGGAGGTACAGACAGTTGTGAGCCACCAAGTGGGGGCTGGGAACTGAACCAAGTCCTCTGCAAGACATCTATCCAGTATTTTACTCTCTTACCTAAGAAATGAACCAAAATTATTTCACATTGGAGCTACTATCAGTAACAGACATTCAATTTCCTTGATAACCAGAAGCAAGAACTAAATCTCCAAACTGAGAGAGATATGTTTGCAAGAGAAAATATACCTTGAAAAAGTAAAACCAGTGGCTGGGTGGCATGGGGAAGGAGAATACATTACTTCCTATTTCCTAGAAGGGAAGGAATTGGCAATACATAAAACTGAAAACAAAGCCAGGAAACAACAATATGGCTTTAGCAATTTCTCAGAGGTTATCAAAATCTATTTTCTTAGAACATGTAATTTTTAAGGATAAAATTTATCTCCTTGGAGATTTAAGTAACCTACATCTAATATGTACTTATTTTTCTTTTTGGTGTTTCAAGACAGGGCTTCTCTGTGTAACAGCTCTGGCTGTCCTGGAACTCACAGAGACCCTCCTGCCTCTGCTTCCCAAGTGCTGGGATTAAAGGTGTGCACCACCACCTGGTTTGCATCTAATATATTTGCAAAGAACTTGTAGGGGTCAGGGAGATGGGTGAAACATTGGCTGTTCTTCCTGAGGACCCAGGTTTGATACCTAGTGTCCATTTGGTGGCACACAAATGTCTATCACTCCAGTTATGGGAGGTCCAATGCCCTCCTCTGGACACCTCATTTGCCAGGCAAGCAAATGGTACACAATACACACATGCAGGCCAAACACCCATACACATAAAATACATTGAAAGAATAAAAAGAACTTATGAAGTGTGATCTCATCATTTTTTATAACCTGATTTTTATGTCAGTATACAAACCAATGGATTTTACCTGGCATTTTCAGATATTACTCTTAGAAAATATTTAAGCCATTTATTTATCTACTTCAAACTCTCCATCCATCCACCCACCCACCCATCCAGGTTTTTTTTCTTTCTTCTTCTCTCATTTAAGAAACCACAGGGAAAAGCCTGATTCAGTACTCAGCATGGCACCAGTATTCCTTGTTAATTTTCCTTTTTCTTATTTCCCCATATTTTTGAAGTTTAACTCATAGCAAGTTTTCTTTTCATAACAGTATTACTTTAAAAATGAAAACATAAACATGAAATGCTAAATAAAAGGTAACTAGAATAAAAAGGCAGCCCCCCGCCCCATGGCCAGTCCGCTAGCCACTAACCTCAACTTCCTTCCCATTAACAGACACCTAATTCTGTGACAGCAATGTTCTCCCCAAAATGCATGCTTTAGGATAAAAATGAGTAACGTGTTTTGATTGATAGTCAAAAATAATATAAAAATTTGAAATACTGAAAAACAGGTTTAGAGTATTAGTTAGCTTTAATAATAAAAATATTGCTGCCTTCATCTATCAACCCATCATTTACATTGATCCTTTCTCAATCACTGTGATACTTCTGTCCTCCTTTGCAAGATTTCCACAGACCGAGGTCCTGGCAACCCCTTAATGTTCCTCCCCCCTTAGCTACTCACTCTCGCCGGCATGATCTTCGTTCCCATCACCAATCATGCAATGGCCTTCTCACCTCCAATTTAGTAATCTCTTGGATGCTTACTTCATGTCTTCCTTTCTTCCCCTCTTCACTGCTATCTAATGGTAGGTGTTGATTTCTGAGAAGACTGAAGCAAACTTACAGAAGGAACATCCACATCTCTTCCACAACTGCCCAGCTCCCAGCTTGGGCTCTCTTCCTGTGCCTCCACATTTTCTAGAACTCAGAGCTGTCCACATCCCTAGCTAATGCAGTCTACTGTGCACCATCATAGTTCTTCTAAGCCAAGTGCTCTGCTCAGGCAACCATTCCCTCTACCTACTACACTGTGCATTCTTTGCCTTTCCATTCGATCTCTCTGACACAAACATATGGTCACTACTGCTACTGAGAGCAGAGCCAAGTTTCCTTTTTAAAAATGTAAAACGATTTATTCATTTATGTATACAGGTGTTTTGTCTACATGTACATCTGCACACCAGAAGAGGGCATCAGATTCCACTATAGAAATTGTGAGCCGCCTTGTTAATGCTAGGAATTGAACTCAGCACCTCCAAAAGAGCAGCCTGTCCTCTTAACTGCTGAGCCATCTCTCCTGCCCCTATTTTTTTATTTAAAAATACTAATTTATTTCCGTGTGTGTATAATATGTGTATGATACGTGTGGAGGTGTAGAGGCCAGAAGACAACCTTTAGGAGTTGGTTCTATCCTTCATCTTCATGTGGGTTCCAGGATTAATTCAGGTTGCTAGGCTGCAGTGGCAAATGTCTTTACCCACAATGCTATTATGGTGGCCCCAAAATGTCTCTTAACTCCTCCTCCCCTCAGGTCAGCTACTGCTCCACCTCTGTCTTTCACAGAACCCTCCCCCTGAATATTCTATTACTTGAGGCACTAATTCCATCCCCATCCTCTCCCACTCAGTCTGCCTTGTGGTCAACTGTACACGGAAACTGACCTACACTGATGACGACCACCAGCTTGCTAAAACTCTGGCAGAAGAGACCCTCCTCGAGATCACTTCGCTAGACTGAAGGCTCTGTCAGGGTTCTCCTGCCTCACTCTGCCTGCTTTGTTTGCAGGCTGTCCTGTCTGATCTCCTAGTTGGTGAGCCCATTTGTTTTCCTTCTAGTTACCCTGCCACAGCTTCAGGTGTCAAAAGACACAAACTTAAGGGTCATATGGGAAGAAGGAACGGCAACTGAGGAAGTTGCTTTTGGTCATGGTGTTGTATCATAACAACAGAAAGAGGTAACAAGAACGCTCTCATGCTTAGTTAAGTATCACTGCTTTAAAATAACATGTGTCTTCTGCTCATTAATAAGTTCTCAAATGGATCTTGGATGCCAGACTTTAACTGCCTTTTCTTCATCGCTACTTATAAATCAGAATAGTCATCTCAAAATCATAATCTCTCTTTCTTTCAGCCCAAACTTTACCTTGATTTCCCTCAGTCAGGGAGTGGCAATTCCCTTCCTTCAGTTTCTAGGACCAAAAACTATGGTGACCCAGACCAGATTTTATATTATCAGTTCTACCTTTAAATATATTTTATCCGTCACCTTTTACTGTCTTCACTGCCACTATCCTGGGTCAAAAGCTGTAAACTACACTTACTCTGAAAAGAATATACAGCTCTTTAACATTCTCCTCCACAAACACAAAGGAAATGAAATGCTGAATGTATCAAACCTTATCTTGAAGAGAATGCATTCTTACCCTTTTTCCTGAACTGATTTGAGGTGGGGATGGATCTCACATTTTTACTTTTTGTATTGTCCTTTGAAGTTTTCTTTTCAAGAGCAGAAAATAACTGGAGTGGCGACGTGGGCTTGCCGTAGCCTGAGCTCCGAGCTGATGCATACAGTCCAGTCTGCGGCTTTCTCTTAAGCAAAGGAGGCGCACTTCTGGCCTTCTTGTATGGAACCTGTTTACCAGTGACGGGACCCTCCTCCCCAGCACTGAGCCGAGTCCTGGACATCTGTATACAAGAGCAAACTCTTCAGTATCAGAATGACCTTCAACTACTGTTGTTGATGAATTTAACACGTCAAGACTGTGGTTGGCAAATAATGAGGTCTGTGAAGGGCAAACTACTACAGCAGGTTCTCTAATCTATTACAATTTCAGGGTTTTGAAGCCTATGTTCAAAGTTAGCATTAGGACAAAGTAACAGAAAGCAAGATAAGCTTGCTGGAAAGTAAGGTATGAAGCTACTAGAATAATGAAGACATCACGGAGGAAGATATTTTGAAATAACCAAAGTAGTACCATCTTTTCTCTGGATTTATGGCACATTGAAAATATCAATACTTCGGATGGCTAGTGAATCAGCAACCCAGAAGATTTGGGTGGGAGATGGGCCTGGGAACCTGTGGTGAGCAGTTATCCTGATGGTGGCGATAGGCTCTCCATTCTCTGACTATAGGGAAGGGAAAGGGAGCCGCACTACATCTGCCATTCACTGCTCCCATCTCCTCTCATGCCTGCTGCCTGGACTTTCCCACCATGATGGGCTATGCCTTGAACTGTGAGCCAACAAACCCTTTCTTCCCAAAGTCACTTTTTTTCCAGAGCATTTTATCACAGTAACTACAAAGTAATACAGCACACCACCTCACTCCACATAGATGAGATGCTTTGTAGCAAATACAAAACTAGAAAGTAAAAATAGAATGCTGGAACTGTGGGAACTATAAAGCAGAAAGACAAAAGGCAGAGAAAGAAGGAACAATGAAAATGCATTTTGTCACAGTTGCTAATCACAATCCTATAAAATGCCAACTCCCCGATGGTGCAGACTATGAGGAAGATCGGCCATGAGCAACAAAGTGATGAGGCTATTTTCTAAACTAGTTACTAAAAGGAAAGAGAAAGGAAAGGCAAGAGGAAATGAATATTCTGTCATCCAGCAACCTATGGGAGCAGATGCAGAGACCCACAGACAAACACTAGGCTGAGCCAGGGGAACCCTGCAGAGGGCAGAGGGAGAGAGGGCTGCAGGGCCAGAGGGTCGAGGACACCACAAGGAAATGGCCCACAGAACCAACTAAGCGGGGCTCATAGGGCCTCCCAGAGACTGAAGAGCATTCAGGGAGCCTGCATGGGCTGACCTAGGTCCTCTGCATGTTATTGTTGTATAGCTGGCTGTTCTTGTGGGACTCCTGACAGTGGGACTGGGGGTGTCTCTGACTCTTTGTCCTCCTATTCGAGGGTTTGTGCCTACTTTTACCGTAACTTGTTATGCGGTGTCAGCTTGATATCCCCGGAAGGCTTCATCTTTTTTTTTGCAGAGAAATGGAGGAGGAGTGCATCTGGGGCAGAGGGGAAGTAGGGGAGGGGCTTGGAGGAGTGGAGGGAGGGAAAATGTGGCTGGGATGTAATGAGAGAAGAATAAAAGAAAATGAAAAGAAAGGTGGTGCTATGGTGTACTCTGAACCTGGGAGTCTGGAAGTTTTGGCAGTAAGTGTCACCCATTGGTGATGTCATCAGTCCACTAGCTCAAGCACATCTTCTTACCTGATTAGTTTTGTCACCCTGAGGTTTTAGTGAAGGGTGAACAGTTGTTTTTTTCCTCAAAATCTCAAGGTACATTTTGTCCAAATGCTCTTCCGTAGCAGCTGCTGCTGGACAGCCGCCGCCCATGCTCTCATCCGCTGTCTTGTGTAAAGTCTCGCTCTGATCGTGTTTGTGGGGAAATTGGCTCACGTGAGTGGGGTCTTGAGACATAGTGTTGGCGTTCATCTTAAGGAGGAAAGAGCTCACAGATTCCCCTTCTTTACTGTCAGCTGCTCTCTTAAGGCTACAGAACAAAGCAGAGCACAGTATGTAGCATAATTGCTCACAGTCCTCAGTTATCCACCCACATACATATCCACAGACATATGAACTGTAACTATTCAAATGATGTTACAGTGTTAAACATGTCATACACCACCACTACACCACACTACACTACACATACACCAGTTAGCCTAGGACACTCACAGGTTATCATGTAACTGTTTAAACTTTTTTCTGTTCTTTTGAGGCAGGGTCTCAAGCAGCCCAGGCTGGCTGCTAGCTCACATTCTAGTAGAAGATGATCGATCCTCCTGCCTCAACCTCCGAGTGCTGAGATTATAAGCATATGCCATTATGGCTAATTACAAATAATTTTAATGCAACACAATAATTTTACCCCAATATCTTATTAAATCAACATGCATTTGTTTTTATTTTGTTTTTTCAAGACAGGGTTTTTCTCTGTGTAACAGCCCTGGCTGTCCCAGAACTCGCTTTGTAGACCAGGCTGTCCTCAAACTCAGAGATCCACTTGCTGCTGCCTCTTTAGTGCTGAGATTACAGGCATGCATTAACATGCCTGGCTACATCTATTCTTTTTTTTTTTTTTTTTAATTAGGGAACCGTATCTCCAGGGAATGTCTTATATTTGGCTAAATATCAGTAAACCTGAGGGCTTTAAAATATGAATATCTTATGATTTGTGATTGAAGAACAGTTTAAGAAACTACTATTTTTATACTATGCCAGGAAACTGATAGCAGAGGCTACCAAGAGGTGGACGTTTTTAGTGCAAAACATTTGCTAATCTGCCACTCCCAACTTCATATGAGCCGGCTCACATGCCACATCTGGAACAGTAAGAGGAGTAAGTGGCTGGAGAAGACATCATGACACTAAGTGCTGGTACTACTGGCTGCTTCCAGCAAGATATTATAAGAAGCTGGATGAACTCAGGACAGAATGGCTCTTCTAGGGAACTGACAAGGAATACTTAGAAACTGAAGACCTATTGGGTTTACTCTTCACATCTAGACATCAGCAGGAGGGCTCACTCTGGAAAGGTGACATGAGAAATAGAACTTCATCACATTTCTTCATTGAAAGACTGCTAAATGTTTCTCACGAGGGCCATAGATCCTGTGTGTTCGTCACATGCGGTTACTGTTCCCGGAGTGTCAAGAACCAAACACCTCAAGAAGGTTTAAATTTTTTCCTAGCAAAGAACTTGGAAGCTTGTTGCTAGCACATGGAGCTGACTGGATCCAAACAGACCAGAAGGCCACAATCCTGTTCAAAAGCAAAGTAAATCAAAGCAGAACAACTCTCCAGAGCCAGAAAATGGGGTGTCATAAAACTACCTAGAGAAAAAAGCGTGTCACCCAACATAGCATGCCCTCCTCACAAAACCCACTATGGCGTGGCCAATATTGATAATCTCAGATAAATCCTTCAAGGAACAGGAGCGGCAGCTATCCAGGGCAGTATATTCGTAAGTAGTTCTAGAAAAGTAGATCGGCCTAGTCTGGGCAGTCCCATTATTTAAGGTTTCTACATGATCCTTCCGGTCTTTTCTAAGTGGCAACACTGACTGCTCTATTTCCCTCAGACTTCCCATTTATGAACAGAGCCGGTTCCATTAGTGTGCGTTGGCTGGGGGTAAGGAAGCACACTGCCTGTCTCTTCATTCATTACTGGTAGAGAATCACACCCAAACTGGAACAGGCCGTGCTTCACTTGGAAGTTATGGCCCTTCAGGTTGTGAGAGCTGAAGTAGGGCTTTGTGTAAAGAAAAATGACAGCCATCAGCAATCTGGTTGTTAGGAGGGTACTGATTAGTCACTACCAAACTAATACGCTTGCTTTCCTTTCTAGGCTCGCAAGCAAATCACTCTTTCCACCTCCACCTTCCTTCAGCTGGGTTCCTGAGAGTGCTAGTTCTGACTGACAGAATGCAGGCTGAAGTGACAGGTCACTGCTTTGCAGGCCGGATAACACTACCGCCTCAAAGGTACAGCTGATGACAGAACACTGGGCACTGAATGCCTACACAGGGCAGAGCCACGCCAGCCCCACTGACCCATGTGTGGTGAGAAATAAGTCTGATGGTCCACTACTAGGACTTCAAGGACTATGTAAAGCAGTTTAAGTTGCTAAAGGTTTAAATGTGCTAATGGTGGTATTATTGACATTTCTGAAATTATTGTTCCTTGGATTATGTAAGTATATTTGTCTTCAGGTTTTTTTTAATGTTTATTATTTTTTTCTTGAGGTATATTTTTGACATAAAATTTACAATTTTAACCATTGTAAGTGTACATTTCAATGATAAAATCTGTTTATAACGTTGAACACACTTTACTGCATCTATCCCCATACTCTTGATTTTTGTGAAGGTGAAACCCTACAAGCATCAAGGAACAGCCTCCCCGACAACCCCACCCAGCTGCATACCACGGCTCCTGCCTTTCTTCTTTTTCTTCTGTGATATTCTACTATTTCATGTAGTTCAAACAGGCAGGAGCATTTGGTGTTTGCCTTTTCATAGCTGACTTACTTCCTTTAGCACACATCTGTAGGCTGGGTTTCATATCAACCTGACACAAGTTCCCTCATCTGACAGAGCCTCAAATGAGAAAATGTCTCCATAAGAGGGGCTGCAGGTAAGTCTGTAGGGTATTTTCTTAATTAATGTTTGAGGGAGGGTGGGTGGGGCATGTCTGGGCGGGTGGGTCTATAAAAAAGCAGGCTGAGCAAGCCATGTAAGTAGCAGCCCTCCATGGCCTCTGCATTAGCTCATGCCTCTAAGGTCCTGTCCTGCTTGCATTCCTGTCCTGACTTCCTTCCATAATGAACAATGATTTGGACGTGTAAGCCAAATGAACCTTTTCCTTCCCAAGTTTCTTTTAGTCATTCTGTTTTATCACAGCAATAGTAACCCTAAGACAAGCCCCAAAGTACCATTATAGTGGCTAGTGGCTACCAGAAAACCGTTGGTGGTGGTGAGGATGGAGGGGCTAGAGCCCGTATCCACTACTGGTGGGAATGCCAAACAATACTGCTCCAGTTAAAAACAGTTTCAGTTCACCACAAGAGTAAAAACAGATTTCTGTGTGATCCAGCAAATTCTTTTTATGGGTATATACCTTGAATAATTAAAGACAGGGTCTACTCTACAAGAGCTATTGTTCTCAGCTTTTAAACAGATGTGTATCTGAAAACACAAATGAGACGGTGATGGTTTCAGGAAAATACTTCATGGAATCCCAGACTGGACAATGCAAGGTGGTGAAGCACATGAGCTGACTGTGTTCTATGATTATAAACTTATGTGTCTGGACCTCAGTCTTTCTGTCTGGGAACTAAGGACTACATTCAGAACTACTGAATTAATTAATCAATCAATCAGGGCTGAATTAATGCACATAAAGAACGTGCAATTCTTGTCTGCTACTATCATGTAAAATATGTTAAGTATCATCTGGCTCTAGTTAAGATTCGGTAAATCCAGTCACCTTTGGGGAGGAGTCTGAAGATGGCTGTTTACATGTTACAAATGAGGGAGAGGATGTGATACTGTAAATGCGATTGTTATCCCATGCTGATGAATGTCAGACCCCTGCACACACTGCCACTCAACATTGGAGCTGGGGGATCTCACAAAGCCATGACCTCAGAGCCCACCCTGTGAGATATCGGCCAGCTGGTGACTAAGTCATAAGACAGAAAACCTATGATTCATATAAAAATACAATTAATGTTCCTCTGATGGTGAATCAACCATCTATGTGCCACTGAAGGATGATCGTATTTCCAGTGAAAGCATTATGACTAATTAATGGCACCAACTTTCTTAGCAGCTCTTTCGCTTTAGTACTAGGGAAATTTTGATGGATAGAGGATAAATACAAAAGAAGAGCAGAGGCTCACAGGTAGATACATGCTAGCCTGTATTTTTCATTAATCAATTACTAGGAATGGTTCCACAGAATAGATGGTTGTAATTTCCATGACAAAACAAGAATTGAAACAGTAAGCACGACTCAACTAAGTAATCATCCAGGTCAGGGCATTGCCCAAACCCCATACCTGATGGGCGGCAAGTCAAAGCCACTGACCCCGTAGGAGTCTATCCTGATGGGTTTCATCAGCTCCTCTATTGTAGGCAGATCTAAAACGAGAAAAGTTCAATTAGAAACCAAAACATTTTCTAAATTGCTTAAATTACACATGGAGGACCACAAAAATCAGTTTCTCTACCTCATCTAGTTAACAAAATGGCAGGCACAATAAATGAAGTTTGTATCACAAAATTGTACCAGGAACCCTTTCTTTGAAATTATAAAATACAGCTCCATTATCTATACTTAGAATTCTCTCTCTCTCTCTCTCTCTCTCTCTCTCTCTCTCTCTCTCTCTCTCTCTCTCTCTCTCTCTCTCTCACACACACACACACACACACACACACACAAACACACACACGCTATGTGATTTTTTTAAATCTCAAAATACTAGTTTCTATTAAAAAACATTAATAGAAATGTTTTGGTTAAGGCTCATTAACCAAACTGTATTCTACGTTTAGCTCTAACTTTGGAGTTAGTCCAGGAGGGGTTTTATTTGATCATGCCCTTTATAGTCAACCACTGAGAAGTCATCACCACAGCAAACTGTATGCAATATATACTCCAGTCAACACTATTTAAGGGGGTAAATAGCAGAGACATTCTGTTCATTCATTATCCACCCATCATCTTTCTGCTAAAGCTGTCAGCCTTTACCGGATTCTGTGGTAGAGATGTTCTTTGAAGACTCTTCATTTTCTTGATGATCTTTTACTGAGCTCTTGACATTTTGCACAGTGCTAGCCTCGACTCTTGGTTCATCTGTATCTCCCAGAGAATGAGCTATGTGACAGTAAGCCCGATGTAGGGCTTCTGTGTCACCGCTGCTCTGTCCATAAGAAACACCTGTTGAAATACATGTAATTCCTAGGTATCACAAGATGATAGGCACAGGAGGAAGACGAAACACTGAAGTTATTCCTTAGTTTCTTAGGAAAGATGAACAACGCTGCAGGGCCATGCCAATATTATAACAGCAGAGTCTGGCAGAAACCTAGCTAGGCTATCTGTATGAAGTCATAGCAAGTCAAGGCAGTCCTGAGGCAGTAATCGCCAACTCACGGTCCTTAACCAGCCTCTCTGTGCCAGGTAAAACTGTTCTCACACTTCCTAAATGGATACAAGGATGCTGTCCTTGCCTTCATGCCCATTCCCACTCTGCTATGTGGTAATGTCAGTCTGTAATGGTTCTACTACAAGCATTCTCTTCCAACTTTGCAAAGTACCAAGTGTTCCATCATCTTATTGAGGCTGCTGTGATTCAATGCTGTTTCCCGATGCCAAGCCCAGTCGTGTGTCCTTTTCTGAGACATCTGGCATTATTCTCTACCTGGTCACTCTTTCTTTTATACCTTTTCTTCTACTTGTAATTCCCACCACTCCAGTCAGTGCTTTCCCACTTTTCATTACCAATGCCCATCAAGTGGTCTACCTCCAGTCCTCGTTGAAAACCCTCGGAATACTTTTTTGGTGGCGCATGCCTTTAATTCCAGCACTCGGGAGGCAGAGGCAGGAAGATTTCTATGATTTCAAGGCCTGCCTGACCTACAGTGCTCAGGACAGGCTCCAAAGCTACAAAGAAACCCTATCTCAAAAAACCAGAACCAAATAATAATAATAAATAAAAAAGTCAATTCTTCTTTCTCCTTCCCTTCTCTTTCCTTTATTGTAAATTATTATTATTATTATTATTATTATTATTATTATTATTACCATTATTATTATTGTTGTGCACATACAAATACAAATTACACAGTGGGAGTTAAAGAACAGCCCTGGAGTTCGTTTTGTCTACCTATGTTGGTTCTAGAGATTGAGGCACCAGGCTTGCATGGCAAGTATCTTTGCCCACTGAGCCATCTCTCTGACTCTTCCCTTTCTTTTTGGAGAGAGGGTCTTATGTACCCTAGGCTGGCCTTGAGCTTATTATACAGCTGAAGATGACTTTGAACTTCTGATCAAGTGTTAGAATTAAAGGCATGCACCATCACACTTGTCTTACAAAGCACTGGAGACTGAACCCAGGGCCTTATGAATATCAAAAGAGCATTCCAACAAACCAAACTGTATATGTGCCCTCAGCTAATTTTATCCAGCCCCTTAACCTTATCTATATGCCTGCTTCAGTGTTAACAAATCTACATTTCTGTCATCACTTTTCTGAACACCAAACTCTCTAAAAGACATCTGCATTGTCTTGTAAAGTCAATCAGACAATACACTTCCAACTACATTCCTTATATTCCTCACTAAAATGTGTTTTGCTCTCAGTATTTCCTATTCTTAGCTAACAGTACCATTATTTACTCAGTCACTCCGAACAAAAAGCTTGATGTCACCTCTTATTATTCCCGTCCTAGTACTCTTCTCAACAGCTGACAAATTTTGGGAAAAACTAATGAGAATAATGACCAAATACTTCTATGAACCTTTTCTTACTATTTTACAGTTATAATTGTGGATTTTCAAAATTAAAGAATAAGCCATAGGATGGGAAAAATACAGAGTGGCCAGTCTCTTCTTTTGTCATTTATGATTAATGCTTAGCAATAAAATAGTTTACAAACACACACACACACCAAGATTAGACTGGTGTTGGTGGCACATCCCTTCAATCCCAGTACTTGGGAGGCAGAGGCAGGTGGATCTCTGTGAATGCTAGGTCAGCCTCATCTACATAGTGAGTTCCAGGACATCCAGAGGTACACACAGAGAAACCTTGTCTCAAAACAAAACAACCCAAAACCAAACAACTCACCCCCAAAATAGTTTATATAACTTCATGTTCTATACACAACAGAAACTACACAAAACACAGCTTGTAAGGGATTCCACCCCCATACTTAATGTTGTAGGATATTTTGATTGTACTCTCACACTGCCAATAAAGTTTACCTTGAGTCAAAGGGTGGTGCTAGCTACTAGTTGATTAAAATTAGCCATAGAGGTTTTGGAGGAGCCAGGACATACAGAGAGACACAGGGAGTAATAGAGATGGGCTTAGAAAGATTCTCTGGCTGGTTATTGGATTAAGGGGGGGCGGGAAAGAAGGAGGGAGGGAGGGAGAGAAAGGCAGAGAGAGAGAGAGAGAGAGAGAGAGAGAGAGAGAGAGAGAGAGAGAGAGAGAGAGAGAGAGAGAGAGAGGAGGTCATTGCTTCTCTGATCAATCAGGTTTTTACCTTGATATGTGACTCCCAGGCTTTTATTAATAAAAAAAAAATATAATTAGATAAATGCTTCAAAATGCAGGATGAGATGAGTGTCATGAGGGTATCTGTAGTGATGCCACAGTGAGGCCTCTTTCTAATGTTCCAGGTCACCAAGACTATAAATAATAAACATCTCAAAGAGAAAAAGCCTACAAGTGGAGGATTCTACTAGAGCAGAGTTTCCAACAGGTAAAGAGCAGGGTTCCTTGAAGATGACTGGAGGGAAAGGACTGTTCTGCTGTCTTTTATGTAGCAGTGAACCTGCCCCCCCCAGTCACACCCCACAGGGGAACAACTCAGGAAATAATTTTTATGAGAAAAATAAAGGGTATACAGCACTATCTTTTTCTATAAATAGGAGGTCACTAGGTGAACTGCTAAATACACCACAAAATGACCTGAATGCTGAGTGGGTGGCCCAGCAGCTCTCAACACACATGCCCAGTTTAACAGGTGTAATGTGCCAGAATGGGAGCGTAAAGACCCTTCTGGGGTCACAACCTGTTCACAGGGGCCATATATGGAATGTCCTGCATATCAGATATTTACATTACAATTAATAACAGTAGCAAAATTACAGTTATGAAGTGGCAACAAAGTAATTTTATGGGGGGGGGTTAACACAACAGAGGATCTGTATTAAAGGTCCACAGCATTAGGAAGGTTGAGAACCACTGTCTTAGATCAACAAATAACTAAATGTGTGGAAAACGAAACATTAGGAACTAGGGATACCAAGTAAGGCTGCTTAGAAACAGAACAGGGAAAGGTCCTTTGTCAATCCAAAGCACATTAAAAGTCATCCCACAATCATGCATATGACCTTTCTTCATGAACGTTATGTAAGTAAGCAGGCTTACTTCTCAGCCTTACACTGAAAAGGCAAGGATTCCATGTAGTCATTTTACACAAGTCCAAAGCTTCCTATACTTTCAACTGAAGAAAGACATCAACTGTCACTTGCAGAGAAAAAGCCTAGCCTCATAGGGTAACTATTCCAGCTACAAATCCATGACACAACAGAACATGAATGAAAACAATCCAGCCTTGCATTAGGAAAACCTCACTTTTATATTTACTAACATATAGCCTACACAAAAATTTCATGATGCTAATAAAAGATCCCTCTGGATTATTTTTAATATAAAAGTAATTTATGTATTATTGTGTGTGTGTATACATGTGTCAGGTGTATGCCATAGCTTCTATATAGAGGACAAAGGACAACTTTGTGGAATTGGTTATCTCCTTCCACGTTTACATGGATTCTGAGGATCGAACTCAGGTTTCAGGCTTGCACAGCAAGAACTTTTTCCTCTGGGCCATCTCACTGAGCCACGATCACTGATTCTTAACAATGTACTATGCTGTATCCTTGTTAGCTGACCCTTACAAGGCCTCATTTTAAAGAGGAGGAAATAGGATAAAGTCATTATTTGTCACAGAGCCCATTAGCAGCAGAGCTGGGAGCAGGACACAAGTCTATGCAACAAAGCCACATTGTACTGCTGGTAACCGATTAAAAGAATCATTGCAGATTCAAAGCCATTTAAACAGAACAAATGTATTATTACTTTGAGTAATGTACTTTTGGTTTCTGAGTTTTTCTTTATAGCCAGTGGCAGTGGTTTTCCTATTGTCTTATAACGTCAGTGTTCCAGAGAAAATCATAAATCCCACAGATGTTTGGCTGAAATCCTGCTTTGAAACTTAAAATTGTAATAAAGGCCCATTTGCACAATCGAGTGTGCCACTTCCATAATTCTGCAGCACTCGGCAGAAATCATGCAATAACTTCTGCTTTCTTTACTTGCTCCATGTACATCTTAACACTCTGCTGACGATGATTCCCCCCACCTAACACAGACCTAGAGTATACTGGACCAGAAAAGCTTTAAAAGTGCTCATGACTGCTCACCAAAGACATCGAGGAGACAGACAGACTGTGCTAGCTTGGAGGTAACATGGTTACAGAAGGCAATAGTAGTAAGACCAAGAGACGTGCTCTGCAAGCATGTCAACACAGGAGATACTAGCTGCGTATATCAAAAATATGTCTTGATGAAATGTATACCTTTTAAGTATTTTTTTAATCTGTTGTTTTGAGAGCTGGTCTTTTTAAAATTAAAAACATTATTTGTGTGTATGTGTACATGCCATGGTGCATGTGAGGTTAGAGGACAACCTGCTCGTCTCATTCCTCCACCCGTTTCTTTTTTTTTTTATTAAATTTATTTATTTTTTTAATTTTGCATGTTGATCTCAGTTCCCTCTCCCTCCCTCCCTCCCTCCCTCTTACCCTCTCTCCCCCATCACATGTACCCTGACCCCCCCCACTCCACATGTAGGGCTATGCCATCCAGGTCCCCCACCCCTTTTTCTATCATGTGGGTTCTGTGGATTGAACTCAGGTAGTTAAGATTGGCAGCAAATACCCTTACTTGTCAACTCTAAGACTGGGTCTTGTTATATAGCCCAGGTTGACCTTAAATTTGCCATCCTCCTGTCTGGCCTACTGAAAGCTGGAATTACAAACATGTAGCAGCACACCCAGAGATTTTGTATTTCCTGTTTGAAGAGGAAAACTATATGAAACAAGTCTAGACAAGAAATAACCCTTGGAAGATGTTGACCAAGAAAATGTAGTTTGAGCTTTTTTTTTGGAACTAGATGCTGATTATGTGGGGTGCTTAGTGTTTAAAAATTCATCAAGCCAGGGACCAGTGAGATGCTTCAGTGGATGAAAGCTATGCTATACAAGCCTTAATGTCTGAGTTTGATCCTCAGAACCTATAGTGGAAAGAGAACTGACCTCTGAAAGTTGAACTATAACAACATGTGTGTCATGCCATTCATGCTCCAGGAGATATGCACAGCATATACACATACTCATGACACAAAAATAAAGAAAAGTGCATTGATCTATATACCAAGACATGTGAGTTTTTCTGCAACAAGAAAATAATTAGTATAAATAAATACAAGATGCTTAGAGTGGGCTTGTGATTTCTACTGTTTTAATCCAAGTGTCTCAGTTTACCTGACCAACATTAATGAGTAATCTGAACTCCCAAAGCAAGCTGGTTAAAGAGTTCCCATTTGTAGCTACCCATGTGGGAAATCTATATATATTCTACACCAAAACAACCCTAATTTCATGGAAGATCCAATTGGCAGTGATGGTTCTATTGCTTTACAGTTTGAAAGGACATTATCACAAAAGTGTTACAAGCTATAAGGAAAATAGTTCAGAATTAAGGGCGTGACCTAGCCTTTACCTAAGGAGGGAACTACGTAAAGCACAGCCAAGACCCATGTCCATTTCTCCTACATGTGGTAAACTGAACAGAAAACCATGGACGGGCACAACTAGCAGTTAACTCTCACCTACAGTGCTCCCCTTTATTGACAGCGTATTCAACCTATGAGATTGAATGTCTTTAATGGTTATTTCATGACTTTTTCTCGAAATGAAGCCAGTTAGTCACAGAGCGTTCTACAGTTAGAGAAGAGTCAAGTTTTCACATACATTACCTGTTCCAGCTAGTTCACCATCAGTCACTTCTGGGAGGGCCTTTGCTTCAGGGGCTACACTTTGATCAGCAAGGTCAACATCCTCAACAGAGTCTAAAGAATCAAGCAGCACAACTGCAGGAACGTAAACAGAGGAATGTAGGAAATTGTGACTTTTGGGCCAATAAAATTAGGCACATGCAATTCTAAAAAGTGAACATTTATATATGTGCTGTTAGTGCATAAACATATGTGTGTTTCCACATGCATGATTTTAGTGGTATGTACAAGGTAATAGGCAAACATAAATCTATAGGTATATCTATGTTTACGTATCAGAAAAATAGAAAAGGAAATATTTCAAATGCAACAGGATGGGTTCAAGATAGGCATAAAGGACAAATGACCAAGAAAGGTTATGAATTTTAATTCCTTAGAAAGACATTCAAAATAAAGATATTTAATTAAAAAATATTTAGATGAGATTTCTGAACAGTCTAATTACTTGCCAATTAATATTTACCATTAGCCAGCATGCCAGTTTTCTCTTCCTCCTAAGTTAAAAGAAGAAAATTACATATTTTGAAAGCAAAATTATATGAAATGACCACAGTTCTGAGAAGCAGGAGCTATGAGAAGATCAGGAACCATGTTTTCTAGATTCTTTTACCAACACTTGTCTGAGCCCAGCAGTGTAGAACTTCTATCTGTCTCTTCTAAACCTGGGCAATTACCAAAACTATTTTAGGCCTTAAGAAGCTTTGCCTAAAGTACCTAGAGGCTACCAGCTCATCTATTGTGCTAAAAAATTCTGCCTTTTATTTTCTAAATATCAAAGTAAGAGAGCTATGTGACACAATTACATAGCCTACAATATAACATTATCAATCAATTAATTGTTCAAAAATGAATTGCCACATATACCTCTAATTCCCCATTTCCTCTACTGTTTGGAGGACATAACTACCAAATGGCATGCTACCAAATGGTAGGAGAGATGCAGTTCTTCAATACTAAGGTTTTTAAGGAGCACTGTCTTTGATTCCCTTCTTGGTTAGTAGGCAGAGTGCAGGGTCTCCTACAGTAATAACTTTAGTTTCTTATTATTTTGATTTTTACTAAGCTCTTCTGGGAAATTTGCACATTATTATGCAGAGTATAACTTATTAATAAATGGTAATATCATGCTCTTTATTAATTTTCATAAAGTATTGGGATCACCAAATTTCAAACATGAATTTCTAAAGATGTCATGGTCACACTAATTTTCCCATTAATTTAAAAATCAACTTGCTTCTTGCAGTCTAGGATGTATATATATATATATATACACACACATAAATTTAAAAAACCAAAGCATTATGTATAATCTCAAAGTATTTCTATTGAATCTATGGTTTTATATAAGCTTAAAACTTCTTGTTCTAACAGTCCCCCCAAAAAACTGTTCAGATCAAGACCAAATAAATAGTAATGATCCCATTAGCTACTTTTACATAGCTTAACTGATAAATTACAGTGTACAGGTAATGGTATTATTCAATGGTAGTCTTAGGCATGCCTTGGGAAGAACTGAGGGATGACAGAATTAGAGAGCAGAAGGGTGGATGTGAATAGAGCAGTGAAATTCCTTAATGAAAGCACCTGAGTTCCAGATACTAACACTGCCACTCTTAGCAATTCCGACACCGGCTATTTACAGCCTCTACAAGGTCAAGTCTTACAACGATGTCAGTTCATAGCCCAACTGAAAAGTAGCAACAACATTTAATTGTGTTCAATTGCTAAAGTTTACCTCAAGGAAATTATACAGCAAAGGCCATCCTATATAGAAGCATCAACTATTATGACTGTTTAATTTACATTAACACCCTGAGACTTTAAGTTAACAATGAGCAAGGCCATGAAGAACTCTGTAGCTCAAGTCTTCATATGTCAAGTTAGCCAAGCTGATAGAAGCAGTCAAAACACCGTTGAAGGACAACTGATATATACCTGTGCAAGAACACCCACTTTTCCTGACTCTGAATTTTCTTTGGGACGGGTCTCTTCATCTCTAGTAATCAAAGGTACATCAATATCCTCTGCATCTTCAAAATCATCACTGTATGTTTCTGAAGGAAATTATTGTTAGAAAATCACACTGTCAAAGTTAAATATCAAGAAAGGATTACTGGCTTAGAAAGATGATGTCCCCAAACAACCTACTTAGGTGTCAGCATGAAGGGACCTCACAGGACCTTGTCTTTTCCTCCCCCTTCCACACTTCTCTCCTTCCCTTCCCTTCCCTTCGCTTCTTCCTTCTCCCTCCCCTCCTCCTCCTCCTCCTTGAATGAGTCCCTCCCCTCCTCCTCTTTGAATGAGTTCAATTTAAAATGAAGACCATCTCGGGTTTATTTCTTTTCTGTACTTTGACATGTCCCTTACATAAATACTGGCCCTATACAACTTCTGCTGTTCTTCCTTCCTGGACAGTTCTTGGTGTGAAGCTCCTAGACTGAATATATCTTAGTGTGTTTACTGTGGGAGAAAAAGGCATCTTCAAGTTAACTGATCTCATCAGTCTACTCATGGGGCAAGACGGATAGCAGCTATATGGCCAACATCTCTTTCATCAATTTTTAAGTTGTTTATTAATTTTAAATCAAGAGACTGATTGAGACCAGTGGGTTAAAGGAGAGGAACCCCTTTTCAGAATGCAAAGGGTTACAGTGTGGGTATACAGAGATAGTAAGTAGAAGTAGTCTTAAGAATGTGGCCTGGAACAGAAGGCCTGGATCTTTACCCCCCTACTTTCAGCTTCAGAACGATGGATGGGTCATCACAAACCCCCGGTCTTACTTTTCTCACCTGTAGAGGTGACAGCAGCACTTACCTCGAGGAACATTGAGATCCGAGAACTAAGCAGTATTTAAGGAGTACTTCATATATAACATGGTCAATCTAGGCCAAATGTGATGTGTAATAGCTCTGATTGGCAGCATTATAGCTAGTTTTGTTTAATCTACATTAAAAGTTAATAAAGCCACACATCACTTTTTTTTCTTTTTTCTCTTTGTAGTGCAGAAATGAACTTGGACATGCCACGTCAAGTACTCACTCAGCCCCTCCTTCTAAAATGGGAAAATTGCTAATGTACATTATTCCAAACTACACTTTAATGTTTTCATTTAGTAACTGAACAAATTATAGGAAAATATTACCATTTAAGAAGAAATGAATAACCAGGCTCTTTCCTGGGAATCTGTCATGAATAGAGTTTGTGTGAAATAAGAAAATGTCACTAGTAAGTGGCACAGGAATGAAAGGGAACAGTACAGGGAAAGAAAACAACATGCCAGAGAGTTCAGAAATATCAGAGTGAATTAAGCTGACATAAAAATGAAGGCGCTAACCAAAGAGGTGGTCATTCTAGGACAACCATCTGGGTCAGTACCCAGTCTCACCAACTATGGCAACACCGAGAACGCTGACCTGTAGTATATTACACATTCAAAATATTCTCCATGCTCAACTTTAAAATTATAATTTTCAAACCAAGAATATGTTCTTAAAATTCAGATATTGTAGACCAGAGACAATTAAAGTCTAAATGCTCATTTGCCATCCTTTATTGGCAAATTTATCTGTAAATTTTGAGTATAATGCATTCTGAAAAACATCCTCTGTCATGCTAGAATTGAAGGAACCGAATTTAAATTCCATTGTGAGCAATTAGACAAAATTGGCAGTGGGGTGTCAGAGGAGCTGCAGTCAGCAAAGGCGTTTATGGAGTACAGCTCACTGGTTAACACAGCTATATGAGGACGCCCCCACCCACAAGAGGCAAAGACCTGGGGGCTTATCTCCAGAATGCCTTGCTTCTGCTGTCCCTTCTCCTCTGTTTGCTGCTATTGTACTCTTACTGTATTTGGCATGGTGTGATTATTATGAGAAAGAATCTAGATACACTAGACTGTATCTAGTCTAGTGTGATTGTTTCATGGGAAAATTCCCACTCTTCACTGGGCAATTTACATGCAAATCATAATGAACGTGATTTTTACAGAGCAATAATGCTTAGAGACATGAGATTTGCTGAGGATGGAAAATGAAAACAAGGAAGCTTCATGCATTATAGACCTATGAATTCTGCCTGTGGAAAAACAGGCTGATAACCAAAGAAGGCAATTATGTCCTGGCACCCAAGGTTAGGTCTGAGTTCTATGGTCATGTAGTTTACAGAATTAATCACAGATTTTGGTGTATACCTTGCAAAAACAAAGTTGTGAAAGGAAATTAAATGAGCCCATTGTGTGTAAGGAAAAAAAGAAAAATGGATGGTTAGCTAGATCACCTGAGTAAAGTTTATGTAACTTGTAATCATAATATGATTTCTTCCTATGTAAAGATTTTAATTTGTTTTTAGAAAATATATAACTTGCAGTTGTGAGGTGACCTCCTTCTTGCATAGAGATTTTTGTCTTAGATGGTATAAAAGAGTTAAGAGAAAGTGAAGATGAGAAAAGAATTAAGTTTTCCTCCTCAGGTAAGTCTCCTCTGTGTTTGCATAGCTGCTGACTCCACATCTCCTCTCCAGTTTCTCTGACCTGCTGGAGCTGGACTCCCACACAAAATATAGGAAGTAATTGTTTTTAGATACCAAATAACTGACAGGGAAAATGTAATTCCAAAGAAACAGAAACGAATGAGCTATGAGTTCAATGATCACTGAAGGTATACATTTATGGAGTATGGAGGAAGGTGGGTCAGTTTCAATGAGTAGAGAAAATAGAATTCTGAGAGGTCAAGACATGCAGAAGTTGTGGGACAGTAATGAGGCACAGGTGTATATACGCAGAAAGAGTTCCAGAATAAATCTGCATGAGTCCCTGGGGATGAGGGTCCTTCTGAGTTATTATTAAATATTAAACCCTTAATGTGAAGGTTGTGTTAAGAACTGGAAACTAAGCCGGGTGGTGGCTCGAACCTTTAATCCCAGCACTCGGGAAGCAGAGGCAGGCAGCTCTCTGTGAGTTTGAGGCCAGCCTTGTCTACAGAGCTAGTTCCAGGACAGGCTCCAAAGCAACACAGAGAAACTCTATCTCAAAAAACAAACAAACAACAATAAAAAATAGAACTGGGTAACCGTAGCTTGGACAGTTCCCTCAGGTGACACAAGGCAGGGAGAATTTTCAACCCCAACCTATGCGAGTGGCAGGCCCTCAGTGATCACTGTGAAAAATTACAAGAACCCTCAGGAGGGAATGCCACAGGACAGCACGCCAAGAATACCCACAGTGGCTGTTGTAGACACCCCCAAGTGAAGAGGAGAGTGCCTCAAACAGATCAAGTTGCAGGACTGACTATCTACCAGAACAGACCAGACATTTTTAAGAGAAGAAAATGCAATCCAGATATCATAAAATCTACAACATCCAACAAAAGCAAGCAAATAATAGGATCCCGCATCTAGAGCAAGCAGCCAAGAGAGCTAAAATAGAACAAATCCTGTTATCTGTAGGGGCATTAATATAGAGACCTGCTGAAAATAAACATGATAGGAGAGTGAAGAAACTTAAACTCAAAGGAACTGTTAGGGAAGAAGAAAAAAATGGAGGCAAATATGTGATTGAAGACAGGACCAGTGAACGTGAGGCTCAGTAGCAAGAGCTGGACCCCCGAATGAAAAGTCTTTAAAGGGCTCTCAATGGCCTAAGGGATGGAGCTCACTGCTCTAGCCCCCATGTTGAGGAGCACAGAGCAGGGGCAACAAGTAGTAATAGCATTTGGATCAAGAGTGACTACAACATTATATGGTAAATGACAGCAAAGATACTCAACAACTTCAAACAAGATGAATACAAGAAGAGCAGCCTAGACAGCCGTAATCTAAATGTTAAAGTATACCAGTGAAGGGAAAATCTTGGAAACAAAACAGGCAGACAGTACAGCGTGCCTATGTATTGGTAGGTTCTACAACCCATGGATTCAAACAACTGTGGATAAAAAATATCTGGAAACAAACCTTGTCTGCACTAGACACATACCTTTTCCTCCTTGTCATCATTCTGTAAACACTTATTTATGCTGCACTTATTTATAGCATAAATAAGGACAAAGTACACAGGAATGTGCACAGGTCATACTAGCCAATTGTAAAAGGAAACTGAGCTTCTGGTACCTGCAGGAACTAAACCAATAGCTCTGACGTTATTAAAATTCATATAAAGTAGAATGTTATTTGAATACTCTCAAATAAGTAAAATATGAGCTATGTAGCAGTATTATCATCTCAAAAAACTGAAAGAGAAAACAGTTCACAACTGCATCAGTAAACACCGTTAGTTAGTAAAGGGGAGATGCTCATCACACCAGAGGCAGCCTTTCTGTCAGTTGGAAAAGCAAAGCCCAATCCAGCAAAGCAAACCATTTCAATATAAAAACAGATATACATACACCTTTAATATCAGCACTTGGAGGACAAAGACAGGAGGATCTTCAAGATCAAGGAAAGCCTGGTCTACACAGTGAGTTTAAGGCTAGCCTGTTTTACTGAGTAACTTCAAAGCTATCTAGCAATGTAAAGCAAGACTATATCTTTAAAAAAAAAAAAAAAAAAAAAAAAAGCTCAAAGAAGGGACAAAGTACTGCTTCTTCAGCCACACACTGGGGGGTCTTTGTTCTGCCTTTGGATCCCCATCGTCTTCACACAAAACTTCACCGCCAGCTTCGACATACGAGGCAGCAGTTCCTTCCTAATAATTTCTTAGTTACCGAGATAATAGCACAGGTACTGTACACTCTACTGGTCATAACACTTTCCAAGACAACAGGGTTTACCTTTTCAGGACTGTTCCTACCATGTTCTTCTCAATGTCTGTACTATACACTGTATTATCTTTTCAGTGAAGTTACCTGGCAGTCCCTCGGGTTCTGACTCATTCTCATGTCCATCTTCAGCTGGTTCTGTGTTAGCCTGATAGCTAGGAAAACATTTAACATGCAACATCACAGGTTAATGTATATCCATACAATATATGCTGCAGTATTTTCTTCAAGTTTCCTAAATTTATGTTTTCTCAAGTACCATCATTCCACCAAATTTTACCAAACCTAAAAATTAGGGAGACAGAAGGAAAATGTTTTGAAAACAAAATATTCTTAAAGTCCAAAAGTAACTTGCAGCTGCACAAAATAAGTCAAAAAATGCCATTTTTCTTAAATACAAACACAATTTTATATGTGTGTACTTTAATATGAACACACACCATCCCATGAGCCAGGTTCCTTTTCTTCACTGGAGATTAGGAATTATGAGCTATGAGGAGGATTAAGCAAACTTTACAGGAAAGCCAAAACAACGACAAACCCCCACAAAAATGAGATTAGCATTTATATGTCAGAAAGCAATTCAACTGTTAATGGAAGCTGAACAGGGGCCTGCAGTGGTTTGGATGATAATGGCTCCCTAGGTTCATATATTTGAACACCTGTTCCTCAGTTGGTTGAACTGTTTGGGAAGGATTGGAAAAGATGTGTCAGTAGGGTGGTCTTTAAGGTTTCAAAACCCAGTATTGGCAGTTAGCTCTCCCTGACTGGTGCTTGTGGATCCCAATGTGAACTTTCAGGTGTCCTGTTACCTGTTGCCAGGCCTTTGCTTCACCATCACGGACTCTAACCTCTGAAATATTAGGCCCACGTAAACTCTTACCTCTGTAAGTTGCCTTGGTCATGGTTTTTCATGATAACAATAGAAAAGTAACTAGGACAGGGCCTTAAAACCAGGTACCGGTATAGGTATAGTTGTGAGAAATGAAGTCCAATGTTTCTGACTAAAGACTCTTGTTAACTGTCATTATCTACAATGCTGGAAGCTTGTTAAGAATGCTATAGTCTTCGAACCCCACAGCCCATGCCAGTCCAGGTTCTACTTCATCTGATGAGGCTCAGCTCTGGTTATCCGCCTGCCATCATTCTCCCAAATCTCTCAATTCTCCTTCTGTGTTCTTAAGATCCTACATAAGAACACAACCTCACTTTAACTTATAGGAAGAAAAATAGCTACGCGAATGGCTAAACTAAGGAAATGTAAGACCTTAACAAAGACTGGAGAATGGCAATGGCCTACTATGCTCTAGGGAGAGTGGCCAGCTCAGTCAACTGGAATTTCTAGATCAATGAGGTTTCTGATAACCATGCAGAGGTAAGACACAAACCAGACTCATCTTTTGCTTCCTTTTTAAAAATCCAAGTTTATAATAATAATGTGGATTTTTATTATCCTTCAACCATAGAAAGCCAATTTCTTTCCTAGTGAAGATGTATCAAATTAGTTTGGATAGTGTACCTTAGGTATGAAATTTCAGGTATCTAAAAGCAGAATGGAGATTCAACTATACACCAACATACTCTGTACATACATTAGAAACATCTTGACTATAATGAACACAGAACACAGTTCAAAAGATAAAGCAAGATGACCTGAGTTCATGTCCTGGAAGCTATAAAAAGCCATGCACAGTGCTCTGTGCCTGTAATCCCAGCAGTGGGAAGCTGGAGACAGGCGGATCCCTGAAGCTTGCTAGCCAGCCATTCTAGCTGAACTGGTAATCTCCAGGTTCACAAAAGACACTGTTTCAGAAAATCAAGTGGAGAGTAATCAAGGAAGACGCCTGGATGCCTGGCACCAAACCCTGGCCTCCACACATTTAAAAAATGAAAAAAGAAAAAAAGGATGGGATTTGTCTGTTAAATGCTTATCTACTAGAATTCATACACATATACACATACCGAAAAGCACAAACATTAATGTTTTTATTGTATTTACCTTTGTAAAGCTCTGAATTGTGTGGAGTCATCAGAATCCAGTTCTTGATTTAACTTGGAATAATCAATAGAAGATGTCAAGCCTTTCTCTAGTCTGGCAAAGAACTGTTCTTTTTCTTCTCGTTCTTCTAGTGTGTCCAGCCCCAAGCCCAGGTCACTGTGATGGAGCTCAGAAATGACTAATTCTACATAGAAATGAATGATAAACATATTTTTAAAGCATGTACAACTTTGATAAAATTAAGGGATGCTTCCGTTGATGTTGTATAGGGACCCCACCCATCAAGCAGATCTACAAAAGGATGGAAGGTGGACGTAGTCTCTGTGTTGTGATTCTCTGGGGAGATCATATAATCTGTCTATATGATAAGTGACAGAAGCTTTGGGATAGCTGAGTACACTGTGACAAAAGTCTCTCAAGCACAGTAGCAGTGGCTGCCCAACTCACATCCCCTGCTCACCATTGGCTTCTAAGCTGTCCACACTTAAGATGGAGGTTCCACTGCTCTTAAGAAACTGAACTTTTTCAGCAGACTCCTCTTCCGTGTCCACGATGGGCTGAGAAGTCTTCTTGGTCTTCAGATAGCTCACACTGGTACCAAGCAGTCCTAGGAACAAGTCTTTTTGAGTTGGCATTCATATTTACATTCAGGTAGCTGTTCTGATCACTATGTAAACACAAGGGAACTGTCTTTGATTTTGTATATAAAGGCTACAAATAAAAAAAACAACTAGAACTGGAATTTACAAAAGAAAAACTGTAATTCTGCTTGATTAGAGTACCCTTTGTTTTAAAAAAGAACATTTTAAAAGTTTGCCCAAGATTCCTTTACCCAGTTTTGCTGTTTGAAACAGACTACAGAGAATATGAACCAGCACATAAAACTCAAAATTCCTTGTCATTTCAAGAAAACATCAGACCATCTCTGAAGTCATCATTTCTCAAACACTGGGAAAGTTTCACACCAGGGTATGTGTAATATTTTTTTTTGGAGAGCCGAGGCTATCATGGTCTCTAACAACATTTTTGAGTGTCACATTTTCCCTGAAACTAAAATATAATGGAGATATTAAATGTATTTCATGATTGATTTGTTTCATAGTTAGCCTCAGCTATCAACCTGACAAAAAGCCTCGGGCTGCAGAATCAAGCTCTTTTCTGGCTTTCTGTGAATAATGGTCTTACTAATTACACAGCAATTTCCACACAAAGTCAAGACCTATCCCAGTCCCCACAGATGATGGTGCAAACCTCAGCTGCTACGGCAGCTCCTCACTCTGGCTCTAACACTGAACTCAATGGGTGGGACCCAGACCAACAACACAGATAACTTCATTACTGATCGGCAAGAGACTTCCAGTTTCACTCCCTAGGCACAACCCTTTAGCCTTATGACGATTGAAAAACAAACAAACAAACAAACAAACACCCATATTCTATGAGAGTTTATTCAGTTTTAATGTTTACTGGCATGTACTCAAGGCTGGTAATGAATGAATCCCTCTCCTCCGGGTGGGTTTACAGATTTCTCAGAAGCTCCTTCAGTCTGTGACAGGACTCCCATCTTGTGAGTACCTCAGTGCCTGGTACACAGAATACACTTTGAACTCGCTAGATGCTCTTGACTGGGAACGGGGCAGGCTATGCTCTGGGTGGAGTATAGTGGAGCTCTCGTGTGCTAGTGAAGTCTAAAGGTTTGTGCTTTGCCTAACTTTGCCCACTTCTTTTACTAAGTGCAACTACTTTTGCTGGCACTTTCTTAAAAACAAATTGTTAATTTTAGTTGTTACAGGCAAGCGATTTTGTTCCAGGAGCTATTCTTTCGTCTTGGAATATTTGCATATTTCTGCTCTGATTTAGTACTTTCTGGGGGAAAAAAAGGCTTCTTCTGCTTCTATCAGCTACCGGATGAGGGCTCTAGGATGGCATATAAGGTAGTCATCAGTCTCATTATCAGGAAAGGGCATTTAAGGTAGCCTTTTAGAGGGAGAAGGCTACAGAAACCCACAGAGTCAGGTGACCTGAACAAGGGGGAACTCATGATAGTTGGAAAACCAGCATAGGATTGACCCAGGCCCCCTGAATGTGGGTCTCAGTTAGAAGGCCTGGGCAGTCTAAGGGACCTCTGACAGTGGAACCAGGATGTATCCCTGGTGCAGGAATGGACTTCAGGAGCACATTCCCCATAGATGGATACATAGCCTAGAGACATGGGGTAGAGTCTAGGTCCTAATCCAAATGATTTGACAGACTTTGATGATCCCTCATGGAAGGCCTCACAGCCCTGGGGAGTGCATGGGGAATGAGAAAGGGGGCATGGGAGGATGGGAGGCAGAGGGAACTGGGATTGATATGTAAAATAAGAAAAAATATAAAAAAATAACAAAAAAGTAGAAACAGTACGTTTAACTTCATTTCTCGCTAATAATACTTGCTGTTTATAAGGCTGTTGAACAAAATTGCTTTAATATATTCATTTTAAATAGTTTTTTATTGGTATAGAAAAGCTCTGTTTTTACTTTATGCACTTTCTGAACTTTCTGTTTTGAAAATATTTTGAGTCAATGTCCTGTTTTACCAGTGTAGAAAATGTTTATCTACAGATAAATAAAATATTTGACAAAAGAAAAAAGAAAAAAAAGGCTTCAATGCTAATTAAGTCCCAAATCTTTGACAATTTCCAAAAGTACTTTTATCTTACGGTATTTTTTATAAACACTAATGGGAAAAATGAGTCTAGAAAAGTATTCTTTACAGGCATACTTAATTGTTGCGTGGCTTGAAGAATTCATGAAAAATCACTTTGAACTTTTCACTGACAAATTCCTTTAATTCCTTGCAGTTAAAAACAAACAGATAACATCATCATCATCAACAAGAAAAACTAAGGAGCTCTGTAAAATCCATGCTAACACAGGAAAAGAAGCACTTCCCATCCATACAAAGCTCCCAAGTCCAGGAGCATCACACAGTGTGGAGCTGCCTGTGGTGCCCTAAGCGCACAAGAGAAAACACTTGTGTAACAGGGAGCTGGAAGCGTTACTGCTGGACTGTGTAAAGTAGTGACATGAGCCTTACCAAGAAGAAGGGAAGCCAGGGCTAAGTACGGCATCCGAGGGTGGGATGCAAATGTGTTTCTAGAAGATGACAGCCAGTGTGGCTGGATCACATGAAAGGAAGGCTACCATCAGCTTATGCAGAACCTCAACTGTCACTTGAGGGAATTCAGGCTCAATGTTGTGGGGTAAAAGCAAAAAGAAAAACAAACAAACCAACCCCATAACAACAATAACAACAATAAAAGCCACAGGTAAGATCTTCCCCTAGTTAGAAGCAAAAACATATAATTGTGCATAACCCTAGCCTACAAGTACTGAGAACATAGTCATAGGCATGGTTCTTTACAACGGTGGCAGCAGCATAAGCAGAAGTCTATGTCACACACAGTGTGACTTGCTTCAAGTCACGGACAGCACTACATATGATGCACATGTATCATATATGTAAGCAATACTTAAGAGTCACATTGCATTTGTAGAATGTGCATAGGAACATCCTGGGGAAAGAATAAACACATGACCAAGAAGACGAAGGCATGTGTTACAGTTGAGGCAGTAAATTATTGCTTTTCATTACTTATTAGCAGACTGTGATTGATTCCAAATTCTACTTATCTGTCAATGTGGTTACATGAATATAGTGGCAGGATTTAACCACCTAAAGTTTATTTATATCATATATAAGACATGTAAATATACATATATATATATACTTGACTAATCTCCTTGGTTTAAATGATCTCAATGCAAATTAATGCAAAAAGATATATTTAATTACATACTGTATTACAAAGTAAAATAATATGAAAATCAACTCAAACCTCAGTTTTCTTTACAGTTTAGTAATGCAGTAGTTGCAGAAATAAGTCTTGACTGACCTCTTGTGGTTAAATGATTTAAAACAACAAAAAAAATTTAGGCTTTACCATCATCAAAATCATCTTCAGTTAGCCACCAAGGCACTGTGTCTTTCGTCTTCATTTCTTTCTTAGGTTGTTTAGATGTTTTGTTGGAATTTTCAAAAGAATCATCTGAAAGCTGAAATAGATATAAATTAACAATTTTAAAATACATTTCAAATTACAAAATCCCAGATATAACTACATGTTTTTCTTTTCACTCTCTCACAGTTCAATTGTCACATGAACAATAGTCTAAGAAATAATGTACAAATTCCATTTCAGACACAGGTGGCCAAGCTTCAAAATCAAGCATATGTCTTTGAGTACTGATTTCATAACTAGAATTAAACAAGTAAGGCACCATGGGGTTTTGAATGAAAATGGCCCTCATAGGCCTACAGGGGGTGGCACTACTAGGGGGAATGGCCTTGTTGGAAGGAATGTGTCACTGGGGGTAGGCTCTGAGGTTTCAAATGCTCAAGCCAGGCTATTATCACTGTCTCTTCCTGCTCTCAGCTACCTCTCTAGCATCAAATCTGCCTGAATGGCACCATACTTCCAGCCACAATGATAATGGACTAAAACTCTGAAACTGCAAGCCAGCCCCAATTAAATGTTTTCCTTTATAAGAGTCACAGTAGACATCACCATCCTTGTGGAATGTGGGGAGGGGATGGGATAGGAGGGTGGTGGTGGGGGCATGGGAGGGACGGAGAGAGGGAGGGAGAGAGGAGGGAGGGAGGGAGAAGGAACTGGGATTTATATGTAAAATAAGAGAAAAAAAGTTAAAAAAAAAACCCAAAAATATTCAGAGCTAGTAAGTTAATTCTATAATATTAGAGGATACAAAAACCCTTATATAAAAATTAGTTTCATTTTTATATAATAAAAATAAAGTACCAATTTAGAAAAAAAAGAGTTGCCATGGTCAAGGTGTCTCTTCACAGTGATAGAAACCCTAACTAAGGCAGGCACAACAACAAAATAAGAAAATATGATAAACATACTTGCTTAGAAAAGAAAGGATAAAATCATATATTCTAGACATTTTCTAGGGTTTAAAACAAGTGACAATTTAGCAAACTTATTACAATGGCTCTAGAACCCAGAGTTCTAGAGTCTTAATGGGTGCAGATGTACGTGACCACAGAAATTAATGTTTGGCCCCAGATGTTAACCAACGTGTATGTATTTGTCCCTTTGTATAGTTATTATTTTTACTAAAATTCTGAATCCCTTTTTCTAACCCCCACAAGCCAACAGGTATCCTCCCTCTTCTGAGAACACAGAACTAAACACCATCCTTCTCCTTCTCTGGCCTCTAAGCTCTCATTCTGTGAGGCCCTCCTCCCCACTTCAGACACCATTCTTTTCCTCTTCTCTCGAACTGCAGCAGAGGGACCCTTAGCAACCCACTTCAACTCCTTATCATCACCTCCTCAGCGTCACCCCTCCCACTTTCCTAATAGCACTGTATCTCCAGCACCTAGGAAACAGTACCTGGAGCAACTGTGGGATTAGGGAAGGAATACTGGAGTAGGAGATACAGGATCTCTACTCTCTTGTACTCTACCTAGCAAATTCTTGAATTAACTGCTCAGTCCCATAAAATGTGGCTCCATCCAAAACGATTTCCCTCAGGGACAGGAAGGCTTTCTAAATGCCTGCTGGAGAGAAAATGTGATCAGTCACCCGCTGACCACATTATGGAAACAGACACGTCCTGGAATGCTCTACCTATGAATCCTTCTATGAGGTTCCTCTTCAGTTCTGCACCTCACACACAGCTGGTAAACAGTTAGGGACTCCTGGGCCCACTCCTTCAACATGAGATTTCTCCTAGACTGAGTTCTCCGTCCTTTTCCCTTCTCATCCTGCAACCCACCTCCACCTCCTACCCTCTACCCCCAACTCCATAGGAAGAAATTGTGTTTATACATACTTTATTCTGGTCGGGATCTGTACCCGGCTTATCTCAATCTTTAAACAACCCTGCAAAGATTACTGATAAGGACCTGAAACCCAGAGGGACAGGACTGCCCCAGTTACAACTGATAAGAGCGACACCAAGTGATGCCACATTAACTGAGGACTCCTCCTAGGGTGCTCATACCGCCATCCAATTAAGATGATACCAGAGTGACAATCTAAACCTCCAAGATGACATACTTTCACCTGCCAATTAGGAATGGTATCTCAACAACTTGATGGAGTTTCAATGTTTAAAATGCTTTAAAAGAATTCACTGTCTTCCTGGTGGGGAAAGGGAAAGGCAGGGGGAAAAAAAACCCAAAAAACAAAAACCCTCTTTATTTCAATCTGAATTTCTGGTATCTATCACTTTCCAGCTTGACTTTAAATATTGCCTCCACACTAAAACATTCCATTTCTTGCCCTCTGCCCCCTTTTTCTCTGGCTATATACAGGAATAGAACCACTGCCCATTCAGAGGTGCGACAAAGATCAGAAGGACAAATGATGAGGACCCACCCTTCCAATACACTGGAGGTGTTCTGCCTCTGAAAATCTTCTACACTACTTCCTGGGTTGTTGTCATCAAACAAAAACAAAAGGGCTGGCCCTCAGATAGCATTGGTATTAGGAAAAATTATGAAAGTTGGATCCTTCATAAATGAATATGCTGTTAGTGGGAATAACAGCATATGACACAACAATTTCACTTCTAGGAAAATATTCAGAAGAAATTAACATATATCCACACTCAAAGTTGCATGATTATTCATAGCATCATTATCACAACTATCCAAACTGGAAGGAACTCAATGTGTGTCAACTGAAAACGTAGAGAGCAAGATTCAGCACATCCACAGAAAGGCAAGCTACTCACTAAAAGGACAGGATACCAAGATGTGCTGTAACACAGATAAGCCCTGAAAACACTACATTAAGTACAAGAAGCCAGACACCAAACACCACACATACTGCATGGTCCCATTTCTATGACTATCTGCAACAGCCAACTTGGGGACAAAAAGCATTTTGTGGTTTGCCTAAACCTGGGGAAGGACAAGGAGCTGACAGTAACAGATAAAGGCTAAGGAGTGTCTTTCATTTCAGGAATGATGAATGTATTTATTCTACAACTGACCATGGTAAAGGTAATGTAATTCTAAAACAGCCGCCATACATATTTTGAATGGGTGAGTTGTATGGTTTGTGAATTGTAACGGAAGAAAGCTAACTTTAAAAAACTGGGTTTAACTACTCTCTTAAAATCAGATAGTGAAGCATCACATCTTTTCGCAAAATGCTTGTCCAGCAAAATGCTCGTCCAACAATTTATCATAATGACCAAGGGGGTTAGCATGCTTAAAAACATGATTTTCTGTGTGTTTGTGTGTGCCTGCACATGCATGTCACCTGTACCACGCAAAGAGGGAATGCTATACTCATTGGGAACTGCTGGGGTGGACCAGGTCCAATGATGGCAATGAGCTAGCAGGTGCCAGCATTTGGAATGAGATGGAAGCAAGGGCTGCTGGGTATCTTCCTTAGGTAGGAGTTGAAGAAATGTGCTTGTAGGTGGGGTGGTTATGTTTCAGATGACAGCACTTAAGGATGGGTCTTACGAGAGAAATTTACAATAAAGCTTTAGTAGACTTGAACTTACCTCCTTCATAAATTGTTCAAATTCCTCATCAAGCTCTTCTTTGGAATAGTGAGCCATGGTTAGTAATTTCCACTTCACAAAGAAAGTATCCTAAAAGGCTTTAAGACACTGGAAACACTAGACGGCAAAAACAGAAAGAAAAAATAGAAACACCTCATGAGGAAATCATTAAAACAAAGCTACTCAAATGTCAGAAAAATCTCATCAACACAGTATAAAATCACAATTATGGTATGCTAATGAAGTCCTGCAGCAACCTGACTTGAGAAAGCTTAGGAAGTTTATCTTCTACTCAAGGTCCATAATCATATTTCATCCAACTGTTAAGAGGTGGGATCCAAGATATTTTACACTGCATATGTGTTTGACTCTGCTAATAGCTCTGAGAAACCAGTTCCTCACAGAGGATGTTGGGGGAAAAAAGCAGGAAGTGGAGACAGCAATTTTTTCTTACAAAGTTTGTGCTGCTTGATTAAGTCAGTTATTTTCAAATTAATGGTTTTGTAAGTAAATTTCCTACAAGCAGGGATGTTTCCAGGCATAAACAAAGTTAATTTATCATGCCCAGAATGCAAATAAGGAATGTAGTGGTACATACCTGAAATCAGGAGACAGAAGGTTCTCTAGTTCAAGGCCAGCCTGGGCTACAGCTTGAGTTCTAGGTTAGTCAGAGCTACACGGTGCTACCTAGTCTTAAAACACCCCAAATGAGCACAAAATACCTGTGAAAGGTAATGATATGTGCCAATCATTATGAAATGTTGCTTTTGAAGCAAAGGCAGACACACAATAGCCTGAACATCTTGAGTGTGATCTAGCCAAGTTGCAGCTCCAAGCTCAATTCTTTCTCTTCCGCGAGCCCATCTTCAGATCTGTCCTAATTTCCGAATTTAACACCCCGGGGCAGCACAAACCCTGGTTGGTTTTCCAAGGGACCAGAGCCAGAGGACTAGAGTTTGTAATATCCTCTCCAACCTGCAGGGCAACACCTAATGCTTTTATGTGCATTTTTGCAACACCTAATGCCTTTATTTGCATTTTTGTTCAAAAGGTCCCAGGGTCAGGATAAGGTGTTGCACAAGAAGCTTGGTCAGTGGCGGACCCCACAAAAGGGCCCTCAGTACGGTGGTGTCCAGGTTGCAAATAAGCGCAAATTTGGGGGGGCTGGAGCGAAGCACAGAAGTATCCGACTTGGGGTCCGGACAGGGCAGCGGAATAAATTTGGGGACTCGGCTTGGGGTACAACCTGGAAACAGCCACAGGTCGCAAGCAGCGACAGCAGCTTACTTACCTGCTACCGGGAGCCCGCGCTTTCCCGGAAAATCCCGGCAGGCCAGCTGTTGTCAAGACAACAGACGCGAGTCACGTGATGCGGCCGACCACGTGACAAGGCAGCCCGCAGGCAAGCTGTCAGTCTCCCGGTGACTTTGCAGGTGGAGAATGAAATCACCAGGCTCCGCAGGGCGCCACGGCCGGTAAGGGACGTGGGTACGACAGCAGCACAAACGTCCCGCTTTTCCTTCGCTCCCTGAAAACCCGGGCGCAGCAAGCCTGACGCGGAGACGGGACGCAAGCGCACAATCCGGAGCCGGCGCATGGCTTCCTGGGAATTGTAGTTTAATTCCCTGGGGCTGCTCCTTCCGCAGAGAGCTGCTCCTCTTTCCAGTCTTGCCGCCCTTTGTATTTGAACGTTCTTTTCTAGGTTGAACGTTTTGAAAACGATTTACGAGGTTGGATTTCCTTCACGTAATAAGGCATGTGGGTGTTGTGAAAGACACACAAACCTGGAAGAAATAATTCTAATGTTAGGAGATGAGAGGTCCGCCACCTAGTGGACAAGTGTCTGAAAATACACAGTACTGAGATTCAGGCCAATTTAATTCAGTTTGGTTTTTTTTTTTTTTTTTTTTTTGTGCATATTGAGTGAACGCAGTCCCTACCCTATATACATTGGTACTGGGAAATAGACAAGTAGCCCAGACAATTGCTAAAGGAGTGCAGCGAAAACAAATTATGGTGATACTTTGTGTAGACAAACTGAGAACGTTTGGTGATTTTTCCACCTGTAGTCTAGTTTTAGACTTGATCAACATATAGTTATTTTACCATCAACTGACATTCAACTAGTAATTGCATTATTTGTACTAGTAGATTCTGCCCCTCCTATAGTATAAGATTACTGTCTTCTAACCTTCACCTTGTTCCGATTCTGAAATTAGCAACCTCCACTATTTTGCTGGGACTTTCCTGGAGGGGGCAGGCTTTGAGGTTTCCTATACTCAGGATACTGCCCAATGTCTCAGTTCATTTCCTGTTGCCTGCAAGTTGCAGGATTTTCAGCTATTCCTCCAGCACCATGTCTGCCTGCAAAGCTGCCATGCTCCCTATCATGATGATAATGGACTGAAACTATAAGCAGTCACCCCAATTACATGTTTTCTGTATTAGAGTTGCTGTGGTCATGGTGTCTCTTCACAGCAATAAAAACCCTAACTAAGACACTCCCCAAGTCACAAGAGTAACTTTAGTCCATTGCAGACCCATAGTTGTCTCACCTACCCCATTCCTTTCTTCCTTTATTGATACATCCTCTGATAGCACACAGCCATTATGAGAAGATGTCCATGTCTGTCTCTCAGAATAGATTTCATGAAGCTGTAATTTCTTCATTCCTTTTGTAAGACTTCGCGAGAGCGTGGTCCCTCGCGCTCCCACTCAGGAAGGGCGCCCCCCCCCCCAATCACTCACGAGAAGCAGTCTTGATGCAAATGCATAAGGTCCTTTATATTTCAGCATACTGGGGCCATCAGCCATACGCCATGCAGGGTAGAGGGCTGAGCGACCCCCAGTACAGAATTAAGAGAGCTTTTATAGGGTTACAACAAAGCCCACGCATTGTGAACCAATCACCTCATAGCATCCAGTGCAGACTAATTAATTTAAAGCATCCAAGTCCGTTCTTAGACCAGGAAGTCTGCTTTCGCACAGGCTTCTGGGTGTGGTGACAAGGCTCATTTCCTGTGTTTATTCACTCACAGGACATTAAAGTAGGTGACTGTCAGCTTGGGATTTAAGACTCCCAGCTTCCTGGGTGCACTGGAGAATTAGGCTAAGTTTTTCCATCCTAACACTTTCTCACTAAATTTGTGTCTGCATCATCCTGACCCACCTTATTTATTTCAATGACTTTCCTATCCATCTTCCAACATATGGCTTGGAGCTTCACCAATTCTTACTGACTTTAAGCTTTACTGGTGATGGTCATGTCTCACTCTAGCTGTTGGTGGGTATTAAAACATGTTGTGGGTTCCTGTGTCTAAAATGCCATTTTCAAAATACTCATCTTGTTCCATATTCACCTGTTGTTGAGCGTTATCTTTCCCCCATCAAATCTATTCTGGGAAAATTATTTTCACCATAGATTTTTTTCAATTTAGCTTCCACCCATGTCAGGTTACTAAAACAATTCTTGGTGGTACCACTATTTTTATTAGAGTGTTGTCAGATTGAAGAAAAAAGGCTTCTACTGCATAACCTTAGTTGATATCAAAATCCTATTTGTTCTTATTCTATATTTCCATTTGAGCTCTAGTGTTCTATATATGATTACCCAATTCATATATTGTGGGTGCCCATAAAGATGGCTGCACTCCATCTTGGCACAAGGGCAGAGCATTCAAAGCTGTCAGCAAGTCACAAGACCTAAAGGTCAAAGGTGGGACTGCATAAGGATGTTCTGGCTGTCTTAGTCTAAATAACAACAGGCCTTAATTTGAGGTGTGGCTACTCCTGACTGTCATGGCTAAGGAAGAAGTTGAATATGGGGTGTGGCTACTCCTGACCTCAAGGCTAGGGAAGGAGAAGATGAATCTGAGGTATGGCTTCTCCTGACCTCAAGGTTAGGGAACAAGTTTGGAGCTAATGTGTGGTTAGTGATAGAATAAGTGAGGAAGAAAAGTCTGTTTGTCCCATGTACACAATACTGTGTTCCACTTTTTGGTTATGGTATATAAGAGTGGTGAAAAATAAACCAGTGGCATTTCATTATTGACTAATCTGCCCTCCTGACCTTTATTCTGTCTCTCTGTCTTTCTTTATTGTCTATAGCTAGCCTGTCTCTCATCCACACTCGCCACTCAGGTACAGACTTGGGGCCGCTCAGCTGGCCCCATAAAGACTGCTCCCAACCATCTATATTCACATGGTATTATAAAAACACCTGTAATGCAATGGAAGCCTTGCTCTTTCTTTCTTTCTTTCTTTTCTTTTTTCTTTTATTTCTTCCTTTTTTTTTTTTTTTTTTTTGCATACCTGTTCACACGTGCATGTGAGAACTCATGCATTTGGAAGCCAGAGGTTGATTGTTGAAAGTCTTCCTCAACTGCTTTTTACCTTATACATAAGGCAGGTTCTCTCACTTGAACCCAAACTTACTGACTTGACTAGTGTAGCTATCCGGCTTGCTCTCAGGATTTCCTGTCTCTGCTTTCTCGAGTGGCATGTTGTCACTCACACCTAACCTTTACATGGTGCTGGGGAATCTGAACTCTGGTCCTCATGCTTGCACCACAAGAACTTTACACACTGAGCCATCCCCTCAGCCCCAGAAGCCTGCTTTTATTCCCTTTCTATACCCATTTCTATACTTCTGTCTCTTTCTACCTATACTTCTCATTGTACTATGTGGTGCATCATGCAATTCCTTGACAGAAACCTGGAATGCTCTCCTTTTGTAAGTCTTAACTGCTGATGTCTTAACCTACAACATTATGCCCTGAACTACTTTCCTAGCCTCCTACTTTGTCACGTGTCCTCTAGACCATTGTTTATTGCAGTGTGATGTTTTACTCTTTTGGCTCTTTAGTCTTTTGGACTCGTTGGGAGACCCACCACCCAGCTCCTCCCAAAAGCATCACTTATCATTACTTAAAAATACCCAGCTTTGGGCTGGAGAGATGGCCCAGCCGTTAAAGGCTAGGCTCACAACCAAAATATAAAAATGGCCAGCCTTGGCTTGCTTCTTGCCAGCTTTTCTTATCTTAAATTATCCAGACTATCTTTTGCTTCCGGGCTTTTTCCTTTGCTTACTTCTGTATATCTTACTTTCACCTGGCTGGCTGGGTGGCTGATCCCTGATGTCCGCCTCCTTTCTCTCTCTCTCCCTCCCTCCCTCCCTCTCCCTCTCCTTCTCCCTCTCTCCCTCTCTCCCCCCCTCTCATTCCATGATCCTCAGATCCTCTTCTCCCTCATTTCTCCTCATATTTATTCTCTCTGCCTGCCAGTCCTGCCTATTTCTCTCTCCTGCCTCGCTATTGGCTTTTCAGCTCTTTATTAGACCATCAGGTGTCTTAGACAGGCACAGTAATACAGCTTCACAGAGTTAAACAAATGCAACATAAACAAAAGTAACACACCTTAAAATAATATGCCCCAACAGTATATATAACTTAAGAAATCATTGTTTGACAACATAGATCAGGTTAGTCCATAATTCAGATTCCTTCAGTGATTTCTTATTGACCTTACACTAAACTTCTATGTATATCGATAAGGCCCTGTATCATGCATTTGGTGTGATCTGCCCATATAGCCTCATCTCGTCTGTGCTAGGGCTGACACAATTATTTGAAACTCAGTTGTGGTATTTAGCCCTTTTGTTAGACTAATAGTCTACTAATACTCTTGCAGAGGTAATAATTGCAGCTTTGATGTAGAGGATGTATAATGAATGGTATTGTGTCTACAGAACCGATAGCCATTGTTTTTAACCAACGTCTGACCCTAAAAACATTTTTATAAGGCTCAAATGTTTGCCACACTGAATTATATGGTATACCAATCACTAAGCTTTTGATATCTTGTTTAATTGTTAGACTTTATTATTTCTAGTTATATTTTGAGAGCTTTTTGCTGAACATGGCTGCATACATTTTTATGCTACTCAACTTTCCCAATTACATTTTAAAGTAAGTAGTATTAACTACACCTTACAAAAGCTAATATTTAAATAATAAATTCCAGAAGTTCACATAACTAAAAAGAAGCACATCCAAGATTCCACCTCTGACATACTGACTAAAAGATGCCTAATTTTAAATACTGACTAATTCCAACTCTCAATGGCAAACATACATCTAGTTAAAATGTCTATGAAATGGAAAAGTAAGTAGGCAATATCAGTACCATTTAGGATAGATCAAAGATTCCTACATTTATAGTTTTTCCTAATTATTACAGATTGTATGTGTGCTTTTTGTGTGAGTGATTCCTGGAATGCTGTAAACTTTGATATATATTGTGTTTGTTTATCTCCAAGTTGAGGCTCTCAGGGATAAGAGTTATGCCTCACAAATAGCTCTCATTTCATTTTCTGACTACAGCTGTACAGTGTGGAATGTGGTCAGCATCCACAGCATAGCTGCAGCTTCGACCTGAAGCATCAGAGGGATGCAGTCCAAGGGCATCTCAGAATTGAATTTAGTTATACAATAGTTAAATTTAAGAAAAATACTGTTTCTTTACCTCTTCTTCAGATGTGGGTTCCATTTACTTGGGTAGGTAATAGGAAAGACACTGAAAGCTTTGTGTTATTCTGGTCACAAGAAAATTAAGTTTAAAGGCCATATAGTGCTCTTTTTATTTGTTTATTGTTACTGTTTACTTTTCTCCATTTGTCCATATCCTGATTGCTTTTATTTTAATTAAAACTTTTCTTAATTCTTTTACATATGAAGTCTAGTGTTCAAAGTTTTAGTTGATGCTATAATTTCCCTAAGAAAAAGAAAAATAATTATCCATAATATAATTTTGAGAAATTGTGCAGTCATCTTTGTAATAATTTAAATGTTTTTGAAACACAGGCAGATGCTCTTTCCCTAGGGCATGCAGGGCTGTCAGTTTACAATTATATTGTGACGACATGGATGATGATTCGGTTATGAAGCTTTTAAAAATAATTCTCCAATAATCCCGTAAATGGCCACTGGAGGTGCCAGTAACCATAACAATTTGACGACATTGTTAAATAGGATAACTAACATGACTTTATATTCATTTATATATATATATATATATATATATATATATATATATATATGGAAAGATACAAAGTTGATAAGTTGGGCTTCATCAAGTTAAAAAGATGTTATTTCATGAAGTCCATTATAAGAGGATGAAAAGATAGGCTAAAAACTAAGAGAAAGTCTTTGAATATTAAAATATATAGAGACCCCTCCAGGCTCAATGGTAAAAATAAAATGTGGAAACAGAGCAGAAGCAGGAACAGGCATTTCATGAAAGAGGATATGAGATTGGCTAATAAGGACACTTTTCTAGTTTCATTTCTGTTACTGTGATAAATACCGTGACCTAAAGCAAGTCGGGGGACGAAAGGTTTATGTAGCTTACACGCCATGTCACAGTAGGGCAGCAGCTCAAGCAGGAACCTGGGGGCAGGAACCAAAGCAGAGGCCTCGGAGCAATGTTGTTTATTGGCTTGCATCCTCTGGCTTGCTAGCTACTTTTCTGATGCACAGACTTCAAGAATATCATATTCACATGGATCTTCTTTTCTGTCCCTCCTCCCATCCGGGAGAGAACCCATACAGCTCTTAGAAATGCATAGGTCTAAGTATCAGTGGGCCCACTCTTGATCATTGTGATTAGAGCTAACGAATGAATGCTTATCCATTCAACCTGGGGGTTGGCAGTATTGATGAGAATCCACAAGGCTTCTCAGGATGTCTAGTGCAAATCAGAACCAGTTGTTCATAGCACGGCCTTAAGAGCACACTTTTGTATTGGTTTGTCTCCCTCCAATGCCCCATGCTATTTGACAGCTCATTCCCAAGTAATTACTTTTATTTGTATCTGTGTCTTATGTTCTACTTGAGCAACCCAGGGAGAATAGATTGGACTTAATGAGCAGAAGAGGTGGATTGGAGAAGGGCACAGGGTTTACTGTCCCAGGTGCCACTCTGTCCATCACAAGTCTCCCCAGCTGCATACAACAATCACTTTCACATTTGGTTCTTACAAACTTTGGAAAGCTGCCCTTAAATGTAATTGGAAAATGCTTCACTTCTGGCCAGGACAGAGGCTTTTGCTCCCTGTAATTTTTGACATTCAGAATAAAATATCCATTGAACTACTACACGCATGCAACTGACGAACAATTATGCATTGGTCAAAGTTCCAGGGCCACTTTCACCCATGGTGGGTGGCAGTCCGTGATAAATGATAACTCTTCCCAGCCCCAGGCATTTCATTAAGCCTTTACAGAAGACATTCAATTATGGCATAGTTTGGCCACGACAGGTATCATTAACAATGCATTCTTATCCCAGCATTTTCTTTCTTCCTGATTTAACTTCTGTCTTTTCATTATTCCTGGGATTATAGTCTCTGGGGTGATAGTCCCAGATAAATTGAATGAGGGGGGACTTTTTGGGAGACAGCAACTCAGGCTCTAGCAGTAATCTTACTAATGTGAGATAATACATATGCTCAAATAATTCAATTCTTAATATATAGGCATGCTTCATTAGTGTTATTTATGCACAGATAGCTATAGGCTATCTGTATTCATTTATTCCACATATCTATATTTTAATTTATACATTATAGCTTGTAGTCATATTGGGTTACTAGCTACTATATTATTAAAATGTCCATTCTGTTACCTACAGGCACATATACCTTGACAATGGAATATCTCTAATTATTCAGTGGTATGGAAGTAATATTGGGCAATTTCAAGCTCCTTTAAAGTGAGGAAGAAGCCCTCCTATTCAAAACCTGTAGGTAACAGAAAAAAAAATGTCTTCATTTACAATTGTTCCTACTCTACTGAGAGGAATGGGATTTGAGGAAATTTTGTTGGTAGTGCTTATCATGTCACTTTCCACTTTTACCATCAGAGGTCATGAAAGGACAAGGCAGAGTAGAAAGTTGTAGTTTTGTGAGAAATAAACTGAAGCTAAAACTGTAGATTTTAAAAGAAACATCACAACACAATGCCATTTGTAAACAAAGACTTTTTTTTAGGAAAGTGTTATTTTTTTGTTATGAGACCATCAACTGTTTTTTGGACAATGTGTGCTTGCTTTTATTTTAAGAACAACATTTAAAATAAAAGCTATCAGTAACTACTTGAATTGGAAACAACCACTTGGATTGGAAACATGAACTTATAACTTAATTTCAGTTGGTATTATAATTCTATAATGGGCAAAAATATTCTTCTTGAAAATAAGCAAGCAATCAAGTAAAATTAATGCTTGGGAGTATACTTTAATACATCTTTTAGTGTGCTTCACGAGGAGTGGTAAAATGTGTCTTTATTCTGAGACCCTTTGTTTTTAAATAATTTGTTTTTATTTTATGTGCATTCATGTTTTCCCTGCATGTATGTCTATGTCAGGGTATCATATCCCCTGAAACTGAAGTTACAGGAAGTTGTGAGCTGCTACATGGGTGCTGGGAATTGAACTCAGGTCCTCTGTTAGAGCAGTCAGTGTTCTTAATTGCTGAGCCGTCTCACCGCCCTAAAAATCTATTGAAAAGTATTTTGGTTAAGTTATAGGCAACATCTATTGGTTTAAAACCTTTTTTTCTTTTGCTTTAGATAAATTATTAGAATTATGAAAGCCCAAGCAAGTTAAAATAATTTGCATGTATTTTTTAAATCATAAGGTGCTGCTTTTTGTTACACAATAATTTAAAACATTATGAGATGATTATTAGTATAATCTGTTGTGCCTCCAAAGATACTATATTCAAAGATACTGTGGAGTAAGCCTCAGCCTCCTGTGTGATTCCACTCTTATGAAGTGCATGCAATAGACACAGAACAGAGTGGTGATTCCTGGGAACTGGAATGGGGAGAGTATAGAGTTGTTAAAGACATAGACTTTCAGACTTTCAGCTTTGCCAAAGCAGATGATTTCTGAAGACCAATTGCATAGCCATGTAAATGTTAATTGATATTAAACTGCAATCTTAAAAATAGTCAATATGGCAAACATCAGGTGAAATGTATTTTAATTCATTAAAAAACTGCTGAGCAGGGCCTGAAGAGATGGCTCAGTGATTAGGAGCACTGGTTGTTCTTCCTGAGGATCTGGGCCAGTTCCCAGAACCCACATGGTGGTTTACAATTACTAATCTGTAGTTCTGGTTCTAGGATACCAGATGCCCTCTTCTGGCCTCCTCAGATAACACACACACACACACACACACACACAGGAGAGAGAGAGAGAGAGAGAGAGAGAGAGAGAGAGAGAGAGAGAGAGAGAGAGAGAGAGAGAGAGAGAGAGAGAGAGAGATGCATGCATGCATGCACGCACAGTACATATACATGCATTCAGGAAAAAAGACTCATATAAATAAAAATCAAATAAATCTAAAACCAACAACAACCAAATTCTAATGAGTAGTTTGGCATATTGGGAAATTGGGAATCTGCTTAGCTTGGCTCTGCCCATCCTAAGGAGCCACCAGTGGACATAGGGGCTCTGGGAGGGCTGAGGTCTAGTCGAAAGACATTATGTTTGATCAAAAAAGATACTTAGAATGAAATTTGAAATCATTCCAAACTCACGAATTCAGCAGGTAGAATACCATCCACACCACACTATTGTGAGCTCTAAATGTCCAAAAACACAAGGAAATTTTGAAAAAAAAAAACATGTACCTACCAACACTTTGTACACAAGAGTCCTTTTTGTGAAGGACTGTAGTGTATGTGGAACCAATGATTTGATAACTACAACAATTACTATTGCTTTCTTCTAATAAAGGCTATAAAAAGACTTTTTAACATGTGTGTCTTGAAATCCCAGGAAGCCTCATGTGTATCAGAAAGCCTTAATAACAACTCAGGGATAAGCTTGTTGACTAAACAGATAAAATCATTTTTATGGTCTGTTTCCTTAAACAGTCAAAACTTAGCCAATTACAGACTTACCTCCCCACCCTAAATTCTGTCCTCTTCTTCCAGTCTGCTTTGTCTTGCTGGGATTGCTATCCAAGATCACAATTCTCAGATTTGGGCAGACTTCATCTTGCTCCTAGGGAAAGCCTGCTCATATCTTGAGTCCCTCTCTCTGCCTCAGATGGGTGTGGTAGGAGAGCCAATAAACTCCATGACGATCTAGAATTGAAAAAATCCCAGCTGGCAGCTTCATCATTTTAATTCATTGCCTTTTCTTGATAGTAACAACTGTTCTTAATTCTTTGGGTATTTACAAAATAGTTTTAGAGCTGTTTTGCTAGTACCTGCTTGATTTTTTTAGTTTGTATAGAGTCCATCAATTTTGACATTAAAAGCATGATATTTAGACATGAAAGCAGATTCTCCCTACACAAACGTTGATGTGTTCAGTTGGTTGAAAATGTTTTGCTCAGTTATTTGTTTGTAGTTATGCAGTCAGTTTTAACAGAAAAAGTATAAATAAATATTTCATATGGATTGGGAGAAAATTTGAATTTTTTCCATGAAGTCTTTGAAGAACTACTTTAAGCAGAAAGGCAAAGCACACATAT